>JARHVA010000416.1:342500-1033750 GCA_037957365.1 Torreya grandis
AATGGTTCTTCTCCATCTAGTGACCCTTTTGGGAGCCACTATATCAACTATTAGTTTTACTTTGTCTAACCCCTTCTATGTTTTAACCATGGATGACTCTATTTGAGTTAAAGGATCAATCGGTAATACTACTTGAATGGATGGTTGAGGAGGAACAAGTGGGGAAACAAATATGTTGGTGGAAATTAGGATTTCAAAATGCACCTCTTTATTTAGCCTAGTGGGCTAAGGTCTTGAGGCTGAAAATAATGAATGAGTAGATGGGGTATTAAGTAAATTTTGTAAATAGTCTATTATAGATGTATGAGTAACCCTAGTAGGAAGTTTTCAAACTTGGATAGGGGATGACAAAAATTGAATTATAGTGGTTATGGTCAAGGTTTGTAAAATTTTCATTGTAGCCACTTGAGCCTTATTTGATTGGGTAGAATAATCCAATACAAGAGGAATAACCACCATATAAATAATTATGACATAAGCAACTATATTTATAAGAGAGGAATAATAAGTTGGTGCACTCACCTTTTGTGTAGTAACAACCTAGGAAACTACTATTGTAGATGGTATTGATGTGTCAAAAAATGTTGATGCTAGAGGTACATATGCCATTTATCCCTAAGTTGAAGCTTGAGGTTTTGAATTTGATTCATATCCATTATCTCTACCTTGGTCCTAAAGCAATTTAATTAATCATAAATTGGGATTCAAAATTACAATGTCCCTAGATTGATTTTCCTAAGGAAACCATTCATCCTCTAGGTCACTCTATGTGGTCTCACTAATGGTCTTCGATAAGGAGGTTTCTATCTTGTCTTCCCATTCTTATTCTAAGAACCATTCTCCCTCTACAAGCTTATCTCTATCATCTTTACCATCATTAAATATTTCTAGGGGTTCAACTTCCTTAGAGCCTTTTATTTTATAATTTTATCCCCCTAACTTCTCCTTGGAGGCTCGCTTTATTGTAGTGCTTTGAGGGGAAACAAAAGGGGCCTTCACCTTTCTCTGGTACAGAAGAGGTGGTCTAGTGGGATTAGTAGTTGATATTAATGGAGGGGAAGTAGAAGCAAGTGAATTTGAAGGGATAGTGTGTGGTGATGATGTGGTGGAAATAATGGTTGACAGAGGGGAAATTAGGGAAGCAAACAAGCTAGAAATTGAGGGGAAGAAATATGGGAGGCTTACCTATTTGGCTACTATGAGTGGATGGAAAGGTAACATATAAAATGGGCCACTGGGATGAGCCATACTTGTATTATCTAGTGTTATGGAAGTTGGGTGTGAAGGAGTGGATATTATGGTGGTTACTGCTATGGTAACCACTAAGATGGAATGCTAAGGGAAACCCTAAGCGATTCCTTGTTCACTTCCCATAAAAGCATGCCTAGATGGTCCATATTATTCCTACCCTAGAATTTCAACTTATGAGAGTGGTCTTGGAGGGGGCTTTGATGCCCAATTATCTTTCTCAATCCTTTGATCATCTTCCTTAGTGGTATTTAGATTATACTAAATATGTCTAGCCACCACCATTGACATACTTACCTTGTTCATCCTAGTATTAAATTTTATATCATTTAGGGCATCCAAGAACATCTCACCATGTGGATATGACACATGGCCATAATCAATTTTCACCTTGGATTTGATTCTATCTAGCTGGGTCCTAACCTTTTTCTTGGATCTCATTACCTATATGGTTCTCATTTTAAATCATAAGATGTTTTAATCCTTCGCACTGAGTGGAAATATTCCCATTTAGTATATTGAATTTGACCAATGCTAATAGGCATTGGGTGGATTGCTCCCTATTTTGCATTTCTTAGGGTAACATACACTGAATCTACCAATTGAGCCACCATCATATTATTTATTACCAACTGAGGGAGATATGTGGGGAGGGATTTGGTTACCTTTGTAGACATCTAAATTTGGCCACAACTGGCTTTCAACCAAACTTTAGACTAGTTCATACCAACCATTACAAATTAAGCTTAGGAATTTTAAAAGTCTTAAATTTATTCATGCACCATTCATCAATGTTCATAATCATGTTAAGGCATACCTATTTAGGATACTAACCCATATTTAATAATAACCTCTCACAAATTCATTACTAATCACCTTGTGGCATAAAAACTATCAGTTTGGCCTATTGACCCATTAAGTGGGGCAATTGATCAAATCTTAAAAGAGAAAAAATGTTAATAAAAATGAATTAACTAATTAAACAAAATTAAATGCTTAGTTAAATTATCCATTGCAATTAATGAATATCTAAAAATGGAAATTCCAAAAATCAAAATATCAAGCCTTTCATCATTGCCTTTATGAGTTGTCAAGCTCTTTCAAAGTATCCCAAAATATCCAATTTGAGAGCCATGCCTAGTAATTGAAAATCATAATTACATGATAATTATTAACTCAACTAGAGTTAGTCTCAACTCACCTAGGTTTAGTTTGAATCCATTTCATGTTTAAACTCAACCATGACCCACCTTGGGTGAGAGTTAATTCTTGATGCTATAAATATAAGTCTAAGACTATTTATTTCAAAGCTATTTTGGTGCAAAGTTATTATGAACAAATATCTTTATCAAGCTCTCATAAGCCAAAGTTATAATACTAATTTGAGAGAGAAAATATTTGCAAGGTTACCATGCCAAATTCTTAAGCCAAGCAATTAAAGCCAAGGTGTCAAGGAAAGGTGAAGCCAACAAAGTTCCATTGATGAAGATTTCTTGATGCACAAACTGAGCAAACCATTCAAAAAGGCATCTGGAACTCAAATTAAGGTAAAAGAGTATTATTTTATGTTTTTTTTATGCTTTCATATTGTTACCTAAGCTCTCTCCAGTGTCTAGGCTAGAGGTGTCAGGATTTTATTATGTTTATTTTAATTTTATTTCTTAGACTAACACAAGATTAGCCGCCCCTATATGTATTCCTTGTCCACATGTTGGCACACCCAATGGGACCAGGAATCCCATATAACCAAAGATAGTGATATGATATTTTTATTTTTGCTAATGGATGCATAAAAAACTTCAAAATTAAAGTTTTAACTTCAGTTTATATGTCTTTTAATTTTATGCAAGTCACATGTTGCAGGGATCAACATCAATTTTTAGTTATAGGTGGTAATGATCAGGGTTGATTTTATAGATTGATGTTGATTACCATAATCAACCACAATATCTATAAAAAATCTAACATGGCTAGAGGCATGGCTAACAATGGTTCTACTTGATTTTCTAGTCTTCATTCTATGTTTAAGGACTTGCATGTTATGCCTTACCTATTTCTTGCAATATATAGTGAGATATTTTGGTTTTGAGCTCATTTTATTAACCATTTTTTGTGAAAACAACTTGTGATTTTTGGTGTTTTTGTAAAAAATGCCAACAATCTGCTTAATTGATGGTGATCACAGTAATTGATGTAAATCCATTTGTGGATTGATGATGATTGATTTTTTAAACAAAAAATAAAAAAACTCGAGCTAAATTCTAAATGTTGTTTTCTCACTTACTTTTGGGCTTTTAAATAGACAAAACATTTAAAAAATTAGAGGTCCCAAGGTGAAAGAATCAAAGTTTAAACATGTTTAAGTCTTGTGATGCTAGGAATTTGATTATGGAGGGGAGGTTAGATCAAGTGTTAGTTTCCATTAAAACAATTAAATGAAAAACACACTAACAAAGCATAACACCTCCATGAAAAGATCATAGGGGGAATATAGTGAAAAAAACCAATTAATAAATCACAAGTAAAATGTAAACAAAATAACCTTTCTTACTTTATTTGAATGCTTTAAAAGATCTCTTCGTTGGCTTGTGATCAAGAAGTCTATGGCAATGGAGCTTGGCTATCTCCTTCTCTCCTTGGCACCATTGGTTGTCTCATGCTTGATTGATGTATCTTGATGGCTTGGCTTGTGATTCACAATTTTTGCATTGTAAATAGGCATGATTAGAAATGAATAGGCATGTTGAGGTATTTTAAGATATTTGACAACTCACAAAAAGGTAATTATGAATTCCTAGGTTATTCTTTGATTTTTGAATTTCATTTTAATTGTTTAAGGATGATTTAATTAGGCATTTGATTAGGTTTTGCATGTTATTTAATTTTATTTAGGATTTTTAGAATTTTTCAAGAATTTAAATTAATTGATGTGTGCATTTTCCCCTTTAATTGGTTTATGATCTATGTTTTATATTATGAAGCCAACTTTGAGACGTTTAGAGATTCTTAGGCTAGATTTGTTAAGGTTGGTAGGAATCGGTCTAAAGTCTAGTATGAAGCCATTGGTGGCCAATTTCAGGTGTCTATAGTTCGTCCTTATTTGAGAAGTCATTGTAAGCTATAAGAACAATAACCTCTTCTCAAAGATTAAAAAGGTCTTGTATCCTTATGATTTTAACAACAATGGATGAATTGTAGGGTGCCCCATTGAGGGAATAGTTATCAAAGGGGTCAGAAAATGTTCCTTCTAAAGAAGGAAATGAGTGGACCATGAAAATGATGGGGTGGAAGGGATGAATTTTCCCATAGGTAGTTTTAATTAGTGGAATATGGAGCTACCCTAGTTAGGGCAGACAAATAAGATGATTTTTCCATAGGTGGTTATAATCATCGACATAGGTAGGATATAAAAAAGGTGATGATTTTCCCAAAGGTCGTTAGAATCATCAAAAAAGGCATAGGGCAATAAGAGATTGGTTTGACCAAAGATGGTTATAATAAATTAAAGGGAAAATAATGATTTGCTCACATGTAGTTATAATCATTGGACAGATAAAAAAAGCCCCAGTTGGGCAAAATAAAGTGAATGATTTTTCCAAAGGCAATTAGAATCATTAACCTTCAAATTTATGAAAATGCAATGATTTACCCAAAGGTGGTTATAATAAATAGAAATGCAAGTGGGATAGTGTACAATGATTTTCCCAAAGGTGGTTATAATCATTAGACCTAGATTATGGAAAATAAATGGGAAAGTATACAATGGTTTGCCCAAAGGTGGTTATAAGCATTATATACCTATAATGGTAAACATGATATGAAATGATGAAAGAAAATATGGTGATGTCAAATTGATATAGAGGATAAAGATGAATTAGGAAACTTGTTAGTAGGGAGATGCTCATCTGAACTGGTAAGGAGGAAAATTATTTCATGATTTAATTACTCTATTAGGGACATGATTTGTATTAGATTGAGAGTGTTGCTAGTGTCAGTGCTAAGGAGATATCATTGTTGTATTGTCGTGTAGACTTCTTGAAGATAATTTTTCTAGTATCATGTGATGACAGGCATTATGATAGAACATCATGAAGACTTCACCAAAATATGCATAAAGACTGACTCCCAATATCTAGTACTCAACTAAAAATGCTACACCAATGATAAAAACCATGATGATAATTTTGACATATGAATATGGATGGATTCAAGAATAATGCACAAGGAATAACCCAATTAATGCATGTAGAATAAATCGAGGAAAAATAATGAAATCAAACAAACAGGCACACAAACAAATAAATAAAACAAGCAAAATAATAAATAAAATAAAGACATAAAATGAAACAAAGAGAAACAATAAACAAACAAACAATGTGAAAAAAACAAGATAAAGAACATTACTATTAGAAAATAGGTGACAACTTCAAAAACAAAAAAAATGGGGGAATATAAGAAAAGGAAGGGGGTGGCTGAGTTGTCTCTAGATGCACTATGCAAGTGGATGCTACCTACATAGTTTCATAGACATAATATCCAACAAAAATTTTAGGTTGAATGTAGTTCTCCCAGGAAATGGGATAGAAAAAATGATGAGAAAGAAAATATGATGGATATAATAAAAGAATATGAGAATAATCTTGTAAAATGGAAAGTGCATGGGACAAGGCCAAAAAGGATGGGGAAACTAAATGACAAGTGGTTTCTTGTGACTTAATAAGGGTTCCCAAAATCCTTAAGGTAAATAAGTGGTTAATGTTTTTGATTTTTATAAATAGTTTTCAAATGTTTTAAACATTTTAGAGTATCTCAAGTTGATTGATAATGATGAGATACTTAATAGTCCAAGCTCACAAAATGGAGAGAGTGTTAAAACTTAGAAATTGCTCACAAAATAGTAAGAGCATATGAAAAAGGGGATTGAGCTAACCTCAACATGAATTGAGCATGACGTACATAGTCACAAAATGGCCTCAAGTCATATTAATTCTACCTTATAGTGGAGGAATTTACTAGTAGAACATCCAATTCAAACAAAATAGACACAGTTGGCATAATGGTATAGTATGGCATAGGAATGGTAAGTTGGTATATCAAGGCACAATAAACAAGTGTTGCCCCTATTTTTCTCATAGGCATTTATAACTAAAAAATAAAAACATAGATCAATGATAGTAATTTTCCCATAAGTAGTTATAATTAGTAGCAAGACTAGTGAGACACTAATTTGCCTAAATGAGATTATAATTAGGCCTAAATAACCAAAGCATGATATATTAAAATAAGAAATGAAGGATGTAACTACCAAAAATTCTGTCATACTACTCCAAAATATGACCTTTAGCTAGAATACTTGAAACAACTACTAAAACTAATCTGATTCTTCATGTTGAAAGTAGAACCAATGGGTGAACCAAGGTCAAATGGGCTAGGTAGGGAAGGTTAAAACATGTTGGTCGATAGAAAAGGTGTGGTAGAATGGAATGGTGGAATGGTCAAAGTGATATAATGGTAATGGTAAAAAGAATAATGTTGATAATATGGTACAACTTGAAATGGTCATCACAGGCAATACACCAAATCACTCAAGATAAGTAATGCTTGAGGTGTATAATGTTCATTGGATCATCAAGTTCATCCCCATTTGGTATGGCAAGATTTTATGCTCTAGTACCATAGTTTTCAATAATTATGAAAGGACCTAACTAGTTGAGTTTGATATTCCTTTTATGCTTCTTCTCAATTATGGTATTCTTTTGGTGATATTTAAATACAAGATCACCAAGTTTAAAGTCTCTATGTTTCACATGTTGATTGTAGTGGCCATGGAGTTAGTTTTGATATGGTTTACTGCATCCATTCATTTTTCATCAAGTATATCCATATCTTGTAGGTGAGCTACTCGATAGTCTTTTTCATCTAGGACATGATTTAAATAGATGCATAATAAAGGTAATTTGACCTCAATGGGAAGAATGACCTTAGTACCATAAAATAGCGAGTATGGAGTGGCACCTATGGGAGTGTGGAGATTGGTATGATATGCCCATAGGGTGTGGAATATTTGAATGTGATAATCATAGTTGGAATCATTGATAATATTTTTAAGGATGTTGATAATGGTTTTATTAGATGCTTTTACTTGGCCATTACCTTATGGGTAATATTACCTAGAGAAATGTTGTTTGATCTTATATATGGCACATAGTGATTTGACATCCTTATTCTTAAATGATCCTCCATTATTAGATATAATGTCATTAGGGATATCATAATGACAAATGAGATGGTTAAAGATAAATTTGGAAATTTTCTTTCCAATCATGTAAGTGAGGGATATAGCTTCAACCCACTTAGTGAAATATTTGGTAGTGGTAAGGATATGTTTATGGCCATTAGATGAGGTGGGGTTTATCTTCCTAATGATATTGAGGCCACATGTATCAAATGGCCATGGTATCAGCATTGGTTTCAAAGTCTTAGTCTAGGGCATGAATCAGATTAGCATGTCGCTAACATTTATTGCATCTTCTAACATATACAGTGGCATTTACATCCATTATTGGTCATTAGTACCCAATAAATAAGAGGTTTTTGGATAAGACTTCCCCATTGGTGTGGGCACCACATAATCCTTTGTGAACTTCTTGTAACACTAATGTAGATTCTACCAAAGGTAAATAATGAAGTAGAGTTCCATCAAAATTATGGTGGTTTAAGGTTGGTCCAAGTAAGGTATAATGTTGGGCATTGTGGATGAAGGCTTCGGTTTTTTTGTGAGATAAGTCAAGTGGCATAATATGGTCATGGAGGTAAGTTTAGAGGTTTGAATACCAAATAGAGCTAGGATAAATAGCATCACATATCATTGCAATGGTTAATGGTTCATGAACTAGTGCTAATAGATTTTCAACAAGAAATTGGTATTCTTTGGTTGTATCTATTTGTAAAATCAAAGATGTAATGGTGGCCATGGAATTTGTTATTCATTTTCTAGCCTTGGGTATATGTTTAAACTAGATATCAACAACCTATTGTTTAAGAGTGTCAACCATGGCCTTGTAGGGAACCAACTTCTCATCTTTGGTCTAAAAATGGTCTATAACCTAATTGATGATTAATTGAGAATCACCATAAACCTTTAGATGATGTATGTTCCCTTGTAATTCCTATCAAATCCCTATAATGAGTGCCTCATATTCATTCATTTTTTTGGTACAAGGAAAGATGATTTTGAATGACTTAGGGATCAGATCCCCCTATGGTGTAATAAATAAAAGGCCTACCCCTAATCTATTTGTTATAAATGATCCATCAAAATAAACTTCTAGTGTTACTCCTTAAGAGGTGTTTCAATGATGGTCATAATGGATTCATCAAGAAATTGGAATGTTAATAGTTCTATATCTATAAGAGGTGCTTCAATAAGCTAATTTGTAAGAACCTATCCCTTGATAGCTTTTTGGTTGACATACTCTATCTCAAAATCACTAAGAAGAATAATCCATCTGACCATGGGGTCTTGTAGCACTATTTTGGATATAAGATACTTGAGAAAATCTACTTTTGAAATGAACATGGTCTTATTATTCAACATGTAATATCATAGTTTCTGAGCTATGAATATCATATCTAAATAGGCTTTTTTAATGGGTGTATAATTGTGCTCATATGTGACTAGTGTACGACTTAGATAATACATGGCATGCTCTTTTCCATTATTATCTTGTTGAGATATAAGTGCCTCCAAGGCTTTGTCTATGGTTGATATATATATATAAAGAATGGTTTTCCTAGTATAAGAGGCAATAAAATTGGTGGATTTGCTAGATAGTCCTTTATCTATTGAAAATATTTTTGACAATCATCATCCCAAAGAAATGTGACACCTTTCTTCAAAATATGTGTAAAAGGATGACACTTTTTGGCCAATTAGGATATGAAGTGTTTAATAGACTTCATCTTACCCTAAAAACTATGGAGCTGCTTCAAATTGGTTTGTGGTGGCATGTTTGTTATGGCTCATACTTTAGTTGGGTTGAATTTAATGCCTCAATGAGACACAATAAACCTAATAAATTTGTTGAAAGTAACTCTAAAAACACATTATAGGGTTGATCCTAACTTTGTATTCATGCAGTCACTCAAATATCCTCCATAGTACTATTGAATGATTAACCCTAGTCTTGGATTTACCTAGTATGTGATCGACATAGTATTTGATAATGCAATGCATCATATCATGAAATATGATGGTCATGGATATTTGATAAGTAGCCCCTACATTTTTTAGACCAAATGGCATAACTTGATAATATAATATTTGCCATGGAGTGGTGAATGTTGTTTTATGTTGGTCTTCTAGTGCCATTTGGATCTTATTGTAGCTCAAGAATCCATCCATTATTGAAAGCATTTCATAACTTATTTTGGAGTTGAAAATCATGTCAATGTTTTGTAGAGTAAATTTGTCCTTGGGGTAAGCCTTATTTATGTCTCAAAAATTAGTCCAAATTCTTATTCCTTTTGGCTTTTTACTAGCTGAGACAACATTGAAAATCCATTCAGAATAATCAAATGGCCTAATACATCTCACTTCTAAGAGATTTTCTAACTCTTTCTTTACTAATACAAAAATGTGAGGATGCATCTTGCGTAACAAAAGTTTTATTGGTTTGGCATTAAGATGTACCATAAGGTGGTGAAAAACCAAGGTGGGGTCCAAACTAGCTATGTTAGAATAGGCCCATACAAATATATCTATAAATTCCCTCAATAAGGTTGTAAGAACTTCACATTCTTCCTTAATGAAGGACATGACTAATTTAATCCATTATAGGTCATCTAGAGAGATTTTGTTTACCTCTATAATATCTTCCACTGGAAGGGTTAAATCATCTTCAAGAGTAGTGGGAAAAGATTTGAATTGTTTTACAATGTCAGAGTCCTCTATTAAGACTAGCTCTTTGAGTTCTCCTAGGCATGGTGAATTAGAATCCCCCAAGGGTAGGGATGACCATGTAATAAATGTGGTTGGAAACTCTTAGATTATGTAATCAAATGCCTATTGTTCTTTAAGACTAAACTCAAACCCATAGGCAAGTTCATCATCGATGATCTCCTGAATGATTCAATCAAAAGCTTGTTATTATTCAAAACTAAACTTAGATCCATAGACAAGTTCATTGTTGGTGGTCTCCTAGTCTATGTTTAAGTAAGGTTGAACACCCCAATATATTAGTTTTTGAAATAGGTTTTTACCACTAGAATGGCCTTTATATTTACTTTTTTCTTGGTCTAAAAGTGCCTCATAAATGTTTTTACTTTGGGACCTCAATGTTTTATTTAATTGTTTTTAGCTAAGGGTGTTCGCTTGTTCTCCAAAATAGACTTCAAGATCCAAATTTATTGAGAACCCTTTTTCATGGTCTCCCAAAGGAACATTGTCCCTAAGGCATATAAAATTGTAGAAGGCGTCATCATTTTAAAACTCATCAACCGACACATTCGATTCTTGTTGGCCCCAATCTATCAATTAGGGTTAATATAATGGTAGTGGATTATGGAAAATAATAGGTGAAAGGGTAAAAATGGTATTATTGTCAAACAATTTGGTATGGGTTAGGTCATCAAATTGGATTTGATTAGACTCTAGTTTGATCTTAGGATCACCATCACTAGTCATTGGCATTGGAACTCAAATAAGATACATAGGGTCACCCTCAAGTAGTTTAAATCTAAGTCTATATGTTATTTTGTATCTAGTCATAAAAATTGGCTCAAGTGTTCCCTATTGATTTTGTCCAAGGCCTCCTCTTTCATAATTTTAGATCTCCATGATCTAATTAATAATCAGATATTTTGAATTCTTGTAAAAATCAACCAATTTGTCATTATACAACCATGATTCATCACCTTCAAGAGGGTCCTATTCTTGGTCAGAGGCCAGTATGAAAGTAAAAAGTGATAGACCATGCATTTGGCCTTTGCCCTTTCTTTACCATTACATGAGTGGTTTATAGTTCAATCTTTTAAAGCACTTTGGGTTCTATGGAAGATTTTCAATGTGAAAGGTGTTATGGGTCAAGTATGCTCCTAGACCATTATTTGAGATGGTATAATGATTCGACATTTTAGTAGGTGGTATGTGGGAAGTGTATCAAGGGTATCAGGCTCAATATAGTTGGCCTCTAGTAAATCAAACAGTATTTTCTTCCCCTTGTCATTCTTGGCAACTAAATTCATGCTGAAATAGTAGTTATAGATTTTGAACTCGACCTCTAGATGCTTACAATACTCATATGGATGCAAATCTCCAAGAATAGTAACCTCCATACCTGAATGGGATAACTTGATACACTAGTGTAATGTCGATGGGACTGCATGAATCTCATGTATCCAAGGTCTACCCAAAATTGTATTGTATGAACAATTAAGATCTAACACATGGCAGAGTGTATCATGGGTTAAAGGCCCAATGATAATTAGTAGATTGATTGTGCCTTATGATTCTCATTCTTCATTATCATAGGATTTGATGGTGATTTTTTTAGCTTGGATATCTATTATTATGTACCCAAGAATCTTGATGAGATTTAGAGACACATTATTTAGACCTGATCCATTGTCTATGAGGACACATTTCACTTTGTGCCTTGTTATGTAAAATTTAATGTATAATGGATTATTATGAAGTGGGATGAGGGATGACATATCACTTTGATTGAAGGTTAATTGTTCATTTGGAGCTAGGTGTCCAACCAAAGCTTGAAATTTATTAGGAGATATGTCATTGGGAACTTTAGATTGGCCAAGAAACTTTGTCAAGATGTTTTTGTGGATAGTAGATGTATGCGACAAATCTCAAATGGATATTTATGATGGAATCTTTTGCAATTATTCCATAACATCAAACATATTTTTAGGGATAGTAAGAAATGGCTTATTCTTAGCCATAATAGTTGGTTGGATGATGGGTGAAGTAGTAGATGGTTATAGTCTTGGTATGGTAATCCTTGACCATCAAGTTGTGATTGTAAAATAAATATTAAGTACATGACCATTATTACTAATAAATGGTGGTGGAGGGAGGCTAGATAGGATAAGTCTTGGTTACTGGTGTACTTATGCATGGTCATGGGCTAACAAAAAGTTATAGGTATAAGGTCCAAACATGGGGATTCCTACATGTTGTTTTACTTGTATGTAGTCCTAGGTCAAGGAAGGATTATTGGCATAGGTTGGTTTATTAGGAATGACTAATAAATGTCTTGTCTGATTGGTACTTGGCCTTGGATCAATGGAAATGGTGTTAAAATGACATCCTATAATATGGCCTATAGCTATGTTGCAGTCATGTGTAATTACATGGTAGGTCTATTAGTTGTTGGTACCATTCTGGCCCTAGTTCTATCCATCATTCTGATGTTATTGGTTCTACTACTAGTTTTGTTGGTTTGACTTTGGTTGTTGATACTATTATTGTTATTACACTAGCCATTGTTGTTGTTGGTTGTTATGTTGGGGAAAATGATTCTAATAAATGTCAAGGTTATAATTAGAGGTGAAAGCTCTATGATTTAATGTGATCTCTCCATTTTCTAACATATTTTCAATGACATGTTTAATTTTCACAAAATGATGTAAATTATGGCCATCAACCCAATGATACTTGCTGAATTCATTTGGCCTATACCAGTCTAGATAGTTAGTGCCCTCAAGAACTTGACATTTTAAAATAGGCCATTTAATCAAATTACCTAAAATGAACTGGAGAAACACTAATTCAATGAGGAAGAACATTTATTCTTTGAGGAGGGTTTTTTAAAGGTATAGGTTGTTGCATTTGTTACACTTTCTACACTAGTTATGTTTATTGAAGAGGTTACTGGTTAGGAGTTATATGCTATAACATAGGCTGTGAAAATGATGTTTGATCTATTTGAACATGTCATGATTTATTTATTCCATTTCTTATAACATTATTTTTCTAATTTAATTGATTTGGTTTGTCATAATTATTGGCCTAGATTTGTTGTGATGCTTATGTTTAGACTAGATTTTGATTTTGGCCATTTTTCTTATTCTAGTTCTGGCTCTGATTTGATGAGTTTAGTTTAATTATCCATTTGTTAATGATGGAAATTTCAATCATCAAACCTTTATAAATGATCTCTTTTAACATGTGTGTGTATTGTGACTCCAGGCACTAAGATATCTCACTATGTATATTTTTGGTAAACACAGTGACTAGTTGTTTATTTGGTAGACTATGGGTAAATCAGCTTGTAAGGGCTCTTCATTACTATAGATAAATTATGAATCTTTCATCAGCCTTTTGTTTTTATTATGTTAAATCTAACAATGAAATCTCATGCTCAATATTATAAGAGAAGTGTTGCATGAGCTTGTTCAAAAGATCATCAAATTTAGATATTGAATTCTTAGGAAACTTTAAGAACCATTATAATGCTTGCCCTATTAGGCTTTGTGGAAATAACAACAATATATAGATGTCATTATAAGCCACTGGTTGGCATGAAACAAATAATTCCATCAAATGAGCCTTGGGGTCACCTTTCCCCTAGTATTTGTCAAACTTTGGTGGCTCATACCTTAGATAAAATGGTATCTGAAGTAATCCATGTTAAAATGGTAAGAACACATGTTTTTTAACTTGAAATTTTTAATCTATTTCCCTGATTGGATGAGGGAAATTGCATCCTTCATTTGTTATAATTCTTATACGAGGAAACTAGTGGGATCATTGGCCTATTGAGGTGGAGGTTGTATGGTCACAAGTGGATTACTTTGACTAGGGTAGAGTGGAGGTATTATCTATGGAATGTTGGATTGGTTAGGGAATAGACCAAGAATATGCATGTACAAATTAAGTTATGATTATTGAAATTGCACGTTATGTGGTGCAATATTCTAGTTAGGATTGGGTATGTAGGCTTGATGTTAGGAATATTATGGTTGGGATGGAGGTATATAGATGTATTATGCATATTAAGGTTAAATAAGGACATTTTGATAACTAGTCATACCTTCTTGATGGAGAAGAACTTGTGAAATAAGACCCTATATTTGAACTTGTAGCACATTTTACATGAAAGTTAATTTTTGCCTAATAGGTACTTGAGGAACATTAGAACCTCTTGGTTGCATGAATACCTATTGAGAAGTGGATCCATGTTGGATATTTGGCATCTATCACTGACCAATGTTAGTGTGTTGTTGGTTAGACATCATTAGGTTTTGGATTGGCATGTTAGTCTATGTTTGAAGAGGTATGTTCACTTCTACCTGGCAAGGTGGAACATTGGTTTCCCCTATTGAGGTGGAAATATGTTTTTCCTTGGCTACATGGGTAATTTTGATAGTACTTATTATTTTGGAATGTTAGTCATCACCTATTGGGGTGGAGTAAGATTCATCACATTTTATTGTGGTGTGGCACTGGTCATTGGTTGACTACTTAATGCTTGTTGTTGGGTGCTTGAAGAAGTATTTGGTTGAGGACTAGAGGTAGTTGGATAATGTTGGGAAGTAGAAAATCCTACTCCCTAAGTTTGTAAACCACTCATGATGTTCCTTAAAGGCACATTTTGTTGTTGACTATTTATTTGTGTGCTAACACCACTTTGGTTTGGTTTATTATTCTGCATAGAAGAATAAGTCACTTCCTTGATAGTTGGGGTATTGAACATGTTTTATCTCAAAGTGATTTGCATAATTGGTTCAAAACCTTGATTTTATTGACCTGTCAACTCAAGTAAGACTCTTATTGAATGAAGTGACTTAATTAGAGGTGAATTTAACATGGTCATATGATTAAAGTTACACACTAGGTTTTGATATGTTTGGTATGTTGTCTACATTTGAATGAAATGGTCCTCCATGAGGCCTCTTTGTGTGACAATCATATGTGGATATTGATATAACATTGATACAATGGCATTAGGGTTGTTATAATATCCTTGTTGATTTTAAGACACATTGTAAGGCCCTCGTACTAGACTTGGAAAGTTTTCATGCCCTATCTCTATAACTCTATTAGGATCATAAGGTAGTGATATTGTAATGTAATATGGTTTTTGTTGAACATTTTCCACAACTGAAGGTATGCAAGATAAGTATTGGGCTATCTATTCTTAGTCTTGCTCTGTGTATGGAGGATTACTAACTAAATAATTGGATAAAGGATCTTGACTCTATTCTACTATTTGAGTGTTGTAGTGTGGATAAGAATCCATATTCTAATCCATATGGGTCTTGAACAAAATCGTCTTATGTGACAACATTTCCATATCCTAGATTATACATGACTTCACTACATGTATAGTGAGACATGGTTAAATCAATGGAAAATATTTCATGACAAGAGAGGATAGAGTTCTACAAACTCTGAAAAGTTATGTTTGAAAATATAAAAGGGTTCAAACTAGGTCTAACTTGGTCTAGGGGTAAATATGCATCTCTAAAAGGTTTATGCTAAGACCTGGTAAAAATAGTATAATGTCTAATGTCTAATTTTAAATGTCTCACACAAACGAGGTCAAGTGAAATGAACTAAAAAATAAGATGTTAAACTCTAGGTCTAAAGATTTTCCAAATAGGTCTAAACTAGGAAGGGAAAACTTGCTAGGTCTTTTGGCCAAATGAAACATCAAAATATAGGCTCAAAATAAGGAATATGCTAGGAATTTTTGCCAAATACAGCATCAAAATATAGACTTGAAACAAAGGAGATGATTTTTAATCTAGCAAACTTGGAATACTTTGGCATAACTAAGGCACTTGATTCTAGACATAAACATGATTAGATTGGTATAAGGCACTAAAAAAAAGGTATTTGAAGATGGACTAATTCTCTAAAATAGAGGCACAAAAGATATAGTTTTCATAATTTGGGTAAAAATTTCACTTAAGTTATGTCACCCAAAAGATAAAGATCTATGTATCAACCCCTACAAGTTGAGGCCTAAACAAAAATCAATCAATGGTTAAATCCAAACTTATAAAAGTTGATTAAAAAATTAACTTAAGAAAACTTGGATTCAATGACCAAAAATTTAGGTATATTTTAAAAACATGACTACACTAAAACAAAGATACCACAAGACACACATGATTGTTTTAAACAATGACAATTTGGACACAAGACAAGACAAGTCTTTTGAAACAATTTGAGTAGCGTAATGGCGTTAGTGCTCTCAAAAGGTGAATACAATGTTTTGTTTCAAATACTTATAAGGCTCAAAACTTGAATTAGTTTTGGAAGCATAATGTTACCCATCTTAATCAAGTGATATACATAACATTTTTGACACAAAAAGTGTTATAAGTTAAAGCAAGGTGTCAAATGGATGGCATAACACCTCCTCAAACAACAGAGTAGTGTAGACAAACAAACTCATTTATGACATGGTATAAAACACAACATTTTTAGATACAAAACACAATCAATAAAAGAATAAATGATAAAAATATAACTAAGTATATCATCCTATATCCTATCAAAGTGTGAAAAAGTGGGGTTGGCTAAAACTTACAAGTTAGGACCATCTAGATTGATTCCAAGTGTGGTTAACACAATAGAAACATCATGTCAATTGAGTTCATACCAATCAACTTATCATGAAAGGGTCTATTCCTTTGCATGAAAATTCCATCTTTGAATTTCTTATTGGAATCCCCTAGTTAACCAGACCTAACTCGAGCCTTTGTTATGAAAGGAGAGGTTAGATGCTCAACCCCTTGGTTCTCATTAAATGCATAACCTAATTTGTATACCCCACTATGGATCGAGGTTAAAACATTGTTGGGAGATAAAGTCTTGGGTAAATGCTTCCCTAGAGAACTCGTGAGAGGTAATTACATTCACTTCACAAGACAAATTACATGAAAATAAAAGACTATGTAAAAAGACTTTAGGGTTTCTTTTAGATCACCCAAAACCATGTGAGTTTTGGGGAGAGCCTAAGCAAATTTATTTTTATGCCTTGAACTAGGCATAAATGCAATGAAAAGGCACTTTTGAATACTTGAATTTTCTATAGAGGATGGGGGGAGAGCATACATGCTTTATTTATTTTGAGAAAATAAACAATCAATAAACAATTTACAAGCAATTGTGATTGAAGTTTGATTTTAGGCACAAAATTGAAATGTGTGATGAAGTTCATTACTTGGCCCCTTGGCTTAAGTGTGAAAGATTGAAACAATTACACAACACAACTTAATCAAAACTACCTATGTTTATTTTAAGACCAAAACCCAAGTGTTCAAGATTTATCCTAAGTTTATTTTTAAACACCAAAAATAAGTGTTCAAGACTTAAGCATTTGTTTTAAGCACTGAAAATGAAGTATTTCAAAGACTTAGCCATTCTAATTCCTTTTAAACACTATATACCATACATTAAAGATATAACATGCATTTTAAGAACCAAATTGAATTATGCAAGACTAAGCTAATTCCTTTTAAAAACCCAAAATGAAATGTGTATTAGCCTAAACTTGTAAATTTGTGTTCAAATCACAACCTGGACTTGTAATTGTTAGATAGTCTCCTCCTGCTTAGAATAAATTTTTATTTTGAGAAAATTAACTTTGGAAAAGTATCTATTGAATTTTATTTTTGAACACACAGTGATCATGGTTAGTTAGAATTAATCGATGTCAATTTTAAGGCAACTGATGTCAATTGGTCTCAAAGAGAACTAATGATGGTAGTAGAGAATTGATATCAATTAATTAAGATTGGTGTCGATCACTTATGAACCCAAAGGCAAAACCACAAAATATGGAAGCATTAAGTTATCTCAAAAATTGATAAAAAATTATTGAAACCTGCAACATAGGGATTAGACAGAGAGCTTAAATGCTACTAAAACAAAGAAATAATGATAAGGAATTCTAAAAAAATCAAAATGCAATATTTGTAAACCATGTTTTACCTCTCATACCTACTGATGATGATTAGGCAAAATTGATGATGATTGGATGTAATCAATGCCAGTTGTGCCTGATTGATGTCAATCTTTATGTAGAACCAAGTTAATTCAAGAAGTGAAAATATGGTAAAAACAAGGCTAAAATTACAAATTTAAAGGTATTCAAGCATTAATTTGTTAATTTTGAGTTTTATCTTCATTTCCTTACTATGTGGAGTGCATATAGTCCTATTGGGAATGTCATTTATGATGCCAAGAATTTGAGGATGGAGGGGAGGTTAGATTAAGTGTTATTTTCCATTTAAACAATGAAATTAAAAACTCACTAAAAAGCATAACACCTCCATGCCTATATTATAAGGGGAGCTTAGTGAATAAAACCAATTGACAAAGCACAACTAAAATGTAATAAAAATAACCTTCTTACTTTCCTCAAATTCTCAAAAATATCTCTTTGTTGGCTTTCTCGGCTTATACTCAAGAAGTTTGTGGCAATGGAGCTTGGATATCTCCTTATCTCCTTGGCACCATTGGTTGGATCATGCTCTCTTGATGTAACTATATGGATTTATGGATTGGTTTGTGATTCATGATTTTGGCATTATAACTCTATAGATTTCAATCTTGTCATAAAACCAACATTATAACATTACTATGTCCAAGCTCTCCTAAATGAGAGGCAAATTCTTGTATTTATAGGTTTAGTTACTAACCCCAACCCAAGGTGAGTTAGAGTGTAGTTAGAGTTTGGAATGTATTCAAATCTAACCTTTGTGAGTTAATTAAACCTAGTAGAGTTGAAAGGTATCAAATTCTCATGATTAGAAATGAATAGGCATGTTGAGATATTTTAGGATATTTAACAACTCAAAAAAAGGTAATTATGAATTCCTAGGATATTCTTTGATTTTGAATTTCCTTTTTGACAATTTAATTTAATTGCTAAAGGATGATTCAATTAGGCATTTGATTAGGTTTTGCATGTTAATTAATTTTGTTGAGGCATTTTATAATTTTGAAAGATTTTGAATCAATTGATGTGTGCATTTTCCCCATTTAATTGGTTTATGAGACAAATTGCATATTATGAAGTCACATTTGAGACATTTAGAGATTCTTAGTCTAAATTTCCAAAGGTTGATAATAATTGGTCTAAAGTCTAGTATGAAGCCATTGGTGACCACTTTTAGGTGTCTACAAGTCTTACACACATTGATTTTGGTGCTTAAAAAGTACTTAGTTATTTTCATATCTTAGTGGTTTTTGAAGTTTTTGCAAAGTTTATCAACAATTAATGCCAAAGGGATCAAACTTCATTACATACTTTGTTTTGGTGATTAAAATGAACTCTCACTTTAGTTAAACACTCTTAAGAGTTTTATTTTAATACTTTTTTATTGAAGGTGTTTATTTATCAAGATGAGTGATGCATGTATGCTCTCCCCCCATCCCCTTTAGGGAACTTAGGAGCTAAAAAATGTTCATTATTATATTTTTTGATTTAATCCAAAAGCATTGAAGAAAAGTCATTAAGGACCTCCCCAAATTTGTATGATTTGGGTGACCCCAAAATGACCCTAAAGTTATGCAACTTGTATTTATTTTCATGCATTTTGGCTTGTGTGCGGTAGTTCATTGCCTCTTCAGGATTTATCTAGGGAAGCATTGTAACATAATTTCAAACCCACTAAATGGTGGGGTATATAAATTGAGGGTGACCCACTGGTATACTTTTTTTGAGTGGCTGAAACAATATTTATTAGTGGTACTCAACCTCAGACCATATGGGTAACTTAGACATCACACTACACTAATAAATTGACAAGTGTAGTGGTTGTGAAAAGGATAAGAACTTTTAATAACAAGCTGATTGATGTGGATCCAAATGATTTTATTATATTTATAGTATTAACCACACTTGGGACCATATAGAAATGAGCAAAAATTGATAGTTTAGAGCAATTCCACTTGTGGACATACTGTTGATGTAGGGTGAGTAATGTAAAGTTCCATATCCTAGTACCAACTCTTGAGAGAAGAGGGGGCCTAAAAACCCTACCTTTTATTTTCTTTTACTTTTTGGA
Organism: Torreya grandis; assembly: GCA_037957365.1. Lineage (NCBI taxonomy): Eukaryota > Viridiplantae > Streptophyta > Pinopsida > Cupressales > Taxaceae > Torreya > Torreya grandis. The sequence continues at coordinate 362,793 of JARHVA010000416.1, forward strand.
TTAATAATTTAAAATCCATTCAAGAGAAAGTATATATATAGATTTTGATAGTACACTGCAACCTTGTTAGTTTTAGGATTTAGGATGTTACACTTAGGTGTTTATGTCATTTTATCCTTTTCTTTCATGGTATTGAGTCTAAATTATTTGCTTATCATACCCCTTCAAAAATGAGTCATGTTTTCACATTACTTATTTGTTTGAAAAGGTGTTATGCTATCCATTTGACATTGCACATTTGCCTCAATATTTTATCAAACCTTTGTTTATGAGTGTCACTTATTTATAAAGGGTGTCATTATGCTACCCATTTCATTCCATTTTTTGTTCCTTAGAATATTGAAAAAACCATTTGTCATACCTTTAGAGCATAATAACATCATTAAACTGAGTGAATCATTTCAAAAGACTTATTTCCTTGTGTTCAAATTCCAAATTATAAAAACCAAAGCCATATGTGCCTTTTATATCTATATCTTGTACCTTCATTCTATTTTAAGAAACCTAGTTTTCTAAGTTGAGTTCAAAATTAGCCTTGATAAGTTCAGATCCAAACATTGATTGGTTTATATCTAGGCCTTGTGTAGTGTTGGCTTAGATAATTTTCCTTTCACTTTTGGGTTGTGTAGCTTAGATTAATTCTTTATTAAATTTGAAAATTATTTTTGTGCCTATATTTGGGGAAGTAGTCTATCTTCCATATGCCTATTGTTTCCTATCTTTTGCCAAATGACCAAGTTCATGCTAAAATCCAAATGCCTAGGTTGTTTCAAAGTGTTTCAAATTTGTTATATTAATTCTCATACATTTTAGACCTCATTTGTTTAAAGTCTAGATTTTGTGCCTTTTCCAAAAGACCTAGCAATACCTATTTTGAGCCTAGATTATGTGCCTTGTTTTCAAAAATACATAGAAAATTTTATTTCTTTAGACTTAGATTAGACTTGTTTGAAACACTTTGTACCCCAAGTTTGGCATTTCAATTTTTATTTCATCCACTTGACCTTTTTTTCTAAGACATTTTATGTTAAACTATTTTAAACCAAGTTTTAGCACATACCTTTTTGGAGATACAACTCCACCTTTTAGATAAAGTTAGATCAAGTTTGGACCATTTATTTTTGGAAGAACAATGATTGAGATGGGACAAGGGTGAATCAATCCTCAAAACATTCATTTAATTCAACTTAACATTAATTATCCATTCATAAAGGTGCATATATCTTAACAAGCATAAACAACCATACAAGAGCATGAAATGAGATAAGACATCATATAAGTGGGAAACCCTTAAGGGGAAGAAAACCCACTGATATTTGAAAATGGACTACAATCCTATAAGATAAAAACCAAGATTTAGTGAATCACCAACTCCTATGGAGCACCAACCCCAAGTAGCTAAGCACCCACTTGACTAGGCCTTAACAAACACCCACTTATAAGGAGGAACCAACCCCCTAGATGACTCAACACCAACTCAACCACCTGATTGGTTTGATCACCTTCAAGACACCTTATTTCTTAACTAACTAATTATGGCCACCTCTTAAGTTCTTCACACTCTTAGCCCTCCCAAAATACCTTTTAGGCCTCTTCACTCAACTAAGAATCTTCACTCAACTAGGCCTCTTCAAGACTGATTAGGTCATATGACCTTGATCTTCATACTTAGACCTTATGTTAGATATTCATGACTATCTCTCTACACCCCTCTAATGGTCTATATGACCTCCTTCTAGTCCTCAATGTGTTATTTTATTCACTTGCACTCTCTTCACATAATTGTCTTCAAAAACCTCATTACCTTAGGTTCATCACAGACTTTATTAGATACTTCAACTCATGGTATATAGGCTCAAACTCTTCTTTGTAAAATGCTCACTTTGAACTACCAATTAGCCTCAAAACATGGTCATGGAAACTTGAACTTATAAAACCTAAAAGAACATGATAAAGGACTTAAAATGAATGAGAATGATCCTAAAAAATCATAAAAAAAACCTCCAACAAAAATATCATAATCTATGATGGTCATTATTCATCTTGCAAACCAATTTGTTGACTTTCTCTCTCATAGACCTCACTCAGCTAATCAAGCTATTTTGGCTTTAACATTTTCACTAATTTCACTAAATACCAAACCTTATATAAATCATGGATAGGACATAAAAGTCACAAATATAAAAATAATGTACATTATATTATTCAACTTATGTCATAGAGCTTCAAACTCATCGCTGTAAGTTGCTTATTCAGAACTGTCAATTTGCCTTGAAGAACAATCATGGTGATAATGACTTTCAATGCATGTATAGACATATTAAATAAATTAAAATGATCATATGATATCATTAGACTATTATTGTATATAAATATACTATATTCAAATGTCAATATTGGTTTTATAGACCAATCTTAGAGCCTCACTATACACATACCTTACTGAGCCAAACAAGTCAACTTGTGATCAATTTTTTCACTATTACCACTGACTTCCAAAAATTATACCAAAAATTAACATGTATTAAAATTCCTAAAAAACACATCCATTTACTTTGATTCATCACTATTTCATGATAACACATCCCTAATCATCTTCTCACTTTTGCTTGGGTTTCTCACTGTTGCACCATTAGGCCTGTTAGCAAATGGTTAACTTGGATGACTAGTTTAACACACCTAAGGGATAGAACATATATATAAAACACCATGTAAATAAAATAAAAGTCTCAAAATTATCCATCCAATTATCTTCATACTTTGACTCGATCAACTCTGACTGTTATATCAAATCTTTGAAAAACTAGCACTTTCCTATAGGGTCTACTCACACACCTAACAACTCAATCACACTTGGAGGTGCCTGGGAGATATGAATATAATATATAATAGTTTTTATATCCATTTTAGACCATTTTGGGATGTTTTTAACCATATGTTTAACACTATGTCACTATTAGGGTTCTAAGAGGGTTTAAACCTGTTTTCACTCTTAACGATCATTCATAATGCATAACCCCTCATTCCAAAAAATAATGCCTAGAAATTTGAGCTAAGACCCTTAACCATCTACTATGAATATATTATGTCTCATTCAGATGTTTAACATGCCAATGAACACTTGAAAAAACTTCTTTGGTAGATAAATCTTTATCCTTTGCACTTAAGATACTTTTAAACACTTTTTCAAGCCTAACCCTTCAAACTTTGACCTCAAATATGGTCAACATAGTTGGGAAAATATATCACACCAATAACAATGCTCAAATTCTCATTATTATATTGAAATATGAATCTCATACCACATTTTTCCACTATATCTCTCTTTGTTCTATATACCTTGACTTGCAAACCACATTAGTCCTTGAAACTGACCTTCTAACCACTGTCCAAGCTCTAAACACCTCATATACATGCCATAAAACCACTTAACATGCTCAAAAAATTCCATACATCTTCTAAAATACTCAAATAATGTCAAACATCCTTCTTCAAACTTTACAATCCTAAGAACATCCATCTCACCATGCATATATCTTCTCAAGACAATACTAGGCTCAAGCACTTGACAACTTTGACAACAAGGACCTTCCAAGCTGAGCATCACATGACTCATGTAAACATAAGAACATGTACCAATAATATATTAAAATTTTAAATGAGATATCAATGACCTTATGACCATTCCAATTGACCTTCAATAATATTCACAAGGGTACCACTAAGACATTAATGACAACAACAATGATAGTCACATGACATCAACCTTCATAAGAGCACCACTAAGACAATACATGAAAATAATAATGATATCAACCTTATCAATAACCTTTGACATCAATGACAACATCAATGCCAAACCTCAAAAAAAAAAAAAATCTCAACAATCTCCCCCTTTGTCATTGATGGAAAACATACTCAAAAGACTATGGCAACCATTCTTGATGGCAACCATCTCCCAGATCTAGATCTTGCCTTTTCTTTTCCCTTTTTGATCTTTATCACCCTTTAACATAAATGACAAAGGGTCACTTGCAATCAATGGAATCACACTTTCTCCCCTTGAGTTGATATTATCTTTCAAATACATTAGATGGTACAAATTCTTCATAAACTATGGAAAACACTCATGGCAACCACTCACAGAAACTTCTCCCCAATCACTAAAGTTTCTCTGTCAAAATTAGCTCAACAAAAACAACCATGAAACATCTCAAAAATCATGTTACCCATAACTCCATGATTAATCCTATTTAGATAACAAAGGAAACCACTCTTTATTTTATCTTTGCATATTAGTCACCTTCTCTTATGATCACAAGTCTCATCAATATACTTAGATTTATAACACATCTTTACTCTTCTATGATAGCCTCATAGATTTTTCTCTGCTTCTCTTCTTACTAAAATGGTCATCCAAGATATTATTAAGGATTTTTATCTCCTCAATCTATCATTATCTATTCACACACTGAAAATAATTTCTTCTAATCTTCTTTGATCTCCATAAACCATATCTGATTTATTTACATCATGACAACCCTTCTTGTATTAGTTCATTGGTCATTAGGTTTGTAATACACCTAGTTCACTACCTGCTAGACTTCTATCTATTTTGATTACCTTCACCTCACACAACTAGGGCATACTAATCATATATACATGTGATACATGACCCAAAGTTCATCTTTAAATGCCTAGACAAATCATACTCAATGCCTATGAGCATAAAACATCTCTATACTCAACTTTGTCCACATGTCTATGAGGTCTATCTGCAATCAAAGATATTATTCCAAGGGAACAATCTAGTCCTTCATGTTGGAGCAAATATCACTCATGTCATGTCCATATGGAATCTTAGATATTATTTCATCAATCTTTCTCCTTCATATTTCTCAAACCACCATGGCACAGGAATCATCATGACAAATATTTCATTCACCTAGTCACTACCAACTATAATCTACCAATTGTCTCTATTCACCTTATGCAAGTTGCATCTTCAAAATATGCTCCTTGATATCAATTGTTGATTAATAATCAATAGAGAAGATAATTCTCAATAATCTCACCTTGAATATATCACTCATAGTTTGCCATGCCATGACTAGACTCAAGCCTCCAATGCACCTGAACACCTTTAAAACCTTGACCTATGCCTTTCATTCTCACACCACTTATGATAATTATTATCAATGCAACACTCTTATGTGTATTGACATAACTTACTACCAACTGAACTGATTTGATCTTGATCTCACCTAGACACTAGTCTCAAAACAACTACTTGACATTAACCTTATTCACCATGATTAAACTCTCTCTCATAGACACAATACTTACTATAAGAACTTATAATACACATACCTCAAAACTTACTTGACCATGGGGTAAATGCACAAAGTTGGGGGATAAAAAGTGGCCTACCCGTGGACATGATTTTTCTAAAATTTCAGAAATTTAAACTTCTGTGGATAGTTTGAGATATCTACACTCCAAATTTGAAAATTGTGTAAAAACATGAAAAATAGAATTTCAAGTATAGTCTCCAAAACACTATTTAAAAAAAATGGTTAAGTATAACTAGGTCAAACATATAACATTTGAATAGGAACTTTGGTTTTTTTTCAAAAAACATAGTAGATAGATGGCCATGACATTTACCATTTTTGAGTAGTGTTTAATATTATTTGAAACCCTTTGGGGAAAACTTAGATAAAATATTGTATCATGTCACCTATTTTTTTGTATATTTTCAATGAATACTTTTTTTTATGAATTTTGAAAGTAAATAGATCTTAAAAATTGAGAAAGAAATGGCTAGTCATCCATGAGTTAGACCTAACTACCTCAAAAAAATGAAAAAATCAATTTTTTTTGAATGTGTGTAGAATTAAGCATACTACATCACCATATAATTTTTTTTACTTGGATAAATGAAACACAAATTACATGAACATGTATATGCATGTATGTTTACAGCATGTAGTGGCCTAAAAAGGCATAGTTAGAAATAAATATAGTTTGAAACCTTAAATTAGTCCAAAAAATATAAGTATCATATATTTAGAAAGAGGATAGTGTGTTCATCATGAAGGTATCAATTTTTTGAATTTTCACGTTGAAATTCTTAGTGTATTTGGTATCAAAATTGAAATTTGTTGTTTATTTTCATACCTTTCAAAACTTGGCTATACATTGACAGTCCAAGCATTTAGCTCAAGAATCTAATCCATTCCCAAGGCAAAAGGCATGGGAATTGAATTTAAAATCAAATACTATGATCACATTATTAACATGATCGTATTAACAATGTGATTACATTTTTTACTAACGCAATCACATTACTTAATAATATGATCACATTAATAGTGCACTTGCATTACTTAATAACATAATCAAGTTAGTAGCATGATCGAGTTAATAACATAATTACATTACCTAATAATATGATTGTGTTATATATTATCATCACCCTAAAACATTTGGGAGTTTCACATGAAGGAAACTTTGGCTAGAATCTTATATTTACTACTCTAAATGTTAAGTATAAGTTTACATTTATTTTCTTATACTTTAAATTTATTTTAATAAATATAATAAATTAGGGTCACTCAACATCTGATAGATTTGGTCTCACAGTTGCATGCCTTACAATGTGGAAAATAGTTTTTCAAAATACAATCAAGTTAGTACTTAAACATTTTCAAGGTCTAAGTATTAAACCTAGGGATTTTAGGACATAATTTTTGTAATTGATGTCCATTTTTTGCAAACATATAGTCATTTTTTAGGCTTTTTATGCCTTCTAGATTGATTCTTAGCACTTATAGGAGTCTTAGGTTTGTCAAAATTAAAGTTTTCAAACCACTCACTTTGAAATGGATGCAAATTAGTGTGATTGGGGTAGCATAGGTCACATTGATGAATTACACACATCAAATGACCACTTTGTGTTAGTTTCACTTATTTATCATCCCTCCCTCATCCTTGATCACTTCATAATCATGACTCATCACTCTGATCATTCTCTTATAATTATTCATTATCTGTAATCACTCCCTCATTGAATCTCACTATCCCTAGTCATCTCTAATCACTCTTTCATCATCCCTAATTACTCTCTCATTGACCCTCATTATCCTTCATCATTCCTAATCATTCCCTCCTCATCCCTCATCATCCATAATAAATTAGCATCACTTAGCATCTTATAGAGTTTGTATCATATCTACATGCCTTACGATGTGGAAAATAGTTTTTCAAAATCTAATTTGGTCAGTACTTAGACATTTTTAGGGTTTAGGTATTAAACCTAGGGATTTTAGTACATAACTTTTGAAATTGATGTCTTTTTCTAGTAAACATATAATCATTTTTTAGGTTTTTGTTATTTTTGGACTTTATAAGAGTCTTAGGTTTATCAAAATTGAAGTTTGAAAACTACTCACTTTGAACTTGATCCAAAGTGGTGTGATTGGGGTAGTGTAGGTCATATTGATGACTTGCACAAATCAAATGACCACTTTGTATTAATTTTAATTTGATTAGAAATGACAAAAATAAGTACTTTGAATTTTCATTGATACTTGAATGGATTTACTTCCACTGTATGCAATAAGAACAAGAGCTTAATCTATACTATATTTAAAAATAAAATGCTCCCAATAATATAAATATATTTCATAGCTAAATGGATATCCCTCAAGTGCACAAGTTGTAGTTTATCATCATGAGACAAATCCATTAGGAATCACTCCATTAATTCATCACAAATTTTCACACTAAATAAAATGTATAAAACTGATAGATGGTCAATCTCCTTATGTTCATTTTATATTCTATAACATCTTGTATTAATTATTAGCCAAATTTTGGCTACCATCAGAGAGGTTCACAAAAAAAATTGATAATCAAACCTCCACCTTGATTGATCACCTTGAAAATCTTATTTTAAGTCATGGTTTGCATATATTAAGGTAGGTTTGATAAGTTTAAGGTAATGGTTATTTCTAACATTATTCTTGTCTATTCATGCTTGTCCTAGTTAAGTGGGTTCAGAGAGTGTTAAAGGTTTTAAATGTATGTGTTATGGAATTTAACATATGTCAAGTCACTTCATGTCCTCTCACACTCTGTACAAGTACCTAAAAAGTTTTTATCTCCCTTTTCTAATGTTACACACCTTTTCAAGTGTTTTTGCTCATTATGTAATGTTTAAATGAGAGTATGTGTAAGATTGGTATGTAAAGACTTGATGATGCTTCCAAAAATTGTTATACATTTGTATAGGTACGGGAAACTCCATTAGTGCTATTTTTTTATGGTTTTCAAGAAATAAAATGGTAGTTTTCATGGTAAAAGAGAGGTTTCTCAAAGGGGGTTGTACATTTTCACTATTGAAGAACATTTAAAAACACTTAAAAAACTCCATAAATCTTATTCAAGTATAAATTAATGTATTAGAGTGAGTTTTAGGACCAAACAAAGTCAAAACCTACTTATCTCTCTTATCAACTTCCTTGCCAACTCTAAAGTAGTCAATAATTTTAATTTAGTATATAGAGGAGAGAGAGTTAGAAGTAATGATATTGGGGGTTGATAAGGGTATTTATGGCCTTCAATTTCATGTCCATATTTATAATATTGATGTATTCTCCTTTATTAATAATCATTAAGATCTTAGGCAGCTAAAATTTCCCTCTCCATCCACATAGGGTCAGTTTTAGATGGTTTCACTACATATTTGAGTTTGAATTATATAAATGGTGGATGTAGGGGTTTCCCATGAGTATTAATATTTATTACACAATACTTTTCATCACTACTTGGCATGTTCCAAGAGGAGAGAGAGAGAAATCTTCATTATGAATGAGTTACAGGCCTATATGATAAGTCACATGCAAGGTTTGATCATTTTTGAGGATTTTCTCACCCCAAGTGATCTTAAAGTAGATTAAATAAATTCATCATTCCTCCTATTAACCTCCTTAGTTTATCTCTCAACTTATAACCATCACTTTAGGTTGTCTTTGAAATCATTCAGGGTAATATGCTTCTAATGAGGAGGGATAATCATGTAAGCAAGTGCACATAGGGTATAGAGATTATGGAGAAGCCAAAAATGGCTCAAGTGTTTTGTCCTAGTGGGAATTAAAATCCTAAAGTTCATGAGGATAAAATACATCAGGTACAAGTCATATAGGTTCATCACAAAGATACATGAGAGTGGGTTTGAACCAATTTGCAAGTAAAGATGGTCTCCTCAGGCTTGTTTAAAAGAAACATGGTTATAATGAACAAAGGATGGGTTAATTAGGCCTATTTCATGATTCATATAATGTGAATAAGACCATGAAGGTGAGGTATATTGACTATAATGCTATTATTATTCAATCAAATTCAATATAAGTAAAACTTAGAAAATGAGTCTTAAGCATGATGGTAACCTACATAGCTACCATAAGTCTAGGAGGAAGTATACTTATTTATGATGTAGGATGGATTTCCAAAGGAATATAAGGATAAGTGATAGGAATAATAGGGTGTTAACCAATAACATCATCATCAAGATACTAGGGTTGTCTAAATAATCCTATTCCAATGATGAATAACATTTAAAAGGTCCAGAACATCATCTACAAGCCTGAGTGTATGAAGGTAAAAACCTATAAGTTTAAGGTGTTTTAGATAATAGGGGATAAAATGGAGGATTTATGGAATGATCAAGGAATAGATAATGTCTTAAAATGTTCCATTGGGGACTTAAAAAAAGCAAATGTTGCATATGACTGAAGTCCCTTAAATTTTCATTATTAATTGAATGGATTTACTTTTGCCTTATATAATAAGAAAAAGAGTTGAATATATACTATATTTAGAAATAAAATAATCCCAAAAATCTAAATATATTTCATATCTAAATGGATATCTAATTATTATGAGACCAATATCCCTCAAGTGCACAAGTTGTAATGTATCATCATGAGACCAATCCATTTGGAATCACTCCATTATTTCATCACAAATTTTCACACTAAATAAAATGTATAAAACTAATAGATGGTCAAAATCCTTAAATTCATTTTATATTCTATAACATCCTATATTACTTTAGTCATATTAACACAAAAGTGATTGTTTAATGTGTTCAGATCATCAATATGACCTACACTACCCCATTCACACCACTTTGGATCAATTTCAAAGTGAGTAGTTTTAAAACTTCAATTTTAACAAACTTAGGACTCCTATAAATGCCAAGAATCAATCTAGAAGGCACAAAAACCTAAAAAATGACTATATGTTTACCAAAAATGGACATCAATTGCAAAAGTTATGTACTAAAATCCTTACATTTAATATCTAAACCCTAAAAATGTCTAAGTACTAACCAAATTAGATTTTGAAAAACTATTTTCCACATTGTAAGGCATGTAACTATGAGACCAACTCTATCAAATTCTAATTGAGCCTAACTTATTATGGATGAGGATGGAGTGATTAAGAATGATGAGGGATAGTGAAGGTTAGTGAGGAACTAATCAAGGATGATGGAGTGAATAGAGATGACTAGGAATAATGAGGTTCAATGAGGGAGTGATTAGGGACATGTTAATGATTTTAAATGAACCATAGGTTCTCTTTAGTGTTTAAAGAACACTTCTCATTTTATAATCCAAAGATTCAAGGCATGTGTTACAGGTGTTTGGTAATTAAGATGCCTATGGTGGAAATAACAACAAAGCAACATGAACTATTCCATAATATTTATAAATTTTAATGGTAGAGGACCATCTTTGTTTTTTCTTAAAAAGTCTGGACAAATCAACCTAGATCTGGACCACTGACTAGACCAAAATGATTATGGACAATGTATCTAAGCTAATGTGATTTGTTAAAAAAGGGACAAAAGGAAAGGTAGAGTAAAAAAGAGATGGTGATTGCTGATATTTGACTGTGAACATATTGACAGAGTTTCAAGAATTACCCAGCATGATCTTAACCAGTATATAGTAAAAGGTAGCCTAAGCTCACGTTCCACTACAAACTAGGCTTGATTCTAAAAATGAAATGATGATAAAAGTAAAAATTGGATCCACTTTTAAATTTATACACCACATCTAGAAAACAAATGCACATCTTTAATGCAGAGTAAATAAAATAAAGTAAACTCAATCTCATTTAACTAACTTAGCATTGCACAAGTTAACAACCCTATAATTAATAATCTAACCTAGTATTTCTAGAAACTATTCATATTCAAAACTCAAACAAGTAATTGAGAAAATTTAGAAATTAAAACACATCAACCCAAATAATTCCTATAAAATTCCTTGATCCTTTGTATTAATTGCTTACAAGTGGTACTAATACAATTCAAAGTTCCTCCTTTTAAAAATGGTAATACATGCCTTTTTATAGGAATCCGGGCAGTATATTGGTCAATTTTAAAACTACAGGTGTAAAAAAGATAATTATCTTTGTTACAACTATAATACAAGTATCTTTTACAATCCTACTAACCTAAAGGTAATCACGTTAACAAACTAGTGTGTGCCTTTAAAAACTAAATGGGTTTCCTTGCTGGTAAGCCAAAATTAAGATGTTGGAGGTGGGTCCCTTCACTGATGCAAGATGCTCATGGCTCTTATAGTTATTCATCTACTAGGATTAAATATATGGTAGGCCTAATGATGCACCCTTTTTCTTAGTCTTCTAGTTCATCAAAATCTTTATCATTCCTGGCCAAGGCTTCTTTGATGTTCCTAGCTTCATTGATTCTCTCCCTGGCATTGAAGATCTTGTTCAACACTCTATTATTATCCTTTCCTAATTTTCCTTGACCCTTGATTTTGATTTCTTGAGTCACCAAGGTGGATTTATGATGGAATTCTTCATCATTTATAATACCCAGGGTGGTAGTTTATGCAAGATCCTTGAACATGGTACCTAGGAGATTTTTAACTCTGCTAATGAGCTCCTTTTATTCTTCTATGAGCTCCTTAAATTTGACATGCAAAGTATTCAAAGCCTAAAGATTACCTCCAATAATCCCCAAATTGGAACTTAAATGTCCTTTACTAATAGCCTTGAAGTTTGGTATTTGCTTCTTAATATGGATATCAAGAAGTTGGGTAAATTTATCTGCAAAGGCCTGTCATTGAGTAGCTAGTTTCATAACTAAGACAACTTGATTTTGAAGGGACTTCTACCTTGACTTCATGGATTTAAATGCTCTAAACATGTCAAAAAATGACTCATCTAGAATTTTGATCATGGAGCCTAGGCCTAAGAGAATAGCTTGAGTCTACAAATTCTCCTTTTCCTCATTTAGGTTTTTAATTCTTTGTACCAACTCTTGGACACCAGCTCTAGCCTATTGATACCGAGCCTCAATTAAACCTACCACATCTTCCTCATGAATGGGATATTCTCCAAGTTGCTATCCTCTAATAAGGGTTAACCCTATGAATGGCTCCACCTTCTAAGATGTGAACTCTTTTTGGCCTACCATGGCTACCCTCATTGTGGTCCTCTCCAAGGCTACTATGTCTAGGTTAAATTTCACCTTAGCCTCTAGTTCCTAGAATTTTTGAGGCTTAGGAACCTTCACACTTCTACTCCTAAAGGCTCTTGATGTCTTGATTCTTTATTTCTCTTGAATGTGTTGAATTTGTAATCTTCTCTCTTCCTATTTTTTCACTATATCTTTGATCCATGGCTTGATGTTGTCATCTATAGTTAAGCCAATCCATGTTAAGGCCCAAGAAGGGGAGTGGGATGGGATATTTTGCATCTTTCCATATACAAACTAGTCAAGGATGATTGGTCCATGAATTGGATTTTCATCACTAAAAATATTGAATTCACTAGTGGGATGAGTGATGGTCAACCTCAACCTTTTTCTTGGAGCCACAGGCACCAAGGCCAATCTACCTTCCCCTTATCTCCATCTAGTGGGATCAATTCTTTACTTGATTTACTAGAGGGAGACTCCTCCCTATCAAAACCATATTTAGTTGTTATGCTAATAAGGGCACCTTCCAATGTTCCTTCTTCTTCAAAGGCAACCATGCCAATAAACTCCATTGGGGAAGAAGGTTTTTGTGGGAGTGATGAAGGTGCATGGCCTTCTCTAGGTCTCTCCTCTATCTTTGGTTCCTCAACCATATATTTGCCTTTTCCCTTGATGTCCCTAGGCTACTTAACCTGGACTTATCCTACTAGTTTTACTTGTTGAGGCTCAAATGATTGTCTATTAGTAGGTGGATTTTGATGAGTAGTCCTAGATAGACCAAGAAACAAGCGATAATACAAAGGGTGTAGTTTCCATATTTCTCCTGAGGGCTTGATATCCCTGACCAAATTACACTCTAATTAGATGATGTGACCTCTAATTTTAGAAATTACTTCAAAATTCTTGGCTCTGATGTAGATGTCGTCACCTACGCCTCACTGATGTCCATATTCAATATTTTGGACCTTACTATCCTGTATGTGGTTGATTACCCTATTATTAGGGTCCCACATTTTAAGGTCATCCAATTGAAAATCAAATTAATTCCTATGAACCACCATGACCTCTAGTTGCTTCCAATCTCTAATTATGATTTTGCCAATGTCCAGTGGGAAGGGATGAACTTGAGATTTTTTCTTTTCTTTACATGTCCTATTTACTCCTTGAATAATTTAGGAGGTGACCTCATTCTCTATAAGCTTGTTGGGGACATGAATTGGTAATCTTTAGGGTGGAGTTAAGATTCCCTCTATCTTTATCATGATGCAATCTGGATAGAACCACACATCCCCCATGATTTCCACTTGTATCTTGATGAGAGGATGTAAACTTGGCATAGGGATGATTTTGATTACCTCATAAATGGTTGGGAAAACACCATCATAAATAAATTTAACATGGTTCATGTACTTGAATATATGTAATTTAGAATAATGGTGGGACATTGTGGTCCTACCATCAGGGGACCAGTTTCTTATGCCAAGAAAGGTCACAAAGGCTAGGAGGGAATCCAAGAGATAAGAAATCATATAAAATTACTTAGAGGTACTTATTTTAATGGTCATGAATTGCTTGGCCAAGAAAAATCTTATCAAGTCTCCTACAAGAGGGGTCATTTTTTCTCCTAGCATAAAGTGGACATAAGATACCCAGACTTTGTTCACATAAGTAGTGGAAAGGGAACTAAGGGATCTATTTAGGAAGTTCATTGATATAATAAGGCCCTCTCTAAATTATAAAATAGGTATTTTACCATTAGGGGTCCTAAAAACATGAGATCCTTGGATTAACCAAGGTGTGAGGACCAAATCGAGGTCTTAGTTGTTAGTCCAGTCTCTCATGGATGGGAGATTGAGATGGGGCGAGGGAAGCTTGTAATAAGTTTCAAATGCCAATGAGGAAATACACGAAACAATTTTGGTTCTTCCATCTCAAATAATCTACCCCCCATATATTCTACAATCCACAAAAATAAGAGCAAGGACATTAATACAATGCATTAACTCTAGTTTTATTGTTGCATGGTGAAGGCCTACCATATGAATTATAAATATATCATTGTATCTTTGATGTAAATTTGCATTTATCTTATGCTCTTAAGATATGGGATATAATTATTCCAAAAGGAAGAATAATTCTACCCAATTCCTAACCTCGTGGACATTTAGGGCTGCCAAGTCTAGCTTGATATCCTTGAAAACCCTTTCTTCACTGTTAGATGTTAGATAGAGCTTAGATTCCATCTTCAATTGTTGTCTACCTACCACCATTGATGATATATAATTATCTTCTTAGGATTTCCAAGGATTTCACTAATTCACTTGTTTCTCAAAGCTTAGTTACGCTATCTTGACTAGGTGAAGTTAATTGAGTCAACTTGGATCTTCTTTATAGATGGTTTAGGGATTTGAGATTTAATGGTGGATTTATTCAAGCCTTAAATTCATATGTGCCTTAGATTTTATGGGACTCTTTTATTCACCCCCTTTGTGTTTTCAAGTTTAAAATATCTTTGATTTTTCCCTTTGATGCTTACATGGAGCCCATGTGCTAGATACTAGCCATTGGCTTTTAAAAGCCTCCTTTATTTCACTCCATTAGATTAAGATATTGGGCTTAATGTGGTCCATTTATATAAATCCAAGTCCCAAAATTATTATTGTCTCTTTGATCTTTTGACTCATGGTCATGACACTTGACATTCTCATAAATTTATTTTGTGCTAGGTATTTTTGTCAGTTAACTTCTTGGTCATGTATCGACCATGTGTTAAACTCATGGATCTTTGAAAATTCATTAGTATCTTCACACTATTATATTAAATAATATGATTAGGAAATCATCATTGATATTTATGGAGCCCTTTTTTTTAGTAGAGGTCTTCTCACACTGTTGGATCAAATCCAGCGAGTGAGTGATCACTATTGATCTTCATGGTAAGCTTGGTAATTAATTGAACACCTTTATTAAGTGGGTCCTATTAATTTTATTATTTTGATTAGTAAGTAACCACATGTTTTTCCCTTATGGTTTTATGTACCTTTTGAATTTTCTTCCTACACCTCACGTTGTTGGATCAAATCCAATGAGTGATCGGTTGTTGTTGATTCTTTCATGATGCATGCTACTTAAGCAGGAAATTTTTGGTTAATACACTTCATCTGATCAAATATTTTGAGTGATCGATCACCATTGGATATTTTAAGGGATATGAGGAATAACCATTAGGCTTGAGGACATAAATACTTAGGATAGATTATTAAGACTAAGGTCAAGATTAACTATCAGGGCCTTAATATTAATAACCTAGTCTAAGTTAGGTGACTTAAAAAGGGACTACATAAAGCATGTTAGTTAAGACCCAAGGTAAAATAAATGGGAAAGGAATTAATAAATAAAGGCTTGGGTCACATTTAAAAAACATGATAAACCCTTTATTAACCAATTTATTCAATCATCCCCATCGACTTAGTTCTTGCCAATATTTGAATTTAAATTGAGGACCACCTAGGGTTTATGAACATCGAATTCTAGGCCTTCCAAGGAACCTACAACAAATTAAGCAACTCCATTATCCTAGTCATTAATTGAATAAGAGGTTTGGAAGATACATAAATGTTTAATTCATGAGGGGATGATCTTCAAATTCTTTCACAAGGGACTTTAATGTTTACATAATTCAAACTTGGATACACATGTCTCTCAAGGGTCCCGAATTTTAAAATGAGTGGGGTTTATTGGTCCCAACAGGACAATTTATAATGATGAGAGGGTGATTAGGGATGATGAGGCATGAGTAGGAACTGATCATGGATGAGGGAGGGGTGATGAACAAGAGAAATTAACACAAAGTGGTCATTTGATGTGCACATGTCATTAATGTGAACTATGTTACCCCAATCACACCACTTTGCATTAATTTCAAAGTGAGTGGTTTGTGAAATTTAATTTTGAAAAACCTAAGACTCCTATAAATACCACAAATCAATTTGAAATGCATAAAAACCTTAAAAATGACTATATGTTTACCAAAAATAGACATCAATTACAAAAATTATGTCTTGAAATCCCTAGGTTTAATACTTAGAGCTTCAAAATTCCTAAGTATTGAATTTATTAGACTTTCAAAAACTATTTTACACATTGTAAAGTGTGAAAATATGAGACCAAATCTATTATATGTTGAGTGACACTAATTTATTATATTTACTAAAATAAATTTAAAGTATGTATGATAATGATGCATATTATTAGGTTATTATTATAATATCCTAAGAAATAATGGCATCATTAGTATTAAATATAATTCCAAGAGTTTGAGCCTTCATATTTAATTAATTCTAAAAATAATGAAAGAAACACTAATCTTATCTATTGCATGACTTTAAAATAAGGTTCAACAACATATAGTAATATTTTATACTAAGTTAGACCACATTTAAGGACTTCAATGAATGTGATGCTTTTAGGCATTTATGAGAAACTAGGTTTAGTCCATGTTTCAATGT
Organism: Torreya grandis; assembly: GCA_037957365.1. Lineage (NCBI taxonomy): Eukaryota > Viridiplantae > Streptophyta > Pinopsida > Cupressales > Taxaceae > Torreya > Torreya grandis. The sequence continues at coordinate 379,824 of JARHVA010000416.1, forward strand.
TTTTTATATGAAGTATATTCCTATAAACATAAATTATATGAATATACTTTACAATATTAACTAGGTGGTAAGAGAAAACTCCAATAATCAAGGATAGTAGGGGACCATAGGTTTGTTTATGTTGGTCTAGGGTTAGGGAATGGTAGTGAGAATATGACAATATGAGAAACATAAGATTGAACCTAAACAATAGTTAATTTAAGTATGTTTTATGTTTTATCTCAATTATTTACTATTGAGATTATAACTATATTTAGTCTAAATTAATATAATATAAGCCTTAGCTAATAATTACTTAATAGTTTATTATGGCTTAAATAAGGTATTTTATATGTTAAATCAATACTTTAAACTTATGTGATAATTTAGACTTACATTATATGTTTATAAATATGGTAAACCATATCTAGCTATTAAATTAACATAAGGGCCTTGTCATTAGAAATTGAAGGAGAATGTGATTATGTAAGCTTAATTCATATTAGTAAACTTTGCACGTGCATTATTGTATGATAATGTAGATATTAATAATAGGTCCTCATGAACAAATATCCGCTATGTAGTCTCCATGTACTATGGCCAACATAGTACAATGTCATTGCATCCCAATGATATAATCCACCCTTAATAAATATAAATTAGTGGCCATGATTATATTTTTAACACTTCTATGTGCCTTTTGAATAGAGGAAAAATAAGGATAAATGGTAAAAAGACTCTTTATGGATTATGGAAGGGCAAACTTACAAATGTAGAACACTTTAGATTTTTTGGGAGAAAATGTTTCATCAAAAGAGATGATGAAAACTTGGGTAAGTTTGATTCTAGATTTGATTAAGGCATATTATTAGGTTAAGTGTTTTAAGTTTACAAAGCGAGCACTGATTAAATCATCCATATCTCCATTATAGGATATAACAAATTATCATATATTTTTGGTAAATTATTGGTTACAAACATTGATTAACATTGATGATCTACTATGGTTAAATGAATATATAGGTGTACATCAAGCTAAGAGGATAGAAGAAATATAGTATAATAAATATAAAAAGGAACAATACAGTTATATTCACACAGGCACAACACAACTACCTAAAAAGTTTCAAGTCTCTATGATCAATTTGGATAATAGTGATAGGAATGGATAATAGCACTAGAAACCAAAGCAATAAAAAGATATATATATTAGGACTACTATTGGTCAAATAAATGATCCTAGATGATCATTTATTATAGTAATGATATTTCTTTTTATATAATAAATAATCTTATAGCCTTTGATCATGTCTATTTGATATTATAATTAATATTATGAGAGGAATTCAATCAACAAAATATACTATAAATATTTTTATGAGATGATAAGTTTGAAGATTAAAGCACCATGGTTTTCATTAATTGCCTATTGGTATTATATATAACCATGCATCAAGTGAAATAAGTATATGTTTATAGGGTCAATATAACCTAATAATAACCAATATAATTATTAAATTGGTAATTGGTAGGGGACCATTACCAATTTGAGTGATACTAATTTATTATATTTACTAAAATAAATTTTAAAGAATAAGAACTATACTAATAAATGTAACTATTATATTCAAGGAGATTATTGCTTATAGATGAAAAGAGAACTTATTATACCATAGTATAATAAGTTGGTATTATACCATACCAATAATATATTAACAAGGTTATTCTTTACTTGAGAGGTCAATTTATCATATAACTAAAGTATAAATATAATTATAGTTCATTGCAAATTTATATATATGCCAAATTCTATCCATTGTCATGGGTTTCTAACTCCAAATATCTCAACTATGCAAGAAGAGAAGAGCAATATATATAGATATGACATAATTGAGGTAGGGGTGATATGATTGGTAGATTGTATTAATTAGTTTCAATCTTATATATTATAATCATAACATATAATATTGAATAAGCATATATATTACTTAATGTATATTGGTATCATACTAATTAGTTTAATATAATTATATAATAATCTTAATTATATAAAGTTATATTCATAGATAATTCATAAAATTGACTAACATATTATAAATATACAATATAATAATAAGTATGAGAAATACTCCTAAGAAATTAACTCATTATAGGTTAGTCAATTTTTTATATAATTTGGAATTACAACATACATAATTATAACCATATGTTGTTAATGTCTATTGTAACATCATATCTATGGTCTATATTTATTATATATTAATTGAACTATATTATTTAACTAGGTATGTCCTTTCAAAGCCTATTTAGTCATTTAGCCATAACTCTAATATATTATGTCAATATATTAATTATTAAACCATAACTTCTCTATGTAATGGAGATAATATATGTGTTTATGAACATGAAATTAGAGTTAAATGAAATTAGAGTTATTATGTGTCCTCATAATAACTCAATGTGTAATACAACTAAGGTATTATTAGGATACCATATAGGTGTATAGGGTAATCTTAATATAATGACCATATATTTATCCATGTTCATAATATATTAATCTTGGTAATTTGACATAAAGAATATATGGTTAGGATAATATAAACAACTAAGGTATATATATAATATGAAAATTAAAATTAAAATTATATTCTCTAAAATAATAATGTATAATATCTAATATATCTATTAAATACCTAATTTCTCACTAATATATAACTCATATAATAAGCTAATATACCACTAATATATATTTTATATAATCATAATCCAATGAAAATTTAACTAGGTGAGCAAATATACAATAGAATATTATATTATATAAAATATATTGATTTAGTAATAGCATAATATATCAAGTAACATCTCTATGGATATCATATTTTTTTAATTGTAATTACATATGTTTTAGTATATTTTCTATAACTCAAATATCAAGATAATATTATATCTTTCCTTAAAATTTGTATTATAAAACCTAATAATGTATGATATTAACCTATATTAACCATAAACCCTAAGCTTATGGTATTAAACAAATAACTAATATATAATATATATCAAGTTTCAAGTCCATCCAAACTATTTAAAAAATATCATGATTTATAAATTAATAGAAATTAAAGAAAATTAACTATGTACCATAATTAATTAATTAATTAACCAAATATTAAGTTCTCATAAGTAGTTACAGAATATTATACTATGCCATTTAAACATTGGTCAACCATACTATAACTAAATCAGTAATAGAAGTATATTGTAATTATACTTTAGTGATGATGTTAATAATGCACGATATACCAGCTTCATGAATCATAAAGCTACTAACAATTATTAGTTATTAACATTAATAACAGATATAAGATTAATCTGTTATGATTATTATGAGGAAAATGCATATTCCATGGTGACAACTGAAGAATCCTTAAATTTTGATTAAATAGATTAACTTATATTGTTAAATAACACTATAACTATGAGTGTATTACCACTTTAAGCCTATAATTAGTAATTTATCTTATTCTATAATATTCCACCATATAGAATAATATTATATTAACTATATATCATAATATATTTGTTTAAATCTTTATAATATACTATGTTTTTAGTAAACTATACATATATGGTCATGATCACCTAATTATAAATCAATTACTATAAAACATGTGAAATAATAAAAATTATAAGTTAACATTTCACATAATTAGATTGATCCAAGACAAAGTGAACAAGGGGAGATAAATTTACGTAAAAAGTATAATTCACTATTAGTAATATGGGCATTAGTAGATAAATTACTATACATTATGGCTGGTTTCAAACCTAAGTAGCTAGATATTTAAGTATCCCAATACTTAAATATTCTACCAATTAAATAATCCATGACTAATACATTTTGAATATGTATTTATATTCAAAATGTATTAGTCATGGTAAGCTAAGTATTAGATAAACATATAGTTAATATATTTCATATAGTATTTTCATGTAAATTAAGCAATACATTATATTTTTATCATTGTAAACATGTAATCATTTATTACGCCTTTACTTAAGGCAAAACATGTAGTAATAATTATAAGTATCATTGAGATTGAAATGATGACCATTAATGTTCAACTAGCTTAGTAATATAGATTAGAAATAATAAGTTTACATAGTGTCCCTAAGTTTACCTATATAAGCACATAATATGTTATAGATTAAATCCTTTAATATTATAGTGACTATTGATGACTAAAGTTGGTATAAATTATAATGACACTATGTGTCATTATTAAGAAGGTATATATGATATACTAGAATAGGTATAATCTATGGACAATTGAATACATCAGGGAAATATTTTATATTAAGTAATTAATATGTAATTCACTAATGACTAAATATTCCTAAACCTATTAGGAATATAATTTGGATATTAGGTTAAGAATTAAATTCTTAAAGATATATCATATAACATACTATTTCAATATAATATTAACCTATGATTAATACAATATCATTACATAATTTCTCTAGTAAAATAATATTTATTAAGTGATATTTATTTACATGATTGATAAATAATTCACAATTGGATAACATACATGGTATTTAACACACTATGGTTAACTTATATAAACATATTAAAAGTACCAGTATAAAGTTTATTTAAAGTTGTTAAATTTTACTAATGATTAATAACTTTAACATTAAACCTAATTAGCTATAAATTATATACTGGTGAAAACGTATTTATCTAGTAATATAACTTTGAGTTTAATTAATTTAGAATACCAAAATAGTATTTAAGTATACCTTGTTAATAATATTAATAAAGTATAGTGGTGAAATATGATTTATACCATAAATTTTCAATGTCTATTTTCATTTGATACACTATAAATAAGACTCAATAAGAATAATTATATATTCTTATTGAGTCTTATTTATGAGGACAAGTATGAATTATCTAAATTAATCATCTATATTTAGTTATATATAATTATTCTTATTGAGTCTTATTTATAGTGTATATATGCATTTATATGTATTTTAAAAGAGATAACATGCATAATTTTAAGTCCATTTCATCTTCGTTGTAGCTTGCTATCAAATAACTATTAATATTATTGCTATTATCTATTATTTGTTTAATTTTTAATAGTCATAAATAAGTGAGATATATATTTTAAGTTTATAATAGACTTAAAACTAATAGTCTATAAGTTAAATAGTTAGATAATTATACTAAGTTATATACATTTAACTATAATTATGATAGTATATTGAATTACTCTATCACTATGTAAAAATGATCAATCCCTCTATAATTATAAGTTTAGTGAAACCTTCAATACCAAATGGATATCTATTAACAAATAGTAGATTGTTAATATTTATCACTATATAATATACTTAACAAATATCATGATATATGTAATCTAATACTAGTTTACTCTAGTGGTAATATATAACTATGTAATTTGGTGAGGTTAATCATAATATACTATGATTATATTGGGGGATTTATAATTATGATATTGATCTATAAGGTGATATATATATAATTTACTAGCAAAGTAAATTATAATATATTAACTAATTTCATATTATTTATTAATAATATGAATACTTAATATTGAGTAATACTAATTAAACATTATTATAAATATTTTGCTAGTGATTATAACATACATTATAATAATCAAATATATTGATAATTTAAAATGGATTAATTAGTATATTTGTATTATGTATATACTTCTAGTGGATATAGATATGCTAATATTATCATAATAATAACCATATTAGGTAAACTAAAAACACCTAATATAGTATGATTATCTATAATTAGTTGTTAATATTGACCTTATAAGTATAATATTAGATGATGATGTTAAACTAAATAAACTATAATTTATTTCCTATGATATTAATATTGGTATAATAAAAGTAAAATATTACCATCACATTAAAATATATAATATTACTATCATTGAAATTAAATATTTATTAACTATTCTGTTAACCAAGAATAGTCCACTTAGTAACTATAATTATTATACTATGTTATTATTAACTCATATGTGCAATAGTAGGAAGTTAATAGATTTATAACTTTAGTATATATATAACTGATTAATATAATTGTATATAAAGTTAATGGATTATGTTTAGATAATATAATTGAAATGTTATTCAATATTTGTAATAGATGTGTGGATTGAAGAGGGTTATTTAATAATTATTTATTAAATTAATAAGTGGAAAACTATTAATTTATAATTTTAATTATATTGTGTGTAATAACCATCATAACATATATAAATTTAAATTAAGGAACATATATAACTAGTGATAATATATTAAGTATCAACTATATACTAATGTCATACTCTCTCATTAATTACCATGTATTTAATTAATACTATATGTTATATTTAATGATATATATAAATATATGCTTATATAGTTATGTTACTATATATACATATACTTATTATAACATATAGTATTATAATTAAAATATATTATAGTTTATAGAGATGTTACTTCAGCCTCATAATATACTTTTAAGGATATACCTAGTCTTTATAGTAAACATGATACTCTAATTATTCATGATAATATAACACTCATTATAAACTTATAATAACTAATGTAATATTAATCATAAAAAGTGATATTTAAAATCCAATTATTATGATTAATATTTATCTTAAATGACAAATAAGATATTGACAATACCTAACCCATTATATACTTTAGTTTATATCTTAATATCTATTAATTATAATATAGTATATTAATATTAAAAAATTTATATAATTAGTACACATCCATTATACCAATATATAACATATATATATTCCTCTCAATATTTTAATAGTGACTATTATTATAAGTAATCATTCATTCTAATGTAAATTATACTATCTTATTTTATATATTTAAATGTATAATGTGGTTTGGTTATTTATTTTAATATTTGAAGTTATTATATAGGTCATTCTCATTTATTTGAGTATTTAATAACATTAATTATTCTCTCTTCTCTATACATTAAACATTATTCGTTAATACTGATAGTCAATGGGTAATATATTTAAGCTCTTATGATGTTCCTAGAGGTACAATTAATATTATATAATATATTAATGATATATTATATAATATTTATTTGAAATATAAATAAATATTATATAATATGTATTAGCTAACCTATGTATATGATAGCTAAGATAATACTCATATGTAACTATAGTATTATAATAACTTAATAGAATATAATATAATATATACATTAAGTGTGTATAAAATTATTAAATGGATTAATGATTTATCCTAAGGTATAAATCATTAATCCTTAGATTAAAGTATTAGTCTATTATATGGTTATAGTTCGATAATGTTTATTTATTAATAATATATCATTAATAATTCAATATTAATATACCTTAATTATGTTAATATCTTAACTATTATATGGGTTAACACCATATAATAGATCTAATTATTATCATGTATTATTAATCTAGCATTAATATTTTAGTTAATAATATATACTGATTGACTATGATCTATTTAGATACTAATATGTCTCATACATGTTATCAATTTATAATATTAATTATATCATAATTTACTATGAATATATAATTAAAATATATTTTTAATTGATCATATTAGTCTTATTTGTGAAAATTATATTAATATGTTATTTGAGAATATTTACTTATTGCTGATTATAAAAATATAGATGTTATATAAGCCATATATTTTCACATGATATAACATGTATAGAGATATGATTACCTAGATAACATATTGATTTAAGAATTAATTTCAATATTATTATAAAGGTTTAATTATTAGTGCTAATTAATACTAATTTTGATAATCTAGTTATATTGAGATAATATAAGTAGGTTAATATGGAAACTTGACCCTAATTAATTATTCCTTAGTGAAACATATTTTAGCACATAATATTATCATAATATATAGAATTAACCTACTTTAGTATATTTGATTAATTATTAATCTCATAGTATATTATAATCTATATGGTTACATATAGATTATAATATACAATGAGATCAATAATGTAAGTAAATATTCACTATTGTAATATTAGTTAAATTATAATGTAATATAAATATCTATACTAATTATTTGTATAGATATTTAGTTAATATGCATACAGTAAACATGTTTAACTTTAATTATAGTCTTTTGCTTAAAGAGTAAAGTATAACCTTATATTAAAAATTCACCTAGGAAGTGAATATATAAGACATAATATATTTGAGAAATAAACAATAAATTAGTAAAACATACTATATAGTCCATTAATTAGTATATTGAGTATTATGTAATTGATAGTTTATATATGAACTCTCTTTAGGCACTTAATCAAATCATCCTTAATTATTATAACTGTCAATATCTAATATAATATTATTTAAATATTAATTCTATTACAATGTATTATTATATACTAGATTTAATTTATAGTATATTACTAACAAAGTAATATACACTAATTTAAAATATATTAAAATATTAATTAGGATTTTACTATGAAATGTATTCTATTACTTATGTATTAAAAATATATATACTCTTGTTTGGTACTTATTAATATTATATTTGATAAATCTTATAATAGATATTTGAAAGTTATATACACATCTATTAGATATGGATAATTAATTGACATTCATTAAGATGCCAAATATAGATTAGTTAATAATGAATATCTTACCCATTAGTATTTGCTTACTCTTAAGGTATATTATTACTAAAATATATATAGCCATCTTTACATATTACTATTAACTAATAATTATACTGATATCATTAGCTATAATAATGTTGGTAATAGCTTATGTTAGGTTAACTAGTTATCTATTAGTTAGTATATACTATATTAACTATAATTTAATACAGTATTTACTATGTTTTAAGAATTAGATTATGACTGTAAATTAAGTCATAATCTAATTAGATAACATGAATATACTATTTCTCTCCTTAAATATAATTCCATATATAAAAATCATAAATAACTTAGTATTATTATCTTAAGTGGACAAAGAACCAATTTTCATTATAGATCATATATATGATTAGCTAACATTTATCCTAGTTATATCTAGTTATATGAATAGATATATGTGTATTAATATATGGTATGATAGTACTATTATTAACATTATTACTAGTAGATAAACTATTAAAATATAGGGTTAAAAGTTATACTATTTAAGTTAATTAATGGTTTAGTGACCTATGAGCTAAACCATGATTCTCTTTTAAGATAACATAATTAACTTTATGATTATTCTTGAAGTTTAAGCCTCTTACTAGTTAACATTATATTATATATTAATCATAACATTCTAGGTATTTTTAGCAATAATTTATCTATACTTTAATAGTACTAGTTATAGCATAACTCCATAGTTAACACTAATCTTAAAATTACCTATTTCACTTATCCTCTAATATCATCATAGAAAATTAACATTATATTATATATTATTTTATAATTTATTAATTAGTAAGAGGCTTATATATCAATATTTCATAACTGAATAAGTTATGAAATATAGGATAATCATACATAATAAATTATACCATATTAAGATGACATTATCTTTATATATTCAACATGTATAACATAAGTTATAAGATTGGTATAATATATTTATATATTAAGTTTATTACCATAAAACTTGACATTAAGCACATAATATGTCAAGTTTATATTCAACCATATTATATTATAGTTTATTCTAAATAGCCAATATTGCTATTTAAGTTCTAATACTTAAAATTTATTTTAGTAAATATAATAAATTAGTGTCACTCAAACTACTAATGGTCTAATATTATACTAGGAATTATTCCACTACTAGAGAGACTATCCTAAATTATAACGTAGATTAGTAATAATATGGCTTAGTGAACTATATCTTATGTGGATATTTATGTAACCATTATTATAACTAATATCATACTAGGCATAATTGGTATATATGTGACTCAAATTAATTCCTGTAATACTTAATTAATTTGACCATATAATATACTTTATGGGTAATTTATATTATAGGTTATATAAAATAGTTAAACTAATTATTCCATAAAATAATCTTAGGAGAGATTTAATCTATTATACTAACAATAGTAAATAAATTTATAGATATTACATTATCATACATGTATAATTATAAATGACATTATAGTGATTATATGTTTTAGTAGATAATAACCTAGAGATATTTAATGGTGGAATTTATAGGGTTATAGTTAGAGATTTATACAAATCATAATTATAAGAAACCTATACCTTAATTAGTTAAGGTCATTTATAATTAATATCTTAGTCTATGTGATTAATATTATATATTTTCTTAGGATCTTTCATATATAATTATAATACAAAATTAACTATAGCATAAATATAAATGTTAAATATTTAAGTATATTAGTAAAATGATAAATTACTATACATCAACACTAAGTTAAAGATATAATTATATGATATAATTTATATTAACAAGTATAATAGTTGTCTATTATATAATACTTTATTACTTAATATATTAATAATATAATGATGTATATGTATTAATATACTATATTATAGGTTACCATGTAAATATATATTCTTTATATGTTATATACTATTATTTAGGTAAATATAATGGTTATGTGTCTTGATGTATATTAATACATAGACATCATTATCAAAATATATATCAAATATTCCTATATTTTAAGGAAAGTATAAATATTAATAAAAAATATTAGTATATAGTTAATTATAGGTATTGTAAGTATAACATATTATCATTGAATATATACTAATTAATATATTAACCTTATTTACTATGATTATCCTATGTTAGTACTTTAAAATTATTTTAGTAAATATAATAAATTAGTGTCACTCAAATTGGTAATGGTCCCCTACCAATTACCAATTTAATAATTATATTGGTTATTATTAGGTTATATTGACCCTATAAACATATATTAAAGTTGTGTTAAAATATTATTATTACATAACATATATATATAGCTATTATATACACTAGCTATCCTGAAGTATATAATATTTTAGTATAATCTAAAATATTGAGAACTAATTTATCTTAGTTATTATATTTTATATTACATAATGAAATACCTTATAAATTATAATACTTAATTTGGGTATTATACTAATACAATCATAGTATGTATAACCATGTGATTTTCAAATATATTATCTGATAGTAATATAATTAAACTTGAACATAATTAACACATATTATAAAATCAAATCTATAGATATATTATATATAGATTTCATTATAATTAAGTTAATAGGTATGAAAGCACCTTAATTAGCATAATACCTTATAAATATTATGTGGTTTAAATTAATATAATCTATAAATACTAGTAATATAATATATATTATGCTAATTAACTATTTATATTAAATAGTTAATCTAGTTAGAATATATATATTACCAGTATACATATATAATGATATTTCATATATAGAAAGATCATAATAATTATATAATATATAATTATTTAGTAGAGATATTATATTACTAAATAATTATATAGTCATAACTATAGTACATTATTTCACTATAATATAGCCTTATTAACTTGATTTATTAACCATCCATATGTACATGGGTGATGTTGTTATAATAAACTTATATAATAAATATATATCTCATAGTGTTTAGTTAATTTATATTAATTATAACTAATATTACTTAAATTATAATATATAGTGTAGTTAAGCTATAATTAGTTATCTTACCATAATATAATAATGGTAAGATACCATTATTATATATCTTACTATACTACTGATATCATAGAACTTATTAATAGATTAGTATAATTATAATAATATATTAATTAATAACCAACTAATTACTATAGTATATAATATATTAGTATAATTATACTACAAATATTATTTAGTATATAATTATTATAGTAAATTAAGATATTGAAATCAGTAAGTATACAACTTATTATTATATATTATATTATGTGTTATGAGTATATGAGAATATATTATACTAAATATAATATATTCTATATTTTTTATATATGTTATAGTATTAGATATGTTAATGTTTATACTATAATACTTAGATTATAAAAGATAATTATAAATTAATTTTAATAAAATATAATAATAATAATAATTATATTTATTATATTCTAACTAGATTATACTTGGATATACTGTATTTAAAGTATATTATTATAAATGTGATTATCTTACTGATAATATTGAATGTATATATAATATTCATTTTACATAAACCCTAATCATTATATACATAAGATATCAGATATTAATTATTTCATTTATGCATTAACTTATAAAATATGATTACTTATTATTAATATATCAATAAATATATTAATTAACTAATTTAATTAATTATGTAAATTACTTAAAAAGAGATAAAATTATTACAGTGTATTTAATAGTTATATATTAAATATTATATAATATAGTAGATCAATTGTTTTATTATTCTAACTAGTAATAATTAATTATTACTAGTATATTTACTTATACTAATACTTAATATAACGTATAGTATGGATATAATATAATAATATGGATATTACTAATTTAAGACTAATATAAATTTAAGTACATATTTGTTTACCCATATAATATTATAACTTGATTATCATATGATATTAGATATATTAACTTACTATTCATTATTACTATAATTATAATATAGTATAAACTATATTATGCGATTTATATATAAATTAAATTAATATTATGTATTATAATTATATAAGTTAATTATATTAACTTATTTTAATATAATCATCACCAAATATATTGTAACAAAATATAATACTTAAATTTATTATAAGTATTATAATAAATTTAAGTATTATTAATTCATTAATGATTGCATATGAAATACACTAATTAATATACATAATGTATGTATATTAGACTAATAATATACATTAAATAGATATGATAATACTATATTACTGTTAAAATATGATATTACTTGTTATACTTATAAAATTGATGTATTATACAAATTAATTATTAGGTTATTAACTATAATTATACATATTATATTATATTAGATAGTTAATCTATCAATTATATATATATATATATATATATATATATATATATATATATATATATATATATATATATATATATATATAAATCTTAGTATATTTTAATATGAATAATGTAGTTATTAAATATTACAATATACTTATTAAATAATCTAATATACCTTAAATTACTAATTTGTTATCATATTTACTAATATGATAACATATTAGTATATAATATGTTATATACTAATACTTAGGTTATCTAATATATAGGTTAATTTAATATTATATAATATATTAAGTGACTTGATATACAGTTTGATTATATAATAGATAAAATATATTATAATTTTCATATAATATGAGGTTATACCTATTTAGCTATCTAAGTATTCATATTATAATACTATAATATATAGTTATTATAACTATATATTTTAAATAAGTATAATTATACTTATATTAGTTATTTATATATAATAATATCTCCTAATTATTAAATTAACATATATTATCTAATATTTATTGTATTAAGTAATTAATATATATATAATAACCTTATAATATCATAACAAACAACTTATATAGTAATAATTAATTTCACATAAGTATTAAAATATTCTATATATTGTTAATAATTAATTATATCCTATATAATATATATAATAGTTAACATTATACATTACTTAATTAATGATTATGTATATAATGTTCATATATTGTAACTTCTAAGATTAACTATGATACTATTTATACTTAAGGTATAAATAGTATCTTAGTTATAATTAATATACCTAAATTATATGCTGATTAACCTAATATATTAATAAGTTAGGTTATAATGGTATAGTTTATTATATATTATTTTACCAATGAGTAATATAGATAACCTAAACTTATAAACGAATTATATACTTTAAATCTAAATTATAAATGTATTAGGTTATATTATATAATTTAATGTATATATAAATAAATAGTTAATTATAGTATATATAACTAGGTAAAGGTTATAATAGGATAAACTATACTATATAATATAATATTATTATGTTATAATGACTTAACATGATCACTTAATTATTAGCCTTAGAATATGTTTAATATTATAATATTTTATGTTAGAGTATAAATATTTTAATATAAATATAGATATTAACTAGATTATATTATATCTAATATAATCTAGTTAATATCACATTTAATATTATAGTGTGATATTAGGCTATATCATACTAATACTTAATCTATAATATTTAATGAGTTTGTTAATTAATGTGATGACTTTTATAGAGTAATTATATCATTAATTAATCTGTTATATTAGTTTAATATTAAATTATATATCATATTAACATAATGTCATATTTTATAGAATATGCTATATTAATTAATTATAATAATATACTTATTAAATAATTTTATCATAACTTCATTGTTATATTATGGTAATAACTAATAAATATAATTATTAGGTTATACCCATATATTATTAACTCACATATATTAGTCTAAATAATTATAGTGTTAAACAACTTATATATTATTTATCATAGTAAATATAATCAATATATCACATAATTATATATACATATGTATATAGTATTGTTGGTAATATATCACTATATATATATATATATATATATTATATAGTGATATATTGATTATATTTACTATGTTAACTTTATATTGTATTAGTTAAATGTTATGTAACTTTATCTAATTATACTTATAGTTAATTTATAATGTTGGTTATAGGCTATTTAATTTATATATAGGGATTTCTAATATAGGATAATGATTATTATTAAAAAATATATGATATAGGTAATATCTAATATATTCTTTATATTAGATAGAAGATATAATCATTATCTTCTATTTAATTATAATAGCACTGAATTAATAGTAGAATTAGTCTAGTTAAACCTTGGTATATATTCTTAATTGAATTATACATATTATATTAATTATTATATCCTTATTCACATATATAATTAACATATATCAGTGTATCTTTTATAAGTAACTATTAGTGTAATTATCATATATTATATATCTTAGTTTAAAATTTATTATAAGTTAACAACTAATATAGATTAGTATAATACCATGTGAATTATATATTATTTAAGCTAACTTAATAATAATAATTAATTTAAATAAGCTAATTGAGTATTATTCAAAAGACATAGTACTATATTAATATATATTACTAGATATATATGAGATATAATATATTAGCCTATCTTACTATAAAGTAATATTATAGTATACTCTTAATAACTTATACAATGATATCCATATTAAGTTACTAACTATGTATATTTGTGAATATATACTAATAATAATTACAATTATATAAATTATAGACTATATATTAAATTAATAAATAGTCTATAATGTACTATAATATTATACATAATAATTAAATAATAAGTTATATTAAGTATTAATTACACCACACATATACTAGTTATACTATCAATTATTTTATATCTCTTTTTATATAACTAATAATATTTTGTCATAATATTATTTTGATAAATATAATATATTAAATTAAACTAATTAATATAGTATGATATCAACTAATTACTTAAGTAATGAAATAATTAGTTATATTATATAATTAAGTATATAATATAATCATAATATAGTATTAAATAATAGTTAAATAAGTACATTAATTTATATATAGTATATTTTGTTACAATATATATTAATTATTATATATTAGTATAATAATGAATAATTTTAAAATATATATGATCAGATAAATTATATACTCATTTGATCATTAAGTTAATATTTAATACCATGTAACATATACAATATGATTTATGATATAATGAATAAATCATATTGTATGTAAGAAGAAAACATAGTATATGACTTATATATTGACTAATATATGTATTTTATCTTTAATGAAGAAGAATAAACAATTATATAATAGTTAACTTCTACTAACAATTATATAAATTATAGACTATATATTATCAGATATAACTGAGATAAATTTTAATAATAGATATTTGTTACATATTAAAATATACTAATTAGTTAGAGGTATATTGATTAACTAATATTAGAGAATCATATAGTATTATAATGTCAATTAAACTAATTAGTCCCTATAATTATCAAATATGTATATATTTATATAATCAACAATATGTTTTTAATTTAACAAAAATAATATATTGATTATTATATAATATTTAATTATACAAATATATATTATTAAATATCAATTAACATATTTAATTGAGCTTATATTATAATTAGAGATAAAGTATATAGTAAGTAATATATACTTATGATTACCACATAATAAATAAATTATAGTTGTATTATAGTATTAATTATAACAATACTAATATAATTTTAACCTAAATACTAAAATTTTATTATAACTACATATACTCATGCTTAACTATAAATTATACAATAATACAATATGGAAAATGTATACATTATAACAATAATAAACATATCAAGTTACATTAATAAATCTATATTTATAATTATCATTAAAGTTATTGATTTAAATTATACTTATATATTACTATAGTAAAATCATATCATGATTATTATATCATATATAATAATCTTAACCAACTAATTATTATCTTATAATATTTAATATATTTGTACTATTGCTCTTATATATTACTAATTCACTAGTTAGAATATATATTATAATCATATAAGTTATAATAGAATAATTGGTTTAATTGATACTATGAAATAGAGTTAATGCATGGTTTTAGTTATAATCTACTACTCTTAGATTTGTTGTGATTTCTAAAACTATATTATACTACTAATTAAACCAATATTTGAGAATATAATGATGTATATGTATTAATATACTATATTATATTAATACATGAACCCATATTTATTAAGTATTAGTAATTATACCTTATCAACCTATTATTATTGCCTAATTTAGTATATTATAACACTTTAATTAAATAATAGTACTATAGTAGTTAATACCTTATATATAACCATAGTTAATTAATAATACAATTATTTTGAACATATAACTATATCTAAAGTCATTTTAACTAACATATAATAACTAATAGAGCTATATTAATTATACACATATGAGAATATAATTGGTAATAATAATAATAATTAATTATGATTACCAATTTAATAATAATTCAATATAGTCATAATATATATATCTAAGTGTTATTTATATTAATAATATAATATTTATATATATCACTAAATAATTATATTCTAATTATGTTTATAGCTATCAACATAATTAAACATTATATAGGTTACATAAACAATATATTATTAACCTAGTAATATTTACTCAAGGTATAATATACAAGACTATTAATGGTTACATAGATTAGTCATATCATGATAATTAACTTAGATATATAGATAACTCATAGGTCAATACATATATAATTATAACAATTATAAAATCATAAATAATAATTAGTTATTATATTATTATATTAATAGTTAATTTCAGTACATTATAATATTAAATATAATTGTATGTTATAATTATATTCACAATAACTTAAGAAATTGTAATATAAATAATTTCTATCATAAATATACTCATATACTATATATTAATAGTATAGAATTATAATAAATATATGTATTTTAATATTAATTAGATTAGCTTAAATAATGATAATTGTAATATTACTACTTTATAGTAATAAGAATAATTAGTTATTCTTATTATAACCTTTATAAGAATATACATATTTACTCAAGGTATTTATGATTATTGAATGTAATATATATGTAATACAATAAATTATATAAATAATATAATTTATATTATAAAATATTCTATAATGTATATGAATATTTCATGGTTAGTAATGGGTAAATAATTATTTCTAATATTTAGTAATTAGGTATACTAGTTTAGTAAATTATACAATAATACAATATGGAAAATGTATACATTATAACAATAATAAACATATCAAGTTACATTAATAAATCTATATTTATAATTATCATTAAAGTTATTGATTTAAATTTAATGTTACCTTATAACGTGTTATATTAAACTATATTCATAATTAAATTATGAATATAGACATAAAAATATTAAATAAAATTAATTAATATATACTATAAAATTTATATTTTTATATGGGACCTTAAACTTTAATTTCTAATAAATCACCTAAAACCAAACCATTCTAATTAATAAGTACTATAGTATAATTATTATATAATCTATTTCACTAGGTCAACATATAAATTTATCATGATAATAATTAACCAATATTATTACAGAAATAATGTATGATAATGTGTATACTATAAGGGAAACTATATATATTATTAGTATAATTATGGTCATATAATTATACATAGTATAATTATATTGGATAAATAATTATATTATTTATCCAATATATTTACTGATATTTAGTATGTAATTATACTAAATATATAATATTTCCTTTGTGTAGTATATTAAATTATTATATATTACAATTAATATAATAATTTAATATACTTAATACCACCATAGTTAATAAGTTATTAACTATTTTTACATTTATACCCAGTTATACTCAATAACTATATATATGTTAATATTGACTATTAATATTAACTAGACCTATTAAATTATAATGTGTAATTATTCTTAATTATTACATACTATTAATAATTAGTATACTAGATAATTTAGTATTCATACTTACATAATACCCTTAGTATATCTTGTTATATATAGTTAAATCTAGATATATGTAATATATCTAGATAATTAATAAACTAGTAATTTATATGTAACCACTAAGTTTATCTAGCTAAGGGAAAATAAGTTGATTAAAGGAATTATAATTGGTTCTAAATATTGTTAACATATCTTTATTATAGCACAGTTATCACTAATATTAATAAACTTAAATAACAATAATTTATAAGGATATTTGGAAATAGTTATAAGTATATGTTAGTTTATAAATAATACTAACCTTAATACTTATCTTATTTTAAGATAAGTATTATAATATCCTTTATGAGATCATTTTTGATTAATTATATTTTTGTTATATGGTATGTATTATTAAATCATATGGTATACTTAATAAATTATACCATTATTATAAAATAATTCTCCTTAACTCATCTTTGGGTTATTTTTTCTCTTAAGAACTATTGATTTAATTATATGCATATATAATTATTAGTGAAATGTCAATTATTGTGACATTTACACATAATATTTTATTATGTGTGTGTGTGTTATAAAATACAAAGATGCAATATACTGATAAATATAGTGATTAACTCACCTAATATAGTAAAATATTATAATATTAAGGGTAATTAGTTAATATAATAAATCACATATTTTAGTATATACACATTAATAATAATTATAATTTTTTTATCATAGAAAATTATTAACTTATAATAACTTGTGTATTATTATTATTATTATTATTATTATTATTATTATTGTGAAATATAAATTACTCATTAATATAGTGGTTTATATATTTATAACATTATATATAGTACCCTGGTAATTAACATTAATTTTAATGAACTATATTTAGCCTTTTAATGATATACTTTTTATATTATTGGTTAATATATTTGATTTTAATATATTTATACTCATTAATTCTTCCATTTCATAACTAATTAATTAGGTATTATTATATACTAAGTTGAAATTAAGTATTTATAATATGATAATATCTTTTATTATTAATAATTAGTATAATATATAATAATAATAATATTAAAATAATGATAATTATATAACCCAATCTATCCAACTGCTCAGGGTTGGCTTTTAGGAATATCACCTTTTAATATATATATTAGCTAATTAATACTAATATACTAGATTAGTATATTAGATAAATTTTCATATTATTACTATATCTCTATTAACTTAATTTATTGATATAATCTATAACTATCATATATTGAAGTTAATGATAAACTATAATACTTATTATTATTACAATTTAATATAAAGTAAAATAATTGTTATATATTTATAATTTAATAAATTATAGGTGTTTATTACTTTTATATATTAATAATAGTAATCATTATAAGACTAGGTAATTATAACATTAATTATGATAATAATAACAATAATTAATACACTTTATGAGTATATCTAAATTATATAACTATAAAACATGTAATATATAAGAAGTCAACCTTACTATAGTCAATTATATTTACAAGTATCTTAGATAACATAGTATACCTCATTAAATAATACCACAATCTATAATTAAGTAATATTAATTAAATAAGATTCTTATAATATGGAATTATTAATATTACATAGTTCAAGATAATAATGTATAGGTTAACTAATTTATATTAGAAGTCCTTCATGAGAGATACATAAAAATAGATATTCATAATAATACTAATATATAACCTATAACTTATTATCTTGAACTATGTAATATTAATATATATAGATCAATATATAAACCTACTTATAATGGTTAAATATAATAAAGTATATTATAACTTAATAGTGAAATAACCATACTATTAAAGTTATATTTTACCATGAGAAATTAATAATACCGTGTAATACATATAACATAAATAATATTTTGTATGAATTATTAATCATAAATAGGTAGCTTATATTTGTAAGTTAAATTTATTTGAGCTTATATATTTACACATGCCAACTATCAATATTATCATAATTTAACTATACTTGTATTTGTTACAGACAATATACTAATTAGATTATACTATTACTAGTATTATTTGATTATAGTTATACTAGTAATATATACAAACACATTAATTATTACTCTTCCACCAAATACTCCTCTTCCTTAGTATAGCATATGTAATATGGCCCAAGTGTTAAGCAAAATAAAATCACCATTCCACTTTTTGAATAATTGAGATATGCCCACTATTAATAGCTATCTAGTATATTCTTGTAGATCTCAATGTTGTATGAAAATTATAATTTAGATAATTTACTATAATACATGAAACATACCCTGCCTACATGGAATGAATAATTTTCATACAACATTGAGATCTACAAGAATATACTAGATAGCTATTAATAGTGGGCATGTTGTCTATTACAAATGACATTAAATTATTATTATTATAGTTAATATAATTTAAATTACAATGTATAAAATAATTATTTCATAGCACTCAAATTATCGATTACATATTGATATCCACAGCCTTGATATCCACTTATATATAACCATATATAAGTATTATTATATGGTTAGTTTATAATTGTTAGTTAAACTAGTAGATAGATTTTAATGCATATTATCACTAATTATATTAATATTGATATAATATTGCAAAGAAATCCCCAATATTATTACCTGCTATATGTATCATTAGAAATATAATAAGTATAGTTATAATCTTCTAATAAATACTTCCAAATAGATAGTGTTATATCTAAGTTAATCCAATAATAGTTACTAATTAAAATATTATATGACTTAATCACTAGTTATCTAATAAGATACGAAGGTCTATTATGTGTCTCTTAAAAATTTACAAATAATATTTACAAATTTATTATTAAGAAAATAATAGGAGTAATTAAACCAAGTGAAAACAAATATTCATTTTCGCAATTAGTTATTTATTGTGTCAAGTTATTTAGTTGTAATAGTTATATCTAAGTAACTAGCCATTGATATATATGTATGTATATTCCAATAATATAATATCTTTATATAATAGATATATAGCTATAACTATTACAACTAAATAACTTGGCACATTAAATAACTAATTGCAACTATGAGTATATATTTAATTTAATAGAAATAACCAATAAAATATCTTATTTAGGTAAACATATCATAAAAACTAAAATAATACATCATACTAATGCAAGTACATCTAATAATATATTAAACAAATATCTATGGCTTATACAAAGATAAGTATTAAGTCATAATTATGATGAATATGAATCAATTAATTATGATTAATTTTTATAAGGTTCACTAGTAAATTGTGGCTTATATCCATACATAAGCCAAATTATATGGATATAAGCATATGTCATCGTTGGCCATTAACGAGTGATATTAGTTTAAATTATATATTACCCCATATATTTTTAAATAATATATATTATTTGATATATATTGTAATATAGTGAGCTATTTATCTCACTATTTAACTTGTTAGTCTTAATTATGTCATAAAAATTATTTGAAATGATCATTCTAAATATGTCATAAAAATTATTTGAAATGATCATTCTAAATATATTTCTATAATATAGTTTATTGAATAGCTCTAAATGAGGTATATTATGTTTATACTTGTCCATAGACTAATCCATGTATGTTAAACTATATCCTATATACATAAGATATGTTGTTGAACCTTATTTTAAAGTCATGCAATAGATAAGATTAGTGTTTCTCCACATTCTATATTTCATTAATGAATTAACTTGTCATATTTAAACCATTTAGATATTTTAATGAATAGCAATATAATTAATAATAGTTTATATAATTACTATTGCACTATACTTGTAGATATATACTATTAGTAATATGGGCATGAATAGTGAATTATATAAATTTACAAGGATAATTAATGATGACATAAGATTACTACATAAATTAATTCACATATTTATAGCTTAACTATAAATATGTGAATTAATATGATCATTTATTATAGTAATGATATTTCTTTTTATATAATAAATTATCTTATAGCCTTTGATCATGTCTATTTGATATTATAATTAATATTATAAGAGGAATTCAATCAACAAAATATATTATAAATATTTTTATGAGATGATAAGTTTGAAGATTAAAGCACCATGGTTGTCATTAATTGCCTATTGGTATTATATATAACCATGCATCAAGTGAAATAAGTATATGTTTATAGGGTCAATATAACCTAATAATAACCAATATAATTATTAAATTGGTAATTGGTAGGGGACCATTACCAATTTGAGTGACACTAATTTATTATATTTACTAAAATAAATTTAAAGTATATCACACTTATACTTAACATTTATAGTAGTAAATATAAGCTTCTAGCCATAGTTGCCTTCAGGTGCAACTCCCACATGATTTTATGTGCAAAATAATAGGAACCCAATCATGTTATCAATAATGAAGTCACATTACCTATTAACCAACATTTGTTTAGTTTGTAATATAGTATTTATATTACAAACTAAACTATATTATGGTTATACACTAAGGTATATTATGGTTCTTTAATTTTATTGTAATATTATGTTTATGTAAATTAGACTTGACCATATTTCCTTTGACCATTTTAATTTAATTTCTTTGATTACTTAGATCTATATTTAAATATGGTTACATGATTTTTACTATAAATATGGTTTTAATTATGACAATATTCACCTATAATTTATTTTTAATAGTAAATATAGTAAATATGTTAGCATGATATTATGTAATATTCATGACAATATTCTTTAAAATAGACGTATATAAAACTTGAATACAAGCTAGCTGAACATAATAAATGATCCTTGAGAGATAGAGAACATACATTGAAAACTACACTCTTAAATGATTTTCCCTATTGAATCCATAAACCCAGGGTACCCTAACAACCAATTGCATAACTATAATAATAATTACTGGTTTACATATACTTAGTATTACCTATGCCAATACACTATCTTATTAATTATATATTGTAATTAGAACATTAGGGTTTTATAATTTACTCTCAATATAAGTATAATAGTTTTTAACTTCAATTTTTATAATTTAGTTTAATATGATATATATAGTAAGATATAGTATATATTAATTATAATATACTTACATTATATATTACAATTATAGTAATAATGAATAGTAAGGTTTGAAATAATAATAATAATATCATATTTTAATATATAAACTATTGATCATAAGCCATACTTATTATTAGCTCCCTTTACTATATGTTAATAGTTATCACTTATATTGAGAGTAAATTATAAAACCCTAATGTAAAGGTTATGAGATCTCATATGATATATAATAATTAGCATAAATCTCACCATGCACCATTAAATATATTTAATAATTAGCTCATATGTTGAAATATTATTATATAATTAATAATAAGTTAGTTATTTTGCCATTATAATTTAAGGTTAATACTATATGTGTGTGTATATTTACATTGTTAAAGTAATTTAATAGAAATAGATGATCATAATCATAATACAGAAGATAATTTGAGTTCAAATGGAAGAAAATCCAATGGTGCATGTTGACATGGAGTAGGATGATCTGAGAGTGCGTGATTAAAGATAGATTGTCAAAGGTACACATAAATCTCATGGGGCTACCAAGTGGAACATCCTCAGGGCTAATAATAGGCAATATAAATATACTAATATATCTCAATATATTAGTATTGTAGCACCCCAGTTTACATGAGATATACCTAAGTATAAAAATAGTTAATATTAAGAATAAACAGAGTATTGACATATGTAAATACTCAATACTCTAGCATTAGATATAGTTATTATGACAATAACTATATCTAATGCTAACTCAGAGATATAGGGTATATTAATTTTTATACTTTTATAATAATTACTTTATATTATAATAGTATAAAGTAAAATCAATATAGGGGATATATAATTAGCATTATTTAATTATGCAATAATGCTAGAACCTTAATAATTAATCATATTAATTCAACATTAGGTAGTCAATGCAAATGCAAATGTGCCCATCCTTCTTGATGTTATTACCATTGAGATTTAATTAAAATTAACACTATAAGGTATTAAGGTATAATAATTAGTCTAACATATTAATCATACTATAATATATTATAACTTAATATATACTAACTTAATGTTAGTATATATATATTAATATATTATAATAGATATTATAATATTTGATTGATTCTTGTTTATGTATATTTTACATAAACATAATATTACAATTAATTATCATAATATACTATAATTTATAAGGTATTATGCTAATTAAGGTGCTTTCATACCTATTAACTTAATTATAATGAAATCTATACTAATATGGTATATTTAATAGTTAATATCATATTAACTTTATTAACTTAAAGTATATAGCCATGGATGATGGATTTAACATCTATTATATGATTTAATATTAAAGACTAATATATTTCTACATCTATTATATGATTTTTGATCTATATATTAATTACTAGTAATATATATTTCATATATATTTTACCTTATCAATAAATTTAAAGTATAAAAGAAAATGTTTTAAAAATATAATTAAGTATAAATATAAGGGAAGTATAGTCACTCTCATATTATATATAAGTTAGATATATAATTCATGTTGATAAAAAAATATATTAAATTGGTAATTGGTAGGGGACCATTACCAATATGAGTGACACTAATTTATTATATTTACTAAAATAAATTTAAAGTATATCACACTTATACTTAACATTTAGAGTAGTAAATATAAGCTTCTAGCCATAGTTGCCTTCATGTGCAACTCCCACATGATTTTATGTGCAAAATAATAGGAACCCAATCATGTTATCAATAATGAAGTCACATTACCTATTAACCAACATTTGTTTAGTTTGTTCAAATGTGTAAAATAATAGTAACATGATTGCATTTTTATTTTACAATAATATGATCATGTTATGGCTTAGTAATTACTAAGCCATAATTTAAATAATGGAATCATGTTATATAAAATTTCCATGGAATTATCCCCTAACTCCATGCACCTACCCCATGTACCTTCACAAGTATTGATAACAGATCATTATATCTCATTAGGCTAGGTAGGGTCTAGGACTGGTCTAGTTTGTAGACTTGAACTAATGATCATACCCCTATAGGCTCACCTTGAAAATCTCTTTGATGCCTTTACATGTTTCTCAAACAATGTCATACCTCTGCACATACCTCTATAATCATCTTACTTTCATTCTCATATTTGCTTCAAGCCTTCATACCATAGAGTTATATGATCTACTCTTGATGTTCTAGATCAAGGCTCTCCATATTTCTAGATTATGATCTATAAAAACCCTACAACACACCTCCATGATGTTTCTATTGAGTGATGAATGCCTCTATGAATTATTTTAGAGACATCTCACTTCACAAAGCTCTAGAACAATGTGAAATCAAAAGATTCCCAAATCTCCACTATTTTCTCAACCAATTTTCAATCATGAGGATAATAGTCTTTCTTTAGGATCCTATTGGTCATGATTGTCACCTCTTGTAGATAGCTAAAACTAGCCACCACTGGCCTTAGACTAGACTTAAGATTGATTATTACCAATCATTAAAAATCAAGCCTAGAAATCATTGAACATCCCAAATTTTCTTGTGCATCATTCTATAAAGCACTAAAATTGGGGTATATTATTGTATGCAACCATAAATTCTCATGGATTCATCCCTAAGAATCCTATGACATAACAATAGTCAATTCACCCTATGGACCTATTATGTGGGGCATTTGAACAAATATCAAATTTTAAAAGAACTAAATGGATAATCATAATTAATTAATAAGCTAAACCAAATTAAATGCCTAGTTGAATCATACATGTGTAATTAATGAATAAATAAATAAGGAAATTTAAAAATATGAAATATCTTAGCTTTTCATGATTACCTTTATGAGTTTTCAAGCCTTTAGAAATATCCTAAAATATCTCATTTTGGAGACCCATGCCTATTCATTTCAAATCATTATTACTTGACAACTATTAACTCTACTAGGGTTACATTTGACTCACTTAGGTTAGGTTTGAACCCATTCCAATCCTTAACTCCATGTTAACTCACCTTGGGTTGGGGTTAAATCCATTTGCTATAAATACAAGCCAATGCCCATTGAATTCTAAGCTTAGAAATTATAGAGTTATAATGAAAGTTTTATTGCATGAGATTCATATTAATATTGGTATAATGTCAAAATATTGATCCAAGCCACACCAAGGCAACAAAATAAAATGATTCCAATGAGAGAAGGAGCTACACACCTCCATTACCAAATACTCTTTAAGCACAAACTAAGCAAGACACTCAAAAATGCATTTGGATCTCCCAAGGAAGGTACAAGATTTGATGTCTTTTGTATTTTAGTTTTGATTCCACTTTTATTTTGTTCATTAATCTCACCCCTAGGATCGAGGCTTGTAAGTGTTAGTGTTACTATTTTATTTAGTTTTGTTTCTTAAACTAACACTTGAGCTAACCTTCCTTCTTGGATTCTTATCATCACAAATGGCATGCCTGGTGACACTTAAAGCATCTCACATACTAAAGATACTATTGACAATTTTGACCCCATAGGTCAAATTACCACCTTTATCATTCAAAGCTTTTAATGTCATTACAGTGGAAGGATCCAAGTAGGTTTTTTGAGGTGTTCAGAGCAATTACAAGGATAGGTCCTAAAGAGGCCAATGTGTATACATCTTCAACCTTCCGTCCAAGTGTTGGCCTTCAAGTTTTCCACAAAGAGTCTGTGGAAAAAGAATAATTCCTATTTATTTTATAAGGAATTATTTTAGGTTTTTTCCTTTGTTGGATTCTTTCAGACTTTTTGTTTGAAGCATTTTTCAAGACAAATTTTTTGAAGGGTTTTATTTCATCTTCTCGAAAGACCATTTCCAAGTTCTGAGGGACCATTTGCAAAAGTTCAAAGGTCTTTTTCTCTTCGAAAGGGTTCTTTTTCACAAACCTAAAGGTGCATTTCATTTCTTCTAAAGGGTATGTTCCCTTTGGGAAAGTTATTTTCAAGGAGAAAAGGTACTCAACAGAAAAGATGAAGGTTGTTGAAGTTTTCCAAAGGACAAGAGGACTTTTTCAATATTTTAGAAGGTATTTTTCCATAAAGCCAAAGGGTTTTTTGTCTCAGAAAGAAGGGCACATTGACCCAAAAAAATTTTGAAGGACCATTTATAAAGTCTCAAATGGTAGTTTTCCATTCTCTGAAGGGTTCATTCATTTTCTGAGGGGTTGATTAAAAAAGTTCCGAAGGTCATTTTATTCAAAAAGGGACCATTGTCAAAATCCTTAAGGCAAGTTTCAAAAACCCAAAGGGACATCTGTATAAAATCTGAAGTGAAATTCCTTTAGATAAATTATCTAAAGGAATGTGTTAGACAAAAAATCAAAAAGAAAGTTCACTTCCAAGAATTCCTTTAGACTTTTTGTCTGAAGGAATAGTCCATTACAATAATGCTGAAGTGCCACTTTGGAGAAATCCAAGGGACACTTTTGAGAATATTTAAGGGCTCTTTCCCTTTGAGAAAGTTCAATTTGAGAATCTCGAAGGGCTCTTTCCCTTTAGTAAGGTTTGTGCTAAAAAATTTGAAGGGTTAGAATCCCTTTAGAAAAGTCCACTTTTAAAATGTTGAAAGGTCTTTTCAAAAGTGCCAAAGGGACATTTTAAAAGCTCAAAGGGTAATTTGTAAGGAAATAATTCCTTCAAACTTTTTATCTAAAGGAATGGTTCAAGGAAAATCCTAAGACAATTACAAAGGACCAAACAAAAGAAGGAAATAATTCCTTCAGATAATTTATCTAAAGTAAATGAAATAGAAATAAACCAAAGGAATTGTCTAAGGTAAAAGGAAAAGAAACCAAGCAAAAAAGGTGAAAGAAGGAGATAGTCTATGGGAAAGAAAGTTCAAAATAAAAGAAGATCCAAGGAAATAAGCTATAGAATATAAATCCAAAAATAGGGAGAAAAACATATAGAGCATGTAGAGTGGCCTAAGCAAAGATTAAACGTGTCCAAGACAAGCGTGAGCATGCAAAAATCTAATGAAGTATTGTTTTTTCCATCTATAGGAAGATCTATAGTCTAAGACTATAGTAAAAAGAATTACAAATAATAAATGAAATAATCAAATCATTCAAAGACATGCAACTACCTTCCGACATGACTCTTTCAATTCTAAAAGGGAGACTCGAATGCATAAATAGCTCAAGGAGTTTAATGGTGGAATGTATTTAAAGTTGATTGGTTAAAGATTTAGTTAACTATTTGATGAAGTCATGCTTGTCTCCTAGTCATCTCTTACATGAAATGATCCAACTCAGTTTCAAGTTCAAGCTTTGAATGTTTCTAGCAGTTTATATTTGGAGATTGGCATAACATCATGCATGATGAAGGTTTTGACTCAAACTTGAGCTCACCATTATTTTCAATGCCAAAGGGTTTTTCATGCAATACAAAAGATAGGAATATATTTTTAGAAGGATTTGTTATCTTATCATAATGGAAATTGGACTTTGGTTGATGTGGGAGTTGACCTCCTTTTTTATTTTCAATGCCAACCTCTTGGCTTGTGAATGATTTTCTATATAAGTTGGATTTTCAGCCTTGAATTGTATCCTCTTTTTGGCAAGACCATATTCTACCAAAATTTGTGTTGTGTAACCTTTTTAGATTAATAGGACAATTATTAGACTCTAAAGAGTTGGTATAGTGTATTTATGTCATTTATTTGCATATGTGATAAAATTTTCTTCCTTATCAAATCTTGATTCTTACCTAGTTACTAGTTGATCAGATTATACAGGTCATGTTTTGTGTTTAACATCTCTTGGATGAAGTTATAGTGGATATAAGTGGCTAGTTAGTGCCTTGAATTAGGCATGTTCCTTCATTTGCCTCAAGCTTTGATCACTAGATATAACCTTTTCATGAAATACTGATGTGTAGGGGTCATTTGGAGTTAAAAAATTAGTCTTTTTACTGTCTGATCAGTGTTTTAGGAGCCCAAATTTAGTGAATCAAGCAAAATTTATGTGTATCCCCATCATTAGATAGGATTTCCGTTCCAATTTATTTCTTCCCTTTTCCCTAGCAATTCATAGCATAGAGTAGAGATCCTAATTGATACACCAGAGGGAGCTAGCCCTTATAATGTAGAGATTCAATCCACTGATTAGGTCACCCATAGCCTAGGATTGTTTCCATGTTTTAGCATACTGTGAAGGCTTGAAACTACCTTTACAAGGGTGCAAGTCTGATTGACAACAAATACCAAAGTGCAGCTCTTAGTTTTTAAATGAATTCTTAACCATCTTAAAATTTTGATTTTTTACTTTATTTTTACATATTCTATTTTTTAGTGTTACATAGATTTATATAGAGATCGATATCAGTTCCTATCTAACTATCCTTGATCCCATACTAACTAGCCTTAGTCCTATTTAATCAGCATCAATTCCTATGTAGGGCATGAACATGATAGCAAAATCAAGTTTTTAAGTTTCCTTGAAAGCTACAAGTTATCACTTGTGATTTTAAAACTTGTTAAGTCTCTATCTAACCATCTTATTTGTAGGATCTAGAGATTTAATACTAACTTGGAGATAACAAGTGTTTTATGATTTTTTTTTGCCTAAGGGTTCACAGGTAACTAACATTAGTTTTTATTAACCAAAATTAGTTTTGTTCTGACTGACATAAGTTCTCATGTAACCAACATCAGTCTCTATAGATTGACATCGATCTCTGTGTAACAAAAATAGAGAACCCTAAGAGATTGTTTCCAAAGATTATTTTCTCATTCATGAAAGTGATTCAAGGTAGGTCAAATTGCTCTAAAATTTGTAAGACCAAAGTGGGAAAGAGGACATAGATTTTCAAGTGTTAAGTCTTGAACATTTCATTTTAGTGCTTAAAAAATATTTAGTTAAGTCTTGAACATTTTATGTTAGTGCTTGAAAGGAATCTAGGTATTTATGTTTGGTTATTTTGTGAAAGTTTTACAAGTTTGAAACTAAGGCCAAGGGGATAAAAATTTCAAAAACACTTCCATTTGGTGCATTAAAGTAAACATTTATTTGTTTTATGCTAGATCTTTTATACTTGTGTGTTTTTCACAAATGAAGGATATGTGTATGCTCTCTTCCCATCCCTTTAGGGAATGTGGGTGACCAAAAGTGCTTATTACTTTCAATTAATGCCTTTTTCTAAGGCATGAAAAGAATGTTATTAAGGCTCTTCCCAAAACTCATATGGTTTGGGTGATCTAAACACAACCTCTAAAGTCTTTTCACTTAGTCATTTATTTTATGCAACTTGGCTTGTAAGCAAGAGTTCATAGCTTCCTCAAGAGTTATTTAGGGGAATTTGACCCAGATTTTCATATTCCAGCATTGTTTCAACCTTGATCCATGGTGGGGTATATAAATTAGGGCATGCATACTATCATTGTCAAGGGGTTGATTGACTAACTTCTCTAATCATAATCAAAACCTGAGTCAAGTCTGATTAACCATGGGATTACACTAAGAAGTACATAGATGGAATTACTATACAAAGGAATAGACCCTTACATAATAAGTTAACCAATATGAAATCAATTGATGTGAGGCATATCTAGTGTTAATCACACTTGGGAACATTTAGATGATTAAAAATTTAAGTTTTAAAATAACCCCACTTTCCACAGACATATTATTGTAGGGTGAGTAGCCTAAAGTTACATATCACCATATGATCTCTTGGGAGAAGGGGGTGTAAAAAACCTACCACTTCATGCACTTTTATTTTTGGATTAACACTTAAAATCCTTCAAAGAGCATGTATATAGATAGAATTCAATGATATGATACAAATTTGTCATTTTTAGGGCTTTGGATGTTATACTTAGTTCTATTTTATCATTATTCTTTTACTTGGTCTTTAAGTCTAAAACCATTTATTTTTTTATGCCATGTCAAAAATGAGTTTTGTGTCCACATCACTCATTTTAGGAGGCATTACACCATCCATTTAACACCATACTTTTTACCTTTGTCTTTTTGACAAATCTTTTTATATGTGTCACTTGATTGGAAAGGGTAACATTATGTTGCCTAATCCATTTCACGTTTTATGCCTTGGAGTCTTGAAACAAACCATTTCTTAACTTCTTAGAGTGAGATAACATTATTAACTTCTTAGAGTGAGATAACATTATGTTGCCTAATAAGGGTTCATACAACATGCATCTACTTCCCAATAAGGGTTCATACAACCAAGAGGTTTTAATGTTTCAAAAGTACTAATTTAATAGTAATTTATTTTTGTTCTTAAAGTGCCACAAACTCAATGACAAGGCCTTGGTTCACAAGTTCCCATTAATCATCAAGGTTTGACCAGTTGGAAACAAGTCCCTAATCAACCTAAATAGGTATAGTACATCACTCCCAGCCATATTCTTCCATCTCAACCATAATTTCCCCAAAACCAAGCCCATATACCAAATACTAACATGAATATCACATATCAATGTGTGTAATTCCAAAAATTATATCCTAATTTGCACATACATATTCCAAGTCAATTCTCAAACCAAACCAACATTCCACAACAAAATATGCCTCCACTATACCCCTATCAAAGTAATCCACTTTTGACTACCTAGCCTCCACTTCAAACCAATGTTCCCTTCAATTTCCTAGCATAAGAGCTACAACAAATGAAGGATGTAATTAATGCCATCCAAGCCATAAAGTAAACTAAGAAGTTCAAGTTAGACAATGTGTGTTCCTACCCATTCAACATGGAGTATTTACAAATACCATTTCCTCTAAGGTAGAAACCACTAAAATTCAACAAATACAAGGGAACAGGAGAACCCAAGGCCCACTTGACCAAATTCTTTGTTGCTTTTCAATTAGTGGCCTATAGTGACATATACCTCCTAATATTATTTCTAAAGAGTTTAGCAGGACAAGCTTTGGAGTGGTTTCTAAAATTACCTAAAAATTTAGTTTTTAATTTTGATGATCTTTCAGACAAGTTTGTGCAACACTTGTCTTATAATCTCAAGTATGAGATTTTGTTAGTAGATTTGACACAATCCAAATATAAGGTCAGTGAAATATTTGTAAGTTATTTATAGTGATGGAGAGCACTTGCTAGTAAATTCATCCACAATTTACTAGATAAATAATTATCCATTATGTTTACCAAGAATATACACAATGAGATATCTTACCATCTAGAGCTGTAGTGTGATCACACTTTTAAGGAGATTATTTATAAATTTTTTTAATCAAAAGATCCATTATTAACAAAGGGATCATCAATATTACCTCATCAAATCAAAACCAAACTATAAACCAAGGAAATGACCAAAACCAAAATTAGAACCATTTCTAAGCATAAGCATCACAACCAACAGATGCCAATAATTATGAAAATTCCAAGCCATTCAATCATAAAAATAATGTCATTAAAACTGGAGTAACCAAGTCACAATATGTGTAAATAGTGGAAACACCATCTGCTCAACCTACTTTACATATGCACATCAATCCTAACCAACAACCTCTTCAACAAAGACAATAAACATTGCAGGCTAAACCAACATAATAAATGCAATAACCATTTCCTTTGCAAACTCCTCTAAGAAAAACTATGCTTACGCATTGCATTTTTGGTGACCTTAGAGAACCCATTAAATAGTGTTTCACAAGCTTGCCACTGCTAATCTTATCAAATAGCCTACTATAAAATATTATCTTGAGGGCATTCCTTATCTAGATTGGTACTGACTCGGGTTAATGGATATAGTTTATATCATTATGTGAAAATTAAAAATTTGATTGAGAATATGTTGGAAAACAAAGATATAACATTGGATAATGGATCTTCCACATCTAATCAAAACCTCAACATTTATCAAAACCCCTTTCCACAACAAAACAACCAACAACAATAGCAACAATAGATGGTACAACAAAAATAATAGTATCAACAATAGAGATAGAACTAACAAAACTAATAATTTCAGCCAAATGGATGGAACCAAGGTCAAAATGATTCCAATAACCAATAGACCTACCACATAGTTTCACATGACTACATCAAAGTTGTAGTCCATATTGTGGGACATTGCATTTCCACCATTTCCATCAATTTGAGACCAAAAACTAATCAAATAAGACCATTTATAATTAATTTTAATCAACCAAATCATGCTAGTGATCCTTCCTTAACCTAGGATTGCATACAAATACACCAAGTAGGGATTTCCACTTTTTAACCTCATACTTATAACTCATTATTGTCCTATGATAACACATAAGTACACTAGTAACTGAGACTTATCCTATCTAGCCCCCACCACCATTATTTGATAGAAACAATGGTTCTATATCTATCTCAATTTTACAATCACAACTTGGTAGTCAAAGATTACCATCCTAGGCCCATAGCTAGCTACCATTTCACCCATCCAACCCACCATTCTAGCTACAAACAATCCATTTACAACTATGTAAGAAAAGATGTTCGATACTATGGAACAATTGTAGAAGAATCCTACACAAATATCCATTTTGAATTTATTGCGTACATCCACCATCCATAAGATATATTGATAGATTTCCTTGTCTAATCCCAAGTTCCTAATGACATATCTCTAGATAAATTCCAATATCTGGTTGGACATTTAGCCCCATGCCAATAATTAACATTTGACCAAAGTGATATGTCATCTCTTGGTCCTCTGCATAACCATCCATTATACATCAAATTTATCATAACACATAACAAAGTGAAGTGTGTCCTCATAGACAATGGATTGGGTCTAAATATTGTGTCTCTAAAACTTATCAAGCTTCTTGGGTACACTATAGCTGATCTCTAACTATAAATAATCACCATTAAGGCCTATGACAATGAATAATGGAAATCATAAGGTACTATCAACTTGTTAGTTATCATTGGGCCTTTGACCCATGATACACTATGCCATGTGTTAGACCTTGATTTATCATATAATATAATTTTGGTAGACTTTGGATACATGAAATTTGTGAAATCCCTTCAACATTGTACAAATGTATCAAGTTCTTCCATTCAATTATGGAGGTTACTATTCATGGAGATTTGCATTCATACGAACATTACAAGCATTTAGAGGCCAAGTACCAAATCTATAACTACCATTTTGGCTTGAATCTAGTTTGTAAGAAGGATAAGGGGAAATAAATACTTATTGATTCATCATAGGTCAATTGCATTAGCCCAGATACCCTTAGTTCACTTTCCCACATATGGTCTCTTGAAATATATAATCATTATACTATATTTACTAATGGCCTGGGAGAATATTTAACCCATGATACATTCCACATTGCCAAACTTCTACAAAACCCTAAGTCCTATGGAAGACCTAAATCCAAACCACCTTACATGGAATGGTAAAGAAAGGGAAAATTCCAATTGCATAGTCCAACACCTATCATTTTTTATACTGGTCACTTGCCAAGAATAGGACCTATTGGCATATGATGAATCTTAGTTGTATAATGACAAACTAGATGATTGTTACATAAGTGTCAAGTATCCCATTTCAAAAAAAATCATGGAGAAGCATGCCTATGTAAGAAGAGGCCTTGGGATAAATCAAAAGGGTCCACTTGAGCCAATTTATGCCACTTGATACAAAGGAACATATGGTCTTGGATTTAAACCACTTGGGGTGATACCATGTATCTTATTCATGTTTCAATGCTAAAAACTATTGATGACAATGCCAGCATCAAAGAAAAGTTTGATCATAGCCATTTTGATGACTTGGCTAATACCATTTTATTTGATACCAATGCAATTTGTACCTTTCAACCATTTATTCCCCATAATCTACTTCCTTTATGTTATTCTTAACTTATAGACTGGGACTAACAAGAATAAATAATATCGATCAATGAGTTTCAAAATGATGAGGCCTTTTGAAAAATTTTAGGACTAAAGGACAATGTTCTATTAGGAGACCACAAACAAGGGTTCTCAATCAAGTTAGATCCTGAAGTGTATTTTAGAAAATGGGTGAACACCCTTAGCCATAAAAAATTAATTAAAACATTGAGGTCCCAAAGTGAAAACCTCTTTGAGGTGCTTTTAGACTAGGTAAATAGTAAAGAGAAAGGCCAATATAGTGGTAAAAACCTATTTCATGCACCATTAGATGAGGGTGTTCAACCTTCCTCAAACATAGCTCAAGAGACCACCAACAATGAACTTGCCTATGTGTCTGAGTTCAATTTTTAAGAACAATAAACTTTTGATCAAATCATCTAATATTTCTCAACAATGTTTATCACATGGCCATCCCTACCATTATGATATTATGATTCTTCATACCTATGAGATCTTGAAGATACAATCCTAACATAGGACTCTACCATTGCAGACTAGTTTAAATATTTTCCAACCATTTTGGAAGATGGTTCAACTCTTATGGTGGAGGATACTATAGACGTTAACATCAAGACACTAAATGACCCAAAATGGATAAAATTAGTCACGTCCCTCACTGAGGAACATGAAGTCTTTACCTCCTTGTTGAGGGAGTTTGTTGATAAATTTTCCTAGGCCTACTTAGACATGTTAGGTTTGGACCCCACTTTGGTTGTGCATCACCTTTTGGTACATCCTGATGCCAAACATGTGAAATAAAAATTATGTAAGATTCATCCTCACATTATTGTATTAGTAAAGAAAGAGTTAGAAAAACTCTTGGAATCAGGGTGTATTTGATTTATTGACTACTCAAAGTGGATCTCGAATGTTGTACCAATCAACAAGAATCTAGAAGTAATCAAAATATGTACTAATTTCAAAGAAATAAACAAGGCCTATCTAAAGGATAAATTTACTCTATCGAACATTGACATTATAGTCTATTCCAAAGTGGGTTATGAAATGATTTCACTAATGAATGGATTTTTAGGGTACAACCAGATCTATATTACACTATAATATCAACATAAATAGTGTTCACCACTCCATGGGGAACCTTTTATTAATAGGTTATGCCATTTGGTCTCAAAAATGTTGGGGCCATGAACCAAAGATCCATGACCATCATATTTCATGATAGGATGCATAATATTATTGAAGACTATGTCAACGACATCCTAGGCAAATCAAAGACTAGGGTCAATAATCTAACAACACTACAAAGGCTATTTGAAAGACTGCATGAATATAAAGTCAATCTCAATCCTAAAAGTGTGTTTTTGGATTTATTTTAGGTAAATTTTTTGGCTTCATTGTGTCTCATCGAGGCATTGGATTCGACCAAGCCAAATTACAAGCCATAACTCAGATGTAACCATCAACCAATTTGAGTCAACTCTATAGTTTTCAAGGAAATATCTAGTCTATCAAATGCTTCATCTCTTAGTTGGCTAATAAGTTCCATACTTTTACACATTTTTTGAATAATGGTGTCACATTTCACTAGGATGATGAATACTGGAAAGCTTTCCAATAACTAAAGGACTATCTAGCAAATCCACTTGTTTTATTACCACCAATATCAAGAAATCCATTCTCACTATACCTATTATCTATAGATAAAGCCTTGGGGGAAATTATAGCTCAACATGATTATAATGGAAAGGATCATGCCATGTATTGCTTAAGTCAAACATTAGTTCCGTATGACCACAATTATATGTCTATTAAAAAAACATATTTAGCTATGATCTCTATAGCTCAGAAACTACAACATTACATGTTACACAATAAGACCATGGTTATTTAAAAAGTAGATCCACTCAAGTATGTACTATCTAAAATAGATTTACAAGTTTGCATAGCCAAATGGATCATGCTCCTTAGTGAGTTCAAAATAAAACATGTCAACCAAAAATACATCAAGGGGAAAGTTCTTACAGATCAACTTGATAAAGCACCCCTTACAAATACATAACCACTAACATTCCAATTCCCAAATGAATCCATTATGACCATCATTGAAACACCT
Organism: Torreya grandis; assembly: GCA_037957365.1. NCBI lineage: Eukaryota > Viridiplantae > Streptophyta > Pinopsida > Cupressales > Taxaceae > Torreya > Torreya grandis. Next base: position 417,756 of record JARHVA010000416.1, read on the forward strand.
CTTAAGGATCAGTATTAGAAGCTATATTTTTATGGATCATTCATAGCACATGGATTAAGGGTAGGCCTTTTATTTATTGCACCTTAAGGGGATATTATCCCTAAATCATTTTGGATAAAATTTCCTTGTACCAACAACATGGTTGATTATGAAGCACTAGTGTAGGGATTCATCAAGTAGTATAATGGAATATCCAACATCTAAAGGTTTATGGTGATTCTCAGTTAATTATCAATCATATTACAGACCATTTTTAGACCAAAGATGATAAGTTGGTACCATATAAGGCCATAGTCAACACTCTCAAACAACATATTTTTGATGTCCAGTTTGAACATATACCAAGGGCTAGTAATAGAACAATGGATGCCATGGCCACCATTGGATCATTGATTCATCATATATATATATTATAAAAGAATACCAATTCCTTGTTGAAAATCTGCTAGTGCCAGTAAATGATCCTTCAACCATGATATTGTTAGTCCTAGCTCTATATGGTATTCAAACCTTTACAACTATCTTCATAACTAAATAATGCCACCAGACCTATCCCTCAAATAATACAAGGCCTTTATCCACCATGCCACACATTATACCTTAATTGAATCAACCCTTTACTACCATGGTTTCGATGAAACTCTAATTTGTTATTTAACTTTAACAAAATCTACATTAGCATTATGAGATGTTCATGAATGAGTATGTGGATCCCTCACAAGTAGGGACATCCTCTCCAAAAATCTCTTGCATATTGGATATTATTGGTCAATGATAGATGTAGATACAACTCCATATGTTAAAAAGTGTGATAAATGTCAAAGTCATGCTAATCTAATTCATGCCTCAACCAAGAATTTAAAACCAATGCTTACATCATGGACATTTGATACATAGGGCCTCGATCTCATTGGGAAGATAAATCCCACCTCATTCAATGGCCATAAATATATCCTTACCACCATCAAATACTTCACTAAGTGGGTTGAAGCTATACCCCTCACTTACATGACTAGAAAAAAAATTTCCAAATTCATCTTTAACCATCTCATTTGCCACTATGGTATTCCCTCTAACATTATATTTTATAATGGTGGATCATTAAAAAATAAGGATGTCAAATCTCTATGTTCCAAGCACAAAATTACTCAACATTTTTCAACCACATATTACCCTCAAGGTAATGGCCAAGCTGAAGCATCTAATAAAACCATTATCAATATCTTTAAAAAGATTGTCAATGATGCTGGCCATGATTGACACCCCCAAAGATTTTACACCCTCTGGGCATACCACACTAATCATTATACTCTAATAGGAACCACTCCATATTCACTTATTTATATAATTGAGGCCATTCTTCCCATTGAGGTTAAGTTACCTTCTTTTTGCATCTCTTTGAAGCATGTCTTAGATAATGAAGACTATTGATTAGCTCACCTATAAGAGCTAGAGTTACTTGATGAGAAATGCATCCCCATAGTCAACAACCTATAAGCATACCATAATTGACTCCATAGACACTACAATCAACACATCAAAAATAAAGAATTTGATCTTGGTGATCTTATCTTTAAATAAAACCAATAGAATACCATGACTAAGAAAAAACACAAAGGCAAGTTCAAACCTAACTAGATAGGCCTTTTCATCATTATTGAAAACTATGGCATTAAAGCATACAGGCTCACTACAATCTATGGGGATGAAATTGATGAGCCAATGAACATTATACACCTTAAGCATTACTTCACTTGAGTAACCTAGTATATTGTCTATAAGGCCCATTTTAGTTATACCATAATATTGACATTCTTCCTTATACCATACCATTATATCATACCATTCTCCCATACATTTCCTATCGACCAAGCTATTCTCACCCTCCCTTCCCATCCCTTTGGCCTTGGTTCTATTCCATTAGTTCCATGACCACTTTCAACATGAAGACTCGGTTCAAGTTTTAGCAGTTGATTCAACATTCTAGATAGAGGCCATATTTTTGGAATAGTATGACAGTGGTTTGGTAGTTACATCCTTCTTTTCTTGTTCCATTCTATACCATGTGGGTCTGATTATAACCACCTATGGGCAAAGTAGTGTCCCACCATCATGCTACTAATTATAACTCTGTATGGCCAAATTAGTATCATTAACCTATATCTTTATTTATTTAATATAATTTCCTATGGAAAAATTAGGAATAAAATTATTTATCATGCCTTGAAGTACCACCTTGCCATTCATATGTCATACTATGGCATTTGCCAACTTTGTTTTTTTAATTTGAATTGGCTATTAACTAGTCTGATTCCTCTGTTGTAAGGCAAAACTATAGTGACTTTATGTCCCATCCTAAGATTATGTAGGTAGTGCTCAATTCCCATTGAGGTCAACTCAGTCACTCTTTGGCATGATCACACCATTTTGTGAGCAACCTGAGCCATGCTCTCACCATTTTGAGAGCAATTTAATTTTGAATGATCTCATCATTTTATGAGATTGGACTATTTAGTATCTCATAATTCCCCATAGAGTTGAGATACTTCAAATAAAAATTCCAAAAACATTTGAAAATTGATCCAAAAAATCCTAAACATTGACCACTTCTTTGCCTTAAGGATTCTGGAATCCCAACAACTTCTTTATAAGAAACCACTTTTCATTTAGTTCCCCCATCCTTATTGGCTTGATATCCCACACTCACACCATTTTATTATCCCATTCACATATTATTCTATCACACAATCAGGTTTTCTTCTTATCATAATTTTCTTCTATCTTATTTCTTGGGAGAACTACATTTACCCTGAAGTTTTTGTTATATATTGCATCCATAAAACTATGTAGGTGGCATCCACTTGCCTAGTACATTTAGAGATAGCTCAGCTACCCCCTTTATTTTCTTCTATTCCCCCATTTTGTTTATTTATTTTGTTGTCTCTTATCATCTAGGGGCAATGTTCATTATCTTATTTGTGTCATGTTATTTATACTAACATTGTGACTAACCATTGGTTTTTTTTTTGTGTTCTTTTGATTGTTTATTGTTTGTTTGTTTTATTTTTGTGCCTTGATTTAGTTTATGTGTGTTCATTGGGTGATTCCTTGTGAATTAGTATTGAATCCATCCATATTCATACATCAACATTATCATAATGATTTTTATCATTGGTGCATTGTTTTCATTTGAGTATTGGATCACGAGTTAGTCCATATGCATATTTTAGCCAAGTTATTATGGTGTTCTATTATGATGCCTACTATTATGTGCTATATAAAAAATCATCTCTAGGAGTCTACATGGCAATGAGGTAATGATATATCTCCTTGGCTCCAAACAATTCCTAATCTAATCCAAATCATATCCTAGATAGAGTAATTAAACAATGAAATAATTTTTCCCCTTGCTATTTTAGACAAGCATCTCCCTACAAGTAGGTTGACAAAGTTAATTTTATCCTATGTAACAATTTTGCATCATATTCCATCTTATGTTTTCCATTATTAGGATACAATAATTATATCTACCTTTGGGCAAATCATTTGTATACCATCCCACCTACACTACTAATGATTCTAACCACCTTTGGGAAAATCATTCTCTTCCTTCTGCCCAATTGGGGCATGTTTTCCTTGTGATAATGCTTATAACTACCTTTGGAAAAACCATTAGCTCTACCCACCCAAATGGGGCATGTTTTTATCCTATAAATGATTATAACTTGTTGTGGGCAAATCATCTTGTTTGTATGCCCAATAGGGGCAAATCCATATACCACTAATTAAAACTTCTTATGGGCAAATCAATCTCTTCTACCCATTTTTATATTTTTGATCCAATTATTTCCTCATTTTAAGGGACTGATTACCAACCCCTTTTCCAACCATTCCTTTGAGGGGAAAGTTACAGTTCATCCATTATCATTGAAGTCATAGGCATACAAGACCTTTTCATTCTTTGAAAATATGTTACTGTGCCTATAGATTTCAATGCCTTCCCAAATAAGGGCAAACTATAGACACCTAAAACTAGCCACTACTATCCTTCGATTGGACTTCAGATTGATTCCTACCAACCATTGCAAATTAAGCTTAGGAATCACTGAACATCCCAAATTTGCTTGTGCATCATTTATAAAAAATATGAATCATATTGAGACATCCCTAATAAAAGTATCCTATCATATGCAACGATAACCTCTCATATATTCATCCCTAAGCATATTGCAACATAACAACAATCAATTTGGCCTATGGACCTATTAAGTAGGGCATTTAAACAAATATCAAATCTTGAAAGAGCTAAATGGCTAATCATAATTAATCAATAAGCTAAACCAAATTAAATGCCTAGTTGAATTATCCATGTGCAATTAATAAATAAAAAATTAAATGTCTTGGCTTTTCATGATTACCTTTATGAGTTGTCAAGCCTTTGAAAATATCCTAAATATCTCATTTTGGAGACCCATGCCTATTCATTGCAAATCATTATTACTTGACAAATATTAACTCTATTAGGGTTATATTTGACTCACTCAGGTTAGGTTTAAACCCATTCCAAGCCTTAACTCCACCTTGACTCACCTTGGGTTGGGGTTAAATCCATTTTTTATAAATATAATCCATTGCCCATTAAATTCTAAGTTTGAAAATTGTAGATTTATAATGTAGGTTTTGCTGCATGAGTTTCATATCAATAATGTTATAATCACAAAATATTGAGCCAAGCCACACCAAGCCAACATATGATAATGGCACCAAGGAGAGAAGGAGCTACACACTTCCATTGTTAAAGACTCTTTCAAGCACAAATTGAGAAAGCCACTCAACAATGCATTTGAATATCCCAAGTAAGGTAAGAGAATTGATGTCTTTTGCATTTTAGTTGTGATTCCACTTATATTTTGTTAATTAAAATCACCCCTAAGATATAGGATTGTAAGTGTTAGTTTTAGTGTGGTTTTTTAGTTTTGTTGATTAAAATAACACTTGACCTAACCTCCCTTCTTGGATTTCTATGATCACACCTTTGACTTGATGTTTACATCATCTTTCTTCTTCTCTATTTGATCTGATACCAAACACTTTTGGAATTTTATTCTAGTAATTAATTCACCTTGATCCATGGGATGATCATGACTAGTTCTCACCTTATTTGGTTTCCATATCATGATTTGTCTCTTAGGAGTTTCCAACATCTTGTTTTGACTTGAGGACTTATTCAATATGATCTTACAAAATCTTATAATATGACCAACACATTAACATTCATAGAAAATAACCTTACTCTTGTTAGACATACCTCTTGATTGATGTGGTCTATGATATATTCTTTTCCAATAACTTACTTTACCATAGTCCCATGAGAAATCATTCTTGGGTATAGTCCTTCTACAGTCCTTTGATTTATGTCTAGCCTAATAATAAGCAAAATAATGACCATGGGAAAAATTAGAATACCTTATGGCATTAATCTATCTAATTGGTCTTCTCATATTTCTCTTTATGTTGACATTATTACTGACTTGATCTATCTTCTTCTAACCTTTCTCAAACTTTCTCATCTTGTCTATGAGCTTCTCATGCTCAAACTTCAAGGAACCTAGCTTAGACTTTAACTGATCACACTCAACTTCCTTTGATATCAAACTTGTATTTTCAACCTCTAATTGATTATTGTGATACTTGATGGTATTTACATCCATTTTGGTTTCTTTGGACATGTAAATATTTAGGATACATATCTACTCTTCAAGAGCCTTGACCACATATCTCAACTCTTGACTCTTTTTTTTAACTGCTTAGCCATCTTATACTTTTAGGATCACCTTTCAAGTTATTAGACTTGATTTGAAGGACCATGATTTGATACCAATTTTTTGAAGAAAAATTACCTTGAGGGTGTGAATAATTCTTCAAAATATTCATTCAATTCAGCTTAACATTTATGATCCATTCATACATGTACATAGATATTAGCAAGCATAACCAACCATATAGGAGCATGAAATAAGATAACAAATCATATAAGTGGGAAAACCTTAAGGGGAAGAAAACCCAATAATATTTTAAAAATGACTAAATTAATATAAGGAAAAAACCAAGATTTCATGAAGCACCAACTTCACATGGAGCACCAACCCCAACTATCCAAACACCCACTTAACTAGGCTTTATCAAACACCCACTTACAAGGAGGAACTAACCCCCTTTATGACTTAACACCAACTCAACCACATAATTGATTTGATAAAATTCAAGAAACCTTGTTGCTAAAAAAAGTAATTATGACCACATCTTCATCTCTTCACACTCTTAACCCTCTCAAAATACCTTCTAGGACTCTTCACTCAATTAGGTCTTTTCAAGATTGATTAGGTCATATGACATTGATATTCAAACTCATACCTTCTATTATATATTTATTAATACACACACACACACACACACACACACACACACACACACACACACACACACACACACACACACACACACACACACACACACACACACACACACACACACACACACACACACCCATATTATGGTTTACATGAAATAATTATTATCCTTAATGTTTTATTTCATTCATTTGCAATCTCTTCACACAAGTGTCTTCCTTTTCAGAATTAGGCCTAAATAGTCTTGCTTTTATATAAGTCACTTGTTCTCACACACCTTGGTCAGACATAAAGACTCACACACTTGGATTAACCTTAAAATATGTCTTATAAAATATTTAAAACATTAATCAAACATTAAAATAGGTCATCCTCATATTAAAATACCAAAACCTCTTTTAGGCCTTAAGGAGACCTAATTCAATTAGGCTTTCATTATCACATGTTACCATTTGATCTAATTAAAACACTTTAAAAATCCACACAAAATATTAAAACTTCATACTAAAATAAAATATACCTTTAATAATCTCATATTATGTCCATGACACTTTTTATCTCCAACCACCACTTGAAGCACGCCATTAGTACTATTCATAATTAGGTCTATGCATACCCATAAAGTCTATCTTGAACTAATGAAGATAAAAAACCAATTAGATAAATATAAATGAAATTAAATCACATATTCAAAAACCTCATGTTCATCAAAAACTTAATTATATACTTCAAATCAGGGTATACAAGCTCAAACTCTTCTCTGTAAAATGCTTACTCTGAACTGCCAACTAGCCTCAAAACACAGTCATGGAAACTTGAAATTTTGATACCTAAAAGAACATATTAAAGGAATTATAATTAATTAAAATGATACTAAAACACCATAAAAACTACATAAAATAAAATATAATAAGATCTAATGCCAATTAATGGTCTTGCAGACCAATTTGTTGACCCTCTCTCTCACAGACCTCACTCATCTAGTTAAACTATTTTGGATTCAACATTTTCATTACTTTAAATAAATACCAGACCTTATATAAATAATGTATAGGACATAAAATTACAAAATATAAACATCATGTAAATTATATGATTCAAATTGGGGCATAGAGCCTCAAACCTATCACTGCAACTTGCTTACTCAAAACCACTAGTTTGCCTTGAAGCACAGTCATGGTGACAATGACTTTGAACACATGTATAAACACCTTCAATGACTTAAAATGAATTAAAATTATCCTATAATATCATTATACAATTATTGGATAGAAATATAGTATATTAGAATGGCAATATTTTTCTTATAGACCAATCTCATAACCTCACAATAGACATGCCTTATTGAGCTAGACAAGTCAACTTGTGATAAAAATTTTCACTATTAACACTAACCTCCAAAATTTATACCAAAAATGAACATGTCCTTAAAGTATTAAAAAAATACCTCCATTTACTTGTATTCATCCCTATTCCATGATAATACATCCCTAATCATCTTCTCACTTTTACTTGGGTTTCTCACTATTTACACCATTAGGCCTGTTAGTGACTAGTAAACTTGGATGACTGGTTTAACATACCCAAGGGCTATAACCTATTAAAAAACCACCATGGAAACCAAATAAAAGTCTCAAAATTATCCATCAAATTATTTTTATACTTTAACTTGGTCAAATCTGACTGTTTCAACAAATCTCTAAGAAACTAACACTTTCCTATAGGGTCTACTCACACACTTAACAACTCAATCACACCTAGAGGTTCCTAAGAGAGATAAATAAAATATATAATTGTTTTTATATCCATTTAATACCATTATAGGCTATTTTAAACCATATATTCAATATCATGTCACTATTAGGGTTCTACAAGGGTTTAAACATGTTTCTACTCTTAACGATCATTCATAAAGCATGGCCACTAATTCCAAAAACTAATGCTTGAAACTTTGAGATAGTACCATTAACCATAATCCATGAATATATTAACTCCTCATGTATATGCTGCACATGCCAATGAACACTTGAAAAACCTTATCGAGTAGACAACTCTTCATCTTGTGCACTCGAGAAACCTTAAAACACTTTTTCAAGCCTAAAACTTTAAACTTTAACCTTAAACTTGGTCAACACACCTATTAAAATAAATCACACCACTAAAAATTTTCACATGCTCATTCTTATCTTGAATTCTAAATCTCATACCTCATTTGGCCACCATCTCTCTCTTTGCTCTCTAGACCTTGACCTACAAACCACATTAGTCCTTGAAACTGACCTTCTAACCACTATCCAAGTTGTTAAAACCTCATATACATGACATAAAACCACTTACCATGCTCAACCACTACCATATAGCTTATCACATGCTCAAATAATGTCAAACATCCTTCTATAAACTCTACAAGCCTGAGAACATCCATCTCACCATGCATATACCTTCTCAAGACACTACTACAGTCAAACACTTGAAAAATTTAACAAGGACCTTCCATTCTTACCTTCACATGAATCATGTAGACATAAGAACATACACAAATAATATATTTCACTTTTCAATGAGATATCTATGACCTTATGACTATTCCAACTAACCTTCAATAATCTTCACAAGAGCATCATTGAGACATCAATGAAAATAACAATCATAGTCACATGACATCAACCTTCATAATAACACCACTGAGCTAATCAATGACAACAACAATGATATCAACCTTCTCAAGAACCTTTGACATAAATTACAACATCAATGTTAAACCTTAACAACAAAAACAATGCTCAACATTTGTCCTTTGGACGTTATTTTTTAGAGTTTATATAACTCTAAGCCTTTTTCATGAAACATTTATTATTGGCTTGGATATGTCTCATTACACTCATATTAGAGCCATATAAAATCTTGGTTATGATAACGTGGTCATATAAAATGACTTTATTCAACATCCCTATGGTGATGATGTAGTTTATGAGATGGATTCTTATCCTCCTTACAATACTTAATCTGGAGAAGAAGCCAAGATCCTCAGGCATAATATGTAGTGATGACTTATTTGATCCAATTGATGTATCAATTTCACCCTTTCAATTATATTGGTACCTACTCCCCTACTCATACCAAGAACTTAAAAAGAGATCATTATAACAACCAAGTTTTGTAATACCATACCATTACCATTTTAGGCCCTCATCCTTTGCTCGTGATAGTAATCATACTTTGCAATGCCCTACCATTACCATTCCAAGCCCTCATCCTTTGGATTACATGAGCAACCAACTCCATAATGCCCTACCATTACCATTCTAGGCCATTCTAATTATGGTATCTCTTAATCCCAATAATGTTGTGTAATTATGATTAGATGGGTCATGGTTACCATCCTAGGTTGGTAACCAATCTTTATTAAGGCCATATTAGATGAGCCTATATAAAAAGAGATCATTAACCAACCACACATCAGACTAAAACCATTTCCACCCTTACCCCACTTTATAAAACCCATGCCAATCTTTGAGACACAATAAAGCCAATCATTACCTCTTTAAGAGCCATCATTTGAAGACAAAGATGTGTTCAAAACTAGTATTTTACAACTACTTGTAAACCAAGTCCAAGAGAACCAACCCATGCATGATGTTTTTGTTGAGACACCTATTTGTGATGATTCAACCTATGATGAATCACCTTTTGATATTATCCCTATTGTTGAAGATTCTCACTCTAACAAGCTAGTCTTTTTTGAGTCACTTCTTAATGATTATAACTACCTTTAGTTAAAGCCTTATCTTGACCATTGTTATATTTTTAAAGAGCCTCCCTTTGATAAGTTAGTCTTGATAGAGTTGTCTCTTGACATTATTTTCCTTGTTGAGGAGTCTCACTTTAATAACCTAGTCTCTGTGGAACCCATTATGCCATCACATGTCGTTACTTATCCAATAGCAAACATTCAATAAGACATCATTATAGCAACATCCACACTAGATAAATAATCAACATTAAAGTTAGGTTCTATTTTTGAACCAATATCAGATTTAACTTTAGAAGCATAATCAACGTCAATCTTAACATCAAATTTAGAGTACTTTGAGGTAGACTTAGCTTCAAAATCAAAATACATTCATGGTTGTTATAATATTGGTTACACATGCCTTATAGATCAATTTGAATACATTTTTTATCCTTATACATTTTTTTAGGATGATTACTTCAAATTCAACACAAGTTATCCTATCTTATTCTATAAGTATTGTGATGCCTCTTCCCATTTCATTACCATTACACGTCATTACCACCAACCAACCTAGCCATTATATTGACCTTCCACCTCTCATAAGTGTTGATTGGGACTGACATAATCATGAAGTGTTAAACTACATCCATGGTGACATATCAGTGGAAGAATAACAGGGGGACCAAGACCACATTCATGCAAAAGAATAATAATCTCCTAGTGAAACCTTTTCGGAGGTGCTAGGGGATAATTAAAGTTCCAAACTCAACATCTTTTAGTGAAACCTTATTTGAGGTGCTAGAAGATAATCAAATTCAAAATTTAACCTTCCTTAGTGAAACCTTCTAGGAGGTGGTATGGGAAAATTAAGATAACTTCATTAGTGAAAACCTCCTTGAGGTGCCAATAGATTAGCACAACAATTCTTCACTGCTTAATGAAGACATTAACAAAGATAACATCAATACAAATTCTAATCTACAGTATAATTAGGTGGTATATACTCTCAAGATCAAATAAAAAACATATGGTGATCATATCAAGAACATATTCATAAGTCTTTAGCCTTGTCACATCCAAATCTACGTCGAATCTAGAATCAACAAAATTGTGTGTTCCTAGAGATCCCAATCTTCATTTTTTGCCTAACCATTATACATTCCATTATCTACACCTTTACATTACCAAATCAGACCTATCATCCAATATTTATCTATATTTACCATCCCTGGCCACACTTTCCTTTCTAGATGCTAAAAATATATATTGTCTCAATTTTTGGAGGAAACAAAATCAACGACCAATGAATATCAAAACAACATTCTTGGAGTCCAAATATGTAGTAGGTTCTTGATAAAATAACTATTTAGAAGAGGTGTGGGATAGTAATTTAAACATGATTGACTATTTTGGTTGTATCATATGTTGATCAGGATGTACATCTCCACATCAGTAGGAACAACAAAAATATTTACCTTGCTAGAGCTATTTACCTTACCATTTTCATTTGCCAGTTACCTTTCCATTTTCATTTGCCATTCCTCTTTCCATTATTTCATACCCTTCCATTTACCTTACCTTATCACTTGGGGGAAACCCTATCACCATTATATCTAATTGTCATAACATAATTGTCCTTGCATAATGCCATATCATATACTATCCTACCATACCTTCACTATTGACTCAAGCTTATTTTTAAAATGCCCTACCCAACCCTTTTGACCTTAGTTTCATTGGTTCTTTAAACACCTTTCATGAGGGGATTCTGATCCTATCTAAGAATTTTATGAATTATGTGTTCAAATGGCAATATATGAAGGTAATATGACAATGGATTTGGCACTTACATATTTTATTTACACTTGACTGATGTTGATTATAACTGCCTTTAGGCAAATAGCATTCCACCTTGTGTTACTAATTATAACTGGCTATGGAAAAATTACTATCACTAACCTATGTCATTATTTCCTAATTATAACTACCTATGGGAAAATTAGGAACACCACCTTTTATTATTGCATCACCTTTCCATTACTATCATCATTTACCTTACCATTTGCCTAATTTGAGAACTTGTTATTACTTGGTTACATCTCACTACCTTTTGTGTAGGTAGAACTATATAAACTTGAGGTCCTGAAGGGATTATGTAGGTCATTATTGATTCAGGTTAAGGCCATCCTCAGTCACCACCTAAGCCAACTCTCTCACCATTTTATGAGTAACCTAAGCCATGCTCTTCTCATTTTATGAGTTGGACTATTGAGTATCTTGTCATTTTCTCTCAAGTTGAGAAGCATAAAAATTTCCACAAACATTCAAAAAATTCAAAATCTTAAAAAGTTATAAAATTAGATTACAATCTCCTAGAGAGATATATAAATCTTCAAAAAGCTAGAAACATTTGTCCTTTTTAAACCTAGTCAACCATCCTTAATCTACCCTACTAGGGATAATCCATTATTGGTTCTAATCCATTCCACTAATATTAGGGGTGTGACCTTCCCTTTGCATGTATCTTTTCTTTGGGGTACTACCTATTTATCCTTCTATTGAGTCTTCATGTGCAGGTATTGACTTATTTGATGATAGGATGCTTTCTATTGCTTTTACTTTCAAGCTTTTTTTTGCTTCATTATTTATTATTTTTTTGTTTTCCTATTTGTTTGATTTCATTTTTGTGCATTGACTTAGTCTATATAAATTCATTGGGTGATTCCTTGCACATTATTCTTGAGTCCATCCATATTCATACATCAACATTATCATCATGGTTTTTATCATTAGTGCATTATTTTCAATTATTTATTGGATCAAGAGTCATTCCTTATGCACATTTTAGCTATGTTATCATGGTGTTTTATATCATGATGAATACCATCACATGCTATATTAAAAATTAGCTCAAGAAGTCTTACAAGCAATGGAGTTACAAAAACTTCTCCTAGTTCACCTTGGCAAATATTCCCACCCTCTTTGATCAAATAAACCAACTGACCATTCTAGTTGTATCAATACTAATAAGGATGAACATCTCCACATTGGTAGGTAAAACCAAATCATTAACATTGATTAATTCTTCTATTATCTTTCTCTTTCCATTTTTTCCTACTTATAGGTGAACTACATTGGATTGGGGTCTATTTAGACTACATAGGCAATGCTTGTATATAGAACATATCTCGGGTCAGCTCGACCTCCTTTATTATTCCAATCATTTCTTTCATCACTTTACATATCCTGATGTCCCTAGTTTTTAATGTATTCTTCAATCATTAGACCATCACATCTATGTGTGTACCCATTCATCTTTAATTTGTATGATAGGTTATATCCTTGAGTTATGCTTACCAATATGCCCTATTAGGGTACAATAAAAAAATCATTATTCAATCTTGGTCATATTAATGATTATAATTGCCTGTGGTCAAATCACTATTTTGACTCATCCATCCTACTGGGGCATATGCTTGTGCCACTGATTATAACTACCTTTGGACAAATCAGTATCTCAACCTTTGTTACTAATAATGACTGCCTTTGGGTAAATTAGTAATTTTAAAATCAATACATGCAATCATTATCTTGATTGGATTAATCTCACCCATGGGTTAATTTCATACTTTTTCTTACTTCTTTTTGAGGGACCATCCATCAATCCTATGTGTTAGCCACTCCCTCAAGGGGGCATCATTATAGACTTCCTAAATGTTGTTTGGATCTTCTTTAATCACTATTTTATTTCCTTATTAATGGATTTTTTTTAATTCTTTGAGAATATGTTACTATGCCTATAGATTTCAACACCTTCCTAAACAAGGGCATATTGTAGACACCTAAATCTAGCCATAACTAGCTTTCAACAAAACTTTAGATTGATTCCTCCCAACCATTACAAATTAAGCCTAGGAAATACTAAACATCCCAAATTTGTTGATGCATCACTCATCAATTCTCATAATCATGTTAAGGCATCCCTATTTGGGATACTATCCCATATATAATAATAAGGTCTCATGAATACATCTTTAATCACCTTGCATCATAACAATTGTTAGTTTCTCTTATGGACCCATTAAGTGGGGCACTTGATCAAATATTAAAAGAAAAAAATGCTAATCAAAATGAATTAAATAATTAAACTAGATTAAATGCTTAGTTGAATTATCCATTTTCAATTAATGAATATCTAAATATGGAAATTCCAAAAATCAAAATATCAAGCCTTTCATCATTTCTTTTATGAGTTGTCAAGCTCTTTCAAAATATCTAATTTGAGAGCCATACCTAATAATTGAAAATAATAATTACATGACAACTATTAACTCAACTTGAGTTAGTCTCAACTCACCTAGGGTTAGTTTGAACCTATTCCATGTTTAAACTCAAACTTATCTCACCTTGGATGAGATTTAATTATTGAGGCTATAAATACAAGGCCAACCTATAGATTTATAAGCTATTTTGGTGCAAAGTTATTATGCACAAATATCTTCAACAAGCTCTCATAAGCCAAAGTTATAATGCTAATTTGGAGAGAGACAAGATTTTCAAGTAAGTTTACCATGAAAAATTCTTAATCCAAACAATCAAAGCCAAGGTGTCAAGGAAAGGTGAAGCCAAAAATTCACCATTGATGAATATTTCTTGATGCACAAACTAAGCAAGCCATTCAATAATCTATTTGGAGATCCAAGGAAGGTAAAATAGTGTATTCTTTTATGTTTTTATTGTGATTTCATATGTTTTCTTATTACCTAAGCTCTCCCTAGTGTCAATGCTAAAGGTGCTAGGATTTTAGTGTGTTTATTTAAGTTTTATTTCCTGGACTAACACAAGACTAATCTCCCCTCTATGTATTCCTTTTCCACACCCTCCAATCTGATAATTGTGCAATATAGGTACAACCAATAACTACCATTCCTTTTGAGCATACTTTTAATGTGATCAGATAACCTAAGCATATCCTTGCCATAAATGACCTAGTGCACCATTGGATAGAAGGTCTCTATTAACTTGGTCATGTTCTTCTTGAATTTATGGATGTGGAGGAGATTGAACTCATCAAAAATTCTATTCTTAGGGTATTACGGTGAGGTTTTTCAAGGTTATTCAAAACTTGAGTGGATTGTCCTATTTATGACATCCACTAGATAATACATCATATAAAATTTACCATCTAGCTAGTTGTTCGAGATATTAACTTGGCAGATCAAATTATCACTAATGATTTCCCCAATGGAAATAAACTTGGTGGAGGTGAGTATGGTGTCTAGTAGGGGAATCTAAACCTCATTGATGTAGGTTATAGTTTGAAAACCATATATTTTGTTTAACATGGCCATGACAATCCTGATTGATGGCCAAAAATTGGTGATTGGGATGGTAAAGATGAGTCCCTTGATATTGAAGGTGGATGGGTCATGTGCCCATTGTTGAAACTTACTATTAACATTATTGGTCAATTAGGGCTTAGTTATAAGATACTCTAGGGGGGAGCCAGTAATGTTTCTTGAAGGCATGCCCACTAACATAGGTTACTAGTGTGTTGTGTTAATCAAAATGTAAATTTTTTCCATAAATGTAGCAATTTGAAAATAAATCATAGAGTAGATTGATGTAAGTCATTACCTCAATTTTTTATGTTGCATCATGTAAGCCCACTAACTTGATCACCACTAGGTCTTGCTTGTACCTTTATGTAAAATTCGAGAGTTCTCCTTAGGGATATAGGGCTGTGCTACCTCAAATTCCTCATAAATATCAGAGTAGTGCTTAAAGCTATGATTAATATCCACCTCATCAAAATTTGACCCTACAATGGAATGCATAGAGGGGGAGGTGGAAAATTTTAAGTGGAATCCATTGATATACACTTAAGTTCTAGCTCTCTATAATTATGTGGATGTGTAGTTTCAAAATGGATTTAAAATTTGTGTTTGCAATTGCTAATTAGATGGAAATGTGATTGCTTTTGACCTATTTAATTACATATATTGATTGCTTTACTAAATTAAATGTAGTTGGCTAATTCATGTAGATTAATGGATCTAATAACTTTGGCTCCTTTTTCAATTTTGTCTATTTTCATATTTTAAATTTGATTTGTGATGCATCATCATTTTACATATCCCACTTCCAGGTGGATTCTTCCTATTGGATCTAAGTGCTTCATCATCTTCTTTCTGACACTTATCAACTTTCAACTTATCCCAAAAGTACTGCCTAGTCATTTTTAGAATCTTACATAGTTCTAGGGACACATGATGAAATTTTGCCTCCTGGTTACCTCATGGTTCTTTCTCTACCTTATTCTATGCTTATTACTACCTTGATCTTGTGGGATGGTGACACTTGGTGAAATCCAATAGTCTTGTTCTCCCTAGGTGTATCATATCATCTTTCATATTTGCATAGGCTTTATATGAATGAGATTATGACATGAATCATCATCCTTGTGCTCTAATTCCCTAAAAGTGTTTTAATCCTTTTACTATGCAGACTCCAAGTAATTAGGATGATGATACCTATCATATTCATGGTGCTCCACTTAATTGAAAGACTTAGAAACTTTTATAATGATTTTATGACTAAGAGCCTATGATATTGGGACACATGGATGGATGTCACTACTTCAATTGCTTGGGAGACTTATAAAATTTTATAATGCTTGATTAATATGGGCCTAAAGGATTAGGACACATTGATGGTTATCACTACTCTACTTGCTTGGGGGTTATGTACTTTGAAACTTTTATCATGCTAGTTTCTAGGTGAGGGGGATTGTGACACTTGTAAAAATCATAACACTCTATCTACCTAATTTATTTTTCAAAGTTTATAAGTACTCAAATGGTTGTGGGTTAGCAGGATATCATCGGGTGGCAATGATTTCTTTAAATACCAAAGTATACAATAAAGTGCTAGGGAAAAAGGACTCGTAGAGGTAGAAGGTAATAAAATATTAAGAGGTCTTATTTGGCATAGAATACCGGATGGAGAAAATTTATGAGGAAATTGTGTGACAAATAGAAATGTCAAATAAAAGTGTCTAACATAATAATGTTAGGCACAAACTTAGAGAACCTACACACTTAGGAAACTTTCAAAGTCCATAAACAAGTTAGCCTAAGTAGAATAAACAATGAAAACATGGATAGCTAGGACAATGCAAAATATCATTAGTATTAAGGTAATTATTCTTAACCATAAACTTGGGCATAAGAATGATTGAGAAATACTCTCATTGTTAATCATGTGATAAACATCAATAAATGATTCACCCATCATATCTAGTTCCTTTCAAGCTGAAATGGGCCTCTACTCAATTTTTTTTGAGAGTGGGTTATGTTGAGTACAATAAATGGTGACTTAAAATGGGAATACTTAGGAGTATTCAAGAACCCAAAATATTTAGTTAATAATTACAAAGTGAACACATATCATATCGTATAATTATAATCAAATATGATATATGAAAGAAACTCCCAAAAATTCATGTAACATATTGGCTTTGACCATACCTTAGATTTATGTGTGGAGTGATTTTATTTTATCCTAGTTTTGATATTTTTATCAAATAATTTTAATAAATGATAGGTTTCACAATGGTTTCCTTGAAGTATAAACAAAAATCTCAAGGAGCTCGGGCATTACCCTACTACTAGCTAGATGTTTATAGATCCAACAGAGATAGATTTCCCCCTTTTATCCCTCTGTAAACTTAAATGATGCAAGATACATTCATCTTATTCCATCATGTGAGTCTTTATCACCTTTAGATTTACTTTTAAGTTTATTTGATCACTCTTTGGGATGCATTGATCCATTTTTTTTTTGGAATACAGAAGGAAGAGAGGGCAGGGACCCATAGTGAGTTTGTGTAGGTATAAAAGAACATAATTCAATTTATAAAAATGTCTCTAAAAGAAACATACATATCAATGATTATTATCTCAAAACTAGTATTAGAGTGGGATGTGTTTTTTACCCAAGGGATGGGAAATATTTATAAATTTGCATGCAACACTGAGAGTAAATTCTACATACCTATGAAAGTATTTAACTATGATATGACCATGGTTCATTTTTTATTGCAAAACTAAATTTTGTAAATCTCAATAAAAGGGGTGTAAACTTTACAAATCATCTAGTTTGTGCATTCCATTCTAGGCCTCCTAGCTTCACTCACCCTTCCTTTTAGGACATTATATCCTAATTTTAGTAGTTAGGTTCAACTAGGTACAAGAAGCATAGAATATTGGATATCATTTTTATCATTCAACATGGAGATAATTAGGATATTCTAAAATAAAGGATAATTATTCTATAAAATAGGGAACCAAACTAAGGAAACAAAATGCATAAAATAGGAAATGCTAATCTATAAAGTAAAAAACACTACCCTAAATAAAGCTAAAAATAGAAAACAAGAGAACTATCTATGAAATTAGTAAAACCTAATCCAAATTTTACCTCTACCATGGCCCCTTTATTAAAAACATCCTTAGTGGAGGCAGCCTTGAAGTAGTGCTTCAAATACTACCCATTGACTGAGAAGGCTAGATCCTTACCTCTAAGGTCTCTTAGATAGAAAGTGTTATCACCTAAAATTTTAGACACTTGATATGGTCCAATCCATAAGGAGTGAACTTGTCATGTTGTCCCCTCTTCTCATGGGATTTATCCCATAGAAGAACTAGGTATGAAATTATAAAGGCTTTGATATTGGACCTTTTATCAAACCATATTTAGATAATTTCTTGATGTCTATTGAAGCTTTGTAGTGCTTGAATCATTGCATCTTCTAGTTGGACTATATCTAATAACCTATAATGGACCCTAGGATCTTCTACCATATACTCCTACATAAATTAATACATTTGGATCTTAAGTTAAATGGGGAAGATAGGATGTCATCCATATATTAATAATAATGGTGAGGTTTTGAGGTCCTATTTCTATCTTGTCCTATCTAATCATAATGAATACTTAAATAATAGGTGTCATTCTCTTGGTTTGTCTTAGAATAAATTTATTATGGAATCTATTGAATTCTTGTTCTTAGATTCAACCACCTTGTTCCCTTAGGGATAATAGTTTGAGGAGGACTTTATTATTATCTAATTATTAAAATCCCACTCAGTGAATTTAGTTGATCAAAAAGTTGGTCTATTATCACTAACTAGGTATATAGTGATACTAAACCTGGTCAATATATTTTATTCAAGGAATTTTATGACATCCTAATCTTTGGAGTTCTTGATGGACATAACATCGGTCTACCTAGTGTAATAATCTGTGGTAGTGAGGATGAACTTGTGCTTGATTGATGATTTGGGAATTGATTACCCCAATGAAATCAAGGCCCCATTGTGCAAAAGGGAAACCTTTAATGACCATTTTTAGGGTCATAACAACATTTACCTTTCTTTTTCAAAAGACTTGGAATTCATGATAGGTCCTAACATGGGCACGAATACCTCTAAAAATAGTGGGCCAATAGTACCCCATTCTTAAGATTTTGTGGGTCATGGCTATCTCATAAGGGTGTCTGTTGCCCAAATTTTGGTGTAAGTTGTCCAATATATTCATATATTCTTCTCTTGAGACACATATTAGGTAGATGCCCTCATATTTTTTGTGATATAGGACTCCTTTTATCATGTAGTGGGTGGATTTGAGCCTTAAAGCTTTCCCCTTTTCTCTGTTCAACTCAAGGGGGCATGCCCCTATGAGTAAATAGTGAACGATATGATCATACCACTCTCCTCCATCCATTTGGAATTCATTAACTTTCTTAACTTTAATGCATGGATCTATCTCAATCATTAGTTGGATTATCCCTTGCCTCTTACTATCTTAGCCATTCTAATTTTTAGATCAAATTATTTCAACTTGGCTATCTATTTGCCTCTTCTTTAACCTAACTCATTCTAACTAAGAGTGAACGTGACTACAAGGTCTAAGACCATGGCATAAGTCTTATTTATATGAATATACTGATCTAACTTCTTTATATATTTGATCAATGCATAGATTTGCTTATCTATCATTTAATATTTTAGCTCTACCTCTTTTAAATTATTAATCATAAAGGAGATTGGGAATTTGTTTTCACCTACCTTTTGAGTGAGTAATGTGGAAATGATATATTATGAGGCAAAGGAGTATAGGTAGAAGTCCTTGGTGAAGTAAAGAATAATTAACACTAGCGATTAAACAATGGTCATATTGATGTCTTGAAGGAATCCTTTGCCTCTGTTGTCCATTCTATTTTTACATCCTTCTTCAACATAACATTCAATGGTTTTAAAATCTCAACAAACCCAAAGATGAATTTATGCACAAAGTTGATCTTACTAAATAATGATTTCAATTATTTTCTACTATTGGGAGGTGGTAACTTTGAAGTGGTTTGGACCCATTTTGGATAGACAAAAATTCCTTCCTTCGTGATGATGTGGCCCAAAAACTTGACCTATATCACTCCACATATACTTTTCTTTAGTTTTATGGACACTCCATATATTTTGAATCTATCAAACACATATTTCAAATGGTTTTCATGATCATTTATATTCTTAGAAAACACAACAAGCTCATCCATATAGATAATGATGTACTTACCAATAATTCCTTGTAATGCATGGTCCCTTATTGGAATGTTTTCCCAGCATTAATGAGGCTAAAAGGCATCCTATTATATGTATATTTTACTTACTTCATAGTGAAATTAGTCTTCATATGGTCCTATGATTATACCAACACCTAGTTGTATCCATAGAAACCATCCAGGAAGGACATCATTTCAAACCTACTAATAGTTTAGATTACATCATCTAAGGAAAGTAGAGGGTAGTTATTCTTCTTTAAATACCAATACAAGTTCCTAAATTTGACACATATTCTTATTTCACCATTCTTTTTCCTAACAAGTACCAAAGTTACCACCTAGGTAGAGTGCCTAATAAGAAATATTAAAATGGCATCTAATAGCTTCTAAACTTTAGTCTTAATGAGAGGCTCCAAGATGGGATTCACAGTCCTTTAAAATGGTCTAAAGGGTTTGTTCCTTAGACTTAAGGGAATAGTATGGGTGATCACCCTAGTATCAAAATTCCTTAAGGATTCATTGGTCCATAAAATCATATCCTTATACTTCATTAATATCTTTATCAGATTCTACTTTTCATCATGAGTACAAGTTAGACCAATGTTAACATATTGAGGGTATTCTTGAGTTCCCAAATTATCTTTGTCAAAGTAATTCTGATCTATCTTTAGCTACCTTTTCCTGTCAGCTTGTGGATCTATATCGAATATCCTTTCTAAAGATACCATCCCCATGGGGATTATATTTTCCTTGAGCTGTATGATACCAACCCCCTCAAGGTCCTCTACTCCTAGACATTCAAAGTCCTTTTCATCTATAATTTGGTCTTCAAAGTATTTATAATTATTTATGAATTATATAATATGTTGATCATCCTTGAAGACATGGAAATTTATACATTGTTAGGGTCCATCAAGGCTACACTAACACTTGATCCTTATTTCGACCAAGCACCATCAAAGTAAAGGTTCCATATTTTTTAAGGTCCTTTAGACTCTTGGTCTTGAGACCTATGTTTGGTAGTGAAGGTGTAGATACCATTATGTGAGGATACAAATTTGACCTTATCATTTTTAGAATTATATTCCATGATTAAGTACATATTCTACTCTCAATCAATCCTAATTTAATTTTACACATCCTTCTAAGGTAGCCATATATGTGAGAAATTAGTGGCTATGTATCCATTAAATATTACTGACCAACCCTAACTGAGTAGTAAATTGTAGGACTCTAGGATATCAACCACTAGTATGTCAATAAGTTGTTGTACACATAGATTAGATGCCAACTGTATGTGTATGTTCAATAATTCCCTAACACAAGGTACTAAAAATTTATTTAAGTATATGACTGCCCTTTTTGACTTATATAGGGTCAATCTTAAGTTTTTGCATATGGTTGTAGGCATCACATTATTTGAAGCTCTTGAGTCAACTAGACAATTTTGAACATTCTTACTGAACATTCTAATTATTAGTAAGAAGGGTGAGACCTCATGTTTATCCCTATATATCATTACATTTTCTTGGGAAGTCTTATATTTATCTACAAAATATCTTCCATTCAAGGATTTTAATAGTATTTCCCTTTGATTCATGATCTGAGCTAACTCATGTAGGGTGATTTTGGGTTTGATCTTCTTCATATCCTACAAAGTATTGTATACCCCTTTGCTTATTGATTTTGAGGGTTGCATCTGATCTCTCTCCTTTAGGGTAGGTGGATTATTATTACTCTTTATATCTATAGGAGTGATAAAATTATTGTTCAAAGGTGTAGGGGTAGTAAAAGGCTACTTGTTCCTTAGATTATAATTATTTCTTTAAAATTACTGGAAAACATGGACTTCATTTGCGATATTCTCTAGTTCATTATCTTCTTCCACTAAAAATGGAAAATCATATGTATCAAAGACCATAGTAATGTTGGATGTGCTAGAAGAGGGAGATTCTCAAAGAGATAGCTCAGATAGGTTCACTAGTACTTATTATCTATCCATTCCCCTTTGAAATATCTCAAAGGTCATGCAAAATTCTTTGCAATCTAGTTTTCCATACTTGGTTGTGTTGTGAACTCTACACTAATTAGGTAATGAAGCCTTCATGATGTTCATCTTTAGCATTTTATTAGGAAACTACTCAACATTATTCCATGTCCTGTTAAAAGGCAAATTGTATCTCTAATAACAAAATCTTTAGTTGGTGCTCTATCTTTTAACATTCCCCATATGTTTCTGCATATTTAATAATTCATTACTTAAATTTTATACCATCTTCTAAATAGAATTTATCTCAAACTTATATAAAATCAATAACAATACCTTGAGTAGTGGAAGTATTTATTGGGACTAGAGATTGGATTTTATGAGGATCAACTGCTTAGATAGGATTAATGAATAAACCTAAACCATGTTTAGGTGCATGTGAGACAATGGTAACTGCATATGGGCTTGATTTTGATTATGGGTCACAATGTTTTGATTAACACTTAAAATTAGATTTAACATCAAATAGTCTTGATAAACATTTGGTTTTTCTAAGCCTTGATACTAAGGGTTCATTTATCTATCAACCTCTATAGCTTTGTCATAGGCCTAGGTCAAATATGTAGCACCATTTGCCCTATGTATAAACACTATAATTTTAGGATCTAAGGAATTTTTGTACATCTCTAGAGCTAATGCAACATTTAGCTTTTATGAATTGTTTATCTAGTTGTACATTTTCTATAAACTTGCATTAAATGATCTTATGGGTTCATTAGGTTCCCTCTTCATGATAGCAAATAGTTTCTAGACAATACTAGGGCTAGTGACTTGGACAAACTATCATAAAAAGGTGGTCTAGAAATCATTATAAGATTTGAATAGAACCCTCAATGATATTTAGGAACTAGTTATAGGAAATATCTTTTAGTGTAAATGGTAAAAGTTGGTAAGATACATCCTCATGGACTATGTTTAGTATCTCTAGATTAGTTTTATAGGTTTTCACATTTATTTAGTGGTTCTACCCTCTAAGGGAGAAAAGGTGAGAAGGCATTTTTTAGGATTTCTAGGTAAGTCATGGACACCTCCTAGAATATTAAAGGAAAAACCTATCAAGCAAGGCTAGGCCATTGGATATGGGAGTGGTCATTTGTTTGGATAATATGTTTAAGCCTAAGACATTCTTAGAACACCTCTATCTAACCTATCTTTTCTATGGGCCTGTAGGGGAAGGTGTAGTAGATTATTTCCATAGGTAGACCTAGTTAGTATTTAGGATGTATCTAATGTAAATTAATAGATATTCAAGTATAGATAGTTGAATATGCCCTCCTAGTGCTAGATTATGGTGTCTTGGGTTTTATATACACTAGTAAAAATTTATGAGGTAACCTTTAATGTTTTGGGATTTTAATGAAGGTTAACTTTATTCTAGGGCATGAGTTGCAAGTATTGGGTCTTATAGTGACCAATGGTGTAATAGTTATGATCAATGTAACTGTTAACCTTGATGGTTTAGATATGGATATTGATATGGATCTACTTGGGTTGAATGGAATGGTGATGGAGATGGATTTATCCTAAGGTGGGTAGAATTCAAATAAACCATAAAAGGAGGGAAAGATAAGGTAGAAAATAAGGTCTACGAACAAAGAACATGAATCTTTTATAACTAACTCTAGGATAAGGACAAGTTCCAAAGAACTAATGCTTATAGACTACTACGTTAGCACATAAAATTGACAAACACAGTGACAAAGTCTAAGGGATACAGTGTAGTTTGCTTCAAGTTATTAACTAATAGTTACTTGTTATCAAGATTATTATAACATATCTTAACTTCAATATTATAGCCAATACCAAGGAGAATTTTTGACTAGTCATGGCTCACTCTAAGAAGTTGCATCAAATGGTATCTATACACAAATTCTAAAGAGTAATTTAGATAGCTTGTTACTATAAAATAAGATCTATCAACCTAAATTGTTACTTCACATTCCAATTGATATAAACTTATTAATTTATTACAAGCTACTCAAAACTACTATTACATTATCAAGAAAGACTAAGTTATTAGTTAGATCGAAATGCATAAACTCTATAACATAGATATGAAAGAGAGAGAATGAGTCATGCAACATAAACTTGTAAAATAACATGAAGGATTTATTATCTATGTTGAAATGTCAAAATTTATCCTCAATTTGGAATGTGAGACATACATGTATATATAGGCTTGGGATGGGGGTGCCTCATCAATCAAGCCATTCTCAAAGTTTACATATGTTTTAGAAAATATATTCTAAAGGAGTACACATGGGACACCTAATAAAGGATGTCACCAAAAAATAAAACATGTTACAAAAAAACTCTGATACCACTAACTAACATCATTCTAGAAGGGATTTCCTGTGATGAGGTAGTTACATGGTGGACACATGTACTCCAATAGTTGTTTCCATTGTAACTAGAGTTAAAACTAGGGTTAGTTGTGTCACTTATGAAGTAGTTATACCGAAGTGGTTGGTGGATCCCACTTGTTCCCCTAAATATACAAGTAAAGGGTGTGGCTCACTTGAAAATCAATCTCAATGGTCCTAGAATCTAATAGAGGCCTCTTGAAAAACTTGGGGAGATTATCCATTATTTTTATATGTGCTTCGAGTTTAGCCCCAATATATACATGAAGAGTCTCTATTTGAATGATCTTACTTCCAAAGAAATTCACCAACTACTATAGCTCATTAGGTTTTTTTTATAGTGTGCCCTCAACTTTTACTTTGAAACTATTCACCATTGTCTGAAAAAGATCTTGAAGATCAATTTAAAGACTATTTCCCCACCTAGTTAATTACTCCAGTGATCCTCATCTCCTCTAAAATTGTAGTGTCTTGACTTTATTAGATAATAATTTGTTGTATTACATTCCATATCTCTTGATGCCACTCAATCAAACTATCCCTCTTAGAAGATACACAATTTTGGGTTCACACAATAACCAAAGTAGTTATCAAATTCAAATGACTATAAAATTTGCCTCTAGATGATCAACTTAGAAAATATATTTGGCCTCCATCTTCTTCATATCCTCTATAAGGGATAAGACATCCCCCCACCTTTTGGCTAGGATTCCTTCATGGCATCTCTTATTAATTAGAGGATATCATACAACATTATGGTTGCTCCATATACACTACATATGAGGTCCCTTGATGGTTAAATTATATTCCATCACTATAAGGCATCCAATGATTGATCGTATCCTTTAAATATTTCTTTTATCACTCTTCCTATAGAGTCCACAAAAGTATATGGGTCCTCTTTATGACTGCCTAAGTCAGAGGGGTGGGTTATATGCCTCTTAGTCAACTATAAAAATCTCTTTATTCCAGCTCCACCTATTGTCCTTTATCCATGATAGTTTTTATTTTAATATTCATTATAATATTAGTTTCCTTATCAAAATGAAATTTTGATAATGTAATTCTTAATAATGAGCAAGTCCTTCCTACCCTCCTTTTTATGTTGCAATTTTTAGATCCATTCAGGGACATTCAAGGTAATTGGTTATTATGAAGGCTTTGCCTATTATGTAGGAGTTAAAGATGTGGATTTTATTTGGGGGAGCATGGGATTAGGAGAAAAAATTTCCAATTTAGGGAAAGGATAAATGGCTCTTCTCCATCTAATGACCTTTTTGGGAGCCATTGTATCAACTATTAGTTTCCTTTTGTATAGCCCCTTTTGTGTTGTAACTGTGGTTGACTCTGCTTGAGTTATAAGACCAATCGGTAAGATTAACTAAATGGATTGTTAAGTAGGAGTAACAAGGGAAACACATATGTTGGTGGAAACTAGGATTTCAAAATTCACCTATTTATTTATCCTAGAGGGTTGAGGGATTGAAGTCATAAATAATGAATGAGTAGAAGGGGTATTAAGCATTTTTTTCAAATAGTCTATTATAAATGTATGAGTAACCCCAATAGAACTTGTTGAAACTTATCTATGGGATGCCATAACCTAAATTATATGGGTTATGGTCAAGGTTTGTAAAACTATCATTATATCCACCTAACCTTATTTCATTGGGTAGAATAATCCAAAATAGGAGGTGTTGGCCATTTTTGGCCCACATAATAAAGCTTTAAAGTAGGCTCAACGTGGAAAAGATGAAGGATCCAAGTAAGTCTTTATGGTTTCACACCTTCATATGATCAAGTAATAGTTCAATCCCAAACCTAGAAGATCCTACAAACTAAAAGGGCTAAGTGCAATATCTCTTATCCAGCTAGGTCTTTACTTGTTCATTATTTTAAACTCTATATGGAGACTAAGTGAAAGGTCAATTATTTCAGGCCTAATTTTAATCTAAGTTTCAGTTTATTTTTGATAAAATTGTTTGCATAATTTTCTTGAAGGAATATTTTATTTTTTGGCTAAGTGTTATTTCTTTAAGATTTTTTACCTTAGCATTTTGTTCAAATATCAAGAAATTATTTCAGACATTTTGTCTGAAACATTCTAAAAGGTACTTTTAAGTTCCCTAAAGGAAATGGCACTTAAAAAATTCTAAAAGATATATTTTCTCAAGGAAAAGCTTCTTTTTAAAAAAGTTGAAGGGTCTTTCCTTTCGAAAAGGCCATTTTCAAATTGCCGAATGATCCACTTTCTTTTTGGGAGGTTACTTTTCCAAAGCTGAAGGGCCAAAAAACTTTTTTTGCAGGGTCATTTCCATACCAAAATGTTACATTATGTAGCAATTCCAAAGGATACATTTTTTAGAAGGGGCATTTTTGAGAGCTCCAAAGGGTGCTTTCCCTTCGGAAAGGGCACTTAGTAAAAATCTTGAAGACTTTATCTTTCAGGAAAAGGCTATGAAAGTAAAAGTCCCAAACAAAACCTAAATAAATTTGGCCTGAAGAAATAAGTTAGAGAAAATTATCTTAAGGAAATAATATTAAAAAAAAGGGCCAAAGGAATTAGTTCGAGAAAAGTGTCTGAGCAAAAAATTCCTAAAGAAATAGGCCAAGGAAAAAAGTATAAGGAAATAACTTTGGGAAAGGGCCCAAAAAGATTAATGGCATTCTTGAAAATGTCAAATTCAATCACAAAAGATAGATATTGAGGTTCAAATATCTTGGTTATGGTTGCATGGATGCCAAATACGTTCATGTAGACATCAAAGTGAAGGCTCATGAAATAGATGTTTGGGTTTAAAAAATAAGATTGACAGCTCACGTTTAATCATACAAAAGATACAATGATGAGTGAAGACTGATAGGTTAATGGGCTTAGACAAATCAATGGCAGGCATTCAATCATGGATTTAGATCAATGGTGATTGAGGGATAGAATAGGTCTTTCAAACCTAGTATAGATCAAAGGTCAACAACTTGTTAATGAAAAAAGAGCAAGCATCAACCATAGTTTTGCCTATTATAACTATAGGAAAACTAATAATTTAGATTAGTTTTCAACCTATAGTTAATTGAGGTTTAGGTCCCAAATCATATAATAGGTATTTGATTAATGAAAAGATCAGCCTGAGCCATGATTTTGATAAATCACTACTTAAAGCACACATGACATCACTCTATAATTTTTAAGATATGAGGACCTTATCCTCATAATGAAGCCAAGTGGAAGGTATGGTGAGATTCATGGAGAAAATTTGGGAGATTAGAGAAATAGTTAGAGAATTCAATAATGATCAAAACCTTAAAATATAGTTTCTCCTTGAAAGTATCATGACTTACCATATAAAACAAACTCTTGTCCTCTAGTGCACTTTTCTCAGCTAATGAGGAAAACTTGAGAACTAACTAGAGGTATTGAAGATAAATGTTGATGGTGGACTTGTCCTAATTGAACAAAGGGGTGGTAGGGTATCCATTGAAAGGTGGAGCTCATTCATGATCATAGAAAATGTAACCCTCTCCTTTCTCTCTCTATTTCTCTTCCCTCTTCTATATATCCCATTCTTTTCATTTTGTAAAGGGGTTCTCTGATTTAAAATTTTTAGAGACTAGTTCTCTCTAATTTGGAAATTTTAGAGGAACTGGGATACTCTTTGAGATATTTAAAAATATTCTTAGCTTGATTAGGCTCGACCCTACCAAGAATTTTTAATAAATACCTCTTGAAGTAATAAAGGATTTTCTTTGTCTACCTCTTGCCTTGGATTTGTGTCTATTGAGTTGTGCACTATGGCATTATGTGAAGGAGAATATTCCTCATCCATGGTCCTCTTTTTTGACCTTGTTTAGAGAGTTTTTGAATGTTGTTTATAGGTTTGGTTGAATTCTCTTTCCACCATTGATGTGAACTTTTAGTGAGTCTTAGAAATCCTCTTTGTTTGCATTCATTGTTTCTTAAACCTCCTCCGTGAAATATTAATGCAACTACCTTGATCTTGAGGTTGTGTAAGTCATTATTGTCCTCTATAAAAACTAGTGTGGGTTCAAGCTTATGGAAGTTTCCTATTTTATTTTAGCTCATCTCTTGGTTAGATTTCTTAGGAGCATTAGTTTAGCCCATGGAGCATTAGTTTAGCTTTAGTTTTAGGTGATCTACTAAGAAGAAGTCAGCCTTCTCTAGAGGTTCAACCTCACTACAGGATACCCATAGCCTAAGGTTGTTCCAATATTTTAGTTGGGAGTGAGAGATCCTAAAAAACTCTCCTACAAGGGTGCAATTCTAGCCTACAATAGTTTATGGAATCCCTGGTGGGACTATGTTGTTCACTGAGTGAAGATTTTTGGTGTTCTCTTCATCCAATCATCCTTTAGAGGAATTTATCCAAACACTAATGGTGACCATAAGTATTCATCAACTGGTATAAGTAGGCCAAGTGCATAATCATCATTATCTGGTATGTTCAATAAATCAAAATTTTATCGGCATGTTTATTCTCTACCTCAACATCACACTTATCAAGCTAACAATGTTTATGTGTTCCCCCCAAGTGGCCCTCAAATAACCTATCAAACCTATCATGGAATTTTCCCTCCTCCCACTCTTGTTTATGACCAAGATTAGTCTCCTTTGCATTCGAATCAGTCCTATAATTCCCCTTGGCAAGACTATGTTTATCCTATTGCATCCTTGTCAAGATTCAAGCAAGCATTATCAGATTATATTGGGTTGATAAGGGAGATCGGTAGGGGTTTAGAACTTTCTTCATTCATCCATATTCATGTTCTACAAGAGGCAAGGAATGCTCTTTAGCTGGTCAAGGACAGATGGTCAGTTTGTGAGGATGAACAATGGGTAGTTTGCAAGAGGGAGAATATGGTGTGGTTGAGAAGCATTGTCCAAGATTTGAAAAGTGTGTTGATATCTTAAAAAAATTAGTAGGATCATTTAGATTAGTCTTAGGCTCATTTAGATTAGTCTCCAAGAGCCAATTAGTTTGCCCTCTCCTACCCCAACACCCACTCCCACTCAAGAGCATGAATCCCTTCCATCATGGATATTTTCCAATACATTTTACCCTGGTTATATCATGCCCTCACCTGTGAGACCAAATTTTTCTATAAAGGAAGAAAATGTGCCTACTCCTTACTCATTTCCCTCATGGAAATTAGTTTAGAAAGACACAAAGAAGGAGGAGGTGTTGGTTCAGGTAGTCCAAGAAGTAGTCTTAGAGGAGTTAGTTGTGACAAAATTAAATCAAGTAATCATAGTTCATCTCAATGAGCTTGATGTACAAGAGTTCCAAAAGTCTCTATCCTTTCCTCAAGAGCCACCAAAGAGACCACTCAAAGTACCTAGTTGGAAAGACACTCTTTCAAGTTTCAAGCAAGGTGAACTTTTTCACCCTTCCACCATCTCCCTCTTGGAGAAAGAGCCTATTTTACAAATAACAGAGGAAGAGTTTATAGTCTCAAGTGAGTCTTGAGAAGATGAGGTAAGTGTGTATGAGGAAGAAATCATGATAGGCAGTCCACTCCATAAAAGGGAAGAGAAATCAAGTTTGGACCAATGATTGTGACATGGCTTTGGCTTTGATGAACTAGAGCCTGAAGGTAGTATTGATGCCTTCATATTTGAAGGGGTATACAACTAGAGTGTAGATGAGAGAAAAGAAGATTTTGACTGGTGATAAAAGCTTCCATTTGGTGTGATTACATATGAATACGAGGAAGAAATAGAGAAAAAGGAGGATCAAGATGAGGTATGGAAACAGTTATACCATGACTTCATGGATAAGGTAGAGGTTCTAAAATAGTCTATGCCTCCTCTAGATCTTGAAGATGAACTTGTAAATGAAGTTGAAGAAACTAACCAATATCAAGATGAATTGTCCTTTGAAGGTAGTACTAATGTCTTCAATAATAAAGAAGAATGGTCAGATTCAGAAGCACAAGATCATGACATGTTGGGCCTTAGGTGGATTGATGAACTAACATATGGCCCCTTTCAAAGAAAGTAGAGTAAAGATGGTGTTGAAGTTGGCATTGTCTCATATGACCAAGAGGAAGCTACCTTTTGGGATGACTTAGAGATTTTATGCTTAAGTCTAGACAGTAAACCAAGCACTAAATAAAAAGAGCCGTCACATGTTGTGCTTGATTCAGAGCACAAAATTAAGACATCAAAAGAGAAGATTGCAAAGGCCCCTACAATCAAACATGAACCAAGTTTGGAGGACATGAACTAGTTTGTCTACATCGAAGACATGTTTGTTCCATTCCATCCATTAGAGAGCACATCGAAAGGATTGACCATAAAGCTACCTGGGTCACTAATTTTAGTACCTTGAAAGCAAGGTATTTTTCATCTAGGTTTGTTACAAGTGAATGGTATTCATAGTTTTATATTTGACCTAGGAGGGGGGTATTTGTAAATTGTATCCCTATACATATTAGGATAGATTTCATGCTTTCCTCTAAGTGCCTTGTGCACACTTCCTTTCTATTCTATTTTTTCCTTTCCTAAGTGCCTTGGGCACTTTATTTTGTTTTATCCTTGTTGCTTTAAAGGGAGTTTATATATAGGTTCAACCTTGTCAAAAAGGTATTGACTCCTTGCCTAATGGATCAAATGAGGTAATGAGCTAGTTTCTTAAGCATAACAGGCATGTTTCCCTATGAGTCACTAGAAATGTTGGACATTTTTGGCCCAAATACTAAAGCTTTGAAGCAAGCTAAATGTGGAAAAGATGAAGGATTTGAGTAAGTATTCATGATTTCAAGCCTTCACAAGATCAAGTAATAGTTCAAGCCCAAACCTAGAAGATCCCACATACTAAAAGGGTTAAGTACAAAATCTCTTATTTGTCTAGGTCTTTACTTGTTCATTATTTTAGAGTCTATATGGAGACTAAGTGAAAGGTAAATTATTTCAGGCACCTAATTTTAAGCTAAGTTTTAGTTTCCTTTAAAGAAAATTTTCCACACAATTTTCTTGAAGGATATTTTCTTTTTTGGCTAAGTTTTCTTTCTTTGGGATTTTTTGCCTCAGCTTTTTGTTCAAAAATCAAGAAATTGTTTCAGACATTTTTTATGAAACAATTTTTGAAAGGTACTTTTTAGTTTCTTGAAGGAAATGGTGCTTAAATTTTTTTGAAAGATATATTTTCTTGGGGAAAAGGTTCTTTTCAAAAAATCCAAAGGGTACTTTCCTTTGGGAAAGACCATTTTAAAATTATTGAACGGTCCACTTTCCTTTTGGGAGGTCACTTTTCCAAAGCCGAAGAGCCAAAACCATTTTTTTGAAGGGTCATTTCCATGCTAAAATGTTACATTATGCAAAAATTTCAAAGGATAATTTTTTTGGAAGGGGCATTTTTGAGAGCTCCGAAGGGTGCTTTCCCTTCAGAAAGGGCACTTAGTAAAAATCTTGAAGACTTTCTATTTTGGGGAAAGGCTCTAAAATTAAAAGTCCTAAACAAAACCTAAATAAATTTGGCCTAAATAAATAAGTTTGGGAAAATTATCTTAAGGAAATAGGATCAAAAAAAGGGGTCGAAAGAATTAGTTTGAGAAAAGTGTCTGAGTGAAAAAATCCTAAAGAAATAGGCCAAGGCAAAAAGTCTAAGGAAATAACTTTGAGAAAGGGCCCAAAAGGATTAAACACATTCCTAAAAATGTCAAATTCAATCATAGAAGACATATGTTGAGGTTCAAATATCTTGGTGATGGTTGCATGGATGTCAAATACATTTGTGCAGACATCAAAGAGAAACCTCATGAAATAGATGTTTGGGTTCAAAAAATAGGAGCAATAGATTGAATTCAATCATACAGAAGATCCAATGGTGAGTGGTGACTGACAAGTTAATGGGTTCAGACAAATCAATGAAACATGTTCAATCATGAATTTAGATTAATGGTGAGTGAGGGATACAATAGGTCTTTTAGACCTAGTATAGATCAAATGTCAGTAACTCATTGATGAAAAAAGACCAGGCATCGAGCAGAGTGCCATCTATTATAACTATAGGAAAACCAATAATTTAGATTAGTTTTCAACCTATAGTTAATTAAGGTTTAGGTCCCAAAGCATAGATAAGGTATGTGATTGATGAAAAGAGTGGCTTGATCCATGATTTTGACAAACCACCACTTAAGGCACACATGGCATGGCTTTATCAGTTTTAAGATATGAGGGCCTTGTCCTCATAATGAATCCAAGTGGAAGGTATGGTGTGATTCACAAAGAAAATTTGGGAGATTGGAGAAATAGTTGGAGCATTCAATAATGATCAAAACCTTTGAAGATATTTTCTCCTTGAAAGGATCGAAACTCACCATATAAAACAAACTCTTGTCCTCTAATACAATTTTCTCAGCTAATGAGAATAACTTGAGAACTAAATGGAATTATCCTAATTAGATAAAGGGGTGGTAGGTCATCCCTCAAAATGTGGAGTTCATTCAATGATCATGGGTAATGTGCCCCTCTCCTTTCTCTCTCTACTTCTCTTCCCTCTTCTATATATCCCATTCTTTTCATTTTGTAAAGGGGTTCTTCGATTTGAAATTTTAAGAGACTAATTATCTCTGATTTGGAAATTTTAGAGGAACTGGGACACTCTTTGAGATACTAAAAAATATTCTTAGATTGATTAGGCTCAACCCTACCAAGCATTTGTAATAACTACCTCTTGATGCAATAAAGGTTTTTTTTGCCTACCTCTTGCCTTGGATTTGTGTCTATTGAGTTGCGCACTATGGCATTGTGTGAAGGAGAATATTCCTCATCTATGGTCCCTCAACCCATTTAGGATGTTGCCAACACAAAATAACAGAGGAATGTGCCATCACAATTCAAATGATGAACACAAGAGGAGGAGGTTTTATACAATATACCAAGGAGGCAAAAAATAGATCTAGTGAGATAATGAGGAAATGATCTTGATGGAAAAAAACAAAGGGATCATGACTTCAGAGAAAAATTCAAGATAAGAACCTACAAAGAGAAAGGTTACTTGAGAAGAGATAGGCCCATTAAAAAATAAATGCATAAATAGGATGGACAAGTGGTGAAATTTGGTGAAGGGGAGGGTAGATCTCAACCTCAAGAAAGTAGTTTGAACAAAGCCAACAAAGATTACATGTAGGATAAAGGAAACATAATACAAAGGATAAATGATACTCTGATAGCTATCAATAATTTGCTACTAAAATTAAAAATTGAAAACCTTGAACACCAAAAGGAAGTGTAGATGGCCACCAAGCCATTCTAGAATTTTTTTATAGTGCATTACAATATGATGGAGGTGATGAATCACAACCTGCTATGAAGATAGGATTAAAATAAGGGGAGATTATTATCATGTTAGTTCATGAAATCAAATCTAAAAAAAAACAAACTAATTAACTAACACCTTATGCCTAGATCTTAGGGGCAGCTTAGTAACAAGCATGAATATGAAGATAATAACTAAAACATGAAATAAACATTCCTTCACCTTCCTTGGAGCTTCCAAATGGTTTTTAGAGTGTCTTGTTCAGCTTGTGCATCAAAGAGTGTTCATCAATGGAGTTGATTAACTCCTTATCTCCTTGGCACCTTTGGTTTGTGATGGCTTGGATCAATAATTTGGCATAATAACACTATATCATATTACCTTTTGAAATAATTTAAGCATTATAACTTTACACCATGATAGTTTAAAATTATGGTTGTGAGGCCTTCTATTTATATATTTTCTCATTTGATTAGAATGAACCTGAACCATCCATATCAAGATGAATATGTGTGGCTAAGAATATATTCAATTTTGGAGGCGAAAATCAATAAATGCACTCATAAATATTTGGGATAGAGAGGCATTAAAGAGGCATGGGAGGGCTTAATTAGATATTTATTGTAATTATGGCTTGTGGATGCCACCCCATAAATGACCTCACCTGATGATGCAAATATTAGAAACCAATCTCCTTTAATGAAATATTTAACAAGTTCCATGGAAAACTAACTTAAGTGCTTGATTCAAATTAATTAATCTTAAACATGATTTATTAATTTTGGTTCAAATCTTAGTAATTAGTGCACAAATTAATTAAACTCATCAAAATGTCATATTATTGGATCAAAATTTGACTAGATTGGAATTGGAAGGTGATTTTAGATGTATTGGAACCATTATCCCATTTAGGATGTTGCCAACACAAAATAACAGAGGAATGTGTCTCATGAAAGAAATTTGGTAGAAAAGAACAATCTAGAGTACCCAGGTGTGAAATTATCATTTTTACTCAAAATAATCTGATCAAAGTTAGCTATCTCATAAAATACATTACCTTATTTAGGGATACATTGGCAAAAATTGGAACTTGTATATAACAAATTTGAACCATTTAATGCATTTTAGTGCTTTTTGGCCAAATTGTGCATTTTGGTAGAAATTGGTCTAAAGATTGATTGAAGGTTATTGGTAGCCAGTTTTAGGTGTCTACATTTTTCTCCTATTTAGGAAGGTGTTGAAAATCATAGGTAAAAAATTGTCTTCTCAAATAATGACTAAAGGCATGCATGCCAAAAAGAAGATGATTGAAGAACAAAGCTCCAAATGGTGCTTGAAAAGTCTATGATGCTGCCCCCTCAAGGGAGTGGCTGTCACATATGTGGATGGATAGTCCCTTGAAAAGAAGCAAGAATAAATGCAAAATTAACCCATGGTTGAGATTAATTCAAATGAAAAAATGATTGTGTACACTGATTTAAAAAATATATTGATTTTCCCAAAGGTGGTTATAATTAGAAATAAAAGTTGAAATAATGATTTTCCCATGGATGGTTATAATCATTAAGATAACCTAGATTGGATAAAGATGATGTTTGATATGGTTGTGCCCTAGTTAGGGGTAATTAACAAGCATAACTCAAGGATATAACCTAGAATATAGATTAAAGATGAGCATGCATAAATGTAGATGTGATGGTCTAATGACTAAAGAAGCCACAAACAACCAAACATATGAGGATGCTCAAATTGATGAAAGGGATGGATAT
This sequence comes from Torreya grandis, assembly GCA_037957365.1. Classification (NCBI taxonomy): domain Eukaryota; kingdom Viridiplantae; phylum Streptophyta; class Pinopsida; order Cupressales; family Taxaceae; genus Torreya; species Torreya grandis. The sequence goes on from JARHVA010000416.1 coordinate 453,980, forward strand.
AAGAATAAAGATTGATCAATATAAATTATTATATTGTACCTATAAATGAGGATATGCTCATATTAATTAGTAATGATACAAATAGAATGTTCAATGGGTTTATTTGATCAAGATGGATGGGAGGATTTTTCTAACGTACCAAGGAGAAACTTCTTCAGATCCATTACTTGTAAGACTCCTTGCAGCTAATTTTTTTGTAGCATATGATGGTAAGCATCATGATATAACACCATGAGGACTTGGCCAAAATATGCATAAGGACTAACTCTTGATCCAATAAATACTCAAAAATAATTCATCAATGATAAAAACCATGATGACAATGTCAATGTATGAATATAGATAGAATCAAGAATAATTTACTCAAAGAATCACCCAACAAATGCATATAAAATGATTCAAGGAAATAGTGTTAAAATTAAATAAATAGGCAAGTGAACAAACAAACAAAAATATAGAAAAACAAACAAATAGAAAAAAAATAAACAAAAAGCATGAAAACAAAAGCAATAGAAAGCATCCTAACAATGGATTTCTCTAGTAGGGCATTTTGAAGATGACAAAATAATCTTAGATATGAGAAAAAAAATCATTTATTTTTGAAATGTTATGAATTTTTTTTATGAATTTTGAGGTATCTTAACTTGTTATAGTATGCCAAGATACCTACTCACAAAATGGTGAGAGCATTTAGCTTAGGTTGCTCAAAAAATAGAGATAGAGCACAGAAAGGGGGACTGAGGTGACCTAAACATGAATTGATCATGACCCACATAGTTCCAGAATGACCTCAAGTCACAATAATTCCATCCACACAAAAGTTAGGGAGAAACTTGATTATGTCCCAACAAGCTCTCAAATCTGGGAAATGGCTAGTCAAATGGAACCAACAATGGTAAGGTGATGTGGTAATGCATGATAAACAAATGTTACCCCTAATTTACCCATATGTGGTTATAACTAAGATACAATAGATTATATAAATGATACTAATTTACCCATAGGTAGTTATTATTAGTAGTAAAACTGGTGAAACATTGATTTTCCCCAGCAGACGATAAAACTAGTTTCACATAAACAAAATTGATATAAGATGAAAAATGAAATATATCTTTCTAGATCGACTATCACACTACTTTCATAGACTATAAATTAAACATGTATTTGATTTATTAGTGAAATTGTATCAAAATCCCCTTACAAAAGGTACGAGAAGAACCAAATGAACCAAGATCAAAATAGGATTGGGTAGGATGATTAAAAAATAGGATTTGGTCTAGATAGGAATGGAATGGTAAGATGACATTGTTTAAGATTATAATAGGTTGGTAAGATGGTAGAATGATAAATAAGGATGTTGAGAGGGTTACACCCAAGTGGTAAGGTGATTGGCTTGGTATGCGATAATGGTAAAAGGAATGGTAAATGAAAATAACATGGTACATGTTTTTGGTTGATGATGGTTGCTTGTTTTTGATGTGTTTGTCTTGGGTATGGTAGATGTCATATGATTCTCTTATTCCTATTGAAGTGGAGATGCACATCCTAATAAACAAATGATACAAATAAAATAATCGATCATGTTAATTTCTAGCCCACACCTCATTTAAATAGCTACATTGTCAAGAATGTGCTATAGATTTGGATGTAAATGATGTTTTTATGATTTTCATTGGCCTTTAATTTAGTTTATTTCAAACTTCAAGACAAGATATCTTTGTATCCTTTGCAAAGGAAAGTATTACTATGGATCACAAATAGGGATAAACATTGGTTGATAAGTTTGATGGGGAATGGAATGGTGGATGATAATGGAATGTATAATGGTAGGGAAACAAAAGAAGATCATGATTTTTAGGCACACACAATGTTCTTGATTTTAGATTCAACATAACTCTAGATGTGGTGGGGATGAAGACTTCTAAATATTCTTTTGATAAGACCACCATATTATTTTTTCATTTAGGCCTGAGAGTAGCTATCATCTAATTAGGCTATAGATTGGAAGCTATTTTGATTTTTTCATTGATAATGTCTTCATCAAATAGTAAAGAAATTATGTGCTCATTTATTGGCTCCTTAAAGAGGTTTCTACCAATGAATTTGTCTTGATTTTCTTGTAGCACCTCCAAGAAGGTTTCACTAATAAATGTTAACTTTTGACTTTGATTATATTCTAGCACCTTCGAAAAGGTTTCACTAGAAGATGTTGGGTTTGAACTTTGATTGTTCTATAGTTCCTCTAAAAAGGTATCACCAGGAGATGGTTCTTGTTTTGAATGAATTTGGTCTTGGCCTCCTTTCTCTTTAACTACTATGTCACCATGGATCTAGTTTAACAGGGTATGATTATGTTAGTCCCAATTGACACTTGTGGGAGATGGAATATCAATGATATGTCTAGGTTGGTTGGTGGTAATGGTATGTGGAATAGTAATAGAAGGGTAGTTGGTAGCATAATAATTGTAGAAGATACTAGGATAACTTGGGTCAATGTTGAAGTAATCATCCTCAAAAACTATGGAAGGATCAAAAATGTATTCAAATTGGTATCCAAGGCATGCATAACCAATATTGTAACAACCATGATCGTATTCTCATTCTGAATCTGATTCTAACTCAAGGGACTCTAAATCCAATGGTAAGACTGATGTTGATTCTATTATTGATGTTAAATCTAATGTTGGTTAAAGAATAGAACCTAACTCTAATGTTAATTATTCATTTTATATGGATTTTGTTATAATGTCTTGTTGAATGCTTGGTATTGGACAAGTAATAACTTATGATGGCATAATGGGCTCCAAAGAGACTAGTTTTTCAAAGTGAGACTCCTCAATGATGGGAAATAGGTCAAGAGACCACTTCTTAGAGACTATCTTGTTAGAGGGAAGCTCTTTAAAAATAGACATATGGTTGAGGTAATGATTTGTCCAAAGGTAGTATACTCATTAAGAAGTGACTAAGTAAAGACTAGCTTATCAAAGTGAGACTCATCGACAACTGGTATAGGATCAATAGGTGATTCATCATAGGTTGACTTATCACAAGTTTTTGGTTCAACAAAATCATCTTGGATTGGTTAGATTTCTTGGCCTCGGTTTCTAATGAGTTGGAAAATACCAATTTTAAACATAGTTTTATCTTTGAATGATTGGCTTGGTTGAAAAGGTACTGATTGGATTGGTTGAGGTATTGATTGGATTGGTTGGGGTTGTGATATGATTGGCTAAGGTTTGGATTGGATATGGTATTATGGAGCTTGATTTATTACATGAGCCAAAGGACAAGGTCCTGATATAGAAATGGTATGATGTTGTGGAGCATGGTTACTCGCATAAGCCAGAGGATGAGGTCTTGGTATGGAAATGGTATGGTATCATGGATCTTGGTATCTTACACGACAAAGCATCCAAGTCTTCCTCATAAACCAAATCATCCCAATCAATGTTTTGAGTTGGATTGTAAGCTAGTTCTTGACTTCGTTCCTCATATGGAGTATTGTAGGGAGAATAATAAAACTCCCTATAAAATCTATCCCTATAGGGGTTTATAGTTGAATTTTGTGCATCCATTCTATCATAAGTTGGATTTTCTGTGGCTCCACCATAAGTGTATCTAGACATATCCACATCAATGAAAAAATCTTTGAAGATAAAAAGGCTTAGAGTTTTTTAAACTCTGAAAACCTATGTCCAAAGGACAAATGGTTCAAACTTGGTCTAACTAGGTCAAAAGGGGTGAGTTTGTATCTCCAAACAATGATTTGATCATGGAGATATATTTCCAAAATGGTTTGTGCTAAGACTTGGTATAAAATAGTCTAATGTCAAATGTCTAACACCACATGTCATACATATCAAAGTTCAAGCATCTGAATAAAAACTAGCATGTCAAAGGTATAGGTCAAAGTGTTCCAAACAATGTCTAAACTAATAAAGGGAAAAGAGTCTCTAGGTCTTTTATCCAAACATAGAGGCAAAAGCTAGGCTCAAATAGATTGTGCTAAGACTTTTGGCCAAATGGCATCAAAATCTAGGCTTAAAATAAAGGGTTGATGTGATTTGATTTAATTTAGCAAGTTTGGAAACAACTTTAACATAAATCTAGCACATAGAATCAAACATAAACATGATTAATTGGCATAATCCATAAGGCAAAAGGCACCTAGATAAAGGATTGTGTTTTCCTAAATAAAGGCATAAACAATGATGAGGATAAGCTCTGCGAAAAAAACAAGTAATAGAAACAAGGCTCTTTGAACAAACAAGCAATAGTTTTAAATTTTGGGTAGTCAATTAACTGAAGTTACACAACCCAAAAGAGAAAGATCTGTGTATCAGCCCCTATGAAGTGAGGCCTAAGTATAAATCAATCAATGTTTGAATTCAAACTTATGACAAGGTTAATTAAAAACTTAATGTTTGAAAACTAGGATTTTCTTGAATAAACAAGCTAGACAAAATTGGACTACATAACGACACAAAATAAAATCTCAAAATGGCACATGTGATTGGTTTGAAACAATGGTTTTGGATATAAGGCAAACAAGTCTTGAAACAATTTGAGCAACATAATGATGTTTATCGCTCTCTAATGATGTGATCAATGTTATGTTTGAAAGACTCAAAGGAATAAACTTGATATCTGATTTGGGTAGCATAATGGTACCTATATTAGTCAATTAACACACACATAAACATGTTTAGTAAAATAAATACAAGGCACAAGTTTGGTGTAAAAAAGCTAGCATAACACCTCTTTATATAAAAGAATGGAATATAAACAAATTGTTTTGGACATGGAAATAAATAAACACATTAGTTTTAGTCTAAAAACACCAAGTAATATAAAGATAAATGACCAAATGCAAATAATAAAATCACCCTAAATCCTATCAAGGGTATGGCAAAGTGGGGTTGACTAAAACTAATTAGTTTTTTATCATCTAGATGGATCTCATGTCTACCAAATTTCATGTTAGAAAACAAGAGAAATAACATGTTATTTGGGTCTGTATCATATGGCTTGTTATAAAAAGGTCTTGCCCTTTTTACAACCACTACATCCGTTGCTTGCTCAGTGTAGTGTGATGTCCAACATGCTCAAACATCTTGGGCTTAACCTCTAATAACGAAGATGGTTTAACTACTCAAACCACTATCTAAATGAGGGGATCCTAATTTATATAACCCCCCTCATGGAGAGGGGTTGAAGATGATGCCAAGAGATGAAGCTCTAGGTCAAATATTTCCTATAAAACTTATGGGAGGTAATAAAGTCCCCCTCAAAAGCCAAGATGCATAAAATAAAAACTAAGTAAAAGAGCTTTATCATTATTTCTAGATCACCCAAGCCTTATGGGTCTTGGGGAGAGCCTTGATAACATATTTTTTATGCCTTTGGACTAAGGCACAAGCTTGAAATTAATATGGATCTTTTGATCCCACAAGTTCCCTATAGGGGGCGGGGGAAGAGTATACACACACAACTCATTTTATATACAAATAATTCTAACTAAGAAAATAATAAGTGATTTGCACAAAACAAAACTTTGAAGTGAGTTCAATTTTAAAGCACTAAATTGGAATTTTTGGTGGTGTTATTTGGAAACTTGGCCTTAAGTTTAAAAAAATTAGATAATAACTACAAAAACATTCAACATAAACATCCAAGTTTTTCTTTAAGCACCAAATAGAATGTTAGAAACTTAATTCATGCATAAATTGATCACTTTTCCATATAGGTCCTATAAGTGTTTGATTATTTTCGATATTTGTGAAATATTTATGTAATTTTAAGGTAAACTAATTGCATATTCTAAAAATTTAGGAAAAAACACATGGTTTAAAAAAATTCATCAAAAGCGGAGTCTAGATGACCCCAAACGAAGCTTCAAACGATGGCTTATTAGTTCTCAGGTCTACATATTGAAAAAATGCAACTCCATAGTGAAATAATGTAATTCAAAGTGCAAAAACATGATTTCACAAGTTTTGGTTTTGTAGTTGTGGTATTGCAATATCGTGACTACAAATAATGATATCATAACTTGTGAAATTGCAATATTGCAATATCATGACTATCGAGTCACAGTATTGCAATATCATAACTTGACCTATAGGTAGAGAACCAGTTAGTTTAGAAACCTAATTAAATGAAATATCACTATTATAATACAAAACTGTGACTATGTTAATTTCAGGTTTGTAGTCTGAAGGACAAAATTGTAAATCGACAGTGACAAAATTATGACTTCTAAGAAATGGATTTTTGATCAAAATTTTCACTCTCTTTGGCCTCAAACTCCAAGATTCTACATGGAAATGGTTAGTAAGTTTCTTTTAGGATCTATTTGATCAAATTCATGGAGTATGGTCCTATTGGGTGTGTCATTTATGAACATAGGAATCTGATAAGGGGAGATTAGTATCATGTTAGTGTATGAAACCAAATCCAAAACAAAACATACTAATGGTAACACCTTATGCCTAGATCTTAGGGGGGGAATTAGTAAGGAAAACCCATTGTCAAAACATAACTAGAATGTAAGAAATAAACTTTCTCAACTTCCTTGAATTATTCAAAGGCTCCCCTTATTGGATTTCTCAACTTGTGATTCAAAGGTCTTTGGCAATGGATTTTTTGCTATCCTCCACCTCCTCTTAGCATCATTTGGCTTGTGGTTTTGGATTTTGATGTCTTAGCTCAATAATTTGTCATAATAACAATATATCAGATGTATTTTGAACTCATTTAAGCATTATAACTCTAAACTAAGATAACTTAAAATTATGGTTGTGAGGCCTTCTATTTATAGATTTTCTCATTTGATCAGAATGAACCTAAACCATCCATCTCAAGATGAAGATGTGTGGCTAATAATCCATTAAATTTTGGAGGCTAAAATAAATGATTTTCCTCATAAATATTTGGGATAGAGAGGCATTAAAGAGGCATAGGAGGGCTTGATTATATATTTGATACAATTATGGCTTATGGATGCCACCCCATAAATGACCTCACCTGATGATGTAGATAGTAGAAACCAATCTCCATTAATGAAATATTTAACAAGTTCCATGGAAAATTAATGTAAATTTTTTATTTAAATTAATTAGTCTTAAACATAATTTATCAATTTTGGTACAAATCTTGGCAATTGGTGCAGAAATTAATCAAACTGGTTAAAATTTTGTATTATTGGATCAAAATTTGATTGGATTGGAATTAGAAGGTGATGTTAGATGTGTTGGAACCATTATCCCATTTAGGATGTTGGTGGGAGATACAAAAAGTATACATTAGCCAAAATCAGAACTTGTATATGACCAATTCAAACCAACTTCGTGATTGCAAGGTGATTGCATTAAAGTTGGTGGGAGATACAAAAAGTATTAAATTTCATCTCCATCATTAGCACTGTGTTCAGGGGCATAGAGGTCAACTGCCTTTGTCAAAGGAAGTTATAGAAGTTATTAAAGAAGCACAAGACTAACTGCTCGCCCACATGTCTAAGTAATGGTATATGGTAATAGGTATTAGAGGTTCATTCATTGAGAACTGTATAAAGGTAAAAGTCTATTGGCATATTAGTTGTATGATATTGTATCATAAATTTGTTAATTAAATAAAGTTTTTTACTTTAAAAAAAATTGAACCTCCATCAATAAAAGTTTACAATCTAAGAGATCATATTGAAAGGTATTTTTAGGTAGGAATGTTTTTTTTTATTGTAGTTTGCGATCATGAAGAAAAGTTTGTTGTACAACAAATCTTATTTTCCATGTCTACTCTACTCCTTTTATGATACATAGATGTGGGTTCTTTTTTAATCTTGTTTTTAGTGCATATGGAATTTTTTAATTTATGGATTATGTTTTTTAGTTTTTTGTATTGGATTAGAGGTAAAAGTAATTATATAAAACTTTCAATAAAACATATGTTAATTTCATGATTAGTTTTTAAAGGCTAACCTTACATTTTACAATGGTAATTTTTTAATAGAAACCTTTCATATTATTATTATTATTATTATTATTATTATTATTATTATTATTATTATTATTATTATTATTATTTATTATTATTATTATTATTATTATTATTATTATTATTATTATTATTATTATTATTATTATTATTACATACTTGAGGTAGCTAGGTATGTGTAGGTGGATTGGAAAATAGAAGTTTAGTATTGAACTTCATTGTTCTGTTGTTTAGTTTTGTATTTTATCTTGCACATGTGAATTTTTTTTAAATTGATTTATTCTTTTAATTTTTAAGAGGAACTTTAATATTAGTTTAGATGTACATCCCTTAGTGAAAATTTACAATCCAAGAAAGGTGTTTTAGTTTTTTTTTGGTGTGAAAACTATCTTGTTGTGATGGTAAGTTTACTTTCTTTCTATATTTCAATATGTTCTACGATGCAAAGATGTGGGTTATTTTTTTTAGACATTTTCAGTACATTTCATGTTTTTAACATCGCTCTTATAATTTTTTAGAGGAAATTTGAAATAGGTTTGAATTCATCTATTAGAAAGAAATACAGTCTAAAAGAACATACTTGGTTTGTTTGTGCATGTGAAAAACATCTTATTGTGCAGGTAATTTTATTTTCCATATGTATATTTTTATCTTATTATAGTACATGAATGCAAATGTTTTATTTGAGATTAATTTTATTTCATGTTTTTTTCTTATTTCGTTAATGGTTACAATAGTTTGAGTTTATATATAGGATATCAATTCCTAGGAGAAAATTCAATATTACATATTAAATATGTGGATATACAATTCTTATTTTGGTTTGCATATATGGAAAGCAATTTTTATTTTTCATTTTTCCTTTAGAAATTTTGTTTTTTTATTTCCACGATGGAATGAAGACTAAAAAAATCTCTTAATGTTTTTATTTTCCATGTCTCTTTTACTCTTTTATAAAATTACAGGGAAGTATGTTCATTTTTGAAGTTGATTTTCATTGCATTTGGTTTTCCTTTTATTTTGTCAAGATTTATCACAATTGGATTTGAGAGTCATTCAAAGGTATATTTTTTATTGATGATTTTTTTTGTCGTATTTGTAAATAGATATTTAGTATTTAGTTGATTCTTTATATATTTGTTTACGTTTGTCGAGTTTAATTTTGAGAGTTTGTGAAATGTATATGACATTAAATTTATAATGTATTTATGGTTGTTACAAGTGATGTAATTTATCAAGTTATTTTAATGAGGCAATAAAATATCGAATATTTGTAAGTATGGTTATTTTTTAATTTGATGTTTTCTTTGGTTTATGTTTTGCCTAAGGATATTATATAGTTTTATTATAAAAAGTGGGTCGTGCTTATGATTATTAAAACATGGATTGGTTTCTATTTTTTATTTTTTAAAATTGGTTAGATATTATTTATTATTATTGAATGTAAAATTTTATATACCTTTTGGGTTTAATGTTTAGTCAAAAAATTATATTTTTCAAAAAAAAATATGTTCTTATTTTTTAATTTTATTATTTTTGATAGGATTATATTTTTGGACATTTATTTTAGGTGCAATATATATAGTATAGTAGTTTTTTTAATTTGATGTTTTCTTTGTTTTATTTCTTGCTTAGGGATAGTATATAGTTTTGTTACAAAAAGTAGGTTATGCCTATGATTATTAAAACATGGATTGGTTGCAATTTAAAAAAAAAAAATTAATTAGATATTATTATTGAATGTAAAAATTTATATACCTTTTGGACATAATGTTTAATAAAAAAAATGTTTTTCAAAAAAAATGTTCTTATATTTTAGTTTTATTATTTTTATAAGATTATATTTTCAGACATTTATGTCAAGTGTACACACACACACACACACACACACACACACACACACACACACACACACACACACACACACATGATTTAATCATCCTTTATCATATGATCAACATCTTATTTTAGACACTCAAATTTAGCTTAATGCTTAGTCTAAAATTTGTAATTTAAAACCAAAAAAAAAAAAATCTTATTTTTGTATTTATTAGTCCTGCCAAGGCAAGGTACTATAGCTTTCAATCAAAGCAAAAATTTATTCATTTCAGCCAATTAAATCACATGATTTAATATATTATTATGATAATACTATAGTTTTGTATGCAATATTTTGGAATATTCCCTAAGATGATATTAGAGAATTTTCCATTTACTTAATAATAATAAGTTGAAATTTCATTATTTAGTTTTTAAAATATGCTTTTTAAATAACACTAACTCGATCATTAGTAATATTCTATTTTTAACTTAATATTATAAATAAATTTTAGTTAATTATCATATTTTATATGTGATTTTTAATCATAATTAAAAAAAATACATCTACACTTTCTAAATAACACTATCTCACTCATTAGTAAGTTTTTATTTTTTTGTTGATTATTTATAATTATTTATTGGATTGAGCATAAATGTGTACTTCCCCCATATAATAGTTTTTAATTTGTAATATACATATTTTTTAAACCAATCCTCTTCTTTTAAATTAATGAAACTCTCCTTTTTACATATATATTTATTTATGTATAACAATATAATATTTTGAAACTCCCTTTTTTAAATTAATCATTCTATTCCTTTATAAAATACTCTTTTAGTAAAATTACATATATTAGTAATAATATTATAATTGAATACCAAATTTTATCCATATATCTCATTCTATACTTTGTATATGATGTTTTTTTAAAAATAAATAGAAACTAATACCAATTTTCTAAATGCTTAATATTTATGTTTGTAAACAAATACTTTTTACTAAATGCTGCCTAAATTTTATACACTATTTTTGTCACATGACAAAAAATAACTCTATTACTTACAAATCAAACAAATGCTTTGATACAATCACTTAAAGCAATTCAATTCGAAGTGATATATTGCTCCATGCCTTGTGTTTATTGTGTTATGTAGTAAAATGAAATGCTATTTTATAAATTATTCCATTTGTCATTTATTTAAATATTTTTTATTTTTAAGAAAACATTATCTATTTTATGATTATATCATAGCATAAATATTTATTGTATCCACCCACACACACACACACACACACACACACACATCTCCCATTGATCAACAATGTTAATTCATATTACAATATTTATTGTAACTAACTCATTAGAGGCAGGGACTCGCTATTATGTAGCCCTTATTTTTAATAGAATTATATTTTTAGACATTTATTTTTAGGTGTGTGTGTGCATGTGAGTTTTCTAAGACATGAAGGTGTTATTTTTGTTGAAGATATAGTTGCACTTATATTTTGTTCTGTTAGAGTGATATCCACTCTATAAAAGTTCAAATGTTAAGTTTAAAAGGCCACCAACTCTTCTTCCATAATTAATTAAATAAATGTATTTTTCATTAAATGTATGGTATTTGGTAATAGAATTTACTTTAAACATTTTGCTTGAAATAATAGTTATATAAAATATAAATCATATTCACACATTCTAAATATAGAATAAATAGTTATTGTATTTCAAGTATAATTTTTTATATAAATATTTGAGTTGTAATCCATCAAACAAGAAAAATCATATTATAAATTTATAGCCAGCATGGTCTCAAAAAATTTTATAAATCAAATGTTTATAAATTTAAGTATTCTTTATGAATACTTAAAACTTATAACTATGTAATTAAAATTTGATTTTTAATATCTAAATGTATGTTGACCATTTAGGCAATAAAAGTCCTAAGTTTTATGTGTTTGTTATTAAATTTATTGATGTGATTGCAATGCCTTATTATAATTTTTTATTATACTTGTATTTTTTGTGGTGGATTTATAATATGACATTATTTTGAAAACTAAATACACTATATACATTTCTAGGTATAGAATAGTGTCATGGCTTAAAATATCATTTTATATTATTATAATTAACTTTAGTTATTTTTAATTTATTATTAAATTTTAAATTTCATACACCTTAAGTGTAGTGTTGTTAATTTGTAAATTTTTATATTAAAACAACTCATGCTTCTTAAAAAAACTTATGATATAGTCATTCTTCTTTCTATTAGTAAGATAATACTCTATATTATTGAATGTTAAATTTTATATACCCTAAGGGTTATTGTTTATTAAAAAATTATATTTTTTTAAAAAAATATGTTCTTATTTTTTAATATAGGGTTATTTTTTATTCAAAAAATAATTTTTTTTACAAAAATATGTTCTTATTTTTTAATATATTTATTTTTAATAGGATTATATTTTTGAATATTTATTTTTAGATATGATAAAATATATACTTCTAAGTGAATTATTTAGAATGTGAAGTTGTTGACTTTGTAAGAGATACAACTACACTTATATCTTGTTCTATTAAAATTATGTCCACTTTATAAAAGTTCGATGCAAAGTTTAAAATGTTGCCATTTTTTTTATAATAATAAATTAAATAATTTTCATTTTCATTAAATACAAGGTGTTTGGTACCATACACTACTTTTAAAAATTTACATTCTAAATATAAATAATATAATATAAATATTTGATTTGTAATCCTTTAAATTAACAAGAAAAATCATATTGTAAATTTACAACCAACATAGTTTTCACAAATTTTACAAATGAAATGTCTATAACTTTAAATATTATTTTTAAATACTTAAAACTTAAAATTGTACAGTTAAATTATTATTTTTAATATTAAAATTTAGGTTAAGAATTTAGGAGATGAAAGTCTCAAGGTTTATGCATTGGTTAAGAAATTTAATGCATTTATTGATATGTTTGCAATGCCTTGTTATTTTATTTATTCTGTTTATATTTTATTGGTGGATTTATAATGTGGCATTGTTTTGAAAAATAAATAATGCTTTTGACCTAATGCTCTATACATTTGTACATATATAATATCATCATACATAATAACATCGTTAATTAAAATGTCATTTTATATTGCTTATAATTAAATTTAGTTATTTTTATTATTCATATAGTATTTTCTATTATTGAATGTTATATTTTATACTCCTTTCAATTTAGTGTTTATTATTCATATACATAAAAAATCATATTTTTTTAATTATGATATGGTTATACTCAGTGTTTTAAGCTATTATTTTATATTATTTAATGTTGGAATGTATTGTTATTTTTATATCGATAGGAATTCACCTACCAAAATGAACTCTTTGTTCCATACCAATCAATAGTCCACATTTGAAGTTGGAGGATGAATAATATTGTATTTCCTTGTTATTGATGCATGGTGTGGGATGGTTGTCTTATGTCGTAGGGCCATAATCTTACCAACAATTATATGTTTTACCACTAATAACTAGGTGGTAGTTATGGAATAGAGAATGGTAAATAAATCAAAGAAATGGTGTAGGTAACTTTTGCCGTGCTAGAAAGTTTGTTATGCAAAAATTTATCTTCTACGTTTGATGCCATTAATATTTTCGTGTTAGATTTTAATGTATATGTAAGGATGCAAAGTTTTTTTTAATGTTTTAGTAAACCAAAATAATGTTTCCATTAATGGCACCTTAAAAAAATCTAATCTATCTATGATATCATCATCATCTATGAGAGCAAGTTTAAAAAATTATTATATTTATTGAGTGGGATAGGAAATCCCTAATCTTTTGATAGATTGGTATGCATAGGCTAGAGATTAGGCATGTAGTTATTATTATGTGAGTTAATTTGGAATAAGTGAGCATATTTTTTTGGTCTTAGTTTTTTTGGTGACATTGATATCATTTTATTAATAAATTTATTTCTTTGTATCATAAATTTTGTATAGGTCTATAGGGTCATGATTTTATTCTTGTAGAAACCCTATTTTGTGACTAGAAGGTGGTCAGGGTTAGCATTAGAATAAGGTAATATATGTCATTTAAATAGCACTAAGGGGTAGATACATGATAATGGAGGACATAAGGGGGTACAAAGCAACATTTTTTTTTAAACTTGCAGTAGTTAAACTTGGAGAGAATTTTAGAGACACTTGGAAAAAGAATATGAAAATGACTTAAGAATATGAATTGTGTCATTTTGAATTTAGTTTCTAAATATATAATTTTTTTAATACCTAAATGATTAAACTATGTGAAATAGATGCATTTATGACAATGACTTAACCTTTTTATGAAAAGATAAGGAGATTGCATATGTATAGATACACTTTTTTTGAGTAGTCAAATGAATTGATGTATGAAATTTCATATATGCATAGATGAAATGTCAAAGATCGATAGGGATATTTTTTTAATAAATATGTTTGTTAAAATAATTTTACAAGTCAAGACAACTATAAAATTATAATTACAAGAGTACAAACATATATTTTTGACATTAACTTCATGATTTTTTTTTTAAAATCATAGTCAACAATGCATAGATCGGTCAGGTATAAGTTTTATAAAATTTTGATTAATGTTCAAAAAGTTATAAAAGTATTTTTAATGATATGTATATAATCCACAATGAGGTATGTTGTGTATAAATTAAGTAATAATTATAAAAAATAATTTAACATTAAATAACATATATATTCAAAAATTATGATCTCCTCTCTACAAACCCATATAAGTTTTTTAAAATAATAAAATATGCTTGATTAGATGTGTTGGCAAAGACAAAAAAGACTTTTAAATTTCTTAAAAACCAAGTGGGTTGCTCCATGGCTAGTTTTAAGCTATGTTCAAACCTCCCAAGCCTATACCCAAAGTAAATTTAGAGGGAAAACGTAGAAGGAAAGATTTAAATTTTTCAATGGGCATACACCCTTTTAAAAACTAAAAAACTCATTAAATGTGTTTACCTATTTTGACCCATGCATCAAAACAAGGCATGCGTGCTTTTAAAAGGGTGTACACCCTTTATTATTCATGAATTTATCTTGTTTGCTAATGAATTTCACTCATTCATATTATATTTTACAAACTTCAAACTAGTTTTTTATACTGAAACTCTGTAAATTCTTCAAATTCTTCATTTACTTTATCTCAAGATTACTATAAATTCATCAATTTATACTCTAGATGTGAACTCATTTGCATAAAGATAAATAATGGGGTTGAGTCATCATCTCAAAATACAAATTAATGATCTAGAAAATTAAGAAATTTAAGTGAAGAGAGAAAAAGAAATAAAAAATCAAGTAGATAGGAGAGCATCCATAAGATCTTTTAGGCAAGGTGAAGGTACTTCCTCCACACAAGGTAATATTTCAAATGAAATTAACATGCCCAATTCTATTTAATTTAATTTAGATATGTCTTAAAATTATATAAGAGAATACAATCGATGATTGTTGAATGATAAAATTTAAAATGTAGAACACGTAACTAATCATTTTGTATTGAGTGATGAAACATATGAATAAACACAATATAATGAAACATCCATCTATAATGGATTTTTTGAGTATGGTGATAATAAAAATCAAGTAATGGTCCCAATTTATGTCTCTCCTAATGAAGAGGAATTAAATTCACTTGTATGGCTTAATGTAGATAATCAACCCTCTACTATCCTTGATAGGGTTGAAGTGGTAACACCACCCAATTTAATATAAAATATAGCACCTACACCCACACCTCCAAGGATAATGAGATGAACACCAAGGCATTTGGTTGAAATATATGAGAAAATAATAGAACATATGGAAGATAAAATGTCAAAAAAATCAGTTTAATGTCATGCTCAACGTGTATGGGACTATGCATTTGAGAATAAAAGCCATATAAAATGATGTCAACTATTTATTCAATTAATGAAAATGCAAAAAATATGCCCTATGATGTATAATTTAGGGTTAATAACATCTAAATTAGAGGGAAAACATACTACAATAGTAAGAAATCTATTTAATGCATTTAAGACACTAGGCAATAAAAGTCATAAAAAAGATAGTAATGTGGCAAGATGAGTAATAATAGAATCTATAGTGAATAAGTGAATATCTAAATATCAAATTATTAGTGAAACAAGTAAATCCTTGAACTTAAATAGAAAAAATCTAATAAATATTATAAAATGAAGAACAAGGCTTGATGACCCTTCACTCATGGATTGTTGGACGTTTAGTGGTAGACTCCCATGAAAAGATAAGGTATTAGTTTAAGGAATAAGACATTCAATTAAAAAAAATTGGTACGACAACACAAAAATATCATCTAATGTAAAATATGTTTTTAAAACAAGAAAAGTTTTGAAAATCCATGAGCTACATGCAAAATATTTCTTAGACATGACCCAAACATAATTTTATAAAAAGTTTATTGAAAATTGTAATGGTCAATTGATAATTTGCCAAAGTTTATTTGAGATGTGCAAGCCTTTCTATGTTAAAATAAACAAATCACATAACAAATGTTGTTATAAGGTACACATTTAATTTTTCTATGTATTTTGATGTTTTTTATCATATACATTATACTTTACATACTAAAAAAAATATGCAGGAATGTATTGTGTCTTCCCCACCTAAGACATCAAGAGAATTAATCAAAATTATTTTTTGTCAAATACTTGAGGGATAGTTTTTTTTCACCAAACAATGTTTAAATGAAACTTGTAACATTTGTGGTAGTTTTTCAAATTTGATGAGCTATATACATTAATAAATTTCACCTGAATTTGGAAAGAAACTAGTTGATTATAAGACTTATAAATATATAAAGTATATGTTAAAATATTGAAAAGATTCATCAAGATGTGAGTTAGTTATGACCAAAGTTTTTGTATCTAATTTCATGTTTGAATTCAATAAAAATATTATCTACCAATAGGTAAGACATACACATAAATCAAAATTGTTAGATAATCAATTCAAGCTATGCAAGGACAACTTCTCAGTTGGCACCATTATTTTGGTTGTAGACTTTTCTAAGAACTACACACCACAACCATACAATGAGGTTCAATCCCAATACTATAATTCAATTCAAGTTAGAATTTTCATTCATATTACGTTCAGACATGTACCTGATAACACAGAGGATAACAGAAAGATTTTGAGGGAGTACCACTTTTTTATGAGTGATGATAGGTCGCATTCTCTAGAGTTTATCCAAGGTTGTTTTGATATATTTTATATAAATATAAATTAAAGAGAAATCATGTTTGATACACACTACATTTGGTCAGATAATTATGCAAGGTTAAGTTTAAAAATTCTTGAATGTTTTACTAATTAATTAGAATGCATAAGAAGAATGATGTTCAACATTTTTGGAGCTTCTTTGAGGATGGGCATGGAAAAGGGGAACATGATGGTGTAGGGGCATCTGTAAAAATATCCTTTTAAAAAAGCATAAAAATCACAAGGATGGTGCTAATTTGATTGATGTTGTAACTATTATGAATTGGTGTAATGAAAACATTTATGATGGATCAGAGAAATATTCTCATGTTAAAGATTCTTTTAGTTAATAGAGGAATAAAACAAAGTAATGTATGAATATTTTAGTATAGTACATGGATTGAGTGTTTTCCAATCTATTCAAATCTCAAATTCAAGTTCATGGACTATTTATACTATGTTTATGGCATGTTTTTACTCTACATGTGTGGATGGCATGTTTTTGTTCCACATGAATAGAATTTAATTGTAATGAATGTGAGTCAAAATAATGGGTTGATGAATGGTATTTTAGACCCATATCAGTTGTAGAGAGTAGCCATTCACTCTAATAATTAATGGATCATGAAATGACATCGTCATTTGACTTTGACCACATGTAAGATCTTATGTAACTAAGTATAATTTCCTTAATTTAAATTTATAGCCTTAGTTCTATTATTGATATCTTTATTTTTTACTATATATGATTATAATTTGATTATACTTTAAATGTAAGTCATATCTTTGTATTCATTGCACCTAAGGACAATGATAAAGGAACAAACTACTACTTATGTCATTGTGTAGAGGCCAAAATAAAATTAACTACAAATGTCATGGATGGAGAAGAGATAGCTTATCCCATTGGATCTTTAGTGGATATAGGAACTTGGATTCATAGGTACTATCATAAAAAAAAAAAAACAATTACTATTTGAAGAAATTGAAACATACAGCCTAATAAAGCTTCATTATTCAAATCTGGGTATTGTTACAAATTTTCAAATGATCAAATATCTTGGAAAGCCTCACAATAGAATTTTTTGGAAAGTCTATGAATATGACCATGAAGAAATTATTGAAACACTTACAAACAGAGTTAATTATGAAGGTATGTTATATTTAATTAGTAAGTTTATCTTGCATTT
Organism: Torreya grandis; assembly: GCA_037957365.1. Lineage (NCBI taxonomy): Eukaryota > Viridiplantae > Streptophyta > Pinopsida > Cupressales > Taxaceae > Torreya > Torreya grandis. The sequence continues at coordinate 472,278 of JARHVA010000416.1, forward strand.
CAAATTAATATAGTTAAATTATTTAATTTATTGTATTTTAATTTTCAATTATTTTATCATTATGTGTTTACTTCTATTTAAAAAATTTACTAACAATTTTAATGTAGGTTAGAGGCACTAGATGATCTTCCACCTTCACGTGGTTGGTTCTATGAGTAGAGAAGATTATCTTCTTGAAACAAAGAGAATCCAAAAAAAAAAATCATATTTATTTTATCTACCTCAAGAAAATAGGTTTTAAAATTCTCTCTATTTTTTGTTTCAAGAAAAAAATAAAACAATCTTAACTAGGCTTTAATTATGGTCTACAGACCTGATATTTTGAGTCTTGTCTTGTAGGCCTAATTTAGCCTTCATACTTGATCTAACCCTATGCAATCAATAAATAGTTTGAAATACATTTTTTATGTGTATTATAGGGATCATGATACCTTAATAAACCTTCATAAAATGTTATAATCTAGAGAACAAGGCTAAACAATCAATTCTTATCATTTTCTAGGTCTCTCATTAGACACCTGCAAGAAACACAAACACAATCAGTTATTTCTTGTCCCACAAGACCACTCTTCAACTAATAACACTTATATTATCTCTTAGATACCTATTAAACACCCATATAGGGTGCCTACATATATGTTTCATTGATTGGGCTAATAATCCAGAAGATATGCCCCTTATTAACCAATTTTTGGTCCATTCAGAGAGAATTGGATGAGAGAGAAAATTCATTGTCATGTATCACTCACATCAAGTTAGAGAGAATCCTCTTAGATTTTATTAAAGGACTCATCCATTCAAGTGTGGGATTTGAAGGTTCATGTCTATCCCTCATGGTTCTCCTACAATGTGAGACATAAGTTGGCTTAGTTTATACACTCAAGGACGTTGAGATTCTCTTAAGGGATGCATCCAATCAACTATAAATTTCACTCTTAGTGCCTAATAAAGATTAGTTAATAGTTATTATAGCATTAAAACACCCATATGAATGTGTTGGGAAATATAATTCATCTATTGGGCTAACTAGTTAGAATATATGCCCCCCATTGCCTAACTTTTGGCCCTTTAAGAGAGATTTGGTTGTGAGAGAAAAATCATTACCACATCTCACTCACATTGAGGTAGAGAGAATCCTTTTGGGTTTAATTAGAGGACTCATCCATGAAATTGTGGGAGATTATGGATCATATTTATCCCTCATGTTTCTCCTTTAATGTACGACTAAATTTCACTCAGTTTACACACTCATGGATGAGGAGATTCTCTTAAGGGATGTGTTCGGTCAATTGTAACTTTCACTCTCAAGGTCTAATAGAGATTAGAAAATAGTTATTATATCCTTAAAATTCATATTCTAATGTGTCAATAAATATGGTTCATATATTAGGCTAATGAGTCAAATATATGCCATCCCACTGACCAACTTTTGTCCCTTTAAAAGAGATTTAGTTGTGAGAGAAAACTCATTATCATGTATCACTCACATCAATTTATATATAATCCTATTAGTGTTAATTATAGGACTTGTTCATAGAAGTGTGGGGTCTAACAACTTATCTCTAGCCCTCATGTTTCTCCTATAATGTGTGACATAAGTTGGCTTAGTTTTCACACTCAGGGACACTGAGATTCTCTTAAGGGATGCATACGATCAACTACAACTTTCACTCTTGGGACCTAATAGAGATTGGACAATATCCATTCTAACTTAAAACACACATATAGATGTGTCGATGAAGATGATTCATTGATTGGGATAATGAATCAAAATATATGCCCCTAGTAACCAACCTTTGGTCCATTTAAAGAGATTTGGCTATGAGAGAAAAATCATTACTACATCTCACTCACGTCGATTTGGAGAGAGTCCTCTTAGGGTTGCTTAGAAGACTCATCCATGAAAGTGTGAGAGATGATGACTCATATCTATCCGTAAAAATTATTTTTCAATGTGTGGCCTAATTTTGCTCTGTGATCATAGGAATCCAAGAAGGTAGGTTATTATAGTGTTTTTTAAGTAAACAAAACTCAAATAAAAACACACTAGCACTAACACTTGTAAGTCTATATCTTAGGGTTGAGCTTAATGAACAAAACAAAATGAAAATCACAACTAAAATTTAAAAGACACATAATTATTTACCTTCTTTGGGAGCTCAAAATGCAATTATTGAGTGAGTTACTTGGTTTGTGCTTCAAAGAGTCTTTAGCAATGGAAGTTTGTTAGCTCGTTCTCTCATTGACACCATTAGATTGTGTTGACTTGATGTATATTAGCTCAATATTTTTGTATTATAACACTATTAATACAAATCTCATGCAACAAAACCTACATTATAACTCTACAATATCCTAGCTTAGAATTTAATAGGCAAGGGATTACATTTATAGGCTTAGGAACTAACCCAAACCCAAGGTGAGTTAAGGTCTAGTTTAAACATGGAATGAGTTTAAAACTAACCTAAATGAGTCAAGACTAACCCTAATATATTTAATACTTGTCAATTAATCATGATTTGTAATGAATAGGCTTGGCTTCCAAAATGAGATATTTTAGGATATTTTCAAAGAGCTTGACAAATCATAAATGCAATGATGAAATGTTAGGATATTTACATTTTTGAATTTCCTTTTTTAGATATTCATTAATTACACATGGATGATTCAACTAGGAATTTAATTTGGTTTAAATTTTTACTTAATTCTAATTATCCATTTATCTCTTTCAAGATTTGATATTTGTCATGTGCCCCACTTAATAGGTCCATATGCCTATTTTGATGCCATAGGATGATTAGGGATGAATTCATGAGAGGTTTTTGTTGCATACAGAAGGATACCCCAATTAGGTATTCCTAAACATGATTATGATCTTTGATGAATTATGCATAAGTAAATTTGGAATGTTCAATGATTCTTAGGATTAATTTGTAATGGTTGGTAGGAATCGATCTGAAGTCCAATCATAATCTAGTTGTGGCTAGTTTTAGGTGTCTACAGTTTGGCCCTATTTGGAAACATGTTTCAAGATATAGGTATAATTATATTCTCTCAAATTATGAAATAGGTTTAAAAAAATAATGGTTGGAAAGCCTATAATGATGCCCCTTCAAGGGAGTGGTCGACACACATGAGTGATGGATGGTCCCTAGAAAATAAGCAAGAAGGATAATGAAATTAACCCATGGGTGAGATTAATCTGAAAGATATAATTCTTACTAGCATTGATTTAAAAAGTGTTGATTTACTCAAAGGAAGTTATAATCAGTAATATAGGTTAAGACACTGAGTTTCCCAAAGGTGGTTATGATCAGTGGAAATGACATATGCCCTAGTTAGGGTGGATGAGTCAAAATAATGATTTTCCCATAGGTGGTTATAATCATTAAGATGAATGAGATTAAAAAAATATGTTTAGTTGTGCTCCATTAGGGTAGATTGGCAAACATAACTCAGTGACATAACTTGTTACATAGATTAAAGATAAGTGGGTGCAAACATAGATGTAATGGTCTAATGATTGAATAAGCCACAAACAACTAGGCATACAAAGATGCACAAAGTGATGAAAGAGATGAATAAGAATTGATCAATGTGAATGATTTAGTTTTACCTTCTAATTTATAGATGCTCATCCTTATTAACATTGATTCAACTAGAATGGTTAATGTGTTGATTTGATCAAGTGTGGGAGCATTTAACAAGGTTACCAAGGAGAAAATTTTATAGCTCCATTTCTTTTAAGACTTCTTGAGCTAATTTTTGCTATAGAACATGATGTTATGTATCATGATATATAACACAATGATAACATAATTGAAACATGCATAAAGATTAGCTTTCAATCCAATAAATAATTGAAAATAATGCATCAATGATAAAAACCATGATGATAATGTTGACATATGAATATGGATGGACTCAAGAATAATATGAAAGGAATCATCAAATAGACATGTATAGATTGAGTCAAGGCATAATACTAAAAACAAACAAACAATCAATAAAATTAAAAAACAATTAAGCAAAAAAACACACAAAAAGCCTAAAAGTAAAATTTAAAAAAAAAAACATCCTAACAATAGATTTAACCTAGTAGGGCAAATTGATGATGACTAACTAGGCTTAGATAGGACAAATATTTTTGGATTTTGAAAATTTTGAATATTTTTGGAATTTTGAGGTATCTTAACTCATTAGAGATTGATAAGATACCACTCACAAAATTTTGAGAGCATTAGCTTAAGTTGATCTCAAAATGATGAGAGCGTATGGAAAAGAGGGACTGAGCTGACCTCAATATGAATCGAACATGACCTACATAGTCTAGTTAGGACCTCAATTCATAGTAGTTTGACCAACATGAAAGGTGGTGAGATTTAACTTGGTAACCACAAGTTCTCAAATTGAGTCAAATGAGAATAGTAATCACAAGGTGATGTCATAATGCATGGTAAAAGGTGTTATACCTAATTTTCCCATATGCAGTTATAATTAGGAAAAGAATTAATAGGTTTGTGATACTAATTTGCCCATAGGTGTTATAATTAGTAACACAAGGTGGAACACAAAATTTCCCATAGGTGGTTATAGTCTATGGCATTGATCAATCATAAATGAAAGATAACATGCCATATCCATTGTTACACTAATTTTATAAAATGTCATTTAAACATTAAATTCTAAAACTAATGAAACTAGATTGGAATCCTCTCACTAAAGGTATGAGAAAAATCAAAGGAACTAATATCAAAAGGGGTTAGGTAGGATGGCTAAAAGTAATCTTTGGTCTAATAGAGATGGCATGGTAAAACAACATATGATATGGCATAATGAAAAATGATAGGAAGGTAATTGGATATAATGGTAGGAGGGTTGCCCCAGAGTGATGAGGAAAATAATAGGGTATGAAATAATGGTAAAAGGAATGGTGAATTAAAGATGCGAGGTAAATGGAAAATGGAAATGAAAAGGTAAATATTTTTTGCCAAGGTTTGGTTTATGGAAAGGTATGGTTTTTGGCTCGGAAAATGTTTCTATTGTTCTTGGTGATGTGGTGATGCACATCCTGATCAACATATGATATAATTAGAATAATCAATCACATAAATTGATAGCCCACACCTATTATAAATAACTAATCTATCAATAACCTACTACATATTTGGACTCCAATGATGTTATTGTGATATTCATTAGTTGTTGATTTTATTTATTTCAAACATCAAGACAAGATTTCTTTGTATCCTCTATAAATGAAAGTATGGCTATGGATGGTAAAACTGGATAAATGTTAGATGATAGGTTTGATTTGGTTACGTAATTTTGATGATAATGGAATGTATAATGGTTGGGTGACAAATGAAGATTAGGATGTTTAGGCACACATAATGTTGTTGATTTCATATTCAACATAACTTTAGATGTGGTAGGGTTGAATATTTATGAATATGTTCTCAATAGGACCACTAGATTTTTTTGTTGTTTGGGCCTGAGAGTATCTACCATCTGATTATGATATAGAATGAAAGCTATTTTGATCTTAAATAATGCCTTCATCAAGTAATGAAGAACTGTTATTCTCAAGTATGGGTGCGTCAAAGAGGTTTTCACCAATGAAGTTATCTTGATTTTCCTCTAGTGCCTTCAAAAAGGTTTCACTAAATAAAATTGACTTTTGACTTTGATTATCTTCTAGTACCTCTGAAAAGGTTTCAATAGAAGATGTTGAGTTTTGGATTTGATTGTCCCTTAGTGCTTCTGAAATGGTTTTACTAGGAGATTATCCTTCTTCTGCATGAATGTGGTCTTAGTCCCACTAATATTATTCAAATGATATGTCATCATGGATATATTTCAACAAGGTGTGATTCTATTGGTCCTAATAAACACTTATGGGAGGTGGAAGGTTAATATAATGGATAGGTTGGTTAGTGGTAATGACATGTGGAGTGGTAAAGGAATGGGGGGAGGTAGCACAATCTTCATAGAAGATGTTAGGATAACTTGTGTTAAATTTTAATTAATCATCCTCAAAACCCATATAAAGATCACAAATGTATTTAAATTGATCTAAAAGGCATGCATAACCAATATAGTAATAACCATGAACATATTCTAACTTTGAAGTTGATTCTGACTCAATGGAATTTAAATTCGATGTTGAGTCTGATGTTGATTTTACTTCTGATGCTAAATATGATGTTGGTTTAGAAATAGAACATAAATTCAATTTTTATTCTTCATCTGGTGTGGACACTCTTATAATGATGTCTTTTTGAATGTTTGGTATGGAACAAGTAATGGCCTGTGATGGCATAATGGGATCCATAGAGACTAGTTTCTTAAAGTGAGACTCCTCCACAAGAGGAAGAAGGTGAATAGGAAAATCCTTAGAGACTAGATTGTCAAGGGAGGCTCTTTAAAAATAAGCATATGGTTGAGGTAATGATTTGACTAAAGCCAGTTATTATCATTAAGAAGTGACTCAATAAATACTAGCTCATCAGAGTGAGACTCCTTGATAATAGGTATAGTATCAAAAGGTGATTCATCATAAGTTAACTTGTCACAAGTGGTTGTTTCAAAAAAAACATCATGGCTTGGTTGGTTCTCTTGGCCTTAGTTTACAAGCAGTTGTAAAATACTAGTTTTCAACACATCTTAGTCTTCAAATGATTGGCTCAATTAGAGAGGTACTGATTAGCTTAATTAGGGTTGGAAAATTGGTATGGGCTTTCTAATGTGGGGAATGGTTGGAAAAATATGAAAAATGGAAAGTGGTTGGATAATTATAGGCTTAACAAAGGTTAGTTTATGTCCTAAGATAGTAACTATGACCTATCTAGTCATGATGTCACAACCTAGTTGGGATAATGAGCTAACATTCTTATAATGGCCTAGAATGATTATGGTTGGGTGTTTTGAAGTGTGAATTATATCTTGAGCTAAATTATGAGGTCCTAGAATAGTAATGGTAGGGTTTTTTGGAGCTTGGTTGCTTTCATAAGCCAAATGACAAGGTCCTAAAATAGAAATAATAGGGCATTGCAAAGCTTGGTTGCTATTGTAAGCCAAAGGATGAGGTCCTGGAAAAGAAAAGGTGGGGTATTGTAAATCTTGGTTACTAGCATAAGCCAAAGGATGAGTTATAATAATGGTAATGGTAGGGTATTACGAAGCTTGGTTGCTTGCAAAAGCTAAAAGATAAGGGCCAAAAATGATAATGATAAGGCATTACAAAGTTTGGTTGCCTGCACAAGCCAAAAGACAAGGGATAGAAATGGTAATGATAGGGAATTACAAAGCTTTGTTTCTTGTATAAGATAAAAAATAAGGTACTATAATAGAAATGGTAGGGCATTATGCATCTTGGTTTCTCACACAAGCCAAAGGATGAGGTCCTATTATGATAATCATTAGATACTATGGAGCTTGATTGCTCACATAATCCAAAGGAGGGTTAATGCTATAGGTGGAGGATCAGATGTAATGAGTGGTGAGGGGATGATTATCATATATCAACTAGCTTGAATAAGGTACTATTGAATCTGGTTCTTGGTTTTGTTCTCTAGATTGAGGATTGTAAGGAGGATATGGATCCATCTTAGAAACCACTTATTCACAATAGGGTTCTCTAACAAAGTCAATTTATATAGCCATTATATCATTACTTGGATATTACATGACTTCACCATAATTTTAGTGAGACATATCTACATCAATGATGAACATTCCAAAAAAAGGTTGAAGTTATACAAACTCTAATAAACAATGTCCAAAGGACAAATGGTTAAAAATTGGTCTAACTTGATCTAGGGGAGCTATATCTCCAAATGGTATGTGGTAAAACTTGGTCTAAAACAATCTAACATCATATTTCTAACATCAAATGTCTTACACAAAATTTCAAGTGGATGAACTAAAACTAGAATGCCAAACTCTATGTATAAAGTGTTTCAAACACGTCTAATCTAAGAAATAAAAGTTCCTAGGTCTTTTGACCAAATGTGGCATCAAAATCTAGGCTTAAAATAGGCATGTGCTAGGAATTTTCATGAAATGAGAACAAAATCTAGACTTAAAAATAAGGTGAGAGATTTAATGTAACAAATTTGAAACACTTTGGCATAGACTAGGCATTCAACTTTAAACATGAACTTGGTGAATTGGCATAAGGCATGAAACAAAAGGCATATGGAGAGATAGGTTGTTTCTCCCAAATAAAGGTACAAACAATAGTTTTAAAATTGGGTAGATAATTAACCTAAGTTACACAACCCAAAAGAGAAAGATCGATGTATAGGCCCAAATTACACAAGGCATAAACAAAAATCAATCAATGTTTGGATTTGAAGTTATCAAGGTTAATTAAAAACTCAACTTAGGAAAACTAGGCTTCTTTGAATTAACAAAAAGCTAGACAAAATTGAATGGCATAACTACACTAGGTAAAGATCCAAAAGGCACACATGGCTTTGGTTTCAAATCAAAATCTTGGACACTAGGCAAAACAAGTCAATGAAATGATTTGAGTAGCATAACAATGTGATCATGTTTTAAAGGTATGATCAATGGTTGGTTTCAAGACTCTAAGGCACAAAACTTGAAATGATTTGGGTAATGTAATGTTACCCTTTCCAATCAAGTCACACATACACACACACACACACACACACACACACACACACACACACACACACACACACACACACACACACACACACATATTTGTCAAAAGACTAAAGTGAAGGCATGGTATCAAATGGATGGCATAATGCCTCTTCAAACAACAAAGTGATGTATAAGAAAAGACTCATTTGGACATGGCATATCAAATAAAATAGATAGTTTTAAACTCAAAAACTATGCAATAAATGATAAAATTATTAGAGTAACACTCTTAGTGGTAAGATTAACTTGAGTCTTAACCAACAGAAGCTTCACCATAGTTAGAATAAACTAGGTGGGGTTTAATTTTTCACACCCACATGTCAAAATAATAAGTTAACATGGTTTTTAGAATGTTGACATTAGTGGATGTATGAACCTAAAATCAGTCACTTCATTATAGTTGACTAATATTCCTATTCTTCAAAACTAATTCCGCTTAACCTATTTTATCCTATTTATAGTCATAAATATAGTATCTCCTTCCATTAATCTACATTCAATAACCTTACTCATCCTCACTCTTTCATTAATTATTATAAATATCCCATTATCCTAATCTAATTCTAATTATCTATTATATGGGAATTTTTAATTCCTATAACCCCACATAACCACCTACTAGCCTACCCCCTAAGTATTCCTACATCCCTAGGAATCCTAATCCTCATTTAGCCTTTAATAAGCCCCATTACCTGCTAACCTACTCCCTAATCCCACTAGCTAATTTTAAATTCAAAAATATTCTAACTACCCACCCACCACTCTACACTAGCCTTCCCTAAACCCCTAAACCCTATGGGGATATTTTTAGAATTGGAGGATTATATAAATCTCTCCAATTTAGCCCTCTTCCTCTAGAATTTTCCTATTCTAGATATTTCCATGGAATTAAAAATTCCATGGAAATTACTCAATCATAGATCTCAAAGGCCCAATTTTGAATTTGAGCCCTTGATCTTCCCTCTCTTCCTCTATTTAACTAAGATCTCCCCCACCTCTCAAATCACCTATTGAGATAATAAAAAACCATGCAAAAATGATTCTATAAATCCTATAGCCAATCTGTAATCAACCATCAAAGCATCCAACATCAAGCTATCACTTTGTCAAATTTGAGTCTAATCACATGCATTTGAATCTTGGAATGGAGGTATGAGAAGGTAAAGAGTTTGGTAAGAATGTTATACTAGTTTTAATTTATCTTCTCTATCCTTTCCTATTGGTGTTTATCAAGGTTTTGGATTTTATTGTCATTTTGATAATATAGATTGAATCCAAATTTTGGTACACATTTTGGCAACCATGGTGGGACCTCTATCTCCCATTTAATCAATTTTTGCTTGTTGATGTTATTTCTACTAGTTTGTAGGTCTAACTGGATCAAGAAATCTTGAAAATTTTGAAATTTTTCATACCCAAGTTGTAGTCATGGGTTTGCTTTAATAGTCACAAGATTTTCAATTCCAGTCATGTTATTGTAAACTGCTGACGGTTTCTATGTTGCAAGTCTATTTTCAACAATCCTGCAACTGTCCTAGTAGCGATACTCTCTAGCTAGTCATAGGATTGTCAATCCTAGTTGTGATATTATAAACCACTAATGGTTTGTCCTGTAGGTCATTTTTGATAATCCCATGACTTACCCAGTAGTGATATTGCCTTGGTAATCATGGTGTTGTCATTTTGAGTAGCGATATTATCAAAAACTATGCTAAGGTTTAAAGTGTTGTTTGTTTTTGCTAGATTTTTGTTTACGTAAGTGTTTTATGTGATTTTCTTGATTTTATGTGTAGGTAAAAGAGATAATCCTATTAAAATAAAATCCTCTCACCTTTTTTACAATCTCATGACTATCTTAGTAGTGGGATTGCCCTAGTAATAACAGGCTTACAAATCCTAGTGGCAGGATTGTCTTTTATTATCAGTCTGGTAAAACACTATCCCTATCATTTTTGAATCATTATCTATAGTGTTTCTAGGACTTGTTTAGATAGTTTTTAGGGCTTGTAATTTATAAACTATAGGTTTCATCCTTTGGTTGAAAATTTTGAACATACCTCTATACATAAACATTTTACCCTCCATATTTTAAAATAACTCCTAATAAGTGGTGTTTTCAATCTTACAGGGTATTAGCGAAACATAAGAGCAAAAGGAGTGGCTAGAGGCTCATCTTAAAGGATAATTTAGCACCATCTAAAAATACCTCTAGTCTCTCAATCACGAGGTTGCCCTATAACTAGCAATATTGTCAATTTGAGTTGTGACATTGTAGTTTAGGCTAGTTTGGATAAGTGAAAGACTTTTCTAGCATATTTTATCATAAAATAATTATATTTAAACCAAATCCCTGTAATTATTTTTAAATTTATATACTTCCCTTTACTTAATGAATTTACACATATATATTATTTTAGTTTATGACTACAATATCGATGCTTTTATTTTCACTATTAGTCATGTGTTTATTGATTTGAGTCATAATTTTGTGGTTTATGATAGAACCAATACTATCAATCTACTCCTAGTCATGGGATTATTGTTCCTAGTCATGAGGTTGTCAGAATACCATATTTTTGTGGTTAACTATCATGATTAGCTAACATCTACAATCCCATAACTCTCCTAGTCATGGGTTTGTCATGCAAGTCACAATTTTGCACTGTGTATTCATGAGATTGTAGTCATTTTGCCTTTAATTTGCTCCTTTTTGAGATCATTTTTTTAGTCAATTTTCATGAATTTTGATTCACCCCAATCCTCTCATAAATATCAAATTACCTTTAGTGGTGAGGGACTCCACCCCTCGACCTCACCTTATACCGTGATAGGGAGCGTACCCAGGGTGCTTCCCCTGGACCTTGAAAGGGGTGCTACCCCTTGACCCCACTAGGGGCTGCCACCCCTAGACCCCTAAATCATGTCTTGATCACCTCAAATAAGTTATAAATCCAAACCATGATTTTTTATGGGTGTTTCATTAAGGCATATTTGGCTAACATCTTATTTCTTGTAGGTGTCATCTTTACTAAACATCATCTTGTGGGACATATTTTGGGTCTAACATTTTGTCTTGCAAGTTACCTCTCTTGAGTGTCACTTTTTTACATCAATTTTTAATTGTATATATCATTTTTAATCATCTTGTCTTTTATATATTATTTTCTTTTGAAAAATCATTCCTTGTGTGTGTTAACTTGTGAATAATTTGTCGTATTGTGCCCATCACACATAGGTAATTAACTAATTAATTAATCATATTATGTGTTTTCTTATTTGTTAACCCCTCCCCTAGGATATCATGTGATGTGGAATTGACACCGATGCATGAGTTTGGCACATAGGGGTTAGTGTTGTGGATTTCATCACCACACACTAACCAAACTCCATGTTCTAGTGGAGTATAATGATAAGGGATAACTATTGTTAGGCTAAGCGGTTGACTCCATACAAGTCATCTATGAAGGTAAATAGTTAATTATCTAAACTAGGCATTAGATAAAACCCTATACAGACTTGGGCCCCAATATAACATTATGTATATAGGGTATACCCTCAAAGAGCCTATTTAGCCTAGCATAGGACCTTTTGGCCATAATAGGTGTTCTACTGTCGACGTCAATAACAACACCCAAGTGACCATCAAGTGCAAGCAAGGTTGAGAGGGTTTAGTCAATTTTTTAATAAGTCACCGGCCTATAACCTCACTTTTGTAGCCATTAGATGGTGTGGACATCAGGTTACATGAACATAAATTTACTAATCATAGGTTGTGGCTTATGTGTGCTTGGGTGTGTGTCATGTTAGACCCATACTATTTATGAGCTGAGTCAGGTTTTTACCCATTAAAATCCTATCTAGGTCCCTTGTACATATCACCTTATATATTCCATCATCATCATTTTATCACATTAGATATCTCTATTCCATTTTCCATTTTGTATATGTCCTAATCAATATCTTCATCATTATCCCATTGTACATATTATCTTTGTATATCCTTGTCTAGGTTATATCCAATCCCCCATATTGTATAATCATACCCAATCATTATTGACCACATCCCCATCACCTATATCATTGTCTCATAGAACATACCTTATTATCTTGTTCATCATTAGCATATTATCCTCTTAGACATAGCTTCCTATCATCTTGCATACCGTTGACATCATCTATTTATCCTATCTTGTCTCATCTTGTCTTCATCTCATCTTAGCCTAGTCATCCTCCTTTCATCCCTCAATCATTATCTTATGCATCCTCTTCATCATACCATTCTATGTATTATATTTTTATATCATTTTATAATTGTCTTATCTCATCCCCTATCTTAATCTAGTCATATCTCACTCATCATTCTCACATATCCTAGTCACACCTTGTCACCCATATCTTATCCTAAGTCCATCACCTATATCATTATTCCATAGAACATACCTTATATCTTGTTCATCATTAGCATATTATCCTCTTAGACATAGCATCCTATCATCTTGCATACCGTTGACATCATCTATTTATCCTATCTTGTCTCATCTTGTCTTCATCTCATCTTAGCCTAGTCATCCTCCTTTCATCCCTTAATCATTATCTTACGCATCCTCTTCATCATACCATTCTATGTATTATATTTGTATATCCTTTTATAATTGTCTTATCTCATCCCCTATCTTAAGCTAGTCATATCCCACTCATCATTCTCACATATCCTAGTCACACCTTATCACCCATATCTTGTCCTAAGTCCATTACATCCATAAATCCTAATCATCATCTTGTTTCATTATCTCATCACCTAAATTTCATCTTACATAGCCTTATCCCATAATATTTTTGTACATATCACTTTGGACCCATATTGTATATACTTATCACATCATCCTTTTGTACATATCTTTGTCTTAATCTCCTCGTAGTCTAACCATCACCCCATCTCTCACATACATCCTAAATAATCATATTGTATATCCTAGTCATACCCTAATCATCTTTTACATCCTTTCCTAATCATCATCTTGTTTATCTTTGTCACCCTTTCCTTGTATATCATTTTCATTATTCCATCTCCTATCTTAGATTAGTCACACCTTGTCATAAAGACCACCCCATCCATAATCAATCAAACCTCACTTTGACCTTACCTTATCCATCAATCACACCATAGTAATGATTATTCCCATATCATATTATATCATAAGTCTACCACATCCATAATCTTAACCATCTCCATACCATCTTGTATGATTATCCCATCACCTTGCATATCCTTGTTTTACCTTCTTGTACATAATTTGCTCTCATGTACATCCTTTTAATCACATTTTATCACTAGACCCACACATAATTCATCATCCCATAATTACATCCTAATCATACCTCATCATCTAAATCTTACCTTAAATCCATACTTGATCACTTGTCTTAACCTTGCCTTCATCACCCATCTAGTCATCACCTCATCTTATCCTAGTTAGATTATAGGTCACATACAGGTCTAAACCATCCACCTTTGCATTACCCTTTATCATTTAATCATCACATATCATCATACTTATCCTTATTCCATTGTATTAATCACCTTTATCACATAATCACCCACCATCCATCTTGAGCAAACTTAGTCTAAGGTCTTGAGCTAAGCCTATCATCCTATCATCTTATCACGATCCTATCATCCTAATCCACTTGGTAAAATATCATATCATAATCAATAGCTTGTTAGTATCTTTTCACCTTGTCAGTCTCAATCTGGTAAACCCATCAATATAATCTAGTCTAATCATCTTGTCTTATTCATTACTAGCACCCATTATATCATCCTCTTACTAGTTTTAATTTTGGCACCCATAAAAATCCTTTAATCCTTTTTCTATCTTGACAACTAGGCATTGTTGATAAGTTGTTAGTACCTATTACACTATCAATCTAACATTTGATCATAGTCCTTAATCCATTAGCCAATCTCATCTCCATCATTACCTATCCTACTAGCTTGGTCCTTTCGATCTATTTTGTATAAGAACCTTATCCAATACTTATCTCACCTACATCATCCATCATCTATTAACCATCACCATGGAGCTAGACCCAACCTTCATTGACCAATACATACATGACAAGAAGGATGCGATCCTTTTTTGACTCATTATGATGGGTGTGACAATTTTTGAAGGTGTTGATCCCATTAAGCTCATTGCACCTCCCATCCAAGCCCCATCATGTGAATCATGTACCAATCCTCCATCCATTAACCATAAACCACCATCCACCCATTACCATACTAGCAAAGAGAATCCAATCTTGGCCACCTTGAATCCATCTACCCAATCATATCTGCATCCATCTAATCATAAGTCCAATGCTTCCATGTCTAAGTCACAACATGAAGTAGTTCCTTACACTCCCCTTACCATATAATTAGAAGCCCTTTTTAAATAACTTGTCACCACTAACATGATGGTCTATCCACCTATCTGACATTTTGATCCTGCTAAGCCTATGCCCTCTAGGTATAACACAATCCAATATTGTTCATACCATCAAACTTAGGGGCATACTATTAATCAATGTCAACTTTTTCAAGACTTTATCCAAGACCTCATTAACCATGGTGATATAGTAGATGATGGACCAAATGCATCCACATCCCTGGGTGAACAAAAAAAATGCCAAGATTCCCTTCCCAATCATGATCAATCTCTTCCCATTCCAAGCCAACATCAAGACACCACACCTATCCTACATGATCCCCCATCCTCAAAAACTCCTCTATCATAACTAAGTCTATTCAACATGATCCTAATCCTCCTATCTCTCATGAACCCTATTACCCATCACCTCAAATACCCCATGTTGAGAGGTCAATCATGGATATTGAATCTCCTATTAGCAATATTACATCTTACACATTAGAGCTAGCTTCAAAGTCAACATGGGTTTTATCTTCTATGGGATCATGTTCAACACCCATGTCTAAATTAGATTCCTCATCAATAAATTATCTTTCATTAATGATGTTAATGCCTATCTTTTAGGGGATACCTATAATCCAAACACCTTCTATAAAGTACCAAGCATATATTTTGATCACATTCAAGATGATGACATCATAAATGAGTTTTTCAAGCTTTATCTATCAAAGATTATCAAGGTGAGTTTAATCCTCCTTTGGGTGCATCTACTATAGCTAGTCCTAGTGATCCTTTTTCTGATCTTGAGGAGATTTTCTCCAATGTTGAAATCAGGTCTCTTAGGAACCCCTATGAAGACTATGTTACCCCATCACTGCTCATTGACCTTGTCACACCATCTTCATCCATCATGGTCCCCTTTTTTCCCATCAATGATCATTTAATCACCTCCCTCCATAAGGATGAACAAGAGCATGCATCATTGGACCGTTTCTCAAATAATATAATGTGTGCCACAAGAATAAAGGTCTAAGACAATATTCCATAAGTTATAAATAATAATAAAATTATCTTTGATCCTATAAGTCAAAGTCAAACAAAGTTAAATTATCATCCTAATCAAAAAATGTCTTCCCTAAGTGATGCCCAAAATCTAGCACTAAGGGCATATCAAATTCAAAATAATTATTATATATCAAACCAAAAATCAATCCCCTATGGTGAAGCCAAAAATCAATCCCCTATTATGAAGCCCAAAATTAGGCAGTAGGGGGCAGTCAAAATCAAATCTAGTCAAATGCTCAAAATCATATGGCCAATCATACATCAAATAATCTAATCAAAGATGATTCACAAAGTTAAAGTGTCTTGGGTCTCCTAAAATCTTTTATTGCTTGGCACTAGTCAAATGAAGAATGTCCAATACCTCCAATGGTGTATGCAATTTCTAGTCTCAATCCCATTCCATCACCCATAACACTATCTTGTATTGATCCCACTCTTCCATAATTTATCATACCATCCTATCCTAACCTCATAATACAATCTAATCCTATCATCCATTTAAGACCCATACATCCCCATCAAGTTCTAACTGATTCCATACCCCACATCACTGACCTAGGCAACATTGTCTCTCCTAGAGGTAACGATTATACTTGGTATAGATATCTAGAGGGGTCACCATTAAGAATCACTAAAGGCCACTAGGACATCTAGGTATCTAGAATCCATCATATAATTGGTATTGGCTAAATAATCCATTCACCATTCACACTTTGCATCTCATCCATCAACCAATAAATGGAGATGCCAAAAACAATCAGTCATCCCATGGTGAAAACTAGTCTTCTAGTACCTTGGACAATTACCATGATGAAAACTAATTTTTGGTGTCATGGTAAAATAAATAATATATCTATATTATTCCTCAAAATGTGGGGGCAAATCCATCCCACTTGTCATATCCCTCACCCACCTTGTCTGTATCACCCATAATCTTATCCCTTGTTTCATTGTCTATTAATCAATCATCCACCATCATACCATGCATCTTTTCTCCTCTTCCTTATTGTCTTGATAATTGTCCCAAATCATCTTGGCATATCCTCTAATGGATACTCAGGCAAATAAACATCTGGTTCTTTCATGATGTTGTCATTGGCTAATATATTAATCCTTATCCTCCATCATCATCATCATCATCATCATCATCATCATCATCATCATCATCATCATCATCATCATCATCATCATCATCATCATCATCATCATCATCATCATCATCATCATCATCCTTTATCATTTCATCCATCATCCCTCCATCCTTCTCTTGGTTTCTAGGCTTGGTATTCCCTTTGTTAGTAACCCCATTTGTATAGTGTATATACATATCCCAAAAATACCTAAAAATTGAAATATGTCAAAAATTATAAAAATCATAAAACTCACAAAAAGATAAAAAATAGTTCATGATGTCTTGTCTTATCCTAAATCCCCTAGTCACAATCATCTCCATCCCATCTCTGGATACTACATTTAGTCTTGAAAACTGATCTAAGTGGTCACCCATCATTTCATCATCCTTTTGGCTAAATATTATTATCACACATCACCTTATAAATATTTTCATGTCTAACACCCATCAATCATTACTCTGCTAGTGTGAAAGCTACTTGATCCCATCACTATCCTTATCATTAACTCTTCATATCTAACACCCATCCAATCACTCTTTTCTAGTATTAAAGATCTTTTATCCCATCACTCTTGCAAGGCCTTGTCTATTGGTAATCCTTGGTCAACACTTTTCTAATCACCTTCCTTGACTACTTTTTTATTCCATTTCAAGAACCAAATAAATATTTAAAAACCTTCTCCCATCCTCCATCATCTATCCTTCCATCCTAAACTAGGGACAACATCTTAGCCTAATCCTAACCATAATAACCCTATCTAAATCCAAGTCCATACTAAGTCCAAAATCACATCATGATCATCCATCCTATCACCCAATCCCTCATCCCATCATTAGGCAAGACATTATGACATTGCATGTAGATACCTATGTGTGTGTGTCACTTATTTTTTCTATTTGTCTTTTTTACTTGTCATGTATATATCTTGTTTATCTTATGTTTTTTTTACATCATGTCTATTTTTGTCTACTGGGAAATGAATGAGGATGCTATGAGGACACCCAAAGTTCCCTCAAGGATGCAGAGTTTGATACCTACCCATGCACTTTGGCACAATGTCCTCTTGGTCATATCCATATCATGGGGCATACTACCAAGTTCTATATTTTTGGATTACTTAGACTGTGATGAGCATTATAGCATTGTGATGGATTGATCTCTCACACCCTCATCATTCCTCTAATTATCTCATCATCCTTATTTCTATTGTTAATCTAATCCTCTCAATCCATCCAACTAACATTCAATATTTCATCCTCATCTCATCATCTACATCATATCCTTCAATCACTAACAAGCCTAATCATCCTTATCATACATCATTTTTAAATCATTAATCATCATCATCTCCTAGTTAGAACTACATCAGCCTAAGGTCTTTTCAAACTATGTAGGCAACACTTGGCCACTTTTGTAGTGCCCAAGGATAGCTCAACCACTATCTCTATCATCTATCCTCATCCCCTGATCTTTTGGTCACTTTACTCTATTACTTCTTATTTATCATCACCTACATCATATCAATACATTTAGCTTTGAGATGCACCCATCCTTAATCTTATCAAATCATCAGTATTATCTTGGCCTATAACCCTCCCTTGTATGCATCGTTGTTTAGGATAGGTCTAAAGCCTATGGCATTTTAATCCTATCTTCATCTTGTTACAATTGATTTCCCCTTAGGATGTGTTGACAATCATAACACCCATAATCTCTACTCCCTATACACATGTCCTTGCTAGGGGCATGATCATCAATTTGTAGCTCATTACTCAAGTCAAATCAATCATCTTCTTTATATTTTATCCCCCATCTGACATCCCATCCCCTCATCTATCCATCTCATCGCACCCATCATTTCTTCTTTCGAGTAGCCATCTGGCTCATTCTTCCCCACATGTCCCCTTAAGGGGGAATCATATCCCCTAACATCATCTACTAGCATTCATCCCTGACATGGTTTTTCTTTGAAAGACCATTACTCCTTCTACTTCATCCACTCACAATACCCTTTCAAAGAGGGAAAAAATGTATGCACCTAAAATCTCTTGCTTCATTACAGTCAACTAATATTCCTATTATTCGACACTAATTTAACTTAACCCATTTGATCCCACTAATTTATCCTATTTCTAGCCATAAATCTAATATCCCCTTCCATTAATGTACATTCACTAGCCTTACCCATCCTCACTCTTTCATTAATTATTCTAAATATCCCATTATCCTAATCTAATTCTAATTATCTTTTATATGGAAATTTTTAATTCTCATAACCCCACCGAACCACCTACTAGCCTACCCCCTAGGTATTCCTACATCCCTAGGAATCCTAATCCTCATTTAGCCCTTAATAAACCCCATTACCTACTAACCTACTCCCTAATCCCACTAGCTAATTTTAAATTCAAAAATATTCCAACTACCTACCCACCACCCTACACTAGCCTTCCCTAAACCCCTAAACCCTATGAGGAGATTTCTAGAATTGAAGAATTCTATAAATCTCCCCAATTTATCCCTCTTTCTGTAGAATTTTCCTATTCTATATATTTCCATGGAATTAAAAATTCCATGGAAATTCCTCAACCATAGATCTCAGAGGCCCAAGTTTGAATTTGAGCCCTTGATCTTCCCTCTCTTCCTCTATTTAATTAAGCTCTCCCCAAACTCTCAAACCATCTATTGAGCTCATACCAAAACCATGTCAAAATGATTCAAAAAATCCCATAGCCAATCCATAATCAACAATCAAAGCATCCATTATCAAGCATCCAAGATCAAGCTATCACTTTGTCAAATCTGAGTCTAATCACATGCATTCAAATCCTAGAATGGATGAATGAGAAGATAAAGAGCATGGTAATAATATTATACTAGTTCTAATTTATCTTCTCTATCCTTTCCTATTGGTTTTTATCAAGGTTTTGGATTTTATTGTCATTTTGATAATATAGTTTGAATTCAAATTTTGGCACACAGTGGCCTAACTATTCAATTGGCAACTAAACCTCTTTCACATTTCCAAATGAATCATCCTCACCTTCCTTAAAATTGGTATAAATAGAGGGTAAGGATTGAATATTTTAAGCAAGAAAGCAAAAAAGTTAAATAATCAAAACTCTAATTTTGTTTAATTAATTACTTCATTAGTAGAAGATGTTTTGGTTAGGGGTGACCCTGGGCGAATTATATGCATCCCACATACAATTTTTTCATGGTATTAGAGCTAACCCCATAACCCTCCTTCTCACTAACCCCTATATCCAGTCATGTTGCTTAATTAGATAAATAGTGTCAAAAAGAGGACAATGAGAGTCATTAAGATGTTTTAGAAGTGATTTTGTAATCGGGAGGCCATTTTATGTTTTGGAGCTGATTGGCATTTTCTATCATGTTCATTGTAGTTGTGAAAGGTGGTTTAACCTTTTAGTTTGATCAATTTGGTCACCTGATGCTCCAGATCTTTCAAGAAGTTTTTTGATCGCTAAATAGTTTCTAGTAAATCTACACATTTTGATGCAGATCTAACCATACAAATGTGTTTGGGGTAGTTGATTTAGTGGGGATAGATGTTTGTTTGGTAGAAAATGGACTTGTGGTGCTCTTATTGTGGTGAATTATCCCAATCAATTATGACCATCCACTAGCTTAAAATGTTTAATTTTTGGGCTATTTTTGTTTTTAACCCATTTTTAAAATTAAAAAATATATTTATTTTTTTCTATGGGAGGGATATATTAACCAAAAAAAAGATTTTTTAAAAAGGGAAGTTTTTATTTTTATTTTAAGAAAAAATAAAAATATTATGTTTTTTTAAATTTCATATTAAAAACAAAAAAAACACATTGAGTGGTTGAGCCACTGCTCAGCCATGTCCATGCAAACCCTACGCCCTAGCCCCTACTACATCCCCTACTGTCAGTCCCTTCACCCTGAGCTCCATCACGCTTCTACCCACATAACACCTGATGTGTTTTTCAACTACTCTGTGACCTTCCACCATCTTCCCACCTCTGATAATGCTGCCTACAACATTATGGTTCCCACTGTTGCAACCCTCTCCATGCCCACCCTGCATCCAATGCCAACCTTACATCCCTATAATTTTTTACACAAACCAATCTTTTGGCATTCCAAAATTTGTTATATCATTTCAAAATTGCATTTTTTTGCATTGAATCCTTCAAATTGGCATGGTTTGGCACTTTGACATTGCATGCGGCATTTACATTGTAAATTTTTAGCATGAAACATGTGAATTATTTTATTTCAAATCTAAAGTCTTTTTTGTTGAATTTGGCAATGTTGATTTTTACATCATGTTCAAACTCAGGGTTATTTGATTTCCATCCACACATTGAAAATGTTTTTTTATGACATTACTAACTATTGCTCTCTACTAGTAGCCTTTATGGTCAACCCACCTATGCAACCATTATTGATTTTTTGAAAACTTCTTTTGTTTTTATTTTCAACAAACTTAAAATTTGGTTTACAAAGTTTGACCTTGTTAGTGGGTACTATGGTAAAAAAAATTGCTTAAGACATTGATTTTGGGGAAGTATTTTTGGGTTTAAAACTAATATTTGACCATGGGAGGTTGATTTTTAGCACTAGGGATCATTTCCCAACCTTTTTTTTTTGACAAAGACTGATGGGTGGGGCCCAGTTTGACAGGTGGTCAGACCCCCCATGAAAACACTTTTTTTTGAATCATTACCTCGTGATCCATTTTCATGCCCACTTGGTGTTTTTGGGCTTCATTCATGTTTGTTTGTCTTTTTTTAGACCCCCTCCATTTCAAGTTTCTACAGACATACTTTCATGTTTTCTCTCATATATTGAGCATCTTTTGGAATTTTGTGGTGCTTTCTATTGCATTACAAAGCTAGATATGAGATATTCCATGAAATATATTCATTTTTTTCTGATACATATAAAATGTGACTATATTTCTAATTTTTGAAGGTCTTCTTAATGTGTGAACATTATCAGACTTACTAGGCACTTTTCTCCACACTCTAAGCACCTTTTGAGGTACCATTTTTTTTCAAAGTGTGTATTTTTTCATACATAATAAATATTTTCAATTAAATTTGAGTCATATTATAAATAAATGGATATTTTTTCCATTTTATCTTTTTAACTCAAATTATACTCTAGTGAATAATTTTGTAAAACTATATATTTATAAGCAGTTGGGGGGATTTATTTTGGTATTTCACTCTATATAAAGTACCAACACTCTTTTTAGGGGGATTAACACTTGCTTTAGTCACTCTTGTAGATTATTCCTTGCATTTGTTTATTACACATTGGTTGTTTGTGCACTATTATCCATTCTCACTTTGACACATATTTTTATGCCATGTGTCCTTAAAGGCCCCTTTATTAGAGCCTTGCATTCTTTTTTGGAGACACCCTCAATGCCCCTTTCTAAGTGCATTGCATTGTTATTTGTGTCTCTTATAAGGCCCCTTTCTTATCACCTTGAATTCTTTTCTAGAGACAATTCAAAGCCCCTTTCTTAGTGCCTTTTATTCTTATTTGTGTTGTCTCCTTTAAGGCCCCTTTCTTAGCACCTTCCATTCTATTTTGGAGACACCACCAAGGCCCCTTTCTAAGTGCCTTGTCTTACTTATTTATTGCATTGGCTTCCTGACTTGTTGTAATTTCACTAAAGCAAGTAAATAATAACTTGCAATCAAAAAGTAACATTGTTAGTTTTATAGAGGAAAATATCCCCCCATAACACAACACATGCTCCTCCTTATGACACTTGTTGCACATGACTCATTCCTCCATAATTTTCAAGCTCATATTGTAGTTTTGTAATCACAAGCTAATCCTATGGAACACACAACCACACTTATTCCATGTTAAGTTCTTGCTTTCAACTTTGGCATGCATCCCTTGGATTCTCAACAAGATTTTGGTCTATCAACCACTAAGTCATTTTGTGATCCTGCTACACCATTAGTTGCCTTTATTGTAACTCACAATATTGTTGATCACACTATTGATGTGCTTACTTCATTTGAGAACATAATTTTCTTTGGTTCCCACATAATCTGCATTATGGGTTAGTCTAGCAGAGGTCTTAAAAATCATGCACAAGGTATTATTTCCCCCATCCAACCTATTTTTCAGTTTTCTCATCATGGTATTGGCTATTGAGCAAGTGCTTTCAGATCTTCTTTGGTACCATCATGTATTAGGTCTACACCAATTTTTATTCTCTCTACACTTATCGAGGACATTAAGTGACATGGTACAACTACATCTAGGAATTCATTAGATGTTATATTCAAGGTTGAGAGTCTTGAGTCATCTTTCCCTTTACTCAAGCTTGAGAAACTTGAGTATTCTTTTGTTAGGTATGTGATTCCTAACACCTTATCAGATTCACTTAGTCATGAGAGTCCTACATCTGATATAGATGTTTCCTTGCATTCATCATTTGTGCACATGGTGCTGAATCACTTACATGAATCTTCTTCTATCATCCATTGTTATTTGGGATGGATTGATGATCAACTATGGTGGTATTATCAACATTTTTTATGTGGACTCTACCAACATGATTCTTCCATTGTTTAGATGCATATTCCACATACTGTTCATACTGCATAGTATTACTCCTTTTTTAGATCAAATTTTAGGTTTTGTGATGGCTTTTTTGATAGATCAATTACTCCTTGTGATGATTTATTTTTGGTATTTTCAATATCTATTTGATTGTTTGGTGTTTTTTGGGATACATTATACTCACACTAAATTATAAAGTACCATGGGGGTTTGGTTTTTATAGCCCAGTTTACCTTCATACACGTGTACCTTAGTTTGTGCACCCTTTATGCTTTCAGTTGCTTGTCTCTCCCATCACCACTAGGGCCATCCCTTTTTGAGAGATCATTTATGTATTCATAGACACCTTGGCAGTCTGCATGTATCATTTTTGTGAGACTTTTATGGCATTTTTAGCTACTATCATTGATCCATGTTTGATTAGTGGATTCAACCAACTCATACAATTTTTTTCATCCACTCCACCCATTACACATTATGTTGGGGGGTGTGTATACAAATATTGCTTCTTTAGTTTTTGAGTGTCCCTTGCACTAGGTAGTACTCTTTTTTACTTTTGACTACTTATTTAGGTGTTGAGTGTCCCTTACACCTCCTATAGATAGTTTATATCATATTTAGGTGTTGAGCATCCCTTACACCTACTTTAGTGATGGATTTCATCTCATCCAGTAAAGTTTGGTTTTTTGAGAGACCATATTCTTATCTCTCATTTCTAGTTATATGATCAGTGTTTTCTCTAATTAAGCCTCATACAGAGTACCAATTCCTATTTGACTTGGAAGTTATAGTGACTTGACATCCATGTATTCCAATAAGATGGATTGGCTACCATAAGGACACTTAGTACTTCACTACATATTTGTACATGGGTACCTAATTAGACCTTTGTTTTTGGGACCCATTTTATGATTTTTCTCTTCTCCCCAAGTTAATATTATGGGGGGATATTAGAGTAACAGTCTTAGTGGTAAGCTTAACTTGGGTCTTAACTAAAGGAAGCTTCACCATAGTTAGAATAAACCATATGGGGTTTAATGTTGTACACCCGCACGTCAAAATAAGAAGTCAACATGGTTGTTGGAATGTTGACATTAGTGGCCTAACTATTCATTTGTTAACTAAACCTCTTTCACATTTTTAAATGAATCATCCTCACCTTACCTCATATTTTTATAAATAGAGGGCAAGGATTGAGTGTTATAAGTAAGCAATAAAGTAATTTAAATAATTAGAACTCTACTTCTCTTTAATTAATTGCTTCATTAATATAAGGTGTTTTTTTAGGTGTGATCTTGGGTAAATTGTATACATCCCACATAAGATTTATTCAAAAATGACACAAACACCTAAGTATAAATGTCTTAGATCGTAAAATTGATAAAGTTACATAGTACTATCAAATTTTATGTATATACATGCTCTTGAAAGGATTTTAAGTGTTAATCCAAAATTAAAAGTGCATGAATAAATAGGGTTTTTACACCCACTTTCTCTCAAAATATTGTACAGTGACATGGAATTTTAGGCTACTCACCTTGTATCAACAATATTTCCATGATAAGCTGGGTTGTTCTAAAACTATACATTTCACATGTCTAGATGGTCCCAAGTGTGGTTAACACTAGATATATCATCACATCAGTTGAATTCATACTAGATAAATTACTATGCAAGGGTCTATTCCTTTACATAGTAATTTCATCCATGTACTTCTAGTGGATTCCCCTAGTTAGCTAGACCTAACTCAAGTTTTCATTATGATTAAAGAGGCTAGCCAATTAGGCCCCTAGAAATCATAGTATTTATGCCCTAATGTATATACCCCACCATGGAGTAGGGTTGTTATGATGATAGGAAATGAAACCCCAAGTCAACTCACCCTTAAATAACTCATGAGGAGGCTATGAACTCTCGCTCACAAGCCAAATGACCAGTACAAAGGCTTTAGGATCACATTTAGATCACCCAAACCATATGGATTTAAGGATAGCTTTAAGGATGTTCTTTTCATGCCTTTAGATAAGGCATAAATGGAAATAAAGATTACTTTTGGTTACTTGAGTTCCTTAAATGGGATGGTGGGAGAACATACACACATCAATCATTTTGCAAAAATAAACATCTTTGAAAAAATAAACATAAAATAAAACACTCTTAAGAGTATGTAATCTAAGTGTGAGTGTTTATTTTAATGTACCAAAGTGAATTTTTTTTGAAAATTTTCACCTTGGTATTTATTATTAAAATATTGAAACAAAATGGAAATTATTTAAATAAAAATATTCTTAAAACACCAATTTGAAAAGTGAAAATTTCAAGTTAGAAGTGTTTTAAAAGTCTCCTTATGGCCTTTGGGTCCTACAAAAAGTGTTAGAGGGTTTTAGATATTTTGTGAAACATTTATGCAATTTTAAGGTTAATTGATGGTAAATTATAAAAATTTAAGATAAAACACATGGCTTTAAAAAAACCATATAAAACAGAGTCCAGATGACCCCAAACAAAGCTCCAAAAGATGGCCATCAACTTGTTATTATACACATAGGCTGACATCGGTTCTGGGTGATGCACATAGAGGTAAACATTGGTTTTGGGTAGACAAACATTGGTTTTAATAAGATCAACATCATTTCTATTAGAACTAAAGTCATTATTTATGTAAAACTTAAAAAATAAAATACATGAAAAATAATGTTAAAACTTGAATTTTGAAGATTCTTAGGCTATCAATAGCAAAACTAAAAATGTGTGTGTGTGTGTGTGTGTGTGTGTGTGTGTGTGTGTGTGTGTGTGTGTGTGTGTGTGTGTGTGTGTGTGTGTGTGTGTGTGTGTGTTTGTGTGTGTGAGTGTATGTGTGTGTGTAAAATTACATATTAGTCTTCTTGGTTCCATAAGATGCTTGAACATCCCACTGAGTATGCCATTTTTGATTATAGGAATCCAATAAGGGAGGTTAGTAACATGTTAGTTCAAGCAATAAAAACTTCAATAAATATACTAACACTTGCACTCTAAGCCTACTTCTAAGGGGCGAGCTTAATAACAAAAGACAAATGAAATCATAAATAAAATGCAAAGAATAACAAATCCTTTATCTTCCTTGTGAGATCCAAATGCATTTTTGAGTGGCTTTCTCGGCTTGTGCTTCAAAGAGTCTTTGGAAATGGAGGTTATGTAGTTCTTTCTCTACTTGGCACCATGGCTTATGATATGGCTTGGTTCAAGATTTTAGCATTATAACACTACTTGATAGGCATTTTTGCATTATAAAACTACTCTTCTCAAAGATTTTAAGTCATTTTTTCATGATAAATTTACACCAAAATAGCTTAAAATTCAATAGGCAAGGCATTATATTTATATCAAATGGATTTAACCCCAACCCAAGGTGAGTTAAGGTGTAGTTTAAACATGGAATGAGTTCAAACCTAACCTAAGTGAGTCAATACTAACCCAATTAGAGTTAATAGTTATCAATTAATCATGATTTACAATGAATAGGCATGGATTCTAAAATGAGATATTTTAGGATATTTTCAAAGAGCTTGACAAATCATAAAGGCAATGATGAAATGATAGGATATTTCCATTTTTTAATTTCCTTTTTTAGATATTCATTAATTGCACATGGATAATTCAAATAGGAATTTAATTTGGTTTACCTTGTTAATTAATTTTGATTAGCCATTTATCTCTTTCAAGATTTGATATTTGTTTATGTACCCCACTTAATAGGTCTATAGCCCAAATTGACTATTGTGATACTGCAAGATGATTAGGGATGAATCCATGAGAGGTTTTTGTTTCATACAGTAGGATACCCCAACTAGGGATGCCTCAATGTGATTTTGAGATTTTATGAATGATTCACAAGCAAATTTGGGATTTTTAGTGATTCATAGGCTTAATTTGTAATGGTTGGTAGAAATCAGTCTGAAGTCTGATCACAATCTAGTTATGGTCAGTTTTAAGTGTCTACATGCTTAGTTTGTACACTCAAAGATGAAGATATTATCTTAAGGGATGCATCTAATCAACTATAAATTTCACTCCCAAGGCTTGATAGTGACCAAACAATGGTTATTATTGCATTAATATGTCTATCTAGATGTGTTGGTAAGGATAGTTCATCGATTAGGATAACAAGTTAGAATATACACCCTCACTAACCAAATTTTATCCCTTTAAGAGAGAATTAGATATGAGAAAAAACTCATTTATCTATCTTTATTAGTAAATTTAGAGAGAATCCTCTTGGGTTTTATTAGAGGACTCATCCATGTAAGTATGAGAGATGATGGCTTATCTCTAACCCTCACGGTTCTCCTTTAATGTTTGATGGAAGTTGGTTCAATTTGCACACTTAGGGACAAGGAGATTATCTTTAGAGATGCATCAAATTAATTATAAATTTCACTCTAGGGCTTGAATAACACCACATAATTGCCATTATAGCCTTAAAATTCCCATCCAAATAGGTTCGCAAATATGATTCATCGATTGGGCTAACTAGTCAGAATATACACCCCCACTCACTAATGTTTAGCCCATTAAAAAATATTTATCTACAAGAGAAAACTCATTTCCCCATACTATTTGCATCACATTAGATATAATCCTAATGGATTTAATGAGAAGACTCATCTATGAAACTGTGGGAGCTAACAATTCATCTCTATCCCTCACAGTTCTCTTGTAGCATGTGATAGAAGTTGGCTAAGTTTGCACACTTAGGGATGAGGAGATTCTCTTTAAGGATGCATCTAAAAACTATAAAATTCATTCTTAGGACCCAATAGAGACTAAAAAACAACCTTTATATCCTTATAATGCCCATCTAGATGTGTCAACAAAGATGTTTCATTGATTAGGCTAACGAGTTAGAATATATGCCCCGTGAGAAAAAACTCATTGTTGCATCTCACTTATGTCAAGTTAGAGATAATACTCTTTCAGTCACTTATAGGACTCATCTATGCAATTATTATAGATGATTACTTATTTGTAGACCTCATAATTCTCTTGCGAAATGTGACATAAGTTGGCTCAGTTTGCACACTTAGTGACACTGGGATTATCCTAAGGGATATGTCTGATCAACTATAAAATTCACTCTTAGGGCCCAATAGAGATTGGAAAAAACCATTCTAGCCTTAAAACACCCATCCAAACATGTTGGTAAAGATAGTTTTTTTAGTTGGACTCATGAGTCAGAATATATACCCCCATGACCAACTTTTGGCCCTTTAAGAGAGATATGGCTGCAAGAGAAAACTCATTACTACATATCATTCACATTGAGTTATAAATAATCCTTCTAGGGTTACTTAAAATAATCATTTTTGCAAGTGTAGGAGCTAATGTCTTATCTCTAGACCTCATGGTTCTCCTACAATGTGAGATCAAGATTTACTTAGTTTGCACACTCAAGGATGCTCAAATTTTCTTAAGGGATGCATCTGATCAACTATATTGTTTTATCCTAGTACCTAATAAGGACTAAAAAATTGTCATTATATTCTTAAAATTCCCATTTTAATGTTTTAGTAAAGATAATTTGTTGATTGGGATAATAAGTCATAATATACACCCCCCACTGACCAAGTTTTGGCCCTTTTAAGAGAAATATAATGATGAGAGAAAAATAATTACCATGTCTCACTCATGTCATGTTAGAGAGAATCATCTTGGAGTTTCTTATAGGACTAGTCCATACAAGTTTAAGATCTAACTTCTCATCTCTAGCCCTCATGGTTCTCCTTCAATGTATAATACAAGTTCACTCAGTTTGCACACTTAGGGATGCTCAATTTCTCTTCAAGGATGCATCTGATCAACTACAACTTTTACTCCTAAGGCTTGATAGAGACTAAAAAATGGTCATTATAGACTTAAAATTCCCATTTGGATGTGCTGATATAGACATTTATTTGATTGGGATAATAGAATATATGCCCCCACTGACCACCTTTTGATCCTTTAAGAGAGATTTAGCTACAAGAGAAAACTCATTACTATATCTCGCTCACATTGAGTTAGAGAGAATCCTCCTAGGGTTTCTTTCAGGACTCATACATACAAGTGTATGATTTGATGAATTTTATCTATCCCTCATGATTCTCATGACATGCATGACTAAAGTTTGATTAGTTTTCACACTCAGGGATGCTCAAATTATCTTCAGAGATACATCTAATTAGCTATAACTTTCATTCCTAGGACCTGATAGAGATTGGACAATGATTGTTTTAGCATTAAAATTGCCATATAAATGTGTAAATGAATATGGTTAATTGATTAGGTTAATGATTCAAAATACATATCCCCCACTGACCAACTTTTAACCCTTTAAGAGAGATTTGGATATGAGATAAAACTCATTACTACATCTCACTCACATTGAGTTACAAAGAATCCTCTTGGGTTTTATTATGGGACTCATATATGTAATTATGGGAGATATCATGCCATATCTAACCCTCATGATTGTCATGCAATGCATGACTGGATTTCACTCAGTTTTCACACTCAAAGATGCATCTGATTAGCTACAACTTTCACTCTTAGGGCCTGGTAAAGACTAAATAATGATTGTTCTAGACTTAAAACACCCATATAGATGTGTTGGTGAAGATGGTTCATTAATTAAGATAAAAATTCAAAATATACACCCCCACTATCTAAACTTTATCCCTTTAAGATAGATTTAACTGTGAGAGAAAACTTATTACCACATCTCGCTCATGTTGAGTTAGATAATCCTCTTGGGGTTTTTTAGAGGACTTATTCATGCAAGTTTGGGAGTTGATGACTAGTATCTATACCTCATATTTCTCCTATAATTCAATATTATAGTTGGCTCAATTTTCACACTTAGGGATGCTTAGGTTTTCTTGAGAGATGCATCAAATCAACTACAACTTTCACTCTCAGGGCTTAATAGAGACTAAAAAATTGTTAGGTTGTGGAGCTAAAAGCTTCACTGATGCAGACATGGAGGAGGTTGCAAAAGGGTTGCGGAGTGTTACTATCATCGACATCGATCAGGCCAACTGACATCGATAGGGAGGAGATAGGAAGGCAACTAACGTCAGTCAAAAGTTGGCCAGCGTCGGCATCCATAGGCATATAGGGATCGACATCGGTCACCTGTGGTTTGAGCTGTGAGTATGTTATGGGTAGTTAGCAAATGAACCATGTGCTTGCATGTTGAGAGCCAATTTTAGACTGAGTGTTGTGGATCTAATTATTGTAATTAGGTGTCTAATTATTGTTTGTATGAGATCTATTTAAGAGACTCATTGGTTGTATTGTAACTTGTGCTAGAGAGTAAGAGAGCAATATTATAAGCTCCTTCTGTGTGTGAGGTGAGCAATGGTGTGTTCCTCCTAGTACCACAGTACCAAGTGTGGGTGCTAGATTGGAGAATCAGCAGGGTTCTTCATGTATGTATGATCTTGGTCATCAGGTGAGCATGGCTACTTTAGGAGATCTACATGGTAAGTAAGATCATTGATCTATAGGTGTATGTGTGTGCAAGGTCAAGGTTCACAGGTGTGCAGAACTAGATTGATTTGCAGGTGTGCAAGATTAGAGAAGACAGTAACACAATAGGGAGCAGAATCAGGTGGGATCTACTTGGAGTATAGTGGGTACTCAAATAGAGCAAAGAGGAAGGCAAGGAAGATCCTTCCATAAGTAAGGTCTATTGAGGTGCAAGGTGTTACAGGTTTAAGGGAGATCTACTTGAAGTACATTTGTGTACTTGTGGAGTGTGTGGAGCACTTGTGGTGTGCGTGGAGCACTAGAGGTGAACACCAACTCTGTGTTTGAGTTGAGTGTTGGGACCTAAGAGAGAGAGCTTTGAGGAGAGAATTACTATTCACTTGAGGTGTGGGAAGCCTCTGAAGAGGTGGTGGAGAAGAAGTGGCATCTTCTTTATTGTATTCTTTTTTGTATGAGTATTAATACAAGTTGTGTATTGTCTCTCATATCTTGTGTTATTTCTGAATTCTAGTTACTTGTGTATTCTGGTTAATTTACACATATTAAGTTGCTTGGTAATCAATAATGTGCTTCCATTATTTATCCCAACACATGGTATCAGAGCTAAGGTTGTAGGGAGCAGGTTTTGTGTTTGGTTATAGGTCACTCTCAGGGGTTTCTGATTGAGTGGGAGTAGAGCAATGGCAGATCAAAGTAAGCTAAGAATGGAGGAGTTAAAAAGCATTGATGGTCACTT
Source organism: Torreya grandis (assembly GCA_037957365.1). Classification (NCBI taxonomy): domain Eukaryota; kingdom Viridiplantae; phylum Streptophyta; class Pinopsida; order Cupressales; family Taxaceae; genus Torreya; species Torreya grandis. The sequence continues at coordinate 504,401 of JARHVA010000416.1, forward strand.
ACGGTCCTATGGAAAGAAAGATCAGGTAAAATAAAATTGTTGGTTTGTAGAAGATCAGCAAGAAGGAACTGAAGAAGTAGGTGTTGTTGCACAAGATGCTCTAGGAGGTTTCTTGGATAAAGTTAAATCTTGGGTAATAGATTCGATTGCCTCTTTCCATGCAGCCCCAAGTAGAGGAGCTGGTGAGTCTGGCCAAAGAATTGGCAAAGGGGAAGTGAAGCTAAAATTATAGGCGGCCAACACATGGGTGTTGAAGGAGGTCATGCAGGTCCCAGGTTTGGAGATATGGCTAATTTCTTCAAAAAATTTGGGTGATGAGAGATGCACAAGAAATCTCACAGCGGATGCACTTGAATTAGTTGGTGGTAAGAAAATAGGTACTCTTTATCTACTTGTTTATATTATTGATTCTTCTTTTGTTACAGAGACGTGGCTTTGTAGACTTGGTCACATGAGCAGGAAGGAGATGCATGTTCTTAAGTGGAAGATAGATATATTTGACAGGCTTAAGAACTAGAAAGCCTTGGTGTTCTTGGAGGAGATGGTAGATAGAGACCAGTGGATGGGACTGGATACTTCTGAGCAGGGCAGTTTGGACATGGGTTTTGATTCAAAAGAGCTCATAGGTAAAAAGTCGTCGCTCACAAGAAACACAGGTACCGGCATCGGCATGAAAACTGACATCAGTAGTAAGTAAGACTGACATTGGTCAGGAGGACTGATGTCGGCAGTGTTGGTAGTCAGGACAGGTGCATGGAACCGATGTCAGTTGGATGCAGACTATGTGGTGACTGAGGTCAGTCACTATAATGGATTTTGGGTGGACAACACACTGTTAAGGAGTCTCAAATGCCCATATGGAGGACTGAAGACGTAAGTAGGCCTCAAATTCATTGTTCCTCTTCTTTATACTAGTTGTTGATTGTAGAGCAGGAAGGATCTAGGAAACAGTGGGAGCATGGCAGGAATATGATGCAAAACCAAGCGGAGACTTGGTAGGGTTGCCAGCAAGGATGAAAGCACAGAGACAAATGGATACCTTAGTTGAAGAATAGAGAGAATGGACATGTGAGACGAAAGACCAGGTCATATGGTCTTGAGGAAGTTGTAGGACAGTGGTACAGGGTTTGACAGGTGGAGGATGAAGCATGGCTTCAGTCAATGTCAGGGTAAGTACTGTGGTTTGTCTTACTAGGGGGATGGTGATTGCAACATCATTCTATTGTTGTATGTGGATAGTATGCTAGCTAGCAAGTTTGTACATATAGGGTTTTGCTGAGCTAAGGGTAAGATTAGTTTAATAGCATGTCGAGGAGTTTGGAGTAGTGAAATTCTTTGGCATGGGAGACATGGGCAATCATAGGTTGATTTTGTCTCCAGTGGGATCTGATGTGAATCAAGTGTTGGTGAGGCGCAGGATGCAGAGCCAGAGCACACTAAGGGCTGGATAGTTTAGTGTCTGAAATCACATGAGGTCTAGTATAGACCTGAGTTTGCCCAAGCAGTGGGTGTTGTCAGAGAGTTAGGAGCCAATTCGGAGAAGTGAGTTCTCAGGTATTTGAGAGGGACCAGTAGTAGGGATTCATGTTGTTCAGGGTTAGGACTTCACTACATGGGATTGTAGGTTTGGATGCGGCAGGGTACTCAGATGATAGGAGGTGCACCACAGGTTGTGTGGTGGGTTGTCTTCAAGATTCATCTTAAAGAGGGATACAAGCCAAGAAATAGATTAGATGAGGTACAGGTATAGGTACAGTGCAGCTATTTATCTCCAAGTGGGAGATTATTAGGTTGTGGAGCTAAAAGCTTCACTGATGTAGACATGGAGGAGGTTGCAGAAGGGTTGCAGAGTGTTACTGTTGTTGGCGTCAGTCAGGCCAACCACCGTCGGTCAGAAGTCAATCGTCGTTAGCATCCCCAGGCATATAGGGACTGATTTCAGTCACCTGTGGTTTAAGCTGCGAGTATGTTATGGGCAGTTAGCAAATGAACCATGTGTTTGCATGTTGAGAGCCAATTTTAGACTGAGAGCTGTGGATCTAATTATTGTTTGCATGAGATCTATTTAAGAGACGCATTGGTTTTATTGTAAACTTGTGCTAGAGAGTAAGAGAGCAATATTATAAGCTCCTTCTATGTGTGAGGTGAGCAATGGTGTGTTCCTCCTAGTACCACAGTACCAAGTGTGGGTGCTGGATTGGAGAATCAACAGGGTTCTTCATGTATGTATGATCTTGGTCATCAGGTGAGCATGGCTACTTTAGGAGATCTACATGGTAAGTAAGATCATTTATCTGCAAGTGTATGTGTGTGCAAGGTCAAGGTTCATAGGTGTGTAGAACTAGATTGATTTGTAGGTGTGCAAGATCAGAGAAGATAGCAACACAACAGGGAGCAGAATCAGGTGGGATCTACTTGGAGTACGATGGGTACTCAGATAGAGCAAAGAGGAAGGCAAGGAAGATCCTTCCATAAGTAAGGTCTATTGAGGTGCAGGGTGTTATAGGTTTAGGGGAAATCTACTTGAAGTACGTTTGTGTACTTGTGGAGTGCGTGGAGCACTTGTGGTGTGCGTGGAGCACTGGAGGTGAACACCAATGCTGTGTTTGAGTTGGGTGTTAGGACCTAAGAGAGAGAGCTTTGAAGAGAGAATTATTGTTCACTTGAGGTGTGGGAAGCCTCTGAAGAGGTGGTGGAGAAGAAGTGGCATCTTCTTTATTGTATTCTTTTCTGTATGAGTATTAATACAAGTTGTGTGTTGTCTCTCATATCTTGTGTTATTTCTGAATTCTAGTTACTTGTGTATTCTGGTTAATTTCCACATATTAAGTTGCTTGGTAATCAATTGTGTGCTTCTGTTATTTATCCCAACAAAAATGACCATTCTAGACTTAAAACACCCATTTATATATGATCATGTATATGTTTCATCGATTGAGGTAATGATTCAAAATTTATGCCCCCATTAACCAAATTTTGGCCCTTTAAGAGAGATTTTACTGAGATAAAACTCATTGTTACATCTCACTCACATTGATTTAGAGATGACTAGGAATAATGAGGTTCAATGAGGGAGTGATTAGGGACATGTTAATGATTTTAAATGAACCATAGGTTCTCTTTAGTGTTTAAAGAACACTTCTCATTTTATAATCCAAAGATTCAAGGCATGTGTTACAGGTGTTTGGTAATTAAGATGCCTATGGTGGAAATAACAACAAAGCAACATGAACTATTCCATAATATTTATAAATTTTAATGGTAGAGGACCATCTTTGTTTTTTCTTAAAAAGTCTGGACAAATCAACCTAGATCTGGACCACTGACTAGACCAAAATGATTATGGACAATGTATCTAAGCTAATGTGATTTGTTAAAAAAGGGACAAAAGGAAAGGTAGAGTAAAAAAGAGATGGTGATTGCTGATATTTGACTGTGAACATATTGACAGAGTTTCAAGAATTACCCAGCATGATCTTAACCAGTATATAGTAAAAGGTAGCCTAAGCTCACGTTCCACTACAAACTAGGCTTGATTCTAAAAATGAAATGATGATAAAAGTAAAAATTGGATCCACTTTTAAATTTATACACCACATCTAGAAAACAAATGCACATCTTTAATGCAGAGTAAATAAAATAAAGTAAACTCAATCTCATTTAACTAACTTAGCATTGCACAAGTTAACAACCCTATAATTAATAATCTAACCTAGTATTTCTAGAAACTATTCATATTCAAAACTCAAACAAGTAATTGAGAAAATTTAGAAATTAAAACACATCAACCCAAATAATTCCTATAAAATTCCTTGATCCTTTGTATTAATTGCTTACAAGTGGTACTAATACAATTCAAAGTTCCTCCTTTTAAAAATGGTAATACATGCCTTTTTATAGGAATCCGGGCAGTATATTGGTCAATTTTAAAACTACAGGTGTAAAAAAGATAATTATCTTTGTTACAACTATAATACAAGTATCTTTTACAATCCTACTAACCTAAAGGTAATCACGTTAACAAACTAGTGTGTGCCTTTAAAAACTAAATGGGTTTCCTTGCTGGTAAGCCAAAATTAAGATGTTGGAGGTGGGTCCCTTCACTGATGCAAGATGCTCATGGCTCTTATAGTTATTCATCTACTAGGATTAAATATATGGTAGGCCTAATGATGCACCCTTTTTCTTAGTCTTCTAGTTCATCAAAATCTTTATCATTCCTGGCCAAGGCTTCTTTGATGTTCCTAGCTTCATTGATTCTCTCCCTGGCATTGAAGATCTTGTTCAACACTCTATTATTATCCTTTCCTAATTTTCCTTGACCCTTGATTTTGATTTCTTGAGTCACCAAGGTGGATTTATGATGGAATTCTTCATCATTTATAATACCCAGGGTGGTAGTTTATGCAAGATCCTTGAACATGGTACCTAGGAGATTTTTAACTCTGCTAATGAGCTCCTTTTATTCTTCTATGAGCTCCTTAAATTTGACATGCAAAGTATTCAAAGCCTAAAGATTACCTCCAATAATCCCCAAATTGGAACTTAAATGTCCTTTACTAATAGCCTTGAAGTTTGGTATTTGCTTCTTAATATGGATATCAAGAAGTTGGGTAAATTTATCTGCAAAGCCCTGTCATTGAGTAGCTAGTTTCATAACTAAGACAACTTGATTTTGAAGGGACTTCTACCTTGACTTCATGGATTTAAATGCTCTAAACATGTCAAAAAATGACTCATCTAGAATTTTGATCATGGAGCCTAGGCCTAAGAGAATAGCTTGAGTCTACAAATTCTCCTTTTCCTCATTTAGGTTTTTAATTCTTTGTACCAACTCTTGGACACCAGCTCTAGCCTATTGATACCGAGCCTCAATTAAACCTACCACATCTTCCTCATGAATGGGATATTCTCCAAGTTGCTATCCTCTAATAAGGGTTAACCCTATGAATGGCTCCACCTTCTAAGATGTGAACTCTTTTTGGCCTACCATGGCTACCCTCATTGTGGTCCTCTCCAAGGCTACTATGTCTAGGTTAAATTTCACCTTAGCCTCTAGTTCCTAGAATTTTTGAGGCTTAGGAACCTTCACACTTCTACTCCTAAAGGCTCTTGATGTCTTGATTCTTTATTTCTCTTGAATGTGTTGAATTTGTAATCTTCTCTCTTCCTATTTTTTCACTATATCTTTGATCCATGGCTTGATGTTGTCATCTATAGTTAAGCCAATCCATGTTAAGGCCCAGGAAGGGGAGTGGGATGGGATATTTTGCATCTTTCCATATACAAACTAGTCAAGGATGATTGGTCCATGAATTGGATTTTCATCACTAAAAATATTGAATTCACTAGTGGGATGAGTGATGGTCAACCTCAACCTTTTTCTTGGAGCCACAGGCACCAAGGCCAATCTACCTTCCCCTTATCTCCATCTAGTGGGATCAATTCTTTACTTGATTTACTAGAGGGAGACTCCTCCCTATCAAAACCATATTTAGTTGTTATGCTAATAAGGGCACCTTCCAATGTTCCTTCTTCTTCAAAGGCAACCATGCCAATAAACTCCATTGGGGAAGAAGGTTTTTGTGGGAGTGATGAAGGTGCATGGCCTTCTCTAGGTCTCTCCTCTATCTTTGGTTCCTCAACCATATATTTGCCTTTTCCCTTGATGTCCCTAGGCTACTTAACCTGGACTTATCCTACTAGTTTTACTTGTTGAGGCTCAAATGATTGTCTATTAGTAGGTGGATTTTGATGAGTAGTCCTAGATAGACCAAGAAACAAGCGATAATACAAAGGGTGTAGTTTCCATATTTCTCCTGAGGGCTTGATATCCCTGACCAAATTACACTCTAATTAGATGATGTGACCTCTAATTTTAGAAATTACTTCAAAATTCTTGGCTCTGATGTAGATGTCGTCACCTACGCCTCACTGATGTCCATATTCAATATTTTGGACCTTACTATCCTGTATGTGGTTGATTACCCTATTATTAGGGTCCCACATTTTAAGGTCATCCAATTGAAAATCAAAGTAATTCCTATGAACCACCATGACCTCTAGTTGCTTCCAATCTCTAATTATGATTTTGCCAATGTCCAGTGGGAAGGGATGAACTTGAGATTTTTTCTTTTCTTTACATGTCCTATTTACTCCTTGAATAATTTAGGAGGTGACCTCATTCTCTATAAGCTTGTTGGGGACATGAATTGGTAATCTTTAGGGTGGAGTTAAGATTCCCTCTATCTTTATCATGATGCAATCTGGATAGAACCACACATCCCCCATGATTTCCACTTGTATCTTGATGAGAGGATGTAAACTTGGCATAGGGATGATTTTGATTACCTCATAAATGGTTGGGAAAACACCATCATAAATAAATTTAACATGGTTCATGTACTTGAATATATGTAATTTAGAATAATGGTGGGACATTGTGGTCCTACCATCAGGGGACCAGTTTCTTATGCCAAGAAAGGTCACAAAGGCTAGGAGGGAATCCAAGAGATAAGAAATCATATAAAATTACTTAGAGGTACTTATTTTAATGGTCATGAATTGCTTGGCCAAGAAAAATCTTATCAAGTCTCCTACAAGAGGGGTCATTTTTTCTCCTAGCATAAAGTGGACATAAGATACCCAGACTTTGTTCACATAAGTAGTGGAAAGGGAACTAAGGGATCTATTTAGGAAGTTCATTGATATAATAAGGCCCTCTCTAAATTATAAAATAGGTATTTTACCATTAGGGGTCCTAAAAACATGAGATCCTTGGATTAACCAAGGTGTGAGGACCAAATCGAGGTCTTAGTTGTTAGTCCAGTCTCTCATGGATGGGAGATTGAGATGGGGCGAGGGAAGCTTGTAATAAGTTTCAAATGCCAATGAGGAAATACACGAAACAATTTTGGTTCTTCCATCTCAAATAATCTACCCCCCATATATTCTACAATCCACAAAAATAAGAGCAAGGACATTAATACAATGCATTAACTCTAGTTTTATTATTGCATGGTGAAGGCCTACCATATGAATTATAAATATATCATTGTATCTTTGATGTAAATTTGCATTTATCTTATGCTCTTAAGATATGGGATATAATTATTCCAAAAGGAAGAATAATTCTACCCAATTCCTAACCTCGTGGACATTTAGGGCTGCCAAGTCTAGCTTGATATCCTTGAAAACCCTTTCTTCACTGTTAGATGTTAGATAGAGCTTAGATTCCATCTTCAATTGTTGTCTACCTACCACCATTGATGATATATAATTATCTTCTTAGGATTTCCAAGGATTTCACTAATTCACTTGTTTCTCAAAGCTTAGTTACGCTATCTTGACTAGGTGAAGTTAATTGAGTCAACTTGGATCTTCTTTATAGATGGTTTAGGGATTTGAGATTTAATGGTGGATTTATTCAAGCCTTAAATTCATATGTGCCTTAGATTTTATGGGACTCTTTTATTCACCCCCTTTGTGTTTTCAAGTTTAAAATATCTTTGATTTTTCCCTTTGATGCTTACATGGAGCCCATGTGCTAGATACTAGCCATTGGCTTTTAAAAGCCTCCTTTATTTCACTCCATTAGATTAAGATATTGGGCTTAATGTGGTCCATTTATATAAATCCAAGTCCCAAAATTATTATTGTCTCTTTGATCTTTTGACTCATGGTCATGACACTTGACATTCTCATAAATTTATTTTGTGCTAGGTATTTTTGTCAGTTAACTTCTTGGTCATGTATCGACCATGTGTTAAACTCATGGATCTTTGAAAATTCATTAGTATCTTCACACTATTATATTAAATAATATGATTAGGAAATCATCATTGATATTTATGGAGCCCTTTTTTTTAGTAGAGGTCTTCTCACACTGTTGGATCAAATCCAGCGAGTGAGTGATCACTATTGATCTTCATGGTAAGCTTGGTAATTAATTGAACACCTTTATTAAGTGGGTCCTATTAATTTTATTATTTTGATTAGTAAGTAACCACATGTTTTTCCCTTATGGTTTTATGTACCTTTTGAATTTTCTTCCTACACCTCACGTTGTTGGATCAAATCCAATGAGTGATCAGTTGTTGTTGATTCTTTCATGATGCATGCTACTTAAGCAGGAAATTTTTGGTTAATACACTTCATCTGATCAAATATTTTGAGTGATCGATCACCATTGGATATTTTAAGGGATATGAGGAATAACCATTAGGCTTGAGGACATAAATACTTAGGATAGATTATTAAGACTAAGGTCAAGATTAACTATCAGGGCCTTAATATTAATAACCTAGTCTAAGTTAGGTGACTTAAAAAGGGACTACATAAAGCATGTTAGTTAAGACCCAAGGTAAAATAAATGGGAAAGGAATTAATAAATAAAGGCTTGGGTCACATTTAAAAAACATGATAAACCCTTTATTAACCAATTTATTCAATCATCCCCATCGACTTAGTTCTTGCCAATATTTGAATTTAAATTGAGGACCACCTAGGGTTTATGAACATCGAATTCTAGGCCTTCCAAGGAACCTACAACAAATTAAGCAACTCCATTATCCTAGTCATTAATTGAATAAGAGGTTTGGAAGATACATAAATGTTTAATTCATGAGGGGATGATCTTCAAATTCTTTCACAAGGGACTTTAATGTTTACATAATTCAAACTTGGATACACATGTCTCTCAAGGGTCCCGAATTTTAAAATGAGTGGGGTTTATTGGTCCCAACAGGACAATTTATAATGATGAGAGGGTGATTAGGGATGATGAGGCATGAGTAGGAACTGATCATGGATGAGGGAGGGGTGATGAACAAGAGAAATTAACACAAAGTGGTCATTTGATGTGCACATGTCATTAATGTGAACTATGTTACCCCAATCACACCACTTTGCATTAATTTCAAAGTGAGTGGTTTGTGAAATTTAATTTTGAAAAACCTAAGACTCCTATAAATACCACAAATCAATTTGAAATGCATAAAAACCTTAAAAATGACTATATGTTTACCAAAAATAGACATCAATTACAAAAATTATGTCTTGAAATCCCTAGGTTTAATACTTAGAGCTTCAAAATTCCTAAGTATTGAATTTATTAGACTTTCAAAAACTATTTTACACATTGTAAAGTGTGAAAATATGAGACCAAATCTATTATATGTTGAGTGACACTAATTTATTATATTTACTAAAATAAATTTAAAGTATGTATGATAATGATGCATATTATTAGGTTATTATTATAATATCCTAAGAAATAATGGCATCATTAGTATTAAATATAATTCCAAGAGTTTGAGCCTTCATATTTAATTAATTCTAAAAATAATGAAAGAAACACTAATCTTATCTATTGCATGACTTTAAAATAAGGTTCAACAACATATAGTAATATTTTATACTAAGTTAGACCACATTTAAGGACTTCAATGAATGTGATGCTTTTAGGCATTTATGAGAAACTAGGTTTAGTCCATGTTTCAATGTTTTTTATATGAAGTATATTCCTATAAACATAAATTATATGAATATACTTTACAATATTAACTAGGTGGTAAGAGAAAACTCCAATAATCAAGGATAGTAGGGGACCATAGATTTGTTTATGTTGGTCTAGGGTTAGGGAATGGTAGTGAGAATATGACAATATGAGAAACATAAGATTGAACCTAAACAATAGTTAATTTAAGTATGTTTTATGTTTTATCTCAATTATTTACTATTGAGATTATAACTATATTTAGTCTAAATTAATATAATATAAGCCTTAGCTAATAATTACTTAATAGTTTATTATGGCTTAAATAAGGTATTTTATATGTTAAATCAATACTTTAAACTTATGTGATAATTTAGACTTACATTATATGTTTATAAATATGGTAAACCATATCTAGCTATTAAATTAACATAAGGGCCTTGTCATTAGAAATTGAAGGAGAATGTGATTATGTAAGCTTAATTCATATTAGTAAACTTTGCACGTGCATTATTGTATGATAATGTAGATATTAATAATAGGTCCTCATGAACAAATATCCGCTATGTAGTCTCCATGTACTATGGCCAACATAGTACAATGTCATTGCATCCCAATGATATAATCCACCCTTAATAAATATAAATTAGTGGCCATGATTATATTTTTAACACTTCTATGTGCCTTTTGAATAGAGGAAAAATAAGGATAAATGGTAAAAAGACTCTTTATGGATTATGGAAGGGCAAACTTACAAATGTAGAACACTTTAGATTTTTTGGGAGAAAATGTTTCATCAAAAGAGATGATGAAAACTTGGGTAAGTTTGATTCTAGATTTGATTAAGGCATATTATTAGGTTAAGTGTTTTAAGTTTACAAAGCGAGCACTGATTAAATCATCCATATCTCCATTATAGGATATAACAAATTATCATATATTTTTGGTAAATTATTGGTTACAAACATTGATTAACATTGATGATCTACTATGGTTAAATGAATATATAGGTGTACATCAAGCTAAGAGGATAGAAGAAATATAGTATAATAAATATAAAAAGGAACAATACAGTTATATTCACATAGGCACAACACAACTACCTAAAAAGTTTCAAGTCTCTATGATCAATTTGGATAATAGTGATAGGAATGGATAATAGCACTAGAAACCAAAGCAATAAAAAGATATATATATTAGGACTACTATTGGTCAAATAAATGATCCTAGATGATCATTTATTATAGTAATGATATTTCTTTTTATATAATAAATAATCTTATAGCCTTTGATCATGTCTATTTGATATTATAATTAATATTATGAGAGGAATTCAATCAACAAAATATACTATAAATATTTTTATGAGATGATAAGTTTGAAGATTAAAGCACCATGGTTTTCATTAATTGCCTATTGGTATTATATATAACCATGCATCAAGTGAAATAAGTATATGTTTATAGGGTCAATATAACCTAATAATAACCAATATAATTATTAAATTGGTAATTGGTAGGGGACCATTACCAATTTGAGTGACACTAATTTATTATATTTACTAAAATAAATTTTAAAGAATAAGAACTATACTAATAAATGTAACTATTATATTCAAGGAGATTATTGCTTATAGATGAAAAGAGAACTTATTATACCATAGTATAATAAGTTGGTATTATACCATACCAATAATATATTAACAAGGTTATTCTTTACTTGAGAGGTCAATTTATCATATAACTAAAGTATAAATATAATTATAGTTCATTGCAAATTTATATATATGCCAAATTCTATCCATTGTCATGGGTTTCTAACTCCAAATATCTCAACTATGCAAGAAGAGAAGAGCAATATATATAGATATGACATAATTGAGGTAGGGGTGATATGATTGGTAGATTGTATTAATTAGTTTCAATCTTATATATTATAATCATAACATATAATATTGAATAAGCATATATATTACTTAATGTATATTGGTATCATACTAATTAGTTTAATATAATTATATAATAATCTTAATTATATAAAGTTATATTCATAGATAATTCATAAAATTGACTAACATATTATAAATATACAATATAATAATAAGTATGAGAAATACTCCTAAGAAATTAACTCATTATAGGTTAGTCAATTTTTTATATAATTTGGAATTACAACATACATAATTATAACCATATGTTGTTAATGTCTATTGTAACATCATATCTATGGTCTATATTTATTATATATTAATTGAACTATATTATTTAACTAGGTATGTCCTTTCAAAGCCTATTTAGTCATTTAGCCATAACTCTAATATATTATGTCAATATATTAATTATTAAACCATAACTTCTCTATGTAGTGGAGATAATATATGTGTTTATGAACATGAAATTAGAGTTAAATGAAATTAGAGTTATTATGTGTCCTCATAATAACTCAATGTGTAATACAACTAAGGTATTATTAGGATACCATATAGGTGTATAGGGTAATCTTAATATAATGACCATATATTTATCCATGTTCATAATATATTAATCTTGGTAATTTGACATAAAGAATATATGGTTAGGATAATATAAACAACTAAGGTATATATATAATATGAAAATTAAAATTAAAATTATATTCTCTAAAATAATAATGTATAATATCTAATATATCTATTAAATACCTAATTTCTCACTAATATATAACTCATATAATAAGCTAATATACCACTAATATATATTTTATATAATCATAATCCAATGAAAATTTAACTAGGTGAGCAAATATACAATAGAATATTATATTATATAAAATATATTGATTTAGTAATAGCATAATATATCAAGTAACATCTCTATGGATATCATATTTTTTTAATTGTAATTACATATGTTTTAGTATATTTTCTATAACTCAAATATCAAGATAATATTATATCTTTCCTTAAAATTTGTATTATAAAACCTAATAATGTATGATATTAACCTATATTAACCATAAACCCTAAGCTTATGGTATTAAACAAATAACTAATATATAATATATATCAAGTTTCAAGTCCATCCAAACTATTTAAAAAATATCATGATTTATAAATTAATAGAAATTAAAGAAAATTAACTATGTACCATAATTAATTAATTAATTAACCAAATATTAAGTTCTCATAAGTAGTTACAGAATATTATACTATGCCATTTAAACATTGGTCAACCATACTATAACTAAATCAGTAATAGAAGTATATTGTAATTATACTTTAGTGATGATGTTAATAATGCACGATATACCAGCTTCATGAATCATAAAGCTACTAACAATTATTAGTTATTAACATTAATAACAGATATAAGATTAATCTGTTATGATTATTATGAGGAAAATGCATATTCCATGGTGACAACTGAAGAATCCTTAAATTTTGATTAAATAGATTAACTTATATTGTTAAATAACACTATAACTATGAGTGTATTACCACTTTAAGCCTATAATTAGTAATTTATCTTATTCTATAATATTCCACCATATAGAATAATATTATATTAACTATATATCATAATATATTTGTTTAAATCTTTATAATATACTATGTTTTTAGTAAACTATACATATATGGTCATGATCACCTAATTATAAATCAATTACTATAAAACATGTGAAATAATAAAAATTATAAGTTAACATTTCACATAATTAGATTGATCCAAGACAAAGTGAACAAGGGGAGATAAATTTACGTAAAAAGTATAATTCACTATTAGTAATATGGGCATTAGTAGATAAATTACTATACATTATGGCTGGTTTCAAACCTAAGTAGCTAGATATTTAAGTATCCCAATACTTAAATATTCTACCAATTAAATAATCCATGACTAATACATTTTGAATATGTATTTATATTCAAAATGTATTAGTCATGGTAAGCTAAGTATTAGATAAACATATAGTTAATATATTTCATATAGTATTTTCATGTAAATTAAGCAATACATTATATTTTTATCATTGTAAACATGTAATCATTTATTACGCCTTTACTTAAGGCAAAACATGTAGTAATAATTATAAGTATCATTGAGATTGAAATGATGACCATTAATGTCCAACTAGCTTAGTAATATAGATTAGAAATAATAAGTTTACATAGTGTCCCTAAGTTTACCTATATAAGCACATAATATGTTATAGATTAAATCCTTTAATATTATAGTGACTATTGATGACTAAAGTTGGTATAAATTATAATGACACTATGTGTCATTATTAAGAAGGTATATATGATATACTAGAATAGGTATAATCTATGGACAATTGATACATCAGGGAAATATTTTATATTAAGTAATTAATATGTAATTCACTAATGACTAAATATTCCTAAACCTATTAGGAATATAATTTGGATATTAGGTTAAGAATTAAATTCTTAAAGATATATCATATAACATACTATTTCAATATAATATTAACCTATGATTAATACAATATCATTACATAATTTCTCTAGTAAAATAATATTTATTAAGTGATATTTATTTACATGATTGATAAATAATTCACAATTGGATAACATACATGGTATTTAACACACTATGGTTAACTTATATAAACATATTAAAAGTACCAGTATAAAGTTTATTTAAAGTTGTTAAATTTTACTAATGATTAATAACTTTAACATTAAACCTAATTAGCTATAAATTATATACTGGTGAAAACGTATTTATCTAGTAATATAACTTTGAGTTTAATTAATTTAGAATACCAAAATAGTATTTAAGTATACCTTGTTAATAATATTAATAAAGTATAGTGGTGAAATATGATTTATACCATAAATTTTCAATGTCTATTTTCATTTGATACACTATAAATAAGACTCAATAAGAATAATTATATATTCTTATTGAGTCTTATTTATGAGGACAAGTATGAATTATCTAAATTAATCATCTATATTTAGTTATATATAATTATTCTTATTGAGTCTTATTTATAGTGTATATATGCATTTATATGTATTTTAAAAGAGATAACATGCATAATTTTAAGTCCATTTCATCTTCGTTGTAGCTTGCTATCAAATAACTATTAATATTATTGCTATTATCTATTATTTGTTTAATTTTTAATAGTCATAAATAAGTGAGATATATATTTTAAGTTTATAATAGACTTAAAACTAATAGTCTATAAGTTAAATAGTTAGATAATTATACTAAGTTATATACATTTAACTATAATTATGATAGTATATTGAATTACTCTATCACTATGTAAAAATGATCAATCCCTCTATAATTATAAGTTTAGTGAAACCTTCAATACCAAATGGATATCTATTAACAAATAGTAGATTGTTAATATTTATCACTATATAATATACTTAACAAATATCATGATATATGTAATCTAATACTAGTTTACTCTAGTGGTAATATATAACTATGTAATTTGGTGAGGTTAATCATAATATACTATGATTATATTGGGGGATTTATAATTATGATATTGATCTATAAGGTGATATATATATAATTTACTAGCAAAGTAAATTATAATATATTAACTAATTTCATATTATTTATTAATAATATGAATACTTAATATTGAGTAATACTAATTAAACATTATTATAAATATTTTGCTAGTGATTATAACATACATTATAATAATCAAATATATTGATAATTTAAAATGGATTAATTAGTATATTTGTATTATGTATATACTTCTAGTGGATATAGATATGCTAATATTATCATAATAATAACCATATTAGGTAAACTAAAAACACCTAATATAGTATGATTATCTATAATTAGTTGTTAATATTGACCTTATAAGTATAATATTAGATGATGATGTTAAACTAAATAAACTATAATTTATTTCCTATGATATTAATATTGGTATAATAAAAGTAAAATATTACCATCACATTAAAATATATAATATTACTATCATTGAAATTAAATATTTATTAACTATTCTGTTAACCAAGAATAGTCCACTTAGTAACTATAATTATTATACTATGTTATTATTAACTCATATGTGCAATAGTAGGAAGTTAATAGATTTATAACTTTAGTATATATATAACTGATTAATATAATTGTATATAAAGTTAATGGATTATGTTTAGATAATATAATTGAAATGTTATTCAATATTTGTAATAGATGTGTGGATTGAAGAGGGTTATTTAATAACTATTTATTAAATTAATAAGTGGAAAACTATTAATTTATAATTTTAATTATATTGTGTGTAATAACCATCATAACATATATAAATTTAAATTAAGGAACATATATAACTAGTGATAATATATTAAGTATCAACTATATACTAATGTCATACTCTCTCATTAATTACCATGTATTTAATTAATACTATATGTTATATTTAATGATATATATAAATATATGCTTATATAGTTATGTTACTATATATACATATACTTATTATAACATATAGTATTATAATTAAAATATATTATAGTTTATAGAGATGTTACTTCAGCCTCATAATATACTTTTAAGGATATACCTAGTCTTTATAGTAAACATGATACTCTAATTATTCATGATAATATAACACTCATTATAAACTTATAATAACTAATGTAATATTAATCATAAAAAGTGATATTTAAAATCCAATTATTATGATTAATATTTATCTTAAATGACAAATAAGATATTGACAATACCTAACCCATTATATACTTTAGTTTATATCTTAATATCTATTAATTATAATATAGTATATTAATATTAAAAAATTTATATAATTAGTACACATCCATTATACCAATATATAACATATATATATTCCTCTCAATATTTTAATAGTGACTATTATTATAAGTAATCATTCATTCTAATGTAAATTATACTATCTTATTTTATATATTTAAATGTATAATGTGGTTTGGTTATTTATTTTAATATTTGAAGTTATTATATAGGTCATTCTCATTTATTTGAGTATTTAATAACATTAATTATTCTCTCTTCTCTATACATTAAACATTATTCGTTAATACTGATAGTCAATGGGTAATATATTTAAGCTCTTATGATGTTCCTAGAGGTACAATTAATATTATATAATATATTAATGATATATTATATAATATTTATTTGAAATATAAATAAATATTATATAATATGTATTAGCTAACCTATGTATATGATAGCTAAGATAATACTCATATGTAACTATAGTATTATAATAAATTAATAGAATATAATATAATATATACATTAAGTGTGTATAAAATTATTAAATGGATTAATGATTTATCCTTATTAATGATTTATCCTAAGGTATAAATCATTAATCCTTAGATTAAAGTATTAGTCTATTATATGGTTATAGTTCGATAATGTTTATTTATTAATAATATATCATTAATAATTCAATATTAATATACCTTAATTATGTTAATATCTTAACTATTATATGGGTTAACACCATATAATAGATCTAATTATTATCATGTATTATTAATCTAGCATTAATATTTTAGTTAATAATATATACTGATTGACTATGATCTATTTAGATACTAATATGTCTCATACATGTTATCAATTTATAATATTAATTATATCATAATTTACTATGAATATATAATTAAAATATATTTTTAATTGATCATATTAGTCTTATTTGTGAAAATTATATTAATATGTTATTTGAGAATATTTACTTATTGCTGATTATAAAAATATAGATGTTATATAAGCCATATATTTTCACATGATATAACATGTATAGAGATATGATTACCTAGATAACATATTGATTTAAGAATTAATTTCAATATTATTATAAAGGTTTAATTATTAGTGCTAATTAATACTAATTTTGATAATCTAGTTATATTGAGATAATATAAGTAGGTTAATATGGAAACTTGACCCTAATTAATTATTCCTTAGTGAAACATATTTTAGCACATAATATTATCATAATATATAGAATTAACCTACTTTAGTATATTTGATTAATTATTAATCTCATAGTATATTATAATCTATATGGTTACATATAGATTATAATATACAATGAGATCAATAATGTAAGTAAATATTCACTATTGTAATATTAGTTAAATTATAATGTAATATAAATATCTATACTAATTATTTGTATAGATATTTAGTTAATATGCATACAGTAAACATGTTTAACTTTAATTATAGTCTTTTGCTTAAAGAGTAAAGTATAACCTTATATTAAAAATTCACCTAGGAAGTGAATATATAAGACATAATATATTTGAGAAATAAACAATAAATTAGTAAAACATACTATATAGTCCATTAATTAGTATATTGAGTATTATGTAATTGATAGTTTATATATGAACTCTCTTTAGGCACTTAATCAAATCATCCTTAATTATTATAACTGTCAATATCTAATATAATATTATTTAAATATTAATTCTATTACAATGTATTATTATATACTAGATTTAATTTATAGTATATTACTAACAAAGTAATATACACTAATTTAAAATATATTAAAATATTAATTAGGATTTTACTATGAAATGTATTCTATTACTTATGTATTAAAAATATATATACTCTTGTTTGGTACTTATTAATATTATATTTGATAAATCTTATAATAGATATTTGAAAGTTATATACACATCTATTAGATATGGATAATTAATTGACATTCATTAAGATGCCAAATATAGATTAGTTAATAATGAATATCTTACCCATTAGTATTTGCTTACTCTTAAGGTATATTATTACTAAAATATATATAGCCATCTTTACATATTACTATTAACTAATAATTATACTGATATCATTAGCTATAATAATGTTGGTAATAGCTTATGTTAGGTTAACTAGTTATCTATTAGTTAGTATATACTATATTAACTATAATTTAATACAGTATTTACTATGTTTTAAGAATTAGATTATGACTGTAAATTAAGTCATAATCTAATTAGATAACATGAATATACTATTTCTCTCCTTAAATATAATTCCATATATAAAAATCATAAATAACTTAGTATTATTATCTTAAGTGGACAAAGAACCAATTTTCATTATAGATCATATATATGATTAGCTAACATTTATCCTAGTTATATCTAGTTATATGAATAGATATATGTGTATTAATATATGGTATGATAGTACTATTATTAACATTATTACTAGTAGATAAACTATTAAAATATAGGGTTAAAAGTTATACTATTTAAGTTAATTAATGGTTTAGTGACCTATGAGCTAAACCATGATTCTCTTTTAAGATAACATAATTAACTTTATGATTATTCTTGAAGTTTAAGCTGCTTACTAGTTAACATTATATTATATATTAATCATAACATTCTAGGTATTTTTAGCAATAATTTATCTATACTTTAATAGTACTAGTTATAGCATAACTCCATAGTTAACACTAATCTTAAAATTACCTATTTCACTTATCCTCTAATATCATCATAGAAAATTAACATTATATTATATATTATTTTATAATTTATTAATTAGTAAGAGGCTTATATATCAATATTTCATAACTGAATAAGTTATGAAATATAGGATAATCATACATAATAAATTATACCATATTAAGATGACATTATCTTTATATATTCAACATGTATAACATAAGTTATAAGATTGATATAATATATTTATATATTAAGTTTATTACCATAAAACTTGACATTAAGCACATAATATGTCAAGTTTATATTCAACCATATTATATTATAGTTTATTCTAAATAGCCAATATTGCTATTTAAGTTCTAATACTTAAAATTTATTTTAGTAAATATAATAAATTAGTGTCACTCAAACTACTAATGGTCTAATATTATACTAGGAATTATTCCACTACTAGAGAGACTATCCTAAATTATAACGTAGATTAGTAATAATATGGCTTAGTGAACTATATCTTATGTGGATATTTATGTAACCATTATTATAACTAATATCATACTAGGCATAATTGGTATATATGTGACTCAAATTAATTCCTGTAATACTTAATTAATTTGACCATATAATATACTTTATGGGTAATTTATATTATAGGTTATATAAAATAGTTAAACTAATTATTCCATAAAATAATCTTAGGAGAGATTTAATCTATTATACTAACAATAGTAAATAAATTTATAGATATTACATTATCATACATGTATAATTATAAATGACATTATAGTGATTATATGTTTTAGTAGATAATAACCTAGAGATATTTAATGGTGGAATTTATAGGGTTATAGTTAGAGATTTATACAAATCATAATTATAAGAAACCTATGCCTTAATTAGTTAAGGTCATTTATAATTAATATCTTAGTCTATGTGATTAATATTATATATTTTCTTAGGATCTTTCATATATAGTTATAATACAAAATTAACTATAGCATAAATATAAATGTTAAATATTTAAGTATATTAGTAAAATGATAAATTACTATACATCAACACTAAGTTAAAGATATAATTATATGATATAATTTATATTAACAAGTATAATAGTTGTCTATTATATAATACTTTATTACTTAATATATTAATAATATAATGATGTATATGTATTAATATACTATATTATAGGTTACCATGTAAATATATATTCTTTATATGTTATATACTATTATTTAGGTAAATATAATGGTTATGTGTCTTGATGTATATTAATACATAGACATCATTATCAAAATATATATCAAATATTCCTATATTTTAAGGAAAGTATAAATATTAATAAAAAATATTAGTATATAGTTAATTATAGGTATTGTAAGTATAACATATTATCATTGAATATATACTAATTAATATATTAACCTTATTTACTATGATTATCCTATGTTAGTACTTTAAAATTATTTTAGTAAATATAATAAATTAGTGTCACTCAAATTGGTAATGGTCCCCTACCAATTACCAATTTAATAATTATATTGGTTATTATTAGGTTATATTGACCCTATAAACATATATTAAAGTTGTGTTAAAATATTATTATTACATAACATATATATATAGCTATTATATACACTAGCTATCCTGAAGTATATAATATTTTAGTATAATCTAAAATATTGAGAACTAATTTATCTTAGTTATTATATTTTATATTACATAATGAAATACCTTATAAATTATAATACTTAATTTGGGTATTATACTAATACAATCATAGTATGTATAACCATGTGATTTTCAAATATATTATCTGATAGTAATATAATTAAACTTGAACATAATTAACACATATTATAAAATCAAATCTATAGATATATTATATATAGATTTCATTATAATTAAGTTAATAGGTATGAAAGCACCTTAATTAGCATAATACCTTATAAATATTATGTGGTTTAAATTAATATAATCTATAAATACTAGTAATATAATATATATTATGCTAATTAACTATTTATATTAAATAGTTAATTTAGTTAGAATATATATATTACCAGTATATATATAATGATATTTCATATATAGAAAGATCATAATAATTATATAATATATAATTATTTAGTAGAGATATTATATTACTAAATAATTATATAGTCATAACTATAGTACATTATTTCACTATAATATAGCCTTATTAACTTGATTTATTAACCATCCATATGTACATGGGTGATGTTGTTATAATAAACTTATATAATAAATATATATCTCATAGTGTTTAGTTAATTTATATTAATTATAACTAATATTACTTAAATTATAATATATAGTGTAGTTAAGCTATAATTAGTTATCTTACCATAATATAATAATGGTAAGATACCATTATTATATATCTTACTATACTACTGATATCATAGAACTTATTAATAGATTAGTATAATTATAATAATATATTAATTAATAACCAACTAATTACTATAGTATATAATATATTAGTATAATTATACTACAAATATTATTTAGTATATAATTATTATAGTAAATTAAGATATTGAAATCAGTAAGTATACAACTTATTATTATATATTATATTATGTGTTATGAGTATATGAGAATATATTATACTAAATATAATATATTCTATATTTTTTATATATGTTATAGTATTAGATATGTTAATGTTTATACTATAATACTTAGATTATAAAAGATAATTATAAATTAATTTTAATAAAATATAATAATAATAATAATTATATTTATTATATTCTAACTAGATTATACTTGGATATACTGTATTTAAAGTATATTATTATAAATGTGATTATCTTACTGATAATATTGAATGTATATATAATATTCATTTTACATAAACCCTAATCATTATATACATAAGATATCAGATATTAATTATTTCATTTATGCATTAACTTATAAAATATGATTACTTATTATTAATATATCAATAAATATATTAATTAACTAATTTAATTAATTATGTAAATTACTTAAAAAGAGATAAAATTATTACAGTGTATTTAATAGTTATATATTAAATATTATATAATATAGTAGATCAATTGTTTTATTATTCTAACTAGTAATAATTAATTATTACTAGTATATTTACTTATACTAATACTTAATATAACGTATAGTATGGATATAATATAATAATATGGATATTACTAATTTAAGACTAATATAAATTTAAGTACATATTTGTTTACCCATATAATATTATAACTTGATTATCATATGATATTAGATATATTAACTTACTATTCATTATTACTATAATTATAATATAGTATAAACTATATTATGCGATTTATATATAAATTAAATTAATATTATGTATTATAATTATATAAGTTAATTATATTAACTTATTTTAATATAATCATCACCAAATATATTGTAACAAAATATAATACTTAAATTTATTATAAGTATTATAATAAATTTAAGTATTATTAATTCATTAATGA
Organism: Torreya grandis; assembly: GCA_037957365.1. Taxonomy (NCBI): domain Eukaryota; kingdom Viridiplantae; phylum Streptophyta; class Pinopsida; order Cupressales; family Taxaceae; genus Torreya; species Torreya grandis. Next base: position 526,857 of record JARHVA010000416.1, read on the forward strand.
TTGCATATGAAATACACTAATTAATATACATAATGTATGTATATTAGACTAATAATATACATTAAATAGATATGATAATACTATATTACTGTTAAAATATGATATTACTTGTTATACTTATAAAATTGATGTATTATACAAATTAATTATTAGGTTATTAACTATAATTATACATATTATATTATATTAGATAGTTAATCTATCAATTATATATATATATATATATATATATATATATATAAATCTTAGTATATTTTAATATGAACAATGTAGTTATTAAATATTACAATATACTTATTAAATAATCTAATATACCTTAAATTACTAATTTGTTATCATATTTACTAATATGATAACATATTAGTATATAATATGTTATATACTAATACTTAGGTTATCTAATATATAGGTTAATTTAATATTATATAATATATTAAGTGACTTGATATACAGTTTGATTATATAATAGATAAAATATATTATAATTTTCATATAATATGAGGTTATACCTATTTAGCTATCTAAGTATTCATATTATAATACTATAATATATAGTTATTATAACTATATATTTTAAATAAGTATAATTATACTTATATTAGTTATTTATATATAATAATATCTCCTAATTATTAAATTAACATATATTATCTAATATTTATTGTATTAAGTAATTAATATATATATAATAACCTTATAATATCATAACAAACAACTTATATAGTAATAATTAATTTCACATAAGTATTAAAATAGAAGTATTATTATATATTGTTAATAATTAATTATATCCTATATAATATATATAATAGTTAACATTATACATTACTTAATTAATGATTATGTATATAATGTTCATATATTGTAACTTCTAAGATTAACTATGATACTATTTATACTTAAGGTATAAATAGTATCTTAGTTATAATTAATATACCTAAATTATATGCTGATTAACCTAATATATTAATAAGTTAGGTTATAATGGTATAGTTTATTATATATTATTTTACCAATGAGTAATATAGATAACCTAAACTTATAAACGAATTATATACTTTAAATCTAAATTATAAATGTATTAGGTTATATTATATAATTTAATGTATATATAAATAAATAGTTAATTATAGTATATATAACTAGGTAAAGGTTATAATAGGATAAACTATACTATATAATATAATATTATTATGTTATAATGACTTAACATGATCACTTAATTATTAGCCTTAGAATATGTTTAATATTATAATATTTTATGTTAGAGTATAAATATTTTAATATAAATATAGATATTAACTAGATTATATTATATCTAATATAATCTAGTTAATATCACATTTAATATTATAGTGTGATATTAGGCTATATCATACTAATACTTAATCTATAATATTTAATGAGTTTGTTAATTGATGTGATGACTTTTATAGAGTAATTATATCATTAATTAATCTGTTATATTAGTTTAATATTAAATTATATATCATATTAACATAATGTCATATTTTATAGAATATGCTATATTAATTAATTATAATAATATACTTATTAAATAATTTTATCATAACTTCATTGTTATATTATGGTAATAACTAATAAATATAATTATTAGGTTATACCCATATATTATTAACTCACATATATTAGTCTAAATAATTATAGTGTTAAACAACTTATATATTATTTATCATAGTAAATATAATCAATATATCACATAATTATATATACATATGTATATAGTATTGTTGGTAATATATATATATATATATATATATATATATATATATATATATATATATATATATATATATATATATATTATATAGTGATATATTGATTATATTTACTATGTTAACTTTATATTGTATTAGTTAAATGTTATGTAACTTTATCTAATTATACTTATAGTTAATTTATAATGTTGGTTATAGGCTATTTAATTTATATATAGGGATTTCTAATATAGGATAATGATTATTATTAAAAAATATATGATATAGGTAATATCTAATATATTCTTTATATTAGATAGAAGATATAATCATTATCTTCTATTTAATTATAATAGCACTGAATTAATAGTAGAATTAGTCTAGTTAAACCTTGGTATATATTCTTAATTGAATTATACATATTATATTAATTATTATATCCTTATTAACATATATAATTAACATATATCAGTGTATCTTTTATAAGTAACTATTAGTGTAATTATCATATATTATATATCTTAGTTTAAAATTTATTATAAGTTAACAACTAATATAGATTAGTATAATACCATGTGAATTATATATTATTTAAGCTAACTTAATAATAATAATTAATTTAAATAAGCTAATTGAGTATTATTCAAAAGACATAGTACTATATTAATATATATTACTAGATATATATGAGATATAATATATTAGCCTATCTTACTATAAAGTAATATTATAGTATACTCTTAATAACTTATACAATGATATCCATATTAAGTTACTAACTATGTATATTTGTGAATATATACTAATAATAATTACAATTATATAAATTATAGACTATATATTAAATTAATAAATAGTCTATAATGTACTATAATATTATACATAATAATTAAATAATAAGTTATATTAAGTATTAATTACACCACACATATACTAGTTATACTATCAATTATTTTATATCTCTTTTTATATAACTAATAATATTTTGTCATAATATTATTTTGATGAATATAATATATTAAATTAAACTAATTAATATAGTATGATATCAACTAATTACTTAAGTAATGAAATAATTAGTTATATTATATAATTAAGTATATAATATAATCATAATATAGTATTAAATAATAGTTAAATAAGTACATTAATTTATATATAGTATATTTTGTTACAATATATATTAATTATTATATATTAGTATAATAATGAATAATTTTAAAATATATATGATCAGATAAATTATATACTCATTTGATCATTAAGTTAATATTTAATACCATGTAACATATACAATATGATTTATGATATAATGAATAAATCATATTGTATGTAAGAAGAAAACATAGTATATGACTTATATATTGACTAATATATGTATTTTATCTTTAATGAAGAAGAATAAACAATTATATAATAGTTAACTTCTACTAACAATTATATAAATTATAGACTATATATTATCAGATATAACTGAGATAAATTTTAATAATAGATATTTGTTACATATTAAAATATACTAATTAGTTAGAGGTATATTGATTAACTAATATTAGAGAATCATATAGTATTATAATGTCAATTAAACTAATTAGTCCCTATAATTATCAAATATGTATATATTTATATAATCAACAATATGTTTTTAATTTAACAAAAATAATATATTGATTATTATATAATATTTAATTATACAAATATATATTATTAAATATCAATTAACATATTTAATTGAGCTTATATTATAATTAGAGATAAAGTATATAGTAAGTAATATATACTTATGATTACCACATAATAAATAAATTATAGTTGTATTATAGTATTAATTATAACAATACTAATATAATTTTAACCTAAATACTAAAATTTTATTATAACTATATATACTCATGCTTAACTATAAATTATACAATAATACAATATGGAAAATGTATACATTATAACAATAATAAACATATCAAGTTACATTAATAAATCTATATTTATAATTATCATTAAAGTTATTGATTTAAATTATACTTATATATTACTATAGTAAAATCATATCATGATTATTATATCATATATAATAATCTTAACCAACTAATTATTATCTTATAATATTTAATATATTTGTACTATTGCTCTTATATATTACTAATTCACTAGTTAGAATATATATTATAATCATATAAGTTATAATAGAATAATTGGTTTAATTGATACTATGAAATAGAGTTAATGCATGGTTTTAGTTATAATCTACTACTCTTAGATTTGTTGTGATTTCTAAAACTATATTATACTACTAATTAAACCAATATTTGAGAATATAATGATGTATATGTATTAATATACTATATTATATTAATACATGAACCCATATTTATTAAGTATTAGTAATTATACCTTATCAACCTATTATTATTGCCTAATTTAGTATATTATAACACTTTAATTAAATAATAGTACTATAGTAGTTAATACCTTATATATAACCATAATTAATTAATAATACAATTATTTTGAACATATAACTATATCTAAAGTCATTTTAACTAACATATAATAACTAATAGAGCTATATTAATTATACACATATGAGAATATAATTGGTAATAATAATAATAATAATAATTAATTATGATTACCAATTTAATAATAATTCAATATAGTCATAATATATATATCTAAGTGTTATTTATATTAATAATATAATATTTATATATATCACTAAATAATTATATTCTAATTATGTTTATAGCTATCAACATAATTAAACATTATATAGGTTACATAAACAATATATTATTAACCTAGTAATATTTACTCAAGGTATAATATACAAGACTATTAATGGTTACATAGATTAGTCATATCATGATAATTAACTTAGATATATAGATAACTCATAGGTCAATACATATATAATTATAACAATTATAAAATCATAAATAATAATTAGTTATTATATTATTATATTAATAGTTAATTTCAGTACATTATAATATTAAATATAATTGTATGTTATAATTATATTCACAATAACTTAAGAAATTGTAATATAAATAATTTCTATCATAAATATACTCATATACTATATATTAATAGTATAGAATTATAATAAATATATGTATTTTAATATTAATCAGATTAGCTTAAATAATGATAATTGTAATATTACTACTTTATAGTAATAAGAATAATTAGTTATTCTTATTATAACCTTTATAAGAATATACATATTTACTCAAGGTATTTATGATTATTGAAAGTAATATATATGTAATACAATAAATTATATAAATAATATAATTTATATTATAAAATATTCTATAATGTATATGAATATTTCATGGTTAGTAATGGGTAAATAATTATTTCTAATATTTAGTAATTAGGTATACTAGTTTAGTAAATTATACAATAATACAATATGGAAAATGTATACATTATAACAATAATAAACATATCAAGTTACATTAATAAATCTATATTTATAATTATCATTAAAGTTATTGATTTAAATTTAATGTTACCATATAACGTGTTATATTAAACTATATTCATAATTAAATTATGAATATAGACATAAAAATATTAAATAAAATTAATTAATATATACTATAAAATTTATATTTTTATATGGGACCTTAAACTTTAATTTCTAATAAATCACCTAAAACCAAACCATTCTAATTAATAAGTACTATAGTATAATTATTATATAATCTATTTCACTAGGTCAACATATAAATTTATCATGATAATAATTAACCAATATTATTACAGAAATAATGTATGATAATGTGTATACTATAAAGGAAACTATATATATTATTAGTATAATTATGGTCATATAATTATACATAGTATAATTATATTGGATAAATAATTATATTATTTATCCAATATATTTACTGATATTTAGTATGTAATTATACTAAATATATAATATTTCCTTTGTGTAGTATATTAAATTATTATATATTACAATTAATATAATAATTTAATATACTTAATACCACCATAGTTAATAAGTTATTAACTATTTTTACATTTATACCCAGTTATACTCAATAACTATATATATGTTAATATTGACTATTAATATTAACTAGACCTATTAAATTATAATGTGTAATTATTCTTAATTATTACATACTATTAATAATTAGTATACTAGATAATTTAGTATTCATACTTACATAATACCCTTAGTATATCTTGTTATATATAGTTAAATCTAGATATAAGTAATATATCTAGATAAGTAATACACTAGTAATTTATATGTAACCACTAAGTTTATCTAGCTAAGGGAAAATAAGTTGATTAAAGGAATTATAATTGGTTCTAAATATTGTTAACATATCTTTATTATAGCACAGTTATCACTAATATTAATAAACTTAAATAACAATAATTTATAAGGATATTTGGAAATAGTTATAAGTATATGTTAGTTTATAAATAATACTAACCTTAATACTTATCTTATTTTAAGATAAGTATTATAATATCCTTTATGAGATCATTTTTGATTAATTATATTTTTGTTATATGGTATGTATTATTAAATCATATGGTATACTTAATAAATTATACCATTATTATAAAATAATTCTCCTTAACTCATCTTTGGGTTATTTTTTCTCTTAAGAACTATTGATTTAATTATATGCATATATAATTATTAGTGAAATGTCAATTATTGTGACATTTACACATAATATTTTATTATGTGTGTGTGTGTTATAAAATACAAAGATGCAATATACTGATAAATATAGTGATTAACTCACCTAATATAGTAAAATATTATAATATTAAGGGTAACTAGTTAATATAATAAATCACATATTTTAGTATATATACATTAATAATAATTATAATTTTTTTATCATAGAAAATTATTAACTTATAATAACTTGTGTATTATTATTATTATTATTATTATTATTATTATTATTATTATTATTATTATGAAATATAAATTACTCATTAATATAGTGGTTTATATATTTATAACATTATATATAGTACCTTGGTAATTAACATTAATTTTAATGAACTATATTTAGCCTTTTAATGATATACTTTTTATATTATTGGTTAATATATTTGATTTTAATATATTTATACTCATTAATTCTTCCATTTCATAACTAATTAATTAGGTATTATTATATACTAAGTTGAAATTAAGTATTTATAATATGATAATATCTTTTATTATTAATAATTAGTATAATATATAATAATAATAATATTAAAATAATGATAATTATATAACCCAATCTATCCAACTGCTCAGGGTTGGCTTTTAGGAATATCACCTTTTAATATATATATTAGCTAATTAATACTAATATACTAGATTAGTATATTAGATAAATTTTCATATTATTACTATATCTCTATTAACTTAATTTATTGATATAATCTATAACTATCATATATTGAAGTTAATGATAAACTATAATACTTATTATTATTACAATTTAATATAAAGTAAAATAATTGTTATATATTTATAATTTAATAAATTATAGGTGTTTATTACTTGTATATATTAATAATAGTAATCATTATAAGACTAGGTAATTATAACATTAATTATGATAATAATAACAATAATTAATACACTTTATGAGTATATCTAAATTATATAACTATAAAACATGTAATATATAAGAAGTCAACCTTACTATAGTCAATTATATTTGCAAGTATCTTAGATAACATAGTATACCTCATTAAATAATACCACAATCTATAATTAAGTAATATTAATTAAATAAGATTCTTATAATATGGAATTATTAATATTACATAGTTCAAGATAATAATGTATAGGTTAACTAATTTATATTAGAAGTCCTTCATGAGAGATACATAAAAATAGATATTCATAATAATACTAATATATAACCTATAACTTATTATCTTGAACTATGTAATATTAATATATATAGATCAATATATAAACCTACTTATAATGGTTAAATATAATAAAGTATATTATAACTTAATAGTGAAATAACCATACTATTAAAGTTATATTTTACCATGAGAAATTAATAATACCGTGTAATACATATAACATAAATAATATTTTGTATGAATTATTAATCATAAATAGGTAGCTTATATTTGTAAGTTAAATTTATTTGAGCTTATGTATTTACACATGCCAACTATCAATATTATCATAATTTAACTATACTTGTATTTGTTACAGACAATATACTAATTAGATTATACTATTACTAGTATTATTTGATTATAATTATACTAGTAATATATACAAACACATTAATTATTACTCTTCCACAAAATACTCCTCTTCCTTAGTATAGCATATGTAATATGGCCCAAGTGTTAAGCAAAATAAAATCACCATTCCACTTTTTGAATAATTGAGATATGCCCACTATTAATAGCTATCTAGTATATTCTTGTAGATCTCAATGTTGTATGAAAATTATAATTTAGATAATTTACTATAATACATGAAACATACCCTGCCTACATGGAATGAATAATTTTCATACAACATTGAGATCTACAAGAATATACTAGATAGCTATTAATAGTGGGCATGTTGTCTATTACAAATGACATTAAATTATTATTATTATAGTTAATATAATTTAAATTACAATGTATAAAATAATTATTTCATAGCACTCAAATTATCGATTACATATTGATATCCACAGCCTTGATATCCACTTATATATAACCATATATAAGTATTATTATATGGTTAGTTTATAATTGTTAGTTAAACTAGTAGATAGATTTTAATGCATATTATCACTAATTATATTAATATTGATATAATATTGCAAAGAAATCCCCAATATTATTACCTGCTATATGTATCATTAGAAATATAATAAGTATAGTTATAATCTTCTAATAAATACTTCCAAATAGATAGTGTTATATCTAAGTTAATCCAATAATAGTTACTAATTAAAATATTATATGACTTAATCACTAGTTATCTAATAAGATACGAAGGTCTATTATGTGTCTCTTAAAAATTTACAAATAATATTTACAAATTTATTATTAAGAAAATAATAGGAGTAATTAAACCAAGTGAAAACAAATATTCATTTTCGCAATTAGTTATTTATTGTGTCAAGTTATTTAGTTGTAATAGTTATATCTAAGTAACTAGCCATTGATATATATGTATGTATATTCCAATAATATAATATCTTTATATAATAGATATATAGCTATAACTATTACAACTAAATAACTTGGCACATTAAATAACTAATTGCAACTATGAGTATATATTTAATTTAATAGAAATAACCAATAAAATATCTTAGTTAGGTAAACATATCATAAAAACTAAAATAATACATCATACTAATGCAAGTACATCTAATAATATATTAAACAAATATCTATGGCTTATACAAAGATAAGTATTAAGTCATAATTATGATGAATATGAATCAATTAATTATGATTAATTTTTATAAGGTTCACTAGTAAATTGTGGCTTATATCCATACATAAGCCAAATTATATGGATATAAGCATATGTCATCGTTGGCCATTAACGAGTGATATTAGTTTAAATTATATATTACCCCATATATTTTTAAATAATATATATTATTTGATATATATTGTAATATAGTGAGCTATTTATCTCACTATTTAACTTGTTAGTCTTAATTATGTCATAAAAATTATTTGAAATGATCATTCTAAATATATTTCTATAATATAGTTTATTGAATAGCTCTAAATGAGGTATATTATGTTTATACTTGTCCATAGACTAATCCATGTATGTTAAACTATATCTTATATACATAAGATATGTTGTTGAACCTTATTTTAAAGTCATGCAATAGATAAGATTAGTGTTTCTCCACATTCTATATTTCATTAATGAATTAACTTGTCATATTTAAACCATTTAGATATTTTAATGAATAGCAATATAATTAATAATAGTTTATATAATTACTATTGCACTATACTTTAGATATATACTATTAGTAATATGGGCATGAATAGTGAATTATATAAATTTACAAGGATAATTAATGATGACATAAGATTACTACATAAATTAATTCACATATTTATAGCTTAACTATAAATATGTGAATTAATATGATCATTTATTATAGTAATGATATTTCTTTTTATATAATAAATTATCTTATAGCCTTTGATCATGTCTATTTGATATTATAATTAATATTATAAGAGGAATTCAATCAACAAAATATACTATAAATATTTTTATGAGATGATAAGTTTGAAGATTAAAGCACCATGGTTGTCATTAATTGCCTATTGGTATTATATATAACCATGCATCAAGTGAAATAAGTATATGTTTATAGGGTCAATATAACCTAATAATAACCAATATAATTATTAAATTGGTAATTGGTAGGGGACCATTACCAATTTGAGTGACACTAATTTATTATATTTACTAAAATAAATTTAAAGTATATCACACTTATACTTAACATTTATAGTAGTAAATATAAGCTTCTAGCCATAGTTGCCTTCAGGTGCAACTCCCACATGATTTTATGTGCAAAATAATAGGAACCCAATCATGTTATCAATAATGAAGTCACATTACCTATTAACCAACATTTGTTTAGTTTGTAATATAGTATTTATATTACAAACTAAACTATATTATGGTTATACACTAAGGTATATTATGGTTCTTTAATTTTATTGTAATATTATGTTTATGTAAATTAGACTTGACCATATTTCCTTTGACCATTTTAATTTAATTTCTTTGATTACTTAGATCTATATTTAAATATGGTTACATGATTTTTACTATAAATATGGTTTTAATTATGACAATATTCACCTATAATTTATTTTTAATAGTAAATATAGTAAATATGGTAGCATGATATTATGTAATATTCATGACAATATTCTTTAAAATAGACGTATATAAAACTTGAATACAAGCTAGCTGAACATAATAAATGATCCTTGAGAGATAGAGAACATACATTGAAAACTACACTCTTAAATGATTTTCCCTATTGAATCCATAAACCCAGGGTACCCTAACAACCAATTGCATAACTATAATAATAATTACTGGTTTACATATACTTAGTATTACCTATGCCAATACACTATCTTATTAATTATATATTGTAATTAGAACATTAGGGTTTTATAATTTACTCTCAATATAAGTATAATAGTTTTTAACTTCAATTTTTATAATTTAGTTTAATATGATATATATAGTAAGATATAGTATATATTAATTATAATATACTTACATTATATATTACAATTATAGTAATAATGAATAGTAAGGTTTGAAATAATAATAATAATATCATATTTTAATATATAAACTATTGATCATAAGCCATACTTATTATTAGCTCCCTTTACTATATGTTAATAGTTATCACTTATATTGAGAGTAAATTATAAAACCCTAATGTAAAGGTTATGAGATCTCATATGATATATAATAATTAGCATAAATCTCACCATGCACCATTAAATATATTTAATAATTAGCTCATATGTTGAAATATTATTATATAATTAATAATAAGTTAGTTATTTTGCCATTATAATTTAAGGTTAATACTATATGTGTGTGTATATTTACATTGTTAAAGTAATTTAATAGAAATAGATGATCATAATCATAATACAGAAGATAATTTGAGTTCAAATGGAAGAAAATCCAATGGTGCATGTTGACATGGAGTAGGATGATCTGAGAGTGCGTGATTAAAGATAGATTGTCAAAGGTACACATAAATCTCATGGGGCTACCAAGTGGAACATCCTCAGGGCTAATAATAGGCAATATAAATATACTAATATATCTCAATATATTAGTATTGTAGCACCCCAGTTTACATGAGATATACCTAAGTATAAAAATAGTTAATATTAAGAATAAACAGAGTATTGACATATGTAAATACTCAATACTCTAGCATTAGATATAGTTATTATGACAATAACTATATCTAATGCTAACTCAGAGATATAGGGTATATTAATTTTTATACTTTTATAATAATTACTTTATATTATAATAGTATAAAGTAAAATCAATATAGGGGATATATAATTAGCATTATTTAATTATGCAATAATGCTAGAACCTTAATAATTAATCATATTAATTCAACATTAGGTAGTCAATGCAAATGCAAATGTGCCCATCCTTCTTGATGTTATTACCATTGAGATTTAATTAAAATTAACACTATAAGGTATTAAGGTATAATAATTAGTCTAACATATTAATCATACTATAATATATTATAACTTAATATATACTAACTTAATGTTAGTATATATATTAATATATTATAATAGATATTATAATATTTGATTGATTCTTGTTTATGTATATTTTACATAAACATAATATTACAATTAATTATCATAATATACTATAATTTATAAGGTATTATGCTAATTAAGGTGCTTTCATACCTATTAACTTAATTATAATGAAATCTATACTAATATGGTATATTTAATAGTTAATATCATATTAACTTTATTAACTTAAAGTATATAGCCATGGATGATGGATTTAACATCTATTATATGATTTAATATTAAAGACTAATATATTTCTACATCTATTATATGATTTTTGATCTATATATTAATTACTAGTAATATATATTTCATATATATTTTACCTTATCAATAAATTTAAAGTATAAAAGAAAATGTTTTAAAAATATAATTAAGTATAAATATAAGGGAAGTATAGTCACTCTCATATTATATATAAGTTAGATATATAATTCATGTTGATAAAAAAATATATTAAATTGGTAATTGGTAGGGGACCATTACCAATATGAGTGACACTAATTTATTATATTTACTAAAATAAATTTAAAGTATATCACACTTATACTTAACATTTAGAGTAGTAAATATAAGCTTCTAGCCATAGTTGCCTTCATGTGCAACTCCCACATGATTTTATGTGCAAAATAATAGGAACCCAATCATGTTATCAATAATGAAGTCACATTACCTATTAACCAACATTTGTTTAGTTTGTTCAAATGTGTAAAATAATAGTAACATGATTGCATTTTTATTTTACAATAATATGATCATGTTATGGCTTAGTAATTACTAAGCCATAATTTAAATAATGGAATCATGTTATATAAAATTTCCATGGAATTATCCCCTAACTCCATGCACCTACCCCATGTACCTTCACAAGTATTGATAACAGATCATTATATCTCATTAGGCTAAGTAGGGTCTAGGACTGGTCTAGTTTGTAGACTTGAACTAATGATCATACCCCTATAGGCTCACCTTGAAAATCTCTTTGATGCCTTTACATGTTTCTCAAACAATGTCATACCTCTGCACATACCTCTATAATCATCTTACTTTCATTCTCATATTTGCTTCAAGCCTTCATACCATAGAGTTATATGATCTACTCTTGATGTTCTAGATCAAGGCTCTCCATATTTCTAGATTATGATCTATAAAAACCCTACAACACACCTCCATGATGTTTCTATTGAGTGATGAATGCCTCTATGAATTATTTTAGAGACATCTCACTTCACAAAGCTCTAGAACAATGTGAAATCAAAAGATTCCCAAATCTCCACTATTTTCTCAACCAATTTTCAATCATGAGGATAATAGTCTTTCTTTAGGATCCTATTGGTCATGATTGTCACCTCTTGTAGATAGCTAAAACTAGCCACCACTGGCCTTAGACTAGACTTAAGATTGATTATTACCAATCATTAAAAATCAAGCCTAGAAATCATTGAACATCCCAAATTTTCTTGTGCATCATTCTATAAAGCACTAAAATTGGGGTATATTATTGTATGCAACCATAAATTCTCATGGATTCATCCCTAAGAATCCTATGACATAACAATAGTCAATTCACCCTATGGACCTATTATGTGGGGCATTTGAACAAATATCAAATTTTAAAAGAACTAAATGGATAATCATAATTAATTAATAAGCTAAACCAAATTAAATGCCTAGTTGAATCATACATGTGTAATTAATGAATAAATAAATAAGGAAATTTAAAAATATGAAATATCTTAGCTTTTCATGATTACCTTTATGAGTTTTCAAGCCTTTAGAAATATCCTAAAATATCTCATTTTGGAGACCCATGCCTATTCATTTCAAATCATTATTACTTGACAACTATTAACTCTACTAGGGTTACATTTGACTCACTTAGGTTAGGTTTGAACCCATTCCAATCCTTAACTCCATGTTAACTCACCTTGGGTTGGGGTTAAATCCATTTGCTATAAATACAAGCCAATGCCCATTGAATTCTAAGCTTAGAAATTATAGAGTTATAATGAAAGTTTTATTGCATGAGATTCATATTAATATTGGTATAATGTCAAAATATTGATCCAAGCCACACCAAGGCAACAAAATAAAATGATTCCAATGAGAGAAGGAGCTACACACCTCCATTACCAAATACTCTTTAAGCACAAACTAAGCAAGACACTCAAAAATGCATTTGGATCTCCCAAGGAAGGTACAAGATTTGATGTCTTTTGTATTTTAGTTTTGATTCCACTTTTATTTTGTTCATTAATCTCACCCCTAGGATCGAGGCTTGTAAGTGTTAGTGTTACTATTTTTTTTAGTTTTGTTTCTTAAACTAACACTTGAGCTAACCTTCCTTCTTGGATTCTTATCATCACAAATGGCATGCCTGGTGACACTTAAAGCATCTCACATACTAAAGATACTATTGACAATTTTGACCCCATAGGTCAAATTACCACCTTTATCATTCAAAGCTTTTAATGTCATTACAGTGGAAGGATCCAAGTAGGTTTTTTGAGGTGTTCAGAGCAATTGCAAGGATAGGTCCTAAAGAGGCCAATGTGTATACATCTTCAACCTTCCGTCCAAGTGTTGGCCTTCAAGTTTTCCACAAAGAGTCTGTGGAAAAAGAATAATTCCTATTTATTTTATAAGGAATTATTTTAGGTTTTTTCCTTTGTTGGATTCTTTCAGACTTTTTGTTTGAAGCATTTTTCAAGACAAATTTTTTGAAGGGTTTTATTTCATCTTCTCGAAAGACCATTTCCAAGTTCTGAGGGACCATTTGCAAAAGTTCAAAGGTCTTTTTCTCTTCGAAAGGGTTCTTTTTCACAAACCTAAAGGTGCATTTCATTTCTTATAAAGGGTATGTTCCCTTTGGGAAAGTTATTTTCAAGGAGAAAAGGTACTCAACAGAAAAGATGAAGGTTGTTGAAGTTTTCCAAAGGACAAGAGGACTTTTTCAATATTTTAGAAGGTATTTTTCCATAAAGCCAAAGGGTTTTTTGTCTCAGAAAGAAGGGCACATTGACCCAAAAAAATTTTGAAGGACCATTTATAAAGTCTCAAAGGGTAGTTTTCCATTCTCTGAAGGGTTCATTCATTTTCTGAGGGGTTGATTAAAAAAGTTCCGAAGGTCATTTTATTCAAAAAGGGACCATTGTCAAAATCCTTAAGGCAAGTTTCAAAAACCCAAAGGGACATCTGTATAAAATCTGAAGTGAAATTCCTTTAGATAAATTATCTAAAGGAATGTGTTAGACAAAAAATCAAAAAGAAAGTTCACTTCCAAGAATTCCTTTAGACTTTTTGTCTGAAGGAATAGTCCATTACAATAATGCTGAAGTGCCACTTTGGAGAAATCCAAGGGACACTTTTGAGAATATTTAAGGGCTCTTTCCCTTTGAGAAAGTTCAATTTGAGAATCTCGAAGGGCTCTTTCCCTTTAGTAAGGTTTGTGCTAAAAAATTTGAAGGGTTAGAATCCCTTTAGAAAAGTCCACTTTTAAAATGTTGAAAGGTCTTTTCAAAAGTGCCAAAGGGACATTTTAAAAGCTCAAAGGGTAATTTGTAAGGAAATAATTCCTTCAAACTTTTTATCTAAAGGAATGGTTCAAGGAAAATCCTAAGACAATTACAAAGGACCAAACAAAAGAAGGAAATAATTCCTTCAGATAATTTATCTAAAGTAAATGAAATAGAAATAAACCAAAGGAATTGTCTAAGGTAAAAGGAAAAGAAACCAAGCAAAAAAGGTGAAAGAAGGAGATAGTCTATGGGAAAGAAAGTTCAAAATAAAAGAAGATCCAAGGAAATAAGCTATAGAATATAAATCCAAAAATAGGGAGAAAAACATATAGAGCATGTAGAGTGGCCTAAGCAAAGATTAAACGTGTCCAAGACAAGCATGAGCATGCAAAAATCTAATGAAGTATTGTTTTTTCCATCTATAGGAAGATCTATAGTCTAAGACTATAGTAAAAAGAATTACAAATAATAAATGAAATAATCAAATCATTCAAAGACATGCAACTACCTTCCGACATGACTCTTTCAATTCTAAAAGGGAGACTCGAATGCATAAATAGCTCAAGGAGTTTAATGGTGGAATGTATTTAAAGTTGATTGGTTAAAGATTTAGTTAACTATTTGCTGAAGTCATGCTTGTCTCCTAGTCATCTCTTACATGAAATGATCCAACTCAGTTTCAAGTTCAAGCTTTGAATGTTTCTAGCAGTTTATATTTGGAGATTGGCATAACATCATGCATGATGAAGGTTTTGACTCAAACTTGAGCTCACCATTATTTTCAATGCCAAAGGGTTTTTCATGCAATACAAAAGATAGGAATATATTTTTAGAAGGATTTGTTATCTTATCATAATGGAAATTGGACTTTGGTTGATGTGGGAGTTGACCTCCTTTTTTATTTTCAATGCCAACCTCTTGGCTTGTGAATGATTTTCTATATAAGTTGGATTTTCAGCCTTGAATTGTATCCTCTTTTTGGCAAGACCATATTCTACCAAAATTTGTGTTGTGTAACCTTTTTAGATTAATAGGACAATTATTAGACTCTAAAGAGTTGGTATAGTGTATTTATGTCATTTATTTGCATATGTGATAAAATTTTCTTCCTTATCAAATCTTGATTCTTACCTAGTTACCAGTTGATCAGATTATACAGGTCATGTTTTGTGTTTAACATCTCTTGGATGAAGTTATAGTGGATATAAGTGGCTAGTTAGTGCCTTGAATTAGGCATGTTCCTTCATTTGCCTCAAGCTTTGATCACTAGATATAACCTTTTCATGAAATACTGATGTGTAGGGGTCATTTGGAGTTAAAAAATTAGTCTTTTTACTGTCTGATCAGTGTTTTAGGAGCCCAAATTTAGTGAATCAAGCAAAATTTATGTGTATCCCCATCATTAGATAGGATTTCCGTTCCAATTTATTTCTTCCCTTTTCCCTAGCAATTCATAGCATAGAGTAGAGATCCTAATTGATACACCAGAGGGAGCTAGCCCTTATAATGTAGAGATTCAATCCACTGATTAGGTCACCCATAGCCTAGGATTGTTTCCATGTTTTAGCATACTGTGAAGGCTTGAAACTACCTTTACAAGGGTGCAAGTCTGATTGACAACAAATACCAAAGTGCAGCTCTTAGTTTTTAAATTAATTCTTAACCATCTTAAAATTTTGATTTTTTACTTTATTTTTACATATTCTATTTTTTAGTGTTACATAGATTTATATAGAGATCGATATCAGTTCCTATCTAACTATCCTTGATCCCATACTAACTAGCCTTAGTCCTATTTAATCAGCATCAATTCCTATGTAGGGCATGAACATGATAGCAAAATCAAGTTTTTAAGTTTCCTTGAAAGCTACAAGTTATCACTTGTGATTTTAAAACTTGTTAAGTCTCTATCTAACCATCTTATTTGTAGGATCTAGAGATTTAATACTAACTTGGAGATAACAAGTGTTTTATGATTTTTTTTTGCCTAAGGGTTCACAGGTAACTAACATTAGTTTTTATTAACCAAAATTAGTTTTGTTCTGACTGACATAAGTTCTCATGTAACCAACATCAGTCTCTATAGATTGACATCGATCTCTGTGTAACAAAAATAGAGAACCCTAAGAGATTGTTTCCAAAGATTATTTTCTCATTCATGAAAGTGATTCAAGGTAGGTCAAATTGCTCTAAAATTTGTAAGACCAAAGTGGGAAAGAGGACATAGATTTTCAAGTGTTAAGTCTTGAACATTTCATTTTAGTGCTTAAAAAATATTTAGTTAAGTCTTGAACATTTTATGTTAGTGCTTGAAAGGAATCTAGGTATTTATGTTTGGTTATTTTGTAAAAGTTTTACAAGTTTGAAACTAAGGCCAAGGGGATAAAAATTTCAAAAACACTTCCATTTGGTGCATTAAAGTAAACATTTATTTGTTTTATGCTAGATCTTTTATACTTGTGTGTTTTTCACAAATGAAGGATATGTGTATGCTCTCTTCCCATCCCTTTAGGGAATGTGGGTGACCAAAAGTGCTTATTACTTTCAATTAATGCCTTTTTCTAAGGCATGAAAAGAATGTTATTAAGGCTCTCCCCAAAACTCATATGGTTTGGGTGATCTAAACACAACCTCTAAAGTCTTTTCACTTAGTCATTTATTTTATGCAACTTGGCTTGTAAGCAAGAGTTCATAGCTTCCTCAAGAGTTATTTAGGGGAATTTGACCCAGATTTTCATATTCCAGCATTGTTTCAACCTTGATCCATGGTGGGGTATATAAATTAGGGCATGCATACTATCATTGTCAAGGGGTTGATTGACTAACTTCTCTAATCATAATCAAAACCTGAGTCAAGTCTGATTAACCATGGGATTACACTAAGAAGTACATAGATGGAATTACTATACAAAGGAATAGACCCTTACATAATAAGTTAACCAATATGAAATCAATTGATGTGAGGCATATCTAGTGTTAATCACACTTGGGAACATTTAGATGATTAAAAATTTAAGTTTTAAAATAACCCCACTTTCCACAGACATATTATTGTAGGGTGAGTAGCCTAAAGTTACATATCACCATATGATCTCTTGGGAGAAGGGGGTGTAAAAAACCTACCACTTCATGCACTTTTATTTTTGGATTAACACTTAAAATCCTTCAAAGAGCATGTATATAGATAGAATTCAATGATATGATACAAATTTGTCATTTTTAGGGCTTTGGATGTTATACTTAGTTCTATTTTATCATTATTCTTTTACTTGGTCTTTAAGTCTAAAACCATTTATTTTTTTATGCCATGTCAAAAATGAGTTTTGTGTCCACATCACTCATTTTAGGAGGCATTACACCATCCATTTAACACCATACTTTTTACCTTTGTCTTTTTGACAAATCTTTTTATATGTGTCACTTGATTGGAAAGGGTAACATTATGTTGCCTAATCCATTTCAAGTTTTATGCCTTGGAGTCTTGAAACAAACCATTTATTAACTTCTTAGAGTGAGATAACATTATTAACTTCTTAGAGTGAGATAACATTATGTTGCCTAATAAGGGTTCATACAACATGCATCTACTTCCCAATAAGGGTTCATACAACCAAGAGGTTTTAATGTTTCAAAAGTAATAATTTAATAGTAATTTATTTTTGTTCTTAAAGTGCCACAAACTCAATGACAAGGCCTTGGTTCACAAGTTCCCATTAATCATCAAGGTTTGACCAGTTGGAAACAAGTCCCTAATCAACCTAAATAGGTATAGTACATCACTCCCAGCCATATTCTTCCATCTCAACCATAATTTCCCCAAAACCAAGCCCATATACCAAATCCTAACATGAATATCACATATCAATGTGTGTAATTCCAAAAATTATATCCTAATTTGCACATACATATTCCAAGTCAATTCTCAAACCAAACCAACATTCCACAACAAAATATGCCTCCACTATACCCCAATCAAAGTAATCCACTTTTGACTACCTAGCCTCCACTTCAAACCAATGTTCCCTTCAATTTCCTAGCATAAGAGCTACAACAAATGAAGGATGTAATTAATGCCATCCAAGCCATAAAGTAAACTAAGAAGTTCAAGTTAGACAATGTGTGTTCCTACCCATTCAACATGGAGTATTTACAAATACCATTTCCTCTAAGGTAGAAACCACTAAAATTCAACAAATACAAGGGAACAGGAGAACCCAAGGCCCACTTGACCAAATTCTTTGTTGCTTTTCAATTAGTGGCCTATAGTGACATATACCTCCTAATATTATTTCTAAAGAGTTTAGTAGGACAAGCTTTGGAGTGGTTTCTAAAATTACCTAAAAATTTAGTTTTTAATTTTGATGATCTTTCAGACAAGTTTGTGCAACACTTGTCTTATAATCTCAAGCATGAGATTTTGTTAGTAGATTTGACACAATCCAAATATAAGGTCAGTGAAATATTTGTAAGTTATTTATAGTGATGGAGAGCACTTGCTAGTAAATTCATCCACAATTTACTAGATAAATAATTATCCATTATGTTTACCAAGAATATACACAATGAGATATCTTACCATCTAGAGCTGTAGTGTGATCACACTTTTAAGGAGATTATTTATAAGTTTTTTTAATCAAAAGATCCATTATTAACAAAGGGATCATCAATATTACCTCATCAAATCAAAACCAAACTATAAACCAAGGAAATGACCAAAACCAAAATTAGAACCATTTCTAAGCATAAGCATCACAACCAACAGATGCCAATAATTATGAAAATTCCAAGCCATTCAATCATAAAAATAATGTCGTTAAAACTGGAGTAACCAAGTCACAATATGTGTAAATAGTGGAAACACCATCTGCTCAACCTACTTTACATATGCACATCAATCCTAACCAACAACCTCTTCAACAAAGACAATAAACATTGCAGGCTAAACCAACATAATAAATGCAATAACCATTTCCTTTGCAAACTCCTCTAAGAAAAACTATGCTTACGCATTGCATTTTTGGTGACCTTAGAGAACCCATTAAATAGTGTTTCACAAGCTTGCCACTGCTAATCTTATCAAATAGCCTACTATAAAATATTATCTTGAGGGCATTCCTTATCTAGATTGGTACTGACTCGGGTTAATGGATATAGTTTATATCATTATGTGAAAATTAAAAATTTGATTGAGAATATGTTGGAAAACAAAGATATAACATTGGATAATGGATCTTCCACATCTAATCAAAACCTCAACATTTATCAAAACCCCTTTCCACAACAAAACAACCAACAACAATAGCAACAATAGATGGTACAACAAAAATAATAGTATCAACAATAGAGATAGAACTAACAAAACTAATAATTTCAGCCAAATGGATGGAACCAAGGTCAAAATGATTCCAATAACCAATAGACCTACCACATAGTTTCACATGACTACATCAAAGTTGTAGTCCATATTGTGGGACATTGCATTTCCACCATTTCCATCAATTTGAGACCAAAAACTAATCAAATAAGACCATTTATAATTAATTTTAATCAACCAAATCATGCTAGTGATCCTTCCTTAACCTAAGATTGCATACAAATACACCAAGTAGGGATTTCCACTTTTTAACCTCATACTTATAACTCATTATTGTCCTATGATAACACATAAGTACACTAGTAACTGAGACTTATCCTATCTAGCCCCCACCACCATTATTTGATAGAAACAATGGTTCTATATCTATCTCAATTTTACAATCACAACTTGGTAGTCAAAGATTACCATCCTAGGCCCATAGCTAGCTACCATTTCACCCATCCAACCCACCATTCTAGCTACAAACAATCCATTTACAACTATGTAAGAAAAGATGTTCGATACTATGGAACAATTGTAGAAGAATCCTACACAAATATCCATTTTGAATTTATTGCGTACATCCACCATCCATAAGATATATTGATAGATTTCCTTGTCTAATCCCAAGTTCCTAATGACATATCTCTAGATAAATTCCAATATCTGGTTGGACATTTAGCCCCATGCCAATAATTAACATTTGACCAAAGTGATATGCCATCTCTTGGTCCTCTGCATAACCATCCATTATACATCAAATTTATCATAACACATAACAAAGTGAAGTGTGTCCTCATAGACAATGGATTGGGTCTAAATATTGTGTCTCTAAAACTTATCAAGCTTCTTGGGTACACTATAGCTGATCTCTAACTATAAATAATCACCATTAAGGCCTATGACAATGAATAATGGAAATCATAAGGTACTATCAACTTGTTAGTTATCATTGGGCCTTTGACCCATGATACACTATGCCATGTGTTAGACCTTGATTTATCATATAATATAATTTTGGTAGACTTTGGATACATGAAATTTGTGAAATCCCTTCAACATTGTACAAATGTATCAAGTTCTTCCATTCAATTATGGATGTTACTATTCATGGAGATTTGCATTCATACGAACATTACAAGCATTTAGAGGCCAAGTACCAAATCTATAACTACCATTTTGGCTTGAATCTAGTTTGTAAGAAGGATAAGGGGAAATAAATACTTATTGATTCATCATAGGTCAATTGCATTAGCCCAGATACCCTTAGTTCACTTTCCCACATATGGTCTCTTGAAATATATAATCATTATACTATATTTACTAATGGCCTGGGAGAATATTTAACCCATGATACATTCCACATTGCCAAACTTCTACAAAACCCTAAGTCCTATGGAAGACCTAAATCCAAACCACCTTACATGGAATGGTAAAGAAAGGGAAAATTCCAATTGCATAGTCCAACACCTATCATTTTTTATACTGGTCACTTGCCAAGAATAGGACCTATTGGCATATGATGAATCTTAGTTGTATAATGACAAACTAGATGATTGTTACATAAGTGTCAAGTATCCCATTTCAAAAAAAATCATGGAGAAGCATGCCTATGTAAGAAGAGGCCTTGGGATAAATCAAAAGGGTCCACTTGAGCCAATTTATGCCACTTGATACAAAGGAACATATGGTCTTGGATTTAAACCACTTGGGGTGATACCATGTATCTTATTCATGTTTCAATGCTAAAAACTATTGATGACAATGCCAGCATCAAAGAAAAGTTTGATCATAGCCATTTTGATGACTTGGCTAATACCATTTTATTTGATACCAATGCAATTTGTACCTTTCAACCATTTATTCCCCATAATCTACTTCCTTTATGTTATTCTTAACTTATAGACTGGGACTAACAAGAATAAATAATATCGATCAATGAGTTTCAAAATGATGAGGCCTTTTGAAAAATTTTAGGACTAAAGGACAATGTTCTATTAGGAGACCACAAACAAGGGTTCTCAATCAAGTTAGATCCTGAAGTGTATTTTAGAAAATGGGTGAACACCCTTAGCCATAAAAAATTAATTAAAACATTGAGGTCCCAAAGTGAAAACCTCTTTGAGGTGCTTTTAGACTAGGTAAATAGTAAAGAGAAAGGCCAATATAGTGGTAAAAACCTATTTCATGCACCATTAGATGAGGGTGTTCAACCTTCCTCAAACATAGCTCAAGAGACCACCAACAATGAACTTGCCTATGTGTCTGAGTTCAATTTTTAAGAACAATAAACTTTTGATCAAATCATCTAATATTTCTCAACAATGTTTATCACATGGCCATCCCTACCATTATGATATTATGATTCTTCATACCTATGAGATCTTGAAGATACAATCCTAACATAGGACTCTACCATTGCAGACTAGTTTAAATATTTTCCAACCATTTTGGAAGATGGTTCAACTCTTATGGTGGAGGATACTATAGACGTTAACATCGAGACACTAAATGACCCAAAATGGATAAAATTAGTCACGTCCCTCACTGAGGAACATGAAGTCTTTACCTCCTTGTTGAGGGAGTTTGTTGATAAATTTTCCTAGGCCTACTTAGACATGTTAGGTTTGGACCCCACTTTGGTTGTGCATCACCTTTTGGTACATCCTGATGCCAAACATGTGAAATAAAAATTATGTAAGATTCATCCTCACATTATTGTATTAGTAAAGAAAGAGTTAGAAAAACTCTTGGAACCAGGGTGTATTTGATTTATTGACTACTCAAAGTGGATCTCGAATGTTGTACCAATCAACAAGAATCTAGAAGTAATCAAAATATGTACTAATTTCAAAGAAATAAACAAGGCCTATCTAAAGGATAAATTTACTCTATCGAACATTGACATTATAGTCTATTCCAAAGTGGGTTATGAAATGATTTCACTAATGAATGGATTTTTAGGGTACAACCAGATCTATATTACACTATAATATCAACATAAATAGTGTTCACCACTCCATGGGGAACCTTTTATTAATAGGTTATGCCATTTGGTCTCAAAAATGTTGGGGCCATGAACCAAAGATCCATGACCATCATATTTCATGATAGGATGCATAATATTATTGAAGACTATGTCAACGACATCCTAGGCAAATCAAAGACTAGGGTCAATAATCTAACAACACTACAAAGGCTATTTGAAAGACTGCATGAATATAAAGTCAATCTCAATCCTAAAAGTGTGTTTTTGGATTTATTTTAGGTAAATTTTTTGGCTTCATTGTGTCTCATCGAGGCATTGGATTCGACCAAGCCAAATTACAAGCCATAACTCAGATGTAACCATCAACCAATTTGAGTCAACTCTATAGTTTTCAAGGAAATATCTAGTCTATCAAATGCTTCATCTCTTAGTTGGCTAATAAGTTCCATACTTTTACACATTTTTTGAATAATGGTGTCACATTTCACTAGGATGATGAATACTGGAAAGCTTTCCAATAACTAAAGGACTATCTAGCAAATCCACTTGTTTTATTACCACCAATATCAAGAAATCCATTCTCACTATACCTATTATCTATAGATAAAGCCTTGGGGGAAATTATAGCTCAACATGATTATAATGGAAAGGATCATGCCATGTATTGCTTAAGTCAAACATTAGTTCCGTATGACCACAATTATATGTCTATTAAAAAAACATATTTAGCTATGATCTCTATAGCTCAGAAACTACAACATTACATGTTACACAATAAGACCATGGTTATTTAAAAAGTAGATCCACTCAAGTATGTACTATCTAAAATAGATTTACAAGTTTGCATAGCCAAATGGATCACGCTCCTTAGTGAGTTCAAAATAAAACATGTCAACCAAAAATACATCAAGGGGAAAGTTCTTACAGATCAACTTGATAAAGCACCCCTTACAAATACATAACCACTAACATTCCAATTCCCAAATGAATCCATTATGACCATCATTGAAACACCTCTTAAGGATCAGTATTAGAAGCTATATTTTTATGGATCATTCATAGCACATGGATTAAGGGTAGGCCTTTTATTTATTGCACCTTAAGGGGATATTATCCCTAAATCATTTTGGATAAAATTTCCTTGTACCAACAACATGGTTGATTATGAAGCACTAGTGTAGGGATTCATCAAGTAGTATAATGGAATATCCAACATCTAAAGGTTTATGGTGATTCTCAGTTAATTATCAATCATATTACAGACCATTTTTAGACCAAAGATGATAAGTTGGTACCATATAAGGCCATAGTCAACACTCTCAAACAACATATTTTTGATGTCCAGTTTGAACATATACCAAGGGCTAGTAATAGAACAATGGATGCCATGGCCACCATTGGATCATTGATTCATCATATATATATTATAAAAGAATACCAATTCCTTGTTGAAAATCTCCAAGGGCTAGTAATAGAACAATGGATGCCATGGCCACCATTGGATCATTGATTCATCATATATATATTATAAAAGAATACCAATTCCTTGTTGAAAATCTGCTAGTGCCAGTAAATGATCCTTCAACCATGATATTGTTAGTCCTAGCTCTATATGGTATTCAAACCTTTACAACTATCTTCATAACTAAATAATGCCACCAAACCTATCCCTCAAATAATACAAGGCCTTTATCCACCATGCCACACATTATACCTTAATTGAATCAACCCTTTACTACCATGGTTTCGATGAAACTCTAATTTGTTATTTAACTTTAACAAAATCTACATTAGCATTATGAGATGTTCATGAATGAGTATGTGGATCCCTCACAAGTAGGGACATCCTCTCCAAAAATCTCTTGCATATTGGATATTATTGGTCAATGATAGATGTAGATACAACTCCATATGTTAAAAAGTGTGATAAATGTCAAAGTCATGCTAATCTAATTCATGCCTCAACCAAGAATTTAAAACCAATGCTTACATCATGGACATTTGATACATAGGGCCTCGATCTCATTGGGAAGATAAATCCCACCTCATTCAATGGCCATAAATATATCCTTACCACCATCAAATACTTCACTAAGTGGGTTGAAGCTATACCCCTCACTTACATGACTAGAAAGAAAATTTCCAAATTCATCTTTAACCATCTCATTTGCCACTATGGTATTCCCTCTAACATTATATTTTATAATGGTGGATCATTAAAAAATAAGGATGTCAAATCTCTATGTTCCAAGCACAAAATTACTCAACATTTTTCAACCACATATTACCCTCAAGGTAATGGCCAAGCTGAAGCATCTAATAAAACCATTATCAATATCTTTAAAAAGATTGTCAATGATGCTGGCCATGATTGACACCCCCAAAGATTTTACACCCTCTGGGCATACCACACTAATCATTATACTCTAATAGGAACCACTCCATATTCACTTATTTATATAATTGAGGCCATTCTTCCCATTGAGGTTAAGTTACCTTCTTTTTGCATCTCTTTGAAGCATGTCTTAGATAATGAAGACTATTGATTAGCTCACCTATAAGAGCTAGAGTTACTTGATGAGAAATGCATCCCCATAGTCAACAACCTATAAGCATACCATAATTGACTCCATAGACACTACAATCAACACATCAAAAATAAAGAATTTGATCTTGGTGATCTTATCTTTAAATAAAACCAATAGAATACCATGACTAAGAAAAAACACAAAGGCAAGTTCAAACCTAACTAGATAGGCCTTTTCATCATTATTGAAAACTATGGCATTAAAGCATACAGGCTCACTACAATCTATGGGGATGAAATTGATGAGCCAATGAACATTATACACCTTAAGCATTACTTCACTTGAGTAACCTAGTATATTGTCTATAAGGCCCATTTTAGTTATACCATAATATTGACATTCTTCCTTATACCATACCATTATATCATACCATTCTCCCATACATTTCCTATCGACCAAGCTATTCTCACCCTCCCTTCCCATCCCTTTGGCCTTGGTTCTATTCCATTAGTTCCATGACCACTTTCAACATGAAGACTCAGTTCAAGTTTTAGCAGTTGATTCAACATTCTAGATAGAGGCCATATTTTTGGAATAGTATGACAGTGGTTTGGTAGTTACATCCTTCTTTTCTTGTTCCATTCTATACCATGTGGGTCTGATTATAACCACCTATGGGCAAAGTAGTGTCCCACCATCATGCTACTAATTATAACTCTGTATGGCCAAATTAGTATCATTAACCTATATCTTTATTTATTTAATATAATTTCCTATGGAAAAATTAGGAATAAAATTATTTATCATGCCTTGAAGTACCACCTTGCCATTCATATGTCATACTATGGCATTTGCCAACTTTGTTTTTTTAATTTGAATTGGCTATTAACTAGTCTGATTCCTCTGTTGTAAGGCAAAACTATAGTGACTTTATGTCCCATCCTAAGATTATGTAGGTAGTGCTCAATTCCCATTGAGGTCAACTCAGTCACTCTTTGGCATGATCACACCATTTTGTGAGCAACCTGAGCCATGCTCTCACCATTTTGAGAGCAATTTAATTTTGAATGATCTCATCATTTTATGAGATTGGACTATTTAGTATCTCATAATTCCCCATAGAGTTGAGATACTTCAAATAAAAATTCCAAAAACATTTGAAAATTGATCCAAAAAATCCTAAACATTGACCACTTCTTTGCCTTAAGGATTCTGGAATCCCAACAACTTCTTTATAAGAAACCACTTTTCATTTAGTTCCCCCATCCTTATTGGCTTGATATCCCACACTCACACCATTTTATTATCCCATTCACATATTATTCTATCACACAATCAGGTTTTCTTCTTATCATAATTTTCTTCTATCTTATTTCTTGGGAGAACTACATTTACCCTGAAGTTTTTGTTATATATTGCATCCATAAAACTATGTAGGTGGCATCCACTTGCCTAGTACATTTAGAGATAGCTCAGCTACCCCCTTTATTTTCTTCTATTCCCCCATTTTGTTTATTTATTTTGTTGTCTCTTATCATCTAGGGGCAATGTTCATTATCTTATTTGTGTCATGTTATTTATACTAACATTGTGACTAACCATTGGTTTTTTTTTTGTGTTCTTTTGATTGTTTATTGTTTGTTTGTTTTATTTTTGTGCCTTGATTTAGTTTATGTGTGTTCATTGGGTGATTCCTTGTGAATTAGTATTGAATCCATCCATATTCATACATCAACATTATCATAATGATTTTTATCATTGGTGCATTGTTTTCATTTGAGTATTGGATCACGAGTTAGTCCATATGCATATTTTAGCCAAGTTATTATGGTGTTCTATTATGATGCCTACTATTATGTGCTATATAAAAAATCATCTCTAGGAGTCTACATGGCAATGAGGCAATGATATATCTCCTTGGCTCCAAACAATTCCTAATCTAATCCAAATCATATCCTAGATAGAGTAATTAAACAATGAAATAATTTTTCCCCTTGCTATTTTAGACAAGCATCTCCCTACAAGTAGGTTGACAAAGTTAATTTTATCCTATGTAACAATTTTGCATCATATTCCATCTTATGTTTTCCATTATTAGGATACAATAATTATATCTACCTTTGGGCAAATCATTTGTATACCATCCCACCTACACTACTAATGATTCTAACCACCTTTGGGAAAATCATTCTCTTCCTTCTGCCCAATTGGGGCATGTTTTCCTTGTGATAATGCTTATAACTACCTTTGGAAAAACCATTAGCTCTACCCACCCAAATGGGGCATGTTTTTATCCTATAAATGATTATAACTTGTTGTGGGCAAATCATCTTGTTTGTATGCCCAATAGGGGCAAATCCATATACCACTAATTAAAACTTCTTATGGGCAAATCAATCTCTTCTACCCATTTTTATATTTTTGATCCAATTATTTCCTCATTTTAAGGGACTGATTACCAACCCCTTTTCCAACCATTCCTTTGAGGGGAAAGTTACAGTTCATCCATTATCATTGAAGTCATAGGCATACAAGACCTTTTCATTCTTTGAAAATATGTTACTGTGCTTATAGATTTCAATGCCTTCCCAAATAAGGGCAAACTATAGACACCTAAAACTAGCCACTACTATCCTTCGATTGGACTTCAGATTGATTCCTACCAACCATTGCAAATTAAGCTTAGGAATCACTGAACATCCCAAATTTGCTTGTGCATCATTTATAAAAAATATGAATCATATTGAGACATCCCTAATAAAAGTATCCTATCATATGCAACGATAACCTCTCATATATTCATCCCTAAGCATATTGCAACATAACAACAATCAATTTGGCCTATGGACCTATTAAGTAGGGCATTTAAACAAATATCAAATCTTGAAAGAGCTAAATGGCTAATCATAATTAATCAATAAGCTAAACCAAATTAAATGCCTAGTTGAATTATCCATGTGCAATTAATAAATAAAAAATTAAATGTCTTGGCTTTTCATGATTACCTTTATGAGTTGTCAAGCCTTTGAAAATATCCTAAATATCTCATTTTGGAGACCCATGCCTATTCATTGCAAATCATTATTACTTGACAAATATTAACTCTATTAGGGTTATATTTGACTCACTCAGGTTAGGTTTAAACCCATTCCAAGCCTTAACTCCACCTTGACTCACCTTGGGTTGGGGTTAAATCCATTTTTTATAAATATAATCCATTGCCCATTAAATTCTAAGTTTGAAAATTGTAGATTTATAATGTAGGTTTTGCTGCATGAGTTTCATATCAATAATGTTATAATCACAAAATATTGAGCCAAGCCACACCAAGCCAACATATGATAATGGCACCAAGGAGAGAAGGAGCTACACACTTCCATTGTTAAAGACTCTTTCAAGCACAAATTGAGAAAGCCACTCAACAATGCATTTGAATATCCCAAGTAAGGTAAGAGAATTGATGTCTTTTGCATTTTAGTTGTGATTCCACTTATATTTTGTTAATTAAAATCACCCCTAAGATATAGGATTGTAAGTGTTAGTTTTAGTGTGGTTTTTTAGTTTTGTTGATTAAAATAACACTTGACCTAACCTCCCTTCTTGGATTTCTATGATCACACCTTTGACTTGATGTTTACATCATCTTTCTTCTTCTCTATTTGATCTGATACCAAACACTTTTGGAATTTTATTCTAGTAATTAATTCACCTTGATCCATGGGATGATCATGACTAGTTCTCACCTTATTTGGTTTCCATATCATGATTTGTCTCTTAGGAGTTTCCAACATCTTGTTTTGACTTGAGGACTTATTCAATATGATCTTACAAAATCTTATAATATGACCAACACATTAACATTCATAGAAAATAACCTTACTCTTGTTAGACATACCTCTTGATTGATGTGGTCTATGATATATTCTTTTCCAATAACTTACTTTACCATAGTCCCATGAGAAATCATTCTTGGGTATAGTCCTTCTACAGTCCTTTGATTTATGTCTAGCCTAATAATAAGCAAAATAATGACCATGGGAAAAATTAGAATACCTTATGGCATTAATCTATCTAATTGGTCTTCTCATATTTCTCTTTATGTTGACATTATTACTGACTTGATCTATCTTCTTCTAACCTTTCTCAAACTTTCTCATCTTGTCTATGAGCTTCTCATGCTCAAACTTCAAGGAACCTAGCTTAGACTTTAACTGATCACACTCAACTTCCTTTGATATCAAACTTGTATTTGCAACCTCTAATTGATTATTGTGATACTTGATGGTATTTACATCCATTTTGGTTTCTTTGGACATGTAAATATTTAGGATACATATCTACTCTTCAAGAGCCTTGACCACATATCTCAACTCTTGACTCTTTTTTTTAACTGCTTAGCCATCTTATACTTTTAGGATCACCTTTCAAGTTATTAGACTTGATTTGAAGGACCATGATTTGATACCAATTTTTTGAAGAAAAATTACCTTGAGGGTGTGAATAATTCTTCAAAATATTCATTCAATTCAGCTTAACATTTATGATCCATTCATACATGTACATAGATATTAGCAAGCATAACCAACCATATAGGAGCATGAAATAAGATAACAAATCATATAAGTGGGAAAACCTTAAGGGGAAGAAAACCCAATAATATTTTAAAAATGACTAAATTAATATAAGGAAAAAACCAAGATTTCATGAAGCACCAACTTCACATGGAGCACCAACCCCAACTATCCAAACACCCACTTAACTAGGCTTTATCAAACACCCACTTACAAGGAGGAACTAACCCCCTTTATGACTTAACACCAACTCAACCACATAATTGATTTGATAAAATTCAAGAAACCTTGTTTCTAAAAAAAGTAATTATGACCACATCTTCATCTCTTCACACTCTTAACCCTCTCAAAATACCTTCTAGGACTCTTCACTCAATTAGGTCTTTTCAAGACTGATTAGGTCATATGACATTGATATTCAAACTCAGACCTTCTATTATATATTTATTAATACACACACACACACACACACACACACACACACACACACACACACACACACACACACACACACACACACACACACACACACACACACACACACACACACACAAACACACACACCCATATTATGGTTTACATGAAATAATTATTATCCTTAATGTGTTATTTCATTCATTTGCAATCTCTTCACACAAGTGTCTTCCTTTTCAGAATTAGGCCTAAATAGTCTTGCTTTTATATAAGTCACTTGTTCTCACACACCTTGGTCAGACATAAAGACTCACACACTTGGATTAACCTTAAAATATGTCTTATAAAATATTTAAAACATTAATCAAACATTAAAATAGGTCATCCTCATATTAAAATACCAAAACCTCTTTTAGGCCTTAAGGAGACCTAATTCAATTAGGCTTTCATTATCACATGTTACCATTTGATCTAATTAAAACACTTTAAAAATCCACACAAAATATTAAAACTTCATACTAAAATAAAATATACCTTTAATAATCTCATATTATGTCCATGACACTTTTTATCTCCAACCACCACTTGAAGCACGCCATTAGTACTATTCATAATTAGGTCTATGCATACCCATAAAGTCTATCTTGAACTAATGAAGATAAAAAACCAATTAGATAAATATAAATGAAATTAAATCACATATTCAAAAACCTCATGTTCATCAAAAACTTAATTATATACTTCAAATCAGGGTATACAAGCTCAAACTCTTCTCTGTAAAATGCTTACTCTGAACTGCCAACTAGCCTCAAAACACAGTCATGGAAACTTGAAATTTTGATACCTAAAAGAACATATTAAAGGAATTATAATTCATTAAAATGATACTAAAACACCATAAAAACTACATAAAATAAAATATAATAAGATCTAATTCCAATTAATGGTCTTGCAGACCAATTTGTTGACCCTCTCTCTCACAGACCTCACTCATCTAGTTAAACTATTTTGGATTCAACATTTTCATTACTTTAAATAAATACCAGACCTTATATAAATAATGTATAGGACATAAAATTACAAAATATAAACATCATGTAAATTATATGATTCAAATTGGGGCATAGAGCCTCAAACCTATCACTGCAACTTGCTTACTCAAAACCACTAGTTTGCCTTGAAGCACAGTCATGGTGACAATGACTTTGAACACATGTATAAACACCTTCAATGACTTAAAATGAATTAAAATTATCCTATAATATCATTATACAATTATTGGATAGAAATATAGTATATTAGAATGGCAATATTTTTCTTATAGACCAATCTCATAACCTCACAATAGACATGCCTTATTGAGCTAGACAAGTCAACTTGTGATAAAAAATTTCACTATTAACACTAACCTCCAAAATTTATACCAAAAATGAACATGTCCTTAAAGTATTAAAAAAATACCTCCATTTACTTGTATTCATCCCTATTCCATGATAATACATCCCTAATCATCTTCTCACTTTTACTTGGGTTTCTCACTATTTACACCATTAGGCCTGTTAGTGACTAGTAAACTTGGATGACTGGTTTAACATACCCAAGGGCTATAACCTATTAAAAAACCACCATGGAAACCAAATAAAAGTCTCAAAATTATCCATCAAATTATTTTTATACTTTAACTTGGTCAAATCTGACTGTTTCAACAAATCTCTAAGAAACTAACACTTTCCTATAGGGTCTACTCACACACTTAACAACTCAATCACACCTAGAGGTTCCTAAGAGAGATAAATAAAATATATAATTGTTTTTATATCCATTTAATACCATTATAGGCTATTTTAAACCATATATTCAATATCACGTCACTATTAGGGTTCTACAAGGGTTTAAACATGTTTCTACTCTTAACGATCATTCATAAAGCATGGCCACTAATTCCAAAAACTAATGCTTGAAACTTTGAGATAGGACCATTAACCATAATCCATGAATATATTAACTCCTCATGTATATGCTGCACATGCCAATGAACACTTGAAAAACCTTATCGAGTAGACAACTCTTCATCTTGTGCACTCGAGAAACCTTAAAACACTTTTTCAAGCCTAAAACTTTAAACTTTAACCTTAAACTTGGTCAACACACCTATTAAAATAAATCACACCACTAAAAATTTTCACATGCTCATTCTTATCTTGAATTCTAAATCTCATACCTCATTTGGCCACCATCTCTCTCTTTGCTCTCTATACCTTGACCTACAAACCACATTAGTCCTTGAAACTGACCTTCTAACCACTATCCAAGTTGTTAAAACCTCATATACATGACATAAAACCACTTACCATGCTCAACCACTACCATATAGCTTATCACATGCTCAAATAATGTCAAACATCCTTCTATAAACTCTACAAGCCTGAGAACATCCATCTCACCATGCATATACCTTCTCAAGACACTACTACAGTCAAACACTTGAAAAATTTAACAAGGACCTTCCATTCTTACCTTCACATGAATCATGTAGACATAAGAACATACACAAATAATATATTTCACTTTTCAATGAGATATCTATGACCTTATGACTATTCCAACTAACCTTCAATAATCTTCACAAGAGCATCATTGAGACATCAATGAAAATAACAATCATAGTCACATGACATCAACCTTCATAATAACACCACTGAGCTAATCAATGACAACAACAATGATATCAACCTTCTCAAGAACCTTTGACATAAATTACAACATCAATGTTAAACCTTAACAACAAAAACAATGCTCAACATTTGTCCTTTGGACGTTATTTTTTAGAGTTTATATAACTCTAAGCCTTTTTCATGAAACATTTATTATTGGCTTGGATATGTCTCATTACACTCATATTAGAGCCATATAAAATCTTGGTTATGATAACGTGGTCATATAAAATGACTTTATTCAACATCCCTATGGTGATGATGTAGTTTATGAGATGGATTCTTATCCTCCTTACAATACTTAATCTGGAGAAGAAGCCAAGATCCTCAGGCATAATATGTAGTGATGACTTATTTGATCCAATTGATGTATCAATTTCACCCTTTCAATTATATTGGTACCTACTCCCCTACTCATACCAAGAACTTAAAAAGAGATCATTATAACAACCAAGTTTTGTAATACCATACCATTACCATTTTAGGCCCTCATCCTTTGCTCGTGATAGTAACCATACTTTGCAATGCCCTACCATTACCATTCCAAGCCCTCATCCTTTGGATTACATGAGCAACCAACTCCATAATGCCCTACCATTACCATTCTAGGCCATTCTAATTATGGTATCTCTTAATCCCAATAATGTTGTGTAATTATGATTAGATGGGTCATGGTTACCATCCTAGGTTGGTAACCAATCTTTATTAAGGCCATATTAGATGAGCCTATATAAAAAGAGATCATTAACCAACCACACATCAGACTAAAACCATTTCCACCCTTACCCCACTTTATAAAACCCATGCCAATCTTTGAGACACAATAAAGCCAATCATTACCTCTTTAAGAGCCATCATTTGAAGACAAAGATGTGTTCAAAACTAGTATTTTACAACTACTTGTAAACCAAGTCCAAGAGAACCAACCCATGCATGATGTTTTTGTTGAGACACCTATTTGTGATGATTCAACCTATGATGAATCACCTTTTGATATTATCCCTATTGTTGAAGATTCTCACTCTAACAAGCTAGTCTTTTTTGAGTCACTTCTTAATGATTATAACTACCTTTAGTTAAAGCCTTATCTTGACCATTGTTATATTTTTAAAGAGCCTCCCTTTGATAAGTTAGTCTTGATAGAGTTGTCTCTTGACATTATTTTCCTTGTTGAGGAGTCTCACTTTAATAACCTAGTCTCTGTGGAACCCATTATGCCATCACATGTCGTTACTTATCCAATAGCAAACATTCAATAAGACATCATTATAGCAACATCCACACTAGATAAATAATCAACATTAAAGTTAGGTTCTATTTTTGAACCAATATCAGATTTAACTTTAGAAGCATAATCAACGTCAATCTTAACATCAAATTTAGAGTACTTTGAGGTAGACTTAGCTTCAAAATCAAAATACATTCATGGTTGTTATAATATTGGTTACACATGCCTTATAGATCAATTTGAATACATTTTTTATCCTTATACATTTTTTTAGGATGATTACTTCAAATTCAACACAAGTTATCCTATCTTATTCTATAAGTATTGTGATGCCTCTTCCCATTTCATTACCATTACACGTCATTACCACCAACCAACCTAGCCATTATATTGACCTTCCACCTCTCATAAGTGTTGATTGGGACTGACATAATCATGAAGTGTTAAACTACATCCATGGTGACATATCAGTGGAAGAATAACAGGGGGACCAAGACCACATTCATGCAAAAGAATAATAATCTCCTAGTGAAACCTTTTCGGAGGTGCTAGGGGATAATTAAAGTTCCAAACTCAACATCTTTTAGTGAAACCTTATTTGAGGTGCTAGAAGATAATCAAATTCAAAATTTAACCTTCCTTAGTGAAACCTTCTAGGAGGTGGTATGGGAAAATTAAGATAACTTCATTAGTGAAAACCTCCTTGAGGTGCCAATAGATTAGCACAACAATTCTTCACTGCTTAATGAAGACATTAACAAAGATAACATCAATACAAATTCTAATCTACAGTATAATTAGGTGGTATATACTCTCAAGATCAAATAAAAAACATATGGTGATCATATCAAGAACATATTCATAAGTCTTTAGCCTTGTCACATCCAAATCTACGTCGAATCTAGAATCAACAAAATTGTGTGTTCCTAGAGATCCCAATCTTCATTTTTTGCCTAACCATTATACATTCCATTATCTACACCTTTACATTACCAAATCAGACCTATCATCCAATATTTATCTATATTTACCATCCCTGGCCACACTTTCCTTTCTAGATGCTAAAAATATATATTGTCTCAATTTTTGGAGGAAACAAAATCAACGACCAATGAATATCAAAACAACATTCTTGGAGTCCAAATATGTAGTAGGTTCTTGATAAAATAACTATTTAGAAGAGGTGTGGGATAGTAATTTAAACATGATTGACTATTTTGGTTGTATCATATGTTGATCAGGATGTACATCTCCACATCAGTAGGAACAACAAAAATATTTACCTTGCTAGAGCTATTTACCTTACCATTTTCATTTGCCAGTTACCTTTCCATTTTCATTTGCCATTCCTCTTTCCATTATTTCATACCCTTCCATTTACCTTACCTTATCACTTGGGGGAAACCCTATCACCATTATATCTAATTGTCATAACATAATTGTCCTTGCATAATGCCATATCATATACTATCCTACCATACCTTCACTATTGACTCAAGCTTATTTTTAAAATGCCCTACCCAACCCTTTTGACCTTAGTTTCATTGGTTCTTTAAACACCTTTCATGAGGGGATTCTGATCCTATCTAAGCATTTTATGAATTATGTGTTCAAATGGCAATATATGAAGGTAATATGACAATGGATTTGGCACTTACATATTTTATTTACACTTGACTGATGTTGATTATAACTGCCTTTAGGCAAATAGCATTCCACCTTGTGTTACTAATTATAAATGGCTATGGAAAAATTACTATCACTAACCTATGTCATTATTTCCTAATTATAACTACCTATGGGAAAATTAGGAACACCACCTTTTATTATTGCATCACCTTTCCATTACTATCATCATTTACCTTACCATTTGCCTAATTTGAGAACTTGTTATTACTTGGTTACATCTCACTACCTTTTGTGTAGGTAGAACTATATAAACTTGAGGTCCTGAAGGGATTATGTAGGTCATTATTGATTCAGGTTAAGGCCATCCTCAGTCACCACCTAAGCCAACTCTCTCACCATTTTATGAGTAACCTAAGCCATGCTCTTCTCATTTTATGAGTTGGACTATTGAGTATCTTGTCATTTTCTCTCAAGTTGAGAAGCATAAAAATTTCCACAAACATTCAAAAAATTCAAAATCTTAAAAAGTTATAAAATTAGATTACAATCTCCTAGAGAGATATATAAATCTTCAAAAAGCTAGAAACATTTGTCCTTTTTAAACCTAGTCAACCATCCTTAATCTACCCTACTAGGGATAATCCATTATTGGTTCTAATCCATTCCACTAATATTAGGGGTGTGACCTTCCCTTTGCATGTATCTTTTCTTTGGGGTACTACCTATTTATCCTTCTATTGAGTCTTCATGTGCAGGTATTGACTTATTTGATGATAGGATGCTTTCTATTGCTTTTACTTTCAAGCTTTTTTTTGCTTCATTATTTATTATTTTTTTGTTTTCCTATTTGTTTGATTTCATTTTTGTGCATTGACTTAGTCTATATAAATTCATTGGGTGATTCCTTGCACATTATTCTTGAGTCCATCCATATTCATACATCAACATTATCATCATGGTTTTTATCATTAGTGCATTATTTTCAATTATTTATTGGATCAAGAGTCATTCCTTATGCACATTTTAGCTATGTTATCATGGTGTTTTATATCATGATGAATACCATCACATGCTATATTAAAAATTAGCTCAAGAAGTCTTACAAGCAATGGAGTTACAAAAACTTCTCCTAGTTCACCTTGGCAAATATTCCCACCCTCTTTGATCAAATAAACCAACTGACCATTCTAGTTGTATCAATACTAATAAGGATGAACATCTCCACATTGGTAGGTAAAACCAAATCATTAACATTGATTAATTCTTCTATTATCTTTCTCTTTCCATTTTTTCCTACTTATAGGTGAACTACATTGGATTGGGGTCTATTTAGACTACATAGGCAATGCTTGTATATAGAACATATCTCGGGTCAGCTCGACCTCCTTTATTATTCCAATCATTTCTTTCATCACTTTACATATCCTGATGTCCCTAGTTTTTAATGTATTCTTCAATCATTAGACCATCACATCTATGTGTGTACCCATTCATCTTTAATTTGTATGATAGGTTATATCCTTGAGTTATGCTTACCAATATGCCCTATTAGGGTACAATAAAAAAATCATTATTCAATCTTGGTCATATTAATGATTATAATTGCCTGTGGTCAAATCACTATTTTGACTCATCCATCCTACTGGGGCATATGCTTGTGCCACTGATTATAACTACCTTTGGACAAATCAGTATCTCAACCTTTGTTACTAATAATGACTGCCTTTGGGTAAATTAGTAATTTTAAAATCAATACATGCAATCATTATCTTGATTGGATTAATCTCACCCATGGGTTAATTTCATACTTTTTCTTACTTCTTTTTGAGGGACCATCCATCAATCCTATGTGTTAGCCACTCCCTCAAGGGGGCATCATTATAGGCTTCCTAAATGTTGTTTGGATCTTCTTTAATCACTATTTTATTTCCTTATTAATGGATTTTTTTTAATTCTTTGAGAATATGTTACTATGCCTATAGATTTCAACACCTTCCTAAACAAGGGCATATTGTAGACACCTAAATCTAGCCATAACTAGCTTTCAACAAAACTTTAGATTGATTCCTCCCAACCATTACAAATTAAGCCTAGGAAATACTAAACATCCCAAATTTGTTGATGCATCACTCATCAATTCTCATAATCATGTTAAGGCATCCCTATTTGGGATACTATCCCATATATAATAATAAGGTCTCATGAATACATCTTTAATCACCTTGCATCATAACAATTGTTAGTTTCTCTTATGGACCCATTAAGTGGGGCACTTGATCAAATATTAAAAGAAAAAAATGCTAATCAAAATGAATTAAATAATTAAACTAGATTAAATGCTTAGTTGAATTATCCATTTTCAATTAATGAATATCTAAATATGGAAATTCCAAAAATCAAAATATCAAGCCTTTCATCATTTCTTTTATGAGTTGTCAAGCTCTTTCAAAATATCTAATTTGAGAGCCATACCTAATAATTGAAAATAATAATTACATGACAACTATTAACTCAACTTGAGTTAGTCTCAACTCACCTAGGGTTAGTTTGAACCTATTCCATGTTTAAACTCAAACTTATCTCACCTTGGATGAGATTTAATTATTGAGGCTATAAATACAAGGCCAACCTATAGATTTATAAGCTATTTTGGTGCAAAGTTATTATGCACAAATATCTTCAACAAGCTCTCATAAGCCAAAGTTATAATGCTAATTTGGAGAGAGACAAGATTTTCAAGTAAGTTTACCATGAAAAATTCTTAATCCAAACAATCAAAGCCAAGGTGTCAAGGAAAGGTGAAGCCAAAAATTCACCATTGATGAATATTTCTTGATGCACAAACTAAGCAAGCCATTCAATAATCTATTTGGAGATCCAAGGAAGGTAAAATAGTGTATTCTTTTATGTTTTTATTGTGATTTCATATGTTTTCTTATTACCTAAGCTCTCCCTAGTGTCAATGCTAAAGGTGCTAGGATTTTAGTGTGTTTATTTAAGTTTTATTTCCTGGACTAACACAAGACTAATCTCCCCTCTATGTATTCCTTTTCCACACCCTCCAATCTGATAATTGTGCAATATAGGTACAACCAATAACTACCATTCCTTTTGAGCATACTTTTAATGTGATCAGATAACCTAAGCATATCCTTGCCATAAATGACCTAGTGCACCATTGGATAGAAGGTCTCTATTAACTTGGTCATGTTCTTCTTGAATTTATGGATGTGGAGGAGATTGAACTCATCAAAAATTCTATTCTTAGGGTATTACGGTGAGGTTTTTCAAGGTTATTCAAAACTTGAGTGGATTGTCCTATTTATGACATCCACTAGATAATACATCATATAAAATTTACCATCTAGCTAGTTGTTCGAGATATTAACTTGGCAGATCAAATTATCACTAATGATTTCCCCAATGGAAATAAACTTGGTGGAGGTGAGTATGGTGTCTAGTAGGGGAATCTAAACCTCATTGATGTAGGTTATAGTTTGAAAACCATATATTTTGTTTAACATGGCCATGACAATCCTGATTGATGGCCAAAAATTGGTGATTGGGATGGTAAAGATGAGTCCCTTGATATTGAAGGTGGATGGGTCATGTGCCCATTGTTGAAACTTACTATTAACATTATTGGTCAATTAGGGCTTAGTTATAAGATACTCTAGGGGGGAGCCAGTAATGTTTCTTGAAGGCATGCCCACTAACATAGGTTACTAGTGTGTTGTGTTAATCAAAATGTAAATTTTTTCCATAAATGTAGCAATTTGAAAATAAATCATAGAGTAGATTGATGTAAGTCATTACCTCAATTTTTTATGTTGCATCATGTAAGCCCACTAACTTGATCACCACTAGGTCTTGCTTGTACCTTTATGTAAAATTCGAGAGTTCTCCTTAGGGATATAGGGCTGTGCTACCTCAAATTCCTCATAAATATCAGAGTAGTGCTTAAAGCTATGATTAATATCCACCTCATCAAAATTTGACCCTACAATGGAATGCATAGAGGGGGAGGTGGAAAATTTTAAGTGGAATCCATTGATATACACTTAAGTTCTAGCTCTCTATAATTATGTGGATGTGTAGTTTCAAAATGGATTTAAAATTTGTGTTTGCAATTGCTAATTAGATGGAAATGTGATTGCTTTTGACCTATTTAATTACATATATTGATTGCTTTACTAAATTAAATGTAGTTGGCTAATTCATGTAGATTAATGGATCTAATAACTTTGGCTCCTTTTTCAATTTTGTCTATTTTCATATTTTAAATTTGATTTGTGATGCATCATCATTTTACATATCCCACTTCCAGGTGGATTCTTCCTATTGGATCTAAGTGCTTCATCATCTTCTTTCTGACACTTATCAACTTTCAACTTATCCCAAAAGTACTGCCTAGCCATTTTTAGAATCTTACATAGTTCTAGGGACACATGATGAAATTTTGCCTCCTGGTTACCTCATGGTTCTTTCTCTACCTTATTCTATGCTTATTACTACCTTGATCTTGTGGGATGGTGACACTTGGTGAAATCCAATAGTCTTGTTCTCCCTAGGTGTATCATATCATCTTTCATATTTGCATAGGCTTTATATGAATGAGATTATGACATGAATCATCATCCTTGTGCTCTAATTCCCTAAAAGTGTTTTAATCCTTTTACTATGCAGACTCCAAGTAATTAGGATGATGATACCTATCATATTCATGGTGCTCCACTTAATTGAAAGACTTAGAAACTTTTATAATGATTTTATGACTAAGAGCCTATGATATTGGGACACATGGATGGATGTCACTACTTCAATTGCTTGGGAGACTTATAAAATTTTATAATGCTTGATTAATATGGGCCTAAAGGATTAGGACACATTGATGGTTATCACTACTCTACTTGCTTGGGGGTTATGTACTTTGAAACTTTTATCATGCTAGTTTCTAGGTGAGGGGGATTGTGACACTTGTAAAAATCATAACACTCTATCTACCTAATTTATTTTTCAAAGTTTATAAGTACTCAAATGGTTGTGGGTTAGCAGGATATCATCGGGTGGCAATGATTTCTTTAAATACCAAAGTATACAATAAAGTGCTAGGGAAAAAGGACTCGTAGAGGTAGAAGGTAATAAAATATTAAGAGGTCTTATTTGGCATAGAATACCGGATGGAGAAAATTTATGAGGAAATTGTGTGACAAATAGAAATGTCAAATAAAAGTGTCTAACATAATAATGTTAGGCACAAACTTAGAGAACCTACACACTTAGGAAACTTTCAAAGTCCATAAACAAGTTAGCCTAAGTAGAATAAACAATGAAAACATGGATAGCTAGGACAATGCAAAATATCATTAGTATTAAGGTAATTATTCTTAACCATAAACTTGGGCATAAGAATGATTGAGAAATACTATCATTGTTAATCATGTGATAAACATCAATAAATGATTCACCCATCATATCTAGTTCCTTTCAAGCTGAAATGGGCCTCTACTCAATTTTTTTTGAGAGTGGGTTATGTTGAGTACAATAAATGGTGACTTAAAATGGGAATACTTAGGAGTATTCAAGAACCCAAAATATTTAGTTAATAATTACAAAGTGAACACATATCATATCGTATAATTATAATCAAATATGATATATGAAAGAAACTCCCAAAAATTCATGTAACATATTGGCTTTGACCATACCTTAGATTTATGTGTGGAGTGATTTTATTTTATCCTAGTTTTGATATTTTTATCAAATAATTTTAATAAATGATAGGTTTCACAATGGTTTCCTTGAAGTATAAACAAAAATCTCAAGGAGCTCGGGCATTACCCTACTACTAGCTAGATGTTTATAGATCCAACAAAGATAGATTTCCCCCTTTTATCCCTCTGTAAACTTAAATGATGCAAGATACATTCATCTTATTCCATCATGTGAGTCTTTATCACCTTTAGATTTACTTTTAAGTTTATTTGATCACTCTTTGGGATGCATTGATCCATTTTTTTTTTTGGAATACAGAAGGAAGAGAGGGCAGGGACCCATAGTGAGTTTGTGTAGGTATAAAAGAACATAATTCAATTTATAAAAATGTCTCTAAAAGAAACATACATATCAATGATTATTATCTCAAAACTAGTATTAGAGTGGGATGTGTTTTTTACCCAAGGCATGGGAAATATTTATAAATTTGCATGCAACACTGAGAGTAAATTCTACATACCTATGAAAGTATTTAACTATGATATGACCATGGTTCATTTTTTATTGCAAAACTAAATTTTGTAAATCTCAATAAAAGGGGTGTAAACTTTACAAATCATCTAGTTTGTGCATTCCATTCTAGGCCTCCTAGCTTCACTCACCCTTCCTTTTAGGACATTATATCCTAATTTTAGTAGTTAGGTTCAACTAGGTACAAGAAGCATAGAATATTGGA
The DNA here is from genome assembly GCA_037957365.1 of Torreya grandis. NCBI lineage: Eukaryota > Viridiplantae > Streptophyta > Pinopsida > Cupressales > Taxaceae > Torreya > Torreya grandis. Next base: position 570,356 of record JARHVA010000416.1, read on the forward strand.
TATCATTTTTATCATTCAACATGGAGATAATTAGGATATTCTAAAATAAAGGATAATTATTCTATAAAATAGGGAACCAAACTAAGGAAACAAAATGCATAAAATAGGAAATGCTAATCTATAAAGTAAAAAACACTACCCTAAATAAAGCTAAAAATAGAAAACAAGAGAACTATCTATGAAATTAGTAAAACCTAATCCAAATTTTACCTCTACCATGGCCCCTTTATTAAAAACATCCTTAGTGGAGGCAGCCTTGAAGTAGTGCTTCAAATACTACCCATTGACTGAGAAGGCTAGATCCTTACCTCTAAGGTCTCTTAGATAGAAAGTGTTATCACCTAAAATTTTAGACACTTGATATGGTCCAATCCATAAGGAGTGAACTTGTCATGTTGTCCCCTCTTCTCATGGGATTTATCCCATAGAAGAACTAGGTATGAAATTATAAAGGCTTTGATATTGGACCTTTTATCAAACCATATTTAGATAATTTCTTGATGTCTATTGAAGCTTTGTAGTGCTTGAATCATTGCATCTTCTAGTTGGACTATATCTAATAACCTATAATGGACCCTAGGATCTTCTACCATATACTCCTACATAAATTAATACATTTGGATCTTAAGTTAAATGGGGAAGATAGGATGTCATCCATATATTAATAATAATGGTGAGGTTTTGAGGTCCTATTTCTATCTTGTCCTATCTAATCATAATGAATACTTAAATAATAGGTGTCATTCTCTTGGTTTGTCTTAGAATAAATTTATTATGGAATCTATTGAATTCTTGTTCTTAGATTCAACCACCTTGTTCCCTTAGGGATAATAGTTTGAGGAGGACTTTATTATTATCTAATTATTAAAATCCCACTCAGTGAATTTAGTTGATCAAAAAGTTGGTCTATTATCACTAACTAGGTATATAGTGATACTAAACCTGGTCAATATATTTTATTCAAGGAATTTTATGACATCCTAATCTTTGGAGTTCTTGATGGACATAACATCGGTCTACCTAGTGTAATAATCTGTGGTAGTGAGGATGAACTTGTGCTTGATTGATGATTTGGGAATTGATTACCCCAATGAAATCAAGGCCCCATTGTGCAAAAGGGAAACCTTTAATGACCATTTTTAGGGTCATAACAACATTTACCTTTCTTTTTCAAAAGACTTGGAATTCATGATAGGTCCTAACATGGGCACGAATACCTCTAAAAATAGTGGGCCAATAGTACCCCATTCTTAAGATTTTGTGGGTCATGGCTATCTCATAAGGGTGTCTGTTGCCCAAATTTTGGTGTAAGTTGTCCAATATATTCATATATTCTTCTCTTGAGACACATATTAGGTAGATGCCCTCATATTTTTTGTGATATAGGACTCCTTTTATCATGTAGTGGGTGGATTTGAGCCTTAAAGCTTTCCCCTTTTCTCTGTTCAACTCAAGGGGGCATGCCCCTATGAGTAAATAGTGAACGATATGATCATACCACTCTCCTCCATCCATTTGGAATTCATTAACTTTCTTAACTTTAATGCATGGATCTATCTCAATCATTAGTTGGATTATCCCTTGCCTCTTACTATCTTAGCCATTCTAATTTTTAGATCAAATTATTTCAACTTGGCTATCTATTTGCCTCTTCTTTAACCTAACTCATTCTAACTAAGAGTGAACGTGACTACAAGGTCTAAGACCATGGCATAAGTCTTATTTATATGAATATACTGATCTAACTTCTTTATATATTTGATCAATGCATAGATTTGCTTATCTATCATTTAATATTTTAGCTCTACCTCTTTTAAATTATTAATCATAAAGGAGATTGGGAATTTTTTTTCACCTACCTTTTGAGTGAGTAATGTGGAAATGATATATTATGAGGCAAAGGAGTATAGGTAGAAGTCCTTGGTGAAGTAAAGAATAATTAACACTAGCGATTAAACAATGGTCATATTGATGTCTTGAAGGAATCCTTTGCCTCTGTTGTCCATTCTATTTTTACATCCTTCTTCAACATAACATTCAATGGTTTTAAAATCTCAACAAACCCAAAGATGAATTTATGCACAAAGTTGATCTTACTAAATAATGATTTCAATTATTTTCTACTATTGGGAGGTGGTAACTTTGAAGTGGTTTGGACCCATTTTGGATAGACAAAAATTCCTTCCTTCGTGATGATGTGGCCCAAAAACTTGACCTATATCACTCCACATATACTTTTCTTTAGTTTTATGGACACTCCATATATTTTGAATCTATCAAACACATATTTCAAATGGTTTTCATGATCATTTATATTCTTAGAAAACACAACAAGCTCATCCATATAGATAATGATGTACTTACCAATAATTCCTTGTAATGCATGGTCCCTTATTGGAATGTTTTCCCAGCATTAATGAGGCTAAAAGGCATCCTATTATATGTATATTTTACCCACTTCATAGTGAAATTAGTCTTCATATGGTCCTATGATTATACCAACACCTAGTTGTATCCATAGAAACCATCCAGGAAGGACATCATTTCAAACCTACTAATAGTTTAGATTACATCATCTAAGGAAAGTAGAGGGTAGTTATTCTTCTTTAAATACCAATACAAGTTCCTAAATTTGACACATATTCTTATTTCACCATTCTTTTTCCTAACAAGTACCAAAGTTACCACCTAGGTAGAGTGCCTAATAAGAAATATTAAAATGGCATCTAATAGCTTCTAAACTTTAGTCTTAATGAGAGGCTCCAAGATGGGATTCACAGTCCTTTAAAATGGTCTAAAGGGTTTGTTCCTTAGACTTAAGGGAATAGTATGGGTGATCACCCTAGTATCAAAATTCCTTAAGGATTCATTGGTCCATAAAATCATATCCTTATACTTCATTAATATCTTTATCAGATTCTACTTTTCATCATGAGTACAAGTTAGACCAATGTTAACATATTGAGGGTATTCTTGAGTTCCCAAATTATCTTTGTCAAAGTAATTCTGATCTATCTTTAGCTACCTTTTCCTGTCAGCTTGTGGATCTATATCGAATATCCTTTCTAAAGATACCATCCCCATGGGGATTATATTTTCCTTGAGCTGTATGATACCAACCCCCTCAAGGTCCTCTACTCCTAGACATTCAAAGTCCTTTTCATCTATAATTTGGTCTTCAAAGTATTTATAATTATTTATGAATTATATAATATGTTGATCATCCTTGAAGACATGGAAATTTATACATTGTTAGGGTCCATCAAGGCTACACTAACACTTGATCCTTATTTCGACCAAGCACCATCAAAGTAAAGGTTCCATATTTTTGAAGGTCCTTTAGACTCTTGGTCTTGAGACCTATGTTTGGTAGTGAAGGTGTAGATACCATTATGTGAGGATACAAATTTGACCTTATCATTTTTAGAATTATATTCCATGATTAAGTACATATTCTACTCTCAATCAATCCTAATTTAATTTTACACATCCTTCTAAGGTAGCCATATATGTGAGAAATTAGTGGCTATGTATCCATTAAATATTACTGACCAACCCTAACTGAGTAGTAAATTGTAGGACTCTAGGATATCAACCACTAGTATGTCAATAAGTTGTTGTACACATAGATTAGATGCCAACTGTATGTGTATGTTCAATAATTCCCTAACACAAGGTACTAAAAATTTATTTAAGTATATGACTGCCCTTTTTGACTTATATAGGGTCAATCTTAAGTTTTTGCATATGGTTGTAGGCATCACATTATTTGAAGCTCTTGAGTCAACTAGACAATTTTGAACATTCTTACTGAACATTCTAATTATTAGTAAGAAGGGTGAGACCTCATGTTTATCCCTATATATCATTACATTTTCTTGGGAAGTCTTATATTTATCTACAAAATATCTTCCATTCAAGGATTTTAATAGTATTTCCCTTTGATTCATGATCTGAGCTAACTCATGTAGGGTGATTTTGGGTTTGATCTTCTTCATATCCTACAAAGTATTGTATACCCCTTTGCTTATTGATTTTGAGGGTTGCATCTGATCTCTCTCCTTTAGGGTAGGTGGATTATTATTACTCTTTATATCTATAGGAGTGATAAAATTATTGTTCAAAGGTGTAGGGGTAGTAAAAGGCTACTTGTTCCTTAGATTATAATTATTTCTTTAAAATTACTGGAAAACATGGACTTCATTTGCGATATCCTCTAGTTCATTATCTTCTTCCACTAAAAATGGAAAATCATATGTATCAAAGACCATAGTAATGTTGGATGTGCTAGAAGAGGGAGATTCTCAAAGAGATAGCTCAGATAGGTTCACTAGTACTTATTATCTATCCATTCCCCTTTGAAATATCTCAAAGGTCATGCAAAATTCTTTGCAATCTAGTTTTCCATACTTGGTTGTGTTGTGAACTCTACACTAATTAGGTAATGAAGCCTTCATGATGTTCATCTTTAGCATTTTATTAGGAAACTACTCAACATTATTCCATGTCCTGTTAAAAGGCAAATTGTATCTCTAATAACAAAATCTTTAGTTGGTGCTCTATCTTTTAACATTCCCCATATGTTTCTGCATATTTAATAATTCATTACTTAAATTTTATACCATCTTCTAAATAGAATTTATCTCAAACTTATATAAAATCAATAACAATACCTTGAGTAGTGGAAGTATTTATTGGGACTAGAGATTGGATTTTATGAGGATCAACTGCTTGGATAGGATTAATGAATAAACCTAGACCATGTTTAGGTGCATGTGAGACAATGGTAACTGCATATGGGCTTGATTTTGATTATGGGTCACAATGTTTTGATTAACACTTAAAATTAGATTTAACATCAAATAGTCTTGATAAACATTTGGTTTTTCTAAGCCTTGATACTAAGGGTTCATTTATCTATCAACCTCTATAGCTTTGTCATAGGCCTAGGTCAAATATGTAGCACCATTTGCCCTATGTATAAACACTATAATTTTAGGATCTAAGGAATTTTTGTACATCTCTAGAGCTAATGCAACATTTAGCTTTTATGAATTGTTTATCTAGTTGTACATTTTCTATAAACTTGCATTAAATGATCTTATGGGTTCATTAGGTTCCCTCTTCATGATAGCAAATAGTTTCTAGACAATACTAGGGCTAGTGACTTGGACAAACTATCATAAAAAGGTGGTCTAGAAATCATTATAAGATTTGAATAGAACCCTCAATGATATTTAGGAACTAGTTATAGGAAATATCTTTTAGTGTAAATGGTAAAAGTTGGTAAGATACATCCTCATGGACTATGTTTAGTATCTCTAGATTAGTTTTATAGGTTTTCACATTTATTTAGTGGTTCTACCCTCTAAGGGAGAAAAGGTGAGAAGGCATTTTTTAGGATTTCTAGGTAAGTCATGGACACCTCCTAGAATATTAAAGGAAAAACCTATCAAGCAAGGCTAGGCCATTGGATATGGGAGTGGTCATTTGTTTGGATAATATGTTTAAGCCTAAGACATTCTTAGAACACCTCTATCTAACCTATCTTTTCTATGGGCCTGTAGGGGAAGGTGTAGTAGATTATTTCCATAGGTAGACCTAGTTAGTATTTAGGATGTATCTAATGTAAATTAATAGATATTCAAGTATAGATAGTTGAATATGCCCTCCTAGTGCTAGATTATGGTGTCTTGGGTTTTATATACACTAGTAAAAATTTATGAGGTAACCTTTAATGTTTTGGGATTTTAATGAAGGTTAACTTTATTCTAGGGCATGAGTTGCAAGTATTGGGTCTTATAGTGACCAATGGTGTAATAGTTATGATCAATGTAACTGTTAACCTTGATGGTTTAGATATGGATATTGATATGGATCTACTTGGGTTGAATGGAATGGTGATGGAGATGGATTTATCCTAAGGTGGGTAGAATTCAAATAAACCATAAAAGGAGGGAAAGATAAGGTAGAAAATAAGGTCTACGAACAAAGAACATGAATCTTTTATAACTAACTCTAGGATAAGGACAAGTTCCAAAGAACTAATGCTTATAGACTACTACGTTAGCACATAAAATTGACAAACACAGTGACAAAGTCTAAGGGATACAGTGTAGTTTGCTTCAAGTTATTAACTAATAGTTACTTGTTATCAAGATTATTATAACATATCTTAACTTCAATATTATAGCCAATCCAAGGAGAATTTTTGACTAGTCATGGCTCACTCTAAGAAGTTGCATCAAATGGTATCTATACACAAATTCTAAAGAGTAATTTAGATAGCTTGTTACTATAAAATAAGATCTATCAACCTAAATTGTTACTTCACATTCCAATTGATATAAACTTATTAATTTATTACAAGCTACTCAAAACTACTATTACATTATCAAGAAAGACTAAGTTATTAGTTAGATCGAAATGCATAAACTCTATAACATAGATATGAAAGAGAGAGAATGAGTCATGCAACATAAACTTGTAAAATAACATGAAGGATTTATTATCTATGTTGAAATGTCAAAATTTATCCTCAATTTGGAATGTGAGACATACATGTATATATAGGCTTGGGATGGGGGTGCCTCATCAATCAAGCCATTCTCAAAGTTTACATATGTTTTAGAAAATATATTCTAAAGGAGTACACATGGGACACCTAATAAAGGATGTCACCAAAAAATAAAACATGTTACAAAAAAACTCTGATACCACTAACTAACATCATTCTAGAAGGGATTTCCTATGATGAGGTAGTTACATGGTGGACACATGTACTCCAATAGTTGTTTCCATTGTAACTAGAGTTAAAAATAGGGTTAGTTGTGTCACTTATGAAGTAGTTATACCGAAGTGGTTGGTGGATCCCACTTGTTCCCCTAAATATACAAGTAAAGGGTGTGGCTCACTTGAAAATCAATCTCAATGGTCCTAGAATCTAATAGAGGCCTCTTGAAAAACTTGGGGAGATTATCCATTATTTTTATATGTGCTTCGAGTTTAGCCCCAATATATACATGAAGAGTCTCTATTTGAATGATCTTACTTCCAAATAAATTCACCAACTACTATAGCTCATTAGGTTTTTTTTATAGTGTGCCCTCAACTTTTACTTTGAAACTATTCACCATTGTCTGAAAAAGATCTTGAAGATCAATTTAAAGACTATTTCCCCACCTAGTTAATTACTCCAGTGATCCTCATCTCCTCTAAAATTGTAGTGTCTTGACTTTATTATATAATAATTTGTTGTATTACATTCCATATCTCTTGATGCCACTCAATCAAACTATCCCTCTTAGAAGATACACAATTTTGGGTTCACACAATAACCAAAGTAGTTATCAAATTCAAATGACTATAAAATTTGCCTCTAGATGATCAACTTAGAAAATATATTTGGCCTCCATCTTCTTCATATCCTCTATAAGGGATAAGACATCCCCCCACCTTTTGGCTAGGATTCCTTCATGGCATCTCTTATTAATTAGAGGATATCATACAACATTATGGTTGCTCCATATACACTACATATGAGGTCCCTTGATGGTTAAATTATATTCCATCACTATAAGGCATCCAATGATTGATCGTATCCTTTAAATATTTCTTTTATCACTCTTCCTATAGAGTCCACAAAAGTATATGGGTCCTCTTTATGACTGCCTAAGTCAGAGGGGTGGGTTATATGCCTCTTAGTCAACTATAAAAATCTCTTTATTCCAGCTCCACCTATTGTCCTTTATCCATGATAGTTTTTATTTTAATATTCATTATAATATTAGTTTCCTTATCAAAATGAAATTTTGATAATGTAATTCTTAATAATGAGCAAGTCCTTCCTACCCTCCTTTTTATGTTGCAATTTTTAGATCCATTCAGGGACATTCAAGGTAATTGGTTATTATGAAGGCTTTGCCTATTATGTAGGAGTTAAAGATGTGGATTTTATTTGGGGGAGCATGGGATTAGGAGAAAAAATTTCCAATTTAGGGAAAGGATAAATGGCTCTTCTCCATCTAATGACCTTTTTGGGAGCCATTGTATCAACTATTAGTTTCCTTTTGTATAGCCCCTTTTGTGTTGTAACTGTGGTTGACTCTGCTTGAGTTATAAGACCAATCGGTAAGATTAACTAAATGGATTGTTAAGTAGGAGTAACAAGGGAAACACATATGTTGGTGGAAACTAGGATTTCAAAATTCACCTATTTATTTATCCTAGAGGGTTGAGGGATTGAAGTCATAAATAATGAATGAGTAGAAGGGGTATTAAGCATTTTTTTCAAATAGTCTATTATAAATGTATGAGTAACCCCAATAGAACTTGTTGAAACTTATCTATGGGATGCCATAACCTAAATTATATGGGTTATGGTCAAGGTTTGTAAAACTATCATTATATCCACCTAACCTTATTTCATTGGGTAGAATAATCCAAAATAGGAGGTGTTGGCCATTTTTGGCCCACATAATAAAGCTTTAAAGTAGGCTCAACGTGGAAAAGATGAAGGATCCAAGTAAGTCTTTATGGTTTCACACCTTCATATGATCAAGTAATAGTTCAATCCCAAACCTAGAAGATCCTACAAACTAAAAGGGCTAAGTGCAATATCTCTTATCCAGCTAGGTCTTTACTTGTTCATTATTTTAAACTCTATATGGAGACTAAGTGAAAGGTCAATTATTTCAGGCCTAATTTTAATCTAAGTTTCAGTTTATTTTTGATAAAATTGTTTGCATAATTTTCTTGAAGGAATATTTTATTTTTTGGCTAAGTGTTATTTCTTTAAGATTTTTTACCTTAGCATTTTGTTCAAATATCAAGAAATTATTTCAGACATTTTGTCTGAAACATTCTAAAAGGTACTTTTAAGTTCCCTAAAGGAAATGGCACTTAAAAAATTCTAAAAGATATATTTTCTCAAGGAAAAGCTTCTTTTTAAAAAAGTTGAAGGGTCTTTCCTTTCGAAAAGGCCATTTTCAAATTGCCGAATGATCCACTTTCTTTTTGGGAGGTTACTTTTCCAAAGCTGAAGGGCCAAAAAACTTTTTTTGCAGGGTCATTTCCATACCAAAATGTTACATTATGTAGCAATTCCAAAGGATACATTTTTTGGAAGGGGCATTTTTGAGAGCTCCAAAGGGTGCTTTCCCTTCGGAAAGGGCACTTAGTAAAAATCTTGAAGACTTTATCTTTCAGGAAAAGGCTATGAAAGTAAAAGTCCCAAACAAAACCTAAATAAATTTGGCCTGAAGAAATAAGTTAGAGAAAATTATCTTAAGGAAATAATATTAAAAAAAAGGGCCAAAGGAATTAGTTCGAGAAAAGTGTCTGAGCAAAAAATTCCTAAAGAAATAGGCCAAGGAAAAAAGTATAAGGAAATAACTTTGGGAAAGGGCCCAAAAAGATTAATGGCATTCTTGAAAATGTCAAATTCAATCACAAAAGATAGATATTGAGGTTCAAATATCTTGGTTATGGTTGCATGGATGCCAAATACGTTCATGTAGACATCAAAGTGAAGGCTCATGAAATAGATGTTTGGGTTTAAAAAATAAGATTGACAGCTCACGTTTAATCATACAAAAGATACAATGATGAGTGAAGACTGATAGGTTAATGGGCTTAGACAAATCAATGGCAGGCATTCAATCATGGATTTAGATCAATGGTGATTGAGGGATAGAATAGGTCTTTCAAACCTAGTATAGATCAAAGGTCAACAACTTGTTAATGAAAAAAGAGCAAGCATCAACCATAGTTTTGCCTATTATAACTATAGGAAAACTAATAATTTAGATTAGTTTTCAACCTATAGTTAATTGAGGTTTAGGTCCCAAATCATATAATAGGTATTTGATTAATGAAAAGATCAGCCTGAGCCATGATTTTGATAAATCACTACTTAAAGCACACATGACATCACTCTATAATTTTTAAGATATGAGGACCTTATCCTCATAATGAAGCCAAGTGGAAGGTATGGTGAGATTCATGGAGAAAATTTGGGAGATTAGAGAAATAGTTAGAGAATTCAATAATGATCAAAACCTTAAAATATAGTTTCTCCTTGAAAGTATCATGACTTACCATATAAAACAAACTCTTGTCCTCTAGTGCACTTTTCTCAGCTAATGAGGAAAACTTGAGAACTAACTAGAGGTATTGAAGATAAATGTTGATGGTGGACTTGTCCTAATTGAACAAAGGGGTGGTAGGGTATCCATTGAAAGGTGGAGCTCATTCATGATCATAGAAAATGTAACCCTCTCCTTTCTCTCTCTATTTCTCTTCCCTCTTCTATATATCCCATTCTTTTCATTTTGTAAAGGGGTTCTCTGATTTAAAATTTTTAGAGACTAGTTCTCTCTAATTTGGAAATTTTAGAGGAACTGGGATACTCTTTGAGATATTTAAAAATATTCTTAGCTTGATTAGGCTCGACCCTACCAAGAATTTTTAATAAATACCTCTTGAAGTAATAAAGGATTTTCTTTGTCTACCTCTTGCCTTGGATTTGTGTCTATTGAGTTGTGCACTATGGCATTATGTGAAGGAGAATATTCCTCATCCATGGTCCTCTTTTTTGACCTTGTTTAGAGAGTTTTTGAATGTTGTTTATAGGTTTGGTTGAATTCTCTTTCCACCATTGATGTGAACTTTTAGTGAGTCTTAGAAATCCTCTTTGTTTGCATTCATTGTTTCTTAAACCTCCTCCGTGAAATATTAATGCAACTACCTTGATCTTGAGGTTGTGTAAGTCATTATTGTCCTCTATAAAAACTAGTGTGGGTTCAAGCTTATGGAAGTTTCCTATTTTATTTTAGCTCATCTCTTGGTTAGATTTCTTAGGAGCATTAGTTTAGCCCATGGAGCATTAGTTTAGCTTTAGTTTTAGGTGATCTACTAAGAAGAAGTCAGCCTTCTCTAGAGGTTCAACCTCACTACAGGATACCCATAGCCTAAGGTTGTTCCAATATTTTAGTTGGGAGTGAGAGATCCTAAAAAACTCTCCTACAAGGGTGCAATTCTAGCCTACAATAGTTTATGGAATCCCTGGTGGGACTATGTTGTTCACTGAGTGAAGATTTTTGGTGTTCTCTTCATCCAATCATCCTTTAGAGGAATTTATCCAAACACTAATGGTGACCATAAGTATTCATCAACTGGTATAAGTAGGCCAAGTGCATAATCATCATTATCTGGTATGTTCAATAAATCAAAATTTTATCGGCATGTTTATTCTCTACCTCAACATCACACTTATCAAGCTAACAATGTTTATGTGTTCCCCCCAAGTGGCCCTCAAATAACCTATCAAACCTATCATGGAATTTTCCCTCCTCCCACTCTTGTTTATGACCAAGATTAGTCTCCTTTGCATTCGAATCAGTCCTATAATTCCCCTTGGCAAGACTATGTTTATCCTATTGCATCCTTGTCAAGATTCAAGCAAGCATTATCAGATTATATTGGGTTGATAAGGGAGATCGGTAGGGGTTTAGAACTTTCTTAATTCATCCATATTCATGTTCTACAAGAGGCAAGGAATGCTCTTTAGCTGGTCAAGGACAGATGGTCAGTTTGTGAGGATGAACAATGGGTAGTTTGCAAGAGGGAGAATATGGTGTGGTTGAGAAGCATTGTCCAAGATTTGAAAAGTGTGTTGATATCTTAAAAAAATTAGTAGGATCATTTAGATTAGTCTTAGGCTCATTTAGATTAGTCTCCAAGAGCCAATTAGTTTGCCCTCTCCTACCCCAACACCCACTCCCACTCAAGAGCATGAATCCCTTCCATCATGGATATTTTCCAATACATTTTACCCTGGTTATATCATGCCCTCACCTGTGAGACCAAATTTTTCTATAAAGGAAGAAAATGTGCCTACTCCTTACTCATTTCCCTCATGGAAATTAGTTTAGAAAGACACAAAGAAGGAGGAGGTGTTGGTTCAGGTAGTCCAAGAAGTAGTCTTAGAGGAGTTAGTTGTGACAAAATTAAATCAAGTAATCATAGTTCATCTCAATGAGCTTGATGTACAAGAGTTCCAAAAGTCTCTATCCTTTCCTCAAGAGCCACCAAAGAGACCACTCAAAGTACCTAGTTGGAAAGACACTCTTTCAAGTTTCAAGCAAGGTGAACTTTTTCACCCTTCCACCATCTCCCTCTTGGAGAAAGAGCCTATTTTACAAATAACAGAGGAAGAGTTTATAGTCTCAAGTGAGTCTTGAGAAGATGAGGTAAGTGTGTATGAGGAAGAAATCATGATAGGCAGTCCACTCCATAAAAGGGAAGAGAAATCAAGTTTGGACCAATGATTGTGACATGGCTTTGGCTTTGATGAACTAGAGCCTGAAGGTAGTATTGATGCCTTCATATTTGAAGGGGTATACAACTAGAGTGTAGATGAGAGAAAAGAAGATTTTGACTGGTGATAAAAGCTTCCATTTGGTGTGATTACATATGAATACGAGGAAGAAATAGAGAAAAAGGAGGATCAAGATGAGGTATGGAAACAGTTATACCATGACTTCATGGATAAGGTAGAGGTTCTAAAATAGTCTATGCCTCCTCTAGATCTTGAAGATGAACTTGTAAATGAAGTTGAAGAAACTAACCAATATCAAGATGAATTGTCCTTTGAAGGTAGTACTAATGTCTTCAATAATAAAGAAGAATGGTCAGATTCAGAAGCACAAGATCATGACATGTTGGGCCTTAGGTGGATTGATGAACTAACATATGGCCCCTTTCAAATAAAGTAGAGTAAAGATGGTGTTGAAGTTGGCATTGTCTCATATGACCAAGAGGAAGCTACCTTTTGGGATGACTTAGAGATTTTATGCTTAAGTCTAGACAGTAAACCAAGCACTAAATAAAAAGAGCCGTCACATGTTGTGCTTGATTCAGAGCACAAAATTAAGACATCAAAAGAGAAGATTGCAAAGGCCCCTACAATCAAACATGAACCAAGTTTGGAGGACATGAACTAGTTTGTCTACATCGAAGACATGTTTGTTCCATTCCATCCATTAGAGAGCACATCGAAAGGATTGACCATAAAGCTACCTGGGTCACTAATTTTAGTACCTTGAAAGCAAGGTATTTTTCATCTAGGTTTGTTACAAGTGAATGGTATTCATAGTTTTATATTTGACCTAGGAGGGGGGTATTTGTAAATTGTATCCCTATACATATTAGGATAGATTTCATGCTTTCCTCTAAGTGCCTTGTGCACACTTCCTTTCTATTCTATTTTTTCCTTTCCTAAGTGCCTTGGGCACTTTATTTTGTTTTATCCTTGTTGCTTTAAAGGGAGTTTATATATAGGTTCAACCTTGTCAAAAAGGTATTGACTCCTTGCCTAATGGATCAAATGAGGTAATGAGCTAGTTTCTTAAGCATAACAGGCATGTTTCCCTATGAGTCACTAGAAATGTTGGACATTTTTGGCCCAAATACTAAAGCTTTGAAGCAAGCTAAATGTGGAAAAGATGAAGGATTTGAGTAAGTATTCATGATTTCAAGCCTTCACAAGATCAAGTAATAGTTCAAGCCCAAACCTAGAAGATCCCACATACTAAAAGGGTTAAGTACAAAATCTCTTATTTGTCTAGGTCTTTACTTGTTCATTATTTTAGAGTCTATATGGAGACTAAGTGAAAGGTAAATTATTTCAGGCACCTAATTTTAAGCTAAGTTTTAGTTTCCTTTAAAGAAAATTTTCCACACAATTTTCTTGAAGGATATTTTCTTTTTTGGCTAAGTTTTCTTTCTTTGGGATTTTTTGCCTCAGCTTTTTGTTCAAAAATCAAGAAATTGTTTCAGACATTTTTTATGAAACAATTTTTGAAAGGTACTTTTTAGTTTCTTGAAGGAAATGGTGCTTAAATTTTTTTGAAAGATATATTTTCTTGGGGAAAAGGTTCTTTTCAAAAAATCCAAAGGGTACTTTCCTTTGGGAAAGACCATTTTAAAATTATTGAACGGTCCACTTTCCTTTTGGGAGGTCACTTTTCCAAAGCCGAAGAGCCAAAACCATTTTTTTGAAGGGTCATTTCCATGCTAAAATGTTACATTATGCAAAAATTTCAAAGGATAATTTTTTTGGAAGGGGCATTTTTGAGAGCTCCGAAGGGTGCTTTCCCTTCAGAAAGGGCACTTAGTAAAAATCTTGAAGACTTTCTATTTTGGGGAAAGGCTCTAAAATTAAAAGTCCTAAACAAAACCTAAATAAATTTGGCCTAAATAAATAAGTTTGGGAAAATTATCTTAAGGAAATAGGATCAAAAAAAGGGGTCGAAAGAATTAGTTTGAGAAAAGTGTCTGAGTGAAAAAATCCTAAAGAAATAGGCCAAGGCAAAAAGTCTAAGGAAATAACTTTGAGAAAGGGCCCAAAAGGATTAAACACATTCCTAAAAATGTCAAATTCAATCATAGAAGACATATGTTGAGGTTCAAATATCTTGGTGATGGTTGCATGGATGTCAAATACATTTGTGCAGACATCAAAGAGAAACCTCATGAAATAGATGTTTGGGTTCAAAAAATAGGAGCAATAGATTGAATTCAATCATACAGAAGATCCAATGGTGAGTGGTGACTGACAAGTTAATGGGTTCAGACAAATCAATGAAACATGTTCAATCATGAATTTAGATTAATGGTGAGTGAGGGATACAATAGGTCTTTTAGACCTAGTATAGATCAAATGTCAGTAACTCATTGATGAAAAAAGACCAGGCATCGAGCAGAGTGCCATCTATTATAACTATAGGAAAACCAATAATTTAGATTAGTTTTCAACCTATAGTTAATTAAGGTTTAGGTCCCAAAGCATAGATAAGGTATGTGATTGATGAAAAGAGTGGCTTGATCCATGATTTTGACAAACCACCACTTAAGGCACACATGGCATGGCTTTATCAGTTTTAAGATATGAGGGCCTTGTCCTCATAATGAATCCAAGTGGAAGGTATGGTGTGATTCACAAAGAAAATTTGGGAGATTGGAGAAATAGTTGGAGCATTCAATAATGATCAAAACCTTTGAAGATATTTTCTCCTTGAAAGGATCGAAACTCACCATATAAAACAAACTCTTGTCCTCTAATACAATTTTCTCAGCTAATGAGAATAACTTGAGAACTAAATGGAATTATCCTAATTAGATAAAGGGGTGGTAGGTCATCCCTCAAAATGTGGAGTTCATTCAATGATCATGGGTAATGTGCCCCTCTCCTTTCTCTCTCTACTTCTCTTCCCTCTTCTATATATCCCATTCTTTTCATTTTGTAAAGGGGTTCTTCGATTTGAAATTTTAAGAGACTAATTATCTCTGATTTGGAAATTTTAGAGGAACTGGGACACTCTTTGAGATACTAAAAAATATTCTTAGATTGATTAGGCTCAACCCTACCAAGCATTTGTAATAACTACCTCTTGATGCAATAAAGGTTTTTTTTGCCTACCTCTTGCCTTGGATTTGTGTCTATTGAGTTGCGCACTATGGCATTGTGTGAAGGAGAATATTCCTCATCTATGGTCCCTCAACCCATTTAGGATGTTGCCAACACAAAATAACAGAGGAATGTGCCATCACAATTCAAATGATGAACACAAGAGGAGGAGGTTTTATACAATATACCAAGGAGGCAAAAAATAGATCTAGTGAGATAATGAGGAAATGATCTTGATGGAAAAAAACAAAGGGATCATGACTTCAGAGAAAAATTCAAGATAAGAACCTACAAAGAGAAAGGTTACTTGAGAAGAGATAGGCCCATTAAAAAATAAATGCATAAATAGGATGGACAAGTGGTGAAATTTGGTGAAGGGGAGGGTAGATCTCAACCTCAAGAAAGTAGTTTGAACAAAGCCAACAAAGATTACATGTAGGATAAAGGAAACATAATACAAAGGATAAATGATACTCTGATAGCTATCAATAATTTGCTACTAAAATTAAAAATTGAAAACCTTGAACACCAAAAGGAAGTGTAGATGGCCACCAAGCCATTCTAGAATTTTTTTATAGTGCATTACAATATGATGGAGGTGATGAATCACAACCTGCTATGAAGATAGGATTAAAATAAGGGGAGATTATTATCATGTTAGTTCATGAAATCAAATCTAAAAAAAAACAAACTAATTAACTAACACCTTATGCCTAGATCTTAGGGGCAGCTTAGTAACAAGCATGAATATGAAGATAATAACTAAAACATGAAATAAACATTCCTTCACCTTCCTTGGAGCTTCCAAATGGTTTTTAGAGTGTCTTGTTCAGCTTGTGCATCAAAGAGTGTTCATCAATGGAGTTGATTAACTCCTTATCTCCTTGGCACCTTTGGTTTGTGATGGCTTGGATCAATAATTTGGCATAATAACACTATATCATATTACCTTTTGAAATAATTTAAGCATTATAACTTTACACCATGATAGTTTAAAATTATGGTTGTGAGGCCTTCTATTTATATATTTTCTCATTTGATTAGAATGAACCTGAACCATCCATATCAAGATGAATATGTGTGGCTAAGAATATATTCAATTTTGGAGGCGAAAATCAATAAATGCACTCATAAATATTTGGGATAGAGAGGCATTAAAGAGGCATGGGAGGGCTTAATTAGATATTTATTGTAATTATGGCTTGTGGATGCCACCCCATAAATGACCTCACCTGATGATGCAAATATTAGAAACCAATCTCCTTTAATGAAATATTTAACAAGTTCCATGGAAAACTAACTTAAGTGCTTGATTCAAATTAATTAATCTTAAACATGATTTATTAATTTTGGTTCAAATCTTAGTAATTAGTGCACAAATTAATTAAACTCATCAAAATGTCATATTATTGGATCAAAATTTGACTAGATTGGAATTGGAAGGTGATTTTAGATGTATTGGAACCATTATCCCATTTAGGATGTTGCCAACACAAAATAACAGAGGAATGTGTCTCATGAAAGAAATTTGGTAGAAAAGAACAATCTAGAGTACCCAGGTGTGAAATTATCATTTTTACTCAAAATAATCTGATCAAAGTTAGCTATCTCATAAAATACATTACCTTATTTAGGGATACATTGGCAAAAATTGGAACTTGTATATAACAAATTTGAACCATTTAATGCATTTTAGTGCTTTTTGGCCAAATTGTGCATTTTGGTAGAAATTGGTCTAAAGATTGATTGAAGGTTATTGGTAGCCAGTTTTAGGTGTCTACATTTTTCTCCTATTTAGGAAGGTGTTGAAAATCATAGGTAAAAAATTGTCTTCTCAAATAATGACTAAAGGCATGCATGCCAAAAAGAAGATGATTGAAGAACAAAGCTCCAAATGGTGCTTGAAAAGTCTATGATGCTGCCCCCTCAAGGGAGTGGCTGTCACATATGTGGATGGATAGTCCCTTGAAAAGAAGCAAGAATAAATGCAAAATTAACCCATGGTTGAGATTAATTCAAATGAAAAAATGATTGTGTACACTGATTTAAAAAATATATTGATTTTCCCAAAGGTGGTTATAATTAGAAATAAAAGTTGAAATAATGATTTTCCCATGGATGGTTATAATCATTAAGATAACCTAGATTGGATAAAGATGATGTTTGATATGGTTGTGCCCTAGTTAGGGGTAATTAACAAGCATAACTCAAGGATATAACCTAGAATATAGATTAAAGATGAGCATGCATAAATGTAGATGTGATGGTCTAATGACTAAAGAAGCCACAAACAACCAAACATATGAGGATGCTCAAATTGATGAAAGGGATGGATATAAGAATAAAGATTGATCAATATAAATTATTATATTGTACCTATAAATGAGGATATGCTCATATTAATTAGTAATGATACAAATAGAATGTTCAATGGGTTTATTTGATCAAGATGGATGGGAGGATTTTTCTAACGTACCAAGGAGAAACTTCTTCAGATCCATTACTTGTAAGACTCCTTGCAGCTAATTTTTTTGTAGCATATGATGGTAAGCATCATGATATAACACCATGAGGACTTGGCCAAAATATGCATAAGGACTAACTCTTGATCCAATAAATACTCAAAAATAATTCATCAATGATAAAAACCATGATGACAATGTCAATGTATGAATATAGATAGAATCAAGAATAATTTACTCAAAGAATCACCCAACAAATGCATATAAAATGATTCAAGGAAATAGTGTTAAAATTAAATAAATAGGCAAGTGAACAAACAAACAAAAATATAGAAAAACAAACAAATAGAAAAAAAATAAACAAAAAGCATGAAAACAAAAGCAATAGAAAGCATCCTAACAATGGATTTCTCTAGTAGGGCATTTTGAAGATGACAAAATAATCTTAGATATGAGAAAAAAAATCATTTATTTTTGAAATGTTATGAATTTTTTTTATGAATTTTGAGGTATCTTAACTTGTTATAGTATGCCAAGATACCTACTCACAAAATGGTGAGAGCATTTAGCTTAGGTTGCTCAAAAAATAGAGATAGAGCACAGAAAGGGGGACTGAGGTGACCTAAACATGAATTGATCATGACCCACATAGTTCCAGAATGACCTCAAGTCACAATAATTCCATCCACACAAAAGTTAGGGAGAAACTTGATTATGTCCCAACAAGCTCTCAAATCTGGGAAATGGCTAGTCAAATGGAACCAACAATGGTAAGGTGATGTGGTAATGCATGATAAACAAATGTTACCCCTAATTTACCCATATGTGGTTATAACTAAGATACAATAGATTATATAAATGATACTAATTTACCCATAGGTAGTTATTATTAGTAGTAAAACTGGTGAAACATTGATTTTCCCCAGCAGACGATAAAACTAGTTTCACATAAACAAAATTGATATAAGATGAAAAATGAAATATATCTTTCTAGATCGACTATCACACTACTTTCATAGACTATAAATTAAACATGTATTTGATTTATTAGTGAAATTGTATCAAAATCCCCTTACAAAAGGTACGAGAAGAACCAAATGAACCAAGATCAAAATAGGATTGGGTAGGATGATTAAAAAATAGGATTTGGTCTAGATAGGAATGGAATGGTAAGATGACATTGTTTAAGATTATAATAGGTTGGTAAGATGGTAGAATGATAAATAAGGATGTTGAGAGGGTTACACCCAAGTGGTAAGGTGATTGGCTTGGTATGCGATAATGGTAAAAGGAATGGTAAATGAAAATAACATGGTACATGTTTTTGGTTGATGATGGTTGCTTGTTTTTGATGTGTTTGTCTTGGGTATGGTAGATGTCATATGATTCTCTTATTCCTATTGAAGTGGAGATGCACATCCTAATAAACAAATGATACAAATAAAATAATCGATCATGTTAATTTCTAGCCCACACCTCATTTAAATAGCTACATTGTCAAGAATGTGCTATAGATTTGGATGTAAATGATGTTTTTATGATTTTCATTGGCCTTTAATTTAGTTTATTTCAAACTTCAAGACAAGATATCTTTGTATCCTTTGCAAAGGAAAGTATTACTATGGATCACAAATAGGGATAAACATTGGTTGATAAGTTTGATGGGGAATGGAATGGTGGATGATAATGGAATGTATAATGGTAGGGAAACAAAAGAAGATCATGATTTTTAGGCACACACAATGTTCTTGATTTTAGATTCAACATAACTCTAGATGTGGTGGGGATGAAGACTTCTAAATATTCTTTTGATAAGACCACCATATTATTTTTTCATTTAGGCCTGAGAGTAGCTATCATCTAATTAGGCTATAGATTGGAAGCTATTTTGATTTTTTCATTGATAATGTCTTCATCAAATAGTAAAGAAATTATGTGCTCATTTATTGGCTCCTTAAAGAGGTTTCTACCAATGAATTTGTCTTGATTTTCTTGTAGCACCTCCAAGAAGGTTTCACTAATAAATGTTAACTTTTGACTTTGATTATATTCTAGCACCTTCGAAAAGGTTTCACTAGAAGATGTTGGGTTTGAACTTTGATTGTTCTATAGTTCCTCTAAAAAGGTATCACCAGGAGATGGTTCTTGTTTTGAATGAATTTGGTCTTGGCCTCCTTTCTCTTTAACTACTATGTCACCATGGATCTAGTTTAACAGGGTATGATTATGTTAGTCCCAATTGACACTTGTGGGAGATGGAATATCAATGATATGTCTAGGTTGGTTGGTGGTAATGGTATGTGGAATAGTAATAGAAGGGTAGTTGGTAGCATAATAATTGTAGAAGATACTAGGATAACTTGGGTCAATGTTGAAGTAATCATCCTCAAAAACTATGGAAGGATCAAAAATGTATTCAAATTGGTATCCAAGGCATGCATAACCAATATTGTAACAACCATGATCGTATTCTCATTCTGAATCTGATTCTAACTCAAGGGACTCTAAATCCAATGGTAAGACTGATGTTGATTCTATTATTGATGTTAAATCTAATGTTGGTTAAAGAATAGAACCTAACTCTAATGTTAATTATTCATTTTATATGGATTTTGTTATAATGTCTTGTTGAATGCTTGGTATTGGACAAGTAATAACTTATGATGGCATAATGGGCTCCAAAGAGACTAGTTTTTCAAAGTGAGACTCCTCAATGATGGGAAATAGGTCAAGAGACCACTTCTTAGAGACTATCTTGTTAGAGGGAAGCTCTTTAAAAATAGACATATGGTTGAGGTAATGATTTGTCCAAAGGTAGTATACTCATTAAGAAGTGACTAAGTAAAGACTTGCTTATCAAAGTGAGACTCATCGACAACTGGTATAGGATCAATAGGTGATTCATCATAGGTTGACTTATCACAAGTTTTTGGTTCAACAAAATCATCTTGGATTGGTTAGATTTCTTGGCCTCGGTTTCTAATGAGTTGGAAAATACCAATTTTAAACATAGTTTTATCTTTGAATGATTGGCTTGGTTGAAAAGGTACTGATTGGATTGGTTGAGGTATTGATTGGATTGGTTGGGGTTGTGATATGATTGGCTAAGGTTTGGATTGGATATGGTATTATGGAGCTTGATTTATTACATGAGCCAAAGGACAAGGTCCTGATATAGAAATGGTATGATGTTGTGGAGCATGGTTACTCGCATAAGCCAGAGGATGAGGTCTTGGTATGGAAATGGTATGGTATCATGGATCTTGGTATCTTACACGACAAAGCATCCAAGTCTTCCTCATAAACCAAATCATCCCAATCAATGTTTTGAGTTGGATTGTAAGCTAGTTCTTGACTTCGTTCCTCATATGGAGTATTGTAGGGAGAATAATAAAACTCCCTATAAAATCTATCCCTATAGGGGTTTATAGTTGAATTTTGTGCATCCATTCTATCATAAGTTGGATTTTCTGTGGCTCCACCATAAGTGTATCTAGACATATCCACATCAATGAAAAAATCTTTGAAGATAAAAAGGCTTAGAGTTTTTTAAACTCTGAAAACCTATGTCCAAAGGACAAATGGTTCAAACTTGGTCTAACTAGGTCAAAAGGGGTGAGTTTGTATCTCCAAACAATGATTTGATCATGGAGATATATTTCCAAAATGGTTTGTGCTAAGACTTGGTATAAAATAGTCTAATGTCAAATGTCTAACACCACATGTCATACATATCAAAGTTCAAGCATCTGAATAAAAACTAGCATGTCAAAGGTATAGGTCAAAGTGTTCCAAACAATGTCTAAACTAATAAAGGGAAAAGAGTCTCTAGGTCTTTTATCCAAACATAGAGGCAAAAGCTAGGCTCAAATAGATTGTGCTAAGACTTTTGGCCAAATGGCATCAAAATCTAGGCTTAAAATAAAGGGTTGATGTGATTTGATTTAATTTAGCAAGTTTGGAAACAACTTTAACATAAATCTAGCACATAGAATCAAACATAAACATGATTAATTGGCATAATCCATAAGGCAAAAGGCACCTAGATAAAGGATTGTGTTTTCCTAAATAAAGGCATAAACAATGATGAGGATAAGCTCTGCGAAAAAAACAAGTAATAGAAACAAGGCTCTTTGAACAAACAAGCAATAGTTTTAAATTTTGGGTAGTCAATTAACTGAAGTTACACAACCCAAAAGAGAAAGATCTGTGTATCAGCCCCTATGAAGTGAGGCCTAAGTATAAATCAATCAATGTTTGAATTCAAACTTATGACAAGGTTAATTAAAAACTTAATGTTTGAAAACTAGGATTTTCTTGAATAAACAAGCTAGACAAAATTGGACTACATAACGACACAAAATAAAATCTCAAAATGGCACATGTGATTGGTTTGAAACAATGGTTTTGGATATAAGGCAAACAAGTCTTGAAACAATTTGAGCAACATAATGATGTTTATCGCTCTCTAATGATGTGATCAATGTTATGTTTGAAAGACTCAAAGGAATAAACTTGATATCTGATTTGGGTAGCATAATGGTACCTATATTAGTCAATTAACACACACATAAACATGTTTAGTAAAATAAATACAAGGCACAAGTTTGGTGTAAAAAAGCTAGCATAACACCTCTTTATATAAAAGAATGGAATATAAACAAATTGTTTTGGACATGGAAATAAATAAACACATTAGTTTTAGTCTAAAAACACCAAGTAATATAAAGATAAATGACCAAATGCAAATAATAAAATCACCCTAAATCCTATCAAGGGTATGGCAAAGTGGGGTTGACTAAAACTAATTAGTTTTTTATCATCTAGATGGATCTCATGTCTACCAAATTTCATGTTAGAAAACAAGAGAAATAACATGTTATTTGGGTCTGTATCATATGGCTTGTTATAAAAAGGTCTTGCCCTTTTTACAACCACTACATCCGTTGCTTGCTCAGTGTAGTGTGATGTCCAACATGCTCAAACATCTTGGGCTTAACCTCTAATAACGAAGATGGTTTAACTACTCAAACCACTATCTAAATGAGGGGATCCTAATTTATATAACCCCCCTCATGGAGAGGGGTTGAAGATGATGCCAAGAGATGAAGCTCTAGGTCAAATATTTCCTATAAAACTTATGGGAGGTAATAAAGTCCCCCTCAAAAGCCAAGATGCATAAAATAAAAACTAAGTAAAAGAGCTTTATCATTATTTCTAGATCACCCAAGCCTTATGGGTCTTGGGGAGAGCCTTGATAACATCTTTTTTATGCCTTTGGACTAAGGCACAAGCTTGAAATTAATATGGATCTTTTGATCCCACAAGTTCCCTATAGGGGGCGGGGGAAGAGTATACACACACAACTCATTTTATATACAAATAATTCTAACTAAGAAAATAATAAGTGATTTGCACAAAACAAAACTTTGAAGTGAGTTCAATTTTAAAGCACTAAATTGGAATTTTTGGTGGTGTTATTTGGAAACTTGGCCTTAAGTTTAAAAAAATTAGATAATAACTACAAAAACATTCAACATAAACATCCAAGTTTTTCTTTAAGCACCAAATAGAATGTTAGAAACTTAATTCATGCATAAATTGATCACTTTTCCATATAGGTCCTATAAGTGTTTGATTATTTTCGATATTTGTGAAATATTTATGTAATTTTAAGGTAAACTAATTGCATATTCTAAAAATTTAGGAAAAAACACATGGTTTAAAAAAATTCATCAAAAGCGGAGTCTAGATGACCCCAAACGAAGCTTCAAACGATGGCTTATTAGTTCTCAGGTCTACATATTGAAAAAATGCAACTCCATAGTGAAATAATGTAATTCAAAGTGCAAAAACATGATTTCACAAGTTTTGGTTTTGTAGTTGTGGTATTGCAATATCGTGACTACAAATAATGATATCATAACTTGTGAAATTGCAATATTGCAATATCATGACTATCGAGTCACAGTATTGCAATATCATAACTTGACCTATAGGTAGAGAACCAGTTAGTTTAGAAACCTAATTAAATGAAATATCACTATTATAATACAAAACTATGACTATGTTAATTTCAGGTTTGTAGTCTGAAGGACAAAATTGTAAATCGACAGTGACAAAATTATGACTTCTAAGAAATGGATTTTTGATCAAAATTTTCACTCTCTTTGGCCTCAAACTCGAAGATTCTACATGGAAATGGTTAGTAAGTTTCTTTTAGGATCTATTTGATCAAATTCATGGAGTATGGTCCTATTGGGTGTGTCATTTATGAACATAGGAATCTGATAAGGGGAGATTAGTATCATGTTAGTGTATGAAACCAAATCCAAAACAAAACATACTAATGGTAACACCTTATGCCTAGATCTTAGGGGGGGAATTAGTAAGGAAAACCCATTGTCAAAACATAACTAGAATGTAAGAAATAAACTTTCTCAACTTCCTTGAATTATTCAAAGGCTCCCCTTATTGGATTTCTCAACTTGTGCTTCAAAGGTCTTTGGCAATGGATTTTTTGCTATCCTCCACCTCCTCTTAGCATCATTTGGCTTGTGGTTTTGGATTTTGATGTCTTAGCTCAATAATTTGTCATAATAACAATATATCAGATGTATTTTGAACTCATTTAAGCATTATAACTCTAAACTAAGATAACTTAAAATTATGGTTGTGAGGCCTTCTATTTATAGATTTTCTCATTTGATCAGAATGAACCTAAACCATCCATCTCAAGATGAAGATGTGTGGCTAATAATCCATTAAATTTTGGAGGCTAAAATAAATGATTTTCCTCATAAATATTTGGGATAGAGAGGCATTAAAGAGGCATAGGAGGGCTTAATTATATATTTGATACAATTATGGCTTATGGATGCCACCCCATAAATGACCTCACCTGATGATGTAGATAGTAGAAACCAATCTCCATTAATGAAATATTTAACAAGTTCCATGGAAAATTAATGTAAATTTTTTATTTAAATTAATTAGTCTTAAACATAATTTATCAATTTTGGTACAAATCTTGGCAATTGGTGCACAAATTAATCAAACTGGTTAAAATTTTGTATTATTGGATCAAAATTTGATTGGATTGGAATTAGAAGGTGATGTTAGATGTGTTGGAACCATTATCCCATTTAGGATGTTGCCAAAACAAAATAACAAAGGCATGTGTTTAGTATAATAAATTTGGTAGAAAAGAGTAATCTAGAATACCCAAGTACGAAATCATCATTTTGACTCAAAATGATCTGATCAAATTTAGTTGTCTCATAAAATGCATTACCCCATTTAGGGATACATTAGCCAAAATCAGAACTTGTATATGACCAATTCAAACCATTTAATACATTTTAGTGTTTTTAGGCCAAATTATGCATTTTGGTAGAAATTAGTTTGAAGCCTGATTGGAGGTTATTGGCAACCAGTTTTAGGTGTCTACACCTACTACATCTTTAAAATTTCATATAAATCATCATAAAAGAAATAAAGATCCACACACAGGTTTTGTCAATGATTTGAATCAATTTAGATGAAATAGAATCACTACAAATCCATCTAGAAAAGTTGGTGGGAGATACAAAAAGTATTAAATTTCATCTCCATCATTAGCACTGTGTTCAGGGGCATAGAGGTCAACTGCCTTTGTCAAAGGAAGTTATAGAAGTTATTAAAGAAGCACAAGACTAACTGCTCGCCCACATGTCTAAGTAATGGTATATGGTAATAGGTATTAGAGGTTCATTCATTGAGAACTGTATAAAGGTAAAAGTCTATTGGCATATTAGTTGTATGATATTGTATCATAAATTTGTTAATTAAATAAAGTTTTTTACTTTAAAAAAAATTGAACCTCCATCAATAAAAGTTTACAATCTAAGAGATCATATTGAAAGGTATTTTTAGGTAGGAATGTTTTTTTTTATTGTAGTTTGCGATCATGAAGAAAAGTTTGTTGTACAACAAATCTTATTTTCCATGTCTACTCTACTCCTTTTATGATACATAGATGTGGGTTCTTTTTTAATCTTGTTTTTAGTGCATATGGAATTTTTTAATTTATGGATTATGTTTTTTAGTTTTTTGTATTGGATTAGAGGTAAAAGTAATTATATAAAACTTTCAATAAAACATATGTTAATTTCATGATTAGTTTTTAAAGGCTAACCTTACATTTTACAATGGTAATTTTTTAATAGAAACCTTTATTATTATTATTATTATTATTATTATTATTATTATTATTATTATTATTATTATTATTATTATTATTATTATTATTATTATTATTATTATTATTATTATTATTATTACATACTTGAGGTAGCTAGGTATGTGTAGGTGGATTGGAAAATAGAAGTTTAGTATTGAACTTCATTGTTCTGTTGTTTAGTTTTGTATTTTATCTTGCACATGTGAATTTTTTTTAAATTGATTTATTCTTTTAATTTTTAAGAGGAACTTTAATATTAGTTTAGATGTACATCCCTTAGTGAAAATTTACAATCCAAGAAAGGTGTTTTAGTTTTTTTTTGGTGTGAAAACTATCTTGTTGTGATGGTAAGTTTACTTTCTTTCTCTATTTCAATATGTTCTACGATGCAAAGATGTGGGTTATTTTTTTTAGACATTTTCAGTACATTTCATGTTTTTAACATCGCTCTTATAATTTTTTAGAGGAAATTTGAAATAGGTTTGAATGCATCTATTAGAAAGAAATACAGTCTAAAAGAACATACTTGGTTTGTTTGTGCATGTGAAAAACATCTTATTGTGCAGGTAATTTTATTTTCCATATGTATATTTTTATCTTATTATAGTACATGAATGCAAATGTTTTATTTGAGATTAATTTTATTTCATGTTTTTTTCTTATTTCGTTAATGGTTACAATAGTTTGAGTTTATATATAGGATATCAATTCCTAGGAGAAAATTCAATATTACATATTAAATATGTGGATATACAATTCTTATTTTGGTTTGCATATATGGAAAGCAATTTTTATTTTTCATTTTTCCTTTAGAAATTTTGTTTTTTTATTTCCACGATGGAATGAAGACTAAAAAAATCTCTTAATGTTTTTATTTTCCATGTCTCTTTTACTCTTTTATAAAATTACAGGGAAGTATGTTCATTTTTGAAGTTGATTTTCATTGCATTTGGTTTTCCTTTTATTTTGTCAAGATTTATCACAATTGGATTTGAGAGTCATTCAAAGGTATATTTTTTATTGATGATTTTTTTTGTCGTATTTGTAAATAGATATTTAGTATTTAGTTGATTCTTTATATATTTGTTTACGTTTGTCGAGTTTAATTTTGAGAGTTTGTGAAATGTATATGACATTAAATTTATAATGTATTTATGGTTGTTACAAGTGATGTAATTTATCAAGTTATTTTAATGAGGCAATAAAATATCGAATATTTGTAAGTATGGTTATTTTTTAATTTGATGTTTTCTTTGGTTTATGTTTTGCCTAAGGATATTATATAGTTTTATTATAAAAAGTGGGTCGTGCTTATGATTATTAAAACATGGATTGGTTTCTATTTTTTATTTTTTTAAATTGGTTAGATATTATTTATTATTATTGAATGTAAAATTTTATATACCTTTTGGGTTTAATGTTTAGTCAAAAAATTATATTTTTCAAAAAAAAATATGTTCTTATTTTTTAATTTTATTATTTTTGATAGGATTATATTTTTGGACATTTATTTTAGGTGCAATATATATAGTATAGTAGTTTTTTTAATTTGATGTTTTCTTTGTTTTATTTCTTGCTTAGGGATAGTATATAGTTTTGTTACAAAAAGTAGGTTATGCCTATGATTATTAAAACATGGATTGGTTGCAATTTTTAAAAAAAAAATTAATTAGATATTATTATTGAATGTAAAAATTTATATACCTTTTGGACATAATGTTTAATAAAAAAAATGTTTTTCAAAAAAAATGTTCTTATATTTTAGTTTTATTATTTTTATAAGATTATATTTTCAGACATTTATGTCAAGTGTACACACACACACACACACACACACACACACACACACACACATGATTTAATCATCCTTTATCATATGATCAACATCTTATTTTAGACACTCAAATTTAGCTTAATGCTTAGTCTAAAATTTGTAATTTAAAACCAAAAAAAAAAAAATCTTATTTTTGTATTTATTAGTCCTGCCAAGGCAAGGTACTATAGCTTTCAATCAAAGCAAAAATTTATTCATTTCAGCCAATTAAATCACATGATTTAATATATTATTATGATAATACTATAGTTTTGTATGCAATATTTTGGAATATTCCCTAAGATGATATTAGAGAATTTTCCATTTACTTAATAATAATAAGTTGAAATTTCATTATTTAGTTTTTAAAATATGCTTTTTAAATAACACTAACTCGATCATTAGTAATCTTCTATTTTTAACTTAATATTATAAATAAATTTTAGTTAATTATCATATTTTATATGTGATTTTTAATCATAATTAAAAAAAATACATCTACACTTTCTAAATAACACTATCTCACTCATTAGTAAGTTTTTATTTTTTTGTTGATTATTTATAATTATTTATTGGATTGAGCATAAATGTGTACTTCCCCCATATAATAGTTTTTAATTTGTAATATACATATTTTTTAAACCAATCCTCTTCTTTTAAATTAATGAAACTCTCCTTTTTACATATATATTTATTTATGTATAACAATATAATATTTTGAAACTCCCTTTTTTAAATTAATCATTCTATTCCTTTATAAAATACTCTTTTAGTAAAATTACATATATTAGTAATAATATTATAATTGAATACCAAATTTTATCCATATATCTCATTCTATACTTTGTATATGATGTTTTTTTAAAAATAAATAGAAACTAATACCAATTTTCTAAATGCTTAATATTTATGTTTGTAAACAAATACTTTTTACTAAATGCTGCCTAAATTTTATACACTATTTTTGTCACATGACAAAAAATAACTCTATTACTTACAAATCAAACAAATGCTTTGATACAATCACTTAAAGCAATTCAATTCGAAGTGATATATTGCTCCATGCCTTGTGTTTATTGTGTTATGTAGTAAAATGAAATGCTATTTTATAAATTATTCCATTTGTCATTTATTTAAATATTTTTTATTTTTAAGAAAACATTATCTATTTTATGATTATATCATAGCATAAATATTTATTGTATCCACACACACACACACACACACACACACACACACACACACACACACACACACACACACACATCTCCCATTGATCAACAATGTTAATTCATATTACAATATTTATTGTAACTAACTCATTAGAGGCAGGGACTCGCTATTATGTAGCCCTTATTTTTAATAGAATTATATTTTTAGACATTTATTTTTAGGTGTGTGTGTGCATGTGAGTTTTCTAAGACATGAAGGTGTTATTTTTGTTGAAGATATAGTTGCACTTATATTTTGTTCTGTTAGAGTGATATCCACTCTATAAAAGTTCAAATGTTAAGTTTAAAAGGCCACCAACTCTTCTTCCATAATTAATTAAATAAATGTATTTTTCATTAAATGTATGGTATTTGGTAATAGAATTTACTTTAAACATTTTGCTTGAAATAATAGTTATATAAAATATAAATCATATTCACACATTCTAAATATAGAATAAATAGTTATTGTATTTCAAGTATAATTTTTTATATAAATATTTGAGTTGTAATCCATCAAACAAGAAAAATCATATTATAAATTTATAGCCAGCATGGTCTCAAAAAAATTTATAAATCAAATGTTTATAAATTTAAGTATTCTTTATGAATACTTAAAACTTATAACTATGTAATTAAAATTTGATTTTTAATATCTAAATGTATGTTGACCATTTAGGCAATAAAAGTCCTAAGTTTTATGTGTTTGTTATTAAATTTATTGATGTGATTGCAATGCCTTATTATAATTTTTTATTATACTTGTATTTTTTGTGGTGGATTTATAATATGACATTATTTTGAAAACTAAATACACTATATACATTTCTAGGTATAGAATAGTGTCATGGCTTAAAATATCATTTTATATTATTATAATTAACTTTAGTTATTTTTAATTTATTATTAAATTTTAAATTTCATACACCTTAAGTGTAGTGTTGTTAATTTGTAAATTTTTATATTAAAACAACTCATGCTTCTTAAAAAAACTTATGATATAGTCATTCTTCTTTCTATTAGTAAGATAATACTCTATATTATTGAATGTTAAATTTTATATACCCTAAGGGTTATTGTTTATTAAAAAATTATATTTTTTTAAAAAAATATGTTCTTATTTTTTAATATAGGGTTATTTTTTATTCAAAAAATAATTTTTTTTACAAAAATATGTTCTTATTTTTTAATATATTTATTTTTAATAGGATTATATTTTTGAATATTTATTTTTAGATATGATAAAATATATACTTCTAAGTGAATTATTTAGAATGTGAAGTTGTTGACTTTGTAAGAGATACAACTACACTTATATCTTGTTCTATTAAAATTATGTCCACTTTATAAAAGTTCGATGCAAAGTTTAAAATGTTGCCATTTTTTTTATAATAATAAATTAAATAATTTTCATTTTCATTAAATACAAGGTGTTTGGTACCATACACTACTTTTAAAAATTTACATTCTAAATATAAATAATATAATATAAATATTTGATTTGTAATCCTTTAAATTAACAAGAAAAATCATATTGTAAATTTACAACCAACATAGTTTTCACAAATTTTACAAATGAAATGTCTATAACTTTAAATATTATTTTTAAATACTTAAAACTTAAAATTGTACAGTTAAATTATTATTTTTAATATTAAAATTTAGGTTAAGAATTTAGGAGATGAAAGTCTCAAGGTTTATGCATTGGTTAAGAAATTTAATGCATTTATTGATATGTTTGCAATGCCTTGTTATTTTATTTATTCTGTTTATATTTTATTGGTGGATTTATAATGTGGCATTGTTTTGAAAAATAAATAATGCTTTTGACCTAATGCTCTATACATTTGTACATATATAATATCATCATACATAATAACATCGTTAATTAAAATGTCATTTTATATTGCTTATAATTAAATTTAGTTATTTTTATTATTCATATAGTATTTTCTATTATTGAATGTTATATTTTATACTCCTTTCAATTTAGTGTTTATTATTCATATACATAAAAAATCATATTTTTTTAATTATGATATGGTTATACTCAGTGTTTTAAGCTATTATTTTATATTATTTAATGTTGGAATGTATTGTTATTTTTATATCGATAGGAATTCACCTACCAAAATGAACTCTTTGTTCCATACCAATCAATAGTCCACATTTGAAGTTGGAGGATGAATAATATTGTATTTCCTTGTTATTGATGCATGGTGTGGGATGGTTGTCTTATGTCGTAGGGCCATAATCTTACCAACAATTATATGTTTTACCACTAATAACTAGGTGGTAGTTATGGAATAGAGAATGGTAAATAAATCAAAGAAATGGTGTAGGTAACTTTTGCCGTGCTAGAAAGTTTGTTATGCAAAAATTTATCTTCTACGTTTGATGCCATTAATATTTTCGTGTTAGATTTTAATGTATATGTAAGGATGCAAAGTTTTTTTTAATGTTTTAGTAAACCAAAATAATGTTTCCATTAATGGCACCTTAAAAAAATCTAATCTATCTATGATATCATCATCATCTATGAGAGCAAGTTTAAAAAATTATTATATTTATTGAGTGGGATAGGAAATCCCTAATCTTTTGATAGATTGGTATGCATAGGCTAGAGATTAGGCATGTAGTTATTATTATGTGAGTTAATTTGGAATAAGTGAGCATATTTTTTTGGTCTTAGTTTTTTTGGTGACATTGATATCATTTTATTAATAAATTTATTTCTTTGTATCATAAATTTTGTATAGGTCTATAGGGTCATGATTTTATTCTTGTAGAAACCCTATTTTGTGACTAGAAGGTGGTCAGGGTTAGCATTAGAATAAGGTAATATATGTCATTTAAATAGCACTAAGGGGTAGATACATGATAATGGAGGACATAAGGGGGTACAAAGCAACATTTTTTTTTAAACTTGCAGTAGTTAAACTTGGAGAGAATTTTAGAGACACTTGGAAAAAGAATATGAAAATGACTTAAGAATATGAATTGTGTCATTTTGAATTTAGTTTCTAAATATATAATTTTTTTAATACCTAAATGATTAAACTATGTGAAATAGATGCATTTATGACAATGACTTAACCTTTTTATGAAAAGATAAGGAGATTGCATATGTATAGATACACTTTTTTTGAGTAGTCAAATGAATTGATGTATGAAATTTCATATATGCATAGATGAAATGTCAAAGATCGATAGGGATATTTTTTTAATAAATATGTTTGTTAAAATAATTTTACAAGTCAAGACAACTATAAAATTATAATTACAAGAGTACAAACATATATTTTTGACATTAACTTCATGATTTTTTTTTTAAAATCATAGTCAACAATGCATAGATCGGTCAGGTATAAGTTTTATAAAATTTTGATTAATGTTCAAAAAGTTATAAAAGTATTTTTAATGATATGTATATAATCCACAATGAGGTATGTTGTGTATAAATTAAGTAATAATTATAAAAAATAATTTAACATTAAATAACATATATATTCAAAAATTATGATCTCCTCTCTACAAACCCATATAAGTTTTTTAAAATAATAAAATATGCTTGATTAGATGTGTTGGCAAAGACAAAAAAGACTTTTAAATTTCTTAAAAACCAAGTGGGTTGCTCCATGGCTAGTTTTAAGCTATGTTCAAACCTCCCAAGCCTATACCCAAAGTAAATTTAGAGGGAAAACGTAGAAGGAAAGATTTAAATTTTTCAATGGGCATACACCCTTTTAAAAACTAAAAAACTCATTAAATGTGTTTACCTATTTTGACCCATGCATCAAAACAAGGCATGCGTGCTTTTAAAAGGGTGTACACCCTTTATTATTCATGAATTTATCTTGTTTGCTAATGAATTTCACTCATTCATATTATATTTTACAAACTTCAAACTAGTTTTTTATACTGAAACTCTGTAAATTCTTCAAATTCTTCATTTACTTTATCTCAAGATTACTATAAATTCATCAATTTA
Organism: Torreya grandis; assembly: GCA_037957365.1. Taxonomy (NCBI): domain Eukaryota; kingdom Viridiplantae; phylum Streptophyta; class Pinopsida; order Cupressales; family Taxaceae; genus Torreya; species Torreya grandis. The sequence goes on from JARHVA010000416.1 coordinate 603,523, forward strand.
TACTCTAGATGTGAACTCATTTGCATAAAGATAAATAATGGGGTTGAGTCATCATCTCAAAATACAAATTAATGATCTAGAAAATTAAGAAATTTAAGTGAAGAGAGAAAAAGAAATAAAAAATCAAGTAGATAGGAGAGCATCCATAAGATCTTTTAGGCAAGGTGAAGGTACTTCCTCCACACAAGGTAATATTTCAAATGAAATTAACATGCCCAATTCTATTTAATTTAATTTAGATATGTCTTAAAATTATATAAGAGAATACAATCGATGATTGTTGAATGATAAAATTTAAAATGTAGAACACGTAACTAATCATTTTGTATTGAGTGATGAAACATATGAATAAACACAATATAATGAAACATCCATCTATAATGGATTTTTTGAGTATGGTGATAATAAAAATCAAGTAATGGTCCCAATTTATGTCTCTCCTAATGAAGAGGAATTAAATTCACTTGTATGGCTTAATGTAGATAATCAACCCTCTACTATCCTTGATAGGGTTGAAGTGGTAACACCACCCAATTTAATATAAAATATAGCACCTACACCCACACCTCCAAGGATAATGAGATGAACACCAAGGCATTTGGTTGAAATATATGAGAAAATAATAGAACATATGGAAGATAAAATGTCAAAAAAATCAGTTTAATGTCATGCTCAACGTGTATGGGACTATGCATTTGAGAATAAAAGCCATATAAAATGATGTCAACTATTTATTCAATTAATGAAAATGCAAAAAATATGCCCTATGATGTATAATTTAGGGTTAATAACATCTAAATTAGAGGGAAAACATACTACAATAGTAAGAAATCTATTTAATGCATTTAAGACACTAGGCAATAAAAGTCATAAAAAAGATAGTAATGTGGCAAGATGAGTAATAATAGAATCTATAGTGAATAAGTGAATATCTAAATATCAAATTATTAGTGAAACAAGTAAATCCTTGAACTTAAATAGAAAAAATCTAATAAATATTATAAAATGAAGAACAAGGCTTGATGACCCTTCACTCATGGATTGTTGGACGTTTAGTGGTAGACTCCCATGAAAAGATAAGGTATTAGTTTAAGGAATAAGACATTCAATTAAAAAAAATTGGTACGACAACACAAAAATATCATCTAATGTAAAATATGTTTTTAAAACAAGAAAAGTTTTGAAAATCCATGAGCTACATGCAAAATATTTCTTAGACATGACCCAAACATAATTTTATAAAAAGTTTATTGAAAATTGTAATGGTCAATTGATAATTTGCCAAAGTTTATTTGAGATGTGCAAGCCTTTCTATGTTAAAATAAACAAATCACATAACAAATGTTGTTATAAGGTACACATTTAATTTTTCTATGTATTTTGATGTTTTTTATCATATACATTATACTTTACATACTAAAAAAAATATGCAGGAATGTATTGTGTCTTCCCCACCTAAGACATCAAGAGAATTAATCAAAATTATTTTTTGTCAAATACTTGAGGGATAGTTTTTTTTCACCAAACAATGTTTAAATGAAACTTGTAACATTTGTGGTAGTTTTTCAAATTTGATGAGCTATATACATTAATAAATTTCACCTGAATTTGGAAAGAAACTAGTTGATTATAAGACTTATAAATATATAAAGTATATGTTAAAATATTGAAAAGATTCATCAAGATGTGAGTTAGTTATGACCAAAGTTTTTGTATCTAATTTCATGTTTGAATTCAATAAAAATATTATCTACCAATAGGTAAGACATACACATAAATCAAAATTGTTAGATAATCAATTCAAGCTATGCAAGGACAACTTCTCAGTTGGCACCATTATTTTGGTTGTAGACTTTTCTAAGAACTACACACCACAACCATACAATGAGGTTCAATCCCAATACTATAATTCAATTCAAGTTAGAATTTTCATTCATATTACGTTCAGACATGTACCTGATAACACAGAGGATAACAGAAAGATTTTGAGGGAGTACCACTTTTTTATGAGTGATGATAGGTCGCATTCTCTAGAGTTTATCCAAGGTTGTTTTGATATATTTTATATAAATATAAATTAAAGAGAAATCATGTTTGATACACACTACATTTGGTCAGATAATTATGCAAGGTTAAGTTTAAAAATTCTTGAATGTTTTACTAATTAATTAGAATGCATAAGAAGAATGATGTTCAACATTTTTGGAGCTTCTTTGAGGATGGGCATGGAAAAGGGGAACATGATGGTGTAGGGGCATCTGTAAAAATATCCTTTTAAAAAAGCATAAAAATCACAAGGATGGTGCTAATTTGATTGATGTTGTAACTATTATGAATTGGTGTAATGAAAACATTTATGATGGATCAGAGAAATATTCTCATGTTAAAGATTCTTTTAGTTAATAGAGGAATAAAACAAAGTAATGTATGAATATTTTAGTATAGTACATGGATTGAGTGTTTTCCAATCTATTCAAATCTCAAATTCAAGTTCATGGACTATTTATACTATGTTTATGGCATGTTTTTACTCTACATGTGTGGATGGCATGTTTTTGTTCCACATGAATAGAATTTAATTGTAATGAATGTGAGTCAAAATAATGGGTTGATGAATGGTATTTTAGACCCATATCAGTTGTAGAGAGTAGCCATTCACTCTAATAATTAATGGATCATGAAATGACATCGTCATTTGACTTTGACCACATGTAAGATCTTATGTAACTAAGTATAATTTCCTTAATTTAAATTTATAACCTTAGTTCTATTATTGATATCTTTATTTTTTACTATATATGATTATAATTTGATTATAGTTTAAATGTAAGTCATATCTTTGTATTCATTGCACCTAAGGACAATGATAAAGGAACAAACTACTACTTATGTCATTGTGTAGAGGCCAAAATAAAATTAACTACAAATGTCATGGATGGAGAAGAGATAGCTTATCCCATTGGATCTTTAGTGGATATAGGAACTTGGATTCATAGGTACTATCATAAAAAAAAAAAACAATTACTATTTGAAGAAATTGAAACATACAGCCTAATAAAGCTTCATTATTCAAATCTGGGTATTGTTACAAATTTTCAAATGATCAAATATCTTGGAAAGCCTCACAATAGAATTTTTTGGAAAGTCTATGAATATGACCATGAAGAAATTATTGAAACACTTACAAACAGAGTTAATTATGAAGGTATGTTATATTTAATTAGTAAGTTTATCTTGCATTTCAAATTAATATAGTTAAATTATTTAATTTATTGTATTTTAATTTTCAATTATTTTATCATTATGTGTTTACTTCTATTTAAAAAATTTACTAACAATTTTAATGTAGGTTAGAGGCACTAGATGATCTTCCACCTTCACGTGGTTGGTTCTATGAGTAGAGAAGATTATCTTCTTGAAACAAAGAGAATCCAAAAAAAAAAATCATATTTATTTTATCTACCTCAAGAAAATAGGTTTTAAAATTCTCTCTATTTTTTGTTTCAAGAAAAAAATAAAACAATCTTAACTAGGCTTTAATTATGGTCTACAGACCTGATATTTTGAGTCTTGTCTTGTAGGCCTAATTTAGCCTTCATACTTGATCTAACCCTATGCAATCAATAAATAGTTTGAAATACATTTTTTATGTGTATTATAGGGATCATGATACCTTAATAAACCTTCATAAAATGTTATAATCTAGAGAACAAGGCTAAACAATCAATTCTTATCATTTTCTAGGTCTCTCATTAGACACCTGCAAGAAACACAAACACAATCAGTTATTTCTTGTCCCACAAGACCACTCTTCAACTAATAACACTTATATTATCTCTTAGATACCTATTAAACACCCATATAGGGTGCCTACATATATGTTTCATTGATTGGGCTAATAATCCAGAAGATATGCCCCTTATTAACCAATTTTTGGTCCATTCAGAGAGAATTGGATGAGAGAGAAAATTCATTGTCATGTATCACTCACATCAAGTTAGAGAGAATCCTCTTAGATTTTATTAAAGGACTCATCCATTCAAGTGTGGGATTTGAAGGTTCATGTCTATCCCTCATGGTTCTCCTACAATGTGAGACATAAGTTGGCTTAGTTTATACACTCAAGGACGTTGAGATTCTCTTAAGGGATGCATCCAATCAACTATAAATTTCACTCTTAGTGCCTAATAAAGATTAGTTAATAGTTATTATAGCATTAAAACACCCATATGAATGTGTTGGGAAATATAATTCATCTATTGGGCTAACTAGTTAGAATATATGCCCCCCATTGCCTAACTTTTGGCCCTTTAAGAGAGATTTGGTTGTGAGAGAAAAATCATTACCACATCTCACTCACATTGAGGTAGAGAGAATCCTTTTGGGTTTAATTAGAGGACTCATCCATGAAATTGTGGGAGATTATGGATCATATTTATCCCTCATGTTTCTCCTTTAATGTACGACTAAATTTCACTCAGTTTACACACTCATGGATGAGGAGATTCTCTTAAGGGATGTGTTCGGTCAATTGTAACTTTCACTCTCAAGGTCTAATAGAGATTAGAAAATAGTTATTATATCCTTAAAATTCATATTCTAATGTGTCAATAAATATGGTTCATATATTAGGCTAATGAGTCAAATATATGCCATCCCACTGACCAACTTTTGTCCCTTTAAAAGAGATTTAGTTGTGAGAGAAAACTCATTATCATGTATCACTCACATCAATTTATATATAATCCTATTAGTGTTAATTATAGGACTTGTTCATAGAAGTGTGGGGTCTAACAACTTATCTCTAGCCCTCATGTTTCTCCTATAATGTGTGACATAAGTTGGCTTAGTTTTCACACTCAGGGACACTGAGATTCTCTTAAGGGATGCATACGATCAACTACAACTTTCACTCTTGGGACCTAATAGAGATTGGACAATATCCATTCTAACTTAAAACACACATATAGATGTGTCGATGAAGATGATTCATTGATTGGGATAATGAATCAAAATATATGCCCCTAGTAACCAACCTTTGGTCCATTTAAAGAGATTTGGCTATGAGAGAAAAATCATTACTACATCTCACTCACGTCGATTTGGAGAGAGTCCTCTTAGGGTTGCTTAGAAGACTCATCCATGAAAGTGTGAGAGATGATGACTCATATCTATCCGTAAAAATTATTTTTCAATGTGTGGCCTAATTTTGCTCTGTGATCATAGGAATCCAAGAAGGTAGGTTATTATAGTGTTTTTTAAGTAAACAAAACTCAAATAAAAACACACTAGCACTAACACTTGTAAGTCTATATCTTAGGGTTGAGCTTAATGAACAAAACAAAATGAAAATCACAACTAAAATTTAAAAGACACATAATTATTTACCTTCTTTGGGAGCTCAAAATGCAATTATTGAGTGAGTTACTTGGTTTGTGCTTCAAAGAGTCTTTAGCAATGGAAGTTTGTTAGCTCGTTCTCTCATTGACACCATTAGATTGTGTTGACTTGATGTATATTAGCTCAATATTTTTGTATTATAACACTATTAATACAAATCTCATGCAACAAAACCTACATTATAACTCTACAATATCCTAGCTTAGAATTTAATAGGCAAGGGATTACATTTATAGGCTGAGGAACTAACCCAAACCCAAGGTGAGTTAAGGTCTAGTTTAAACATGGAATGAGTTTAAAACTAACCTAAATGAGTCAAGACTAACCCTAATATATTTAATACTTGTCAATTAATCATGATTTGTAATGAATAGGCTTGGCTTCCAAAATGAGATATTTTAGGATATTTTCAAAGAGCTTGACAAATCATAAATGCAATGATGAAATGTTAGGATATTTACATTTTTGAATTTCCTTTTTTAGATATTCATTAATTACACATGGATGATTCAACTAGGAATTTAATTTGGTTTAAATTTTTAATTAATTCTAATTATCCATTTATCTCTTTCAAGATTTGATATTTGTCATGTGCCCCACTTAATAGGTCCATATGCCTATTTTGATGCCATAGGATGATTAGGGATGAATTCATGAGAGGTTTTTGTTGCATACAGAAGGATACCCCAATTAGGTATTCCTAAACATGATTATGATCTTTGATGAATTATGCATAAGTAAATTTGGAATGTTCAATGATTCTTAGGATTAATTTGTAATGGTTGGTAGGAATCGATCTGAAGTCCAATCATAATCTAGTTGTGGCTAGTTTTAGGTGTCTACAGTTTGGCCCTATTTGGAAACATGTTTCAAGATATAGGTATAATTATATTCTCTCAAATTATGAAATAGGTTTAAAAAAATAATGGTTGGAAAGCCTATAATGATGCCCCTTCAAGGGAGTGGTCGACACACATGAGTGATGGATGGTCCCTAGAAAATAAGCAAGAAGGATAATGAAATTAACCCATGGGTGAGATTAATCTGAAAGATATAATTCTTACTAGCATTGATTTAAAAAGTATTGATTTACTCAAAGGAAGTTATAATCAGTAATATAGGTTAAGACACTGAGTTTCCCAAAGGTGGTTATGATCAGTGGAAATGACATATGCCCTAGTTAGGGTGGATGAGTCAAAATAATGATTTTCCCATAGGTGGTTATAATCATTAAGATGAATGAGATTAAAAAAATATGTTTAGTTGTGCTCCATTAGGGTAGATTGGCAAACATAACTCAATGACATAACTTGTTACATAGATTAAAGATAAGTGGGTGCAAACATAGATGTAATGGTCTAATGATTGAATAAGCCACAAACAACTAGGCATACAAAGATGCACAAAGTGATGAAAGAGATGAATAAGAATTGATCAATGTGAATGATTTAGTTTTACCTTCTAATTTATAGATGCTCATCCTTATTAACATTGATTCAACTAGAATGGTTAATGTGTTGATTTGATCAAGTGTGGGAGCATTTAGCAAGGTTACCAAGGAGAAAATTTTATAGCTCCATTTCTTTTAAGACTTCTTGAGCTAATTTTTGCTATAGAACATGATGTTATGTATCATGATATATAACACAATGATAACATAATTGAAACATGCATAAAGATTAGCTTTCAATCCAATAAATAATTGAAAATAATGCATCAATGATAAAAACCATGATGATAATGTTGACATATGAATATGGATGGACTCAAGAATAATATGAAAGGAATCATCAAATAGACATGTATAGATTGAGTCAAGGCATAATACTAAAAACAAACAAACAATCAATAAAATTAAAAAACAATTAAGCAAAAAAACACACAAAAAGCCTAAAAGTAAAATTTAAAAAAAAAAACATCCTAACAATAGATTTAACCTAGTAGGGCAAATTGATGATGACTAACTAGGCTTAGATAGGACAAATATTTTTGGATTTTGAAAATTTTGAATATTTTTGGAATTTTGAGGTATCTTAACTCATTAGAGATTGATAAGATACCACTCACAAAATTTTGAGAGCATTAGCTTAAGTTGATCTCAAAATGATGAGAGCGTATGGAAAAGAGGGACTGAGCTGACCTCAATATGAATCGAACATGACCTACATAGTCTAGTTAGGACCTCAATTCATAGTAGTTTGACCAACATGAAAGGTGGTGAGATTTAACTTGGTAACCACAAGTTCTCAAATTGAGTCAAATGAGAATAGTAATCACAAGGTGATGTCATAATGCATGGTAAAAGGTGTTATAACTAATTTTCCCATATGCAGTTATAATTAGGAAAAGAATTAATAGGTTTGTGATACTAATTTGCCCATAGGTGTTATAATTAGTAACACAAGGTGGAACACAAAATTTCCCATAGGTGGTTATAGTCTATGGCATTGATCAATCATAAATGAAAGATAACATGCCATATCCATTGTTACACTAATTTTATAAAATGTCATTTAAACATTAAATTCTAAAACTAATGAAACTAGATTGGAATCCTCTCACTAAAGGTATGAGAAAAATCAAAGGAACTAATATCAAAAGGGGTTAGGTAGGATGGCTAAAAGTAATCTTTGGTCTAATAGAGATGGCATGGTAAAACAACATATGATATGGCATAATGAAAAATGATAGGAAGGTAATTGGATATAATGGTAGGAGGGTTGCCCCAGAGTGATGAGGAAAATAATAGGGTATGAAATAATGGTAAAAGGAATGGTGAATTAAAGATGCGAGGTAAATGGAAAATGGAAATGAAAAGGTAAATATTTTTTGCCAAGGTTTGGTTTATGGAAAGGTATGGTTTTTGGCTCGGAAAATGTTTCTATTGTTCTTGGTGATGTGGTGATGCACATCCTGATCAACATATGATATAATTAGAATAATCAATCACATAAATTGATAGCCCACACCTATTATAAATAACTAATCTATCAATAACCTACTACATATTTGGACTCCAATGATGTTATTGTGATATTCATTAGTTGTTGATTTTATTTATTTCAAACATCAAGACAAGATTTCTTTGTATCCTCTATAAATGAAAGTATGGCTATGGATGGTAAAACTGGATAAATGTTAGATGATAGGTTTGATTTGGTTACGTAATTTTGATGATAATGGAATGTATAATGGTTGGGTGACAAATGAAGATTAGGATGTTTAGGCACACATAATGTTGTTGATTTCATATTCAACATAACTTTAGATGTGGTAGGGTTGAATATTTATGAATATGTTCTCAATAGGACCACTAGATTTTTTTGTTGTTTGGGCCTGAGAGTATCTACCATCTGATTATGATATAGAATGAAAGCTATTTTGATCTTAAATAATGCCTTCATCAAGTAATGAAGAACTGTTATTCTCAAGTATGGGTGCGTCAAAGAGGTTTTCACCAATGAAGTTATCTTGATTTTCCTCTAGTGCCTTCAAAAAGGTTTCACTAAATAAAATTGACTTTTGACTTTGATTATCTTCTAGTACCTCTGAAAAGGTTTCAATAGAAGATGTTGAGTTTTGGATTTGATTGTCCCTTAGTGCTTCTGAAATGGTTTTACTAGGAGATTATCCTTCTTCTGCATGAATGTGGTCTTAGTCCCACTAATATTATTCAAATGATATGTCATCATGGATATATTTCAACAAGGTGTGATTCTATTGGTCCTAATAAACACTTATGGGAGGTGGAAGGTTAATATAATGGATAGGTTGGTTAGTGGTAATGACATGTGGAGTGGTAAAGGAATGGGGGGAGGTAGCACAATCTTCATAGAAGATGTTAGGATAACTTGTGTTAAATTTTAATTAATCATCCTCAAAACCCATATAAAGATCACAAATGTATTTAAATTGATCTAAAAGGCATGCATAACCAATATAGTAATAACCATGAACATATTCTAACTTTGAAGTTGATTCTGACTCAATGGAATTTAAATTCGATGTTGAGTCTGATGTTGATTTTACTTCTGATGCTAAATATGATGTTGGTTTAGAAATAGAACATAAATTCAATTTTTATTCTTCATCTGGTGTGGACACTCTTATAATGATGTCTTTTTGAATGTTTGGTATGGAACAAGTAATGGCCTGTGATGGCATAATGGGATCCATAGAGACTAGTTTCTTAAAGTGAGACTCCTCCACAAGAGGAAGAAGGTGAATAGGAAAATCCTTAGAGACTAGATTGTCAAGGGAGGCTCTTTAAAAATAAGCATATGGTTGAGGTAATGATTTGACTAAAGCCAGTTATTATCATTAAGAAGTGACTCAATAAATACTAGCTCATCAGAGTGAGACTCCTTGATAATAGGTATAGTATCAAAAGGTGATTCATCATAAGTTAACTTGTCACAAGTGGTTGTTTCAAAAAAAACATCATGGCTTGGTTGGTTCTCTTGGCCTTAGTTTACAAGCAGTTGTAAAATACTAGTTTTCAACACATCTTAGTCTTCAAATGATTGGCTCAATTAGAGAGGTACTGATTAGCTTAATTAGGGTTGGAAAATTGGTATGGGCTTTCTAATGTGGGGAATGGTTGGAAAAATATGAAAAATGGAAATTGGTTGGATAATTATAGGCTTAACAAAGGTTAGTTTATGTCCTAAGATAGTAACTATGACCTATCTAGTCATGATGTCACAACCTAGTTGGGATAATGAGCTAACATTCTTATAATGGCCTAGAATGATTATGGTTGGGTGTTTTGAAGTGTGAATTATATCTTGAGCTAAATTATGAGGTCCTAGAATAGTAATGGTAGGGTTTTTTGGAGCTTGGTTGCTTTCATAAGCCAAATGACAAGGTCCTAAAATAGAAATAATAGGGCATTGCAAAGCTTGGTTGCTATTGTAAGCCAAAGGATGAGGTCCTGGAAAAGAAAAGGTGGGGTATTGTAAATCTTGGTTACTAGCATAAGCCAAAGGATGAGTTATAATAATGGTAATGGTAGGGTATTACGAAGCTTGGTTGCTTGCAAAAGCTAAAAGATAAGGGCCAAAAATGATAATGATAAGGCATTACAAAGTTTGGTTGCCTGCACAAGCCAAAAGACAAGGGATAGAAATGGTAATGATAGGGATTTACAAAGCTTTGTTTCTTGTATAAGATAAAAAATAAGGTACTATAATAGAAATGGTAGGGCATTATGCATCTTGGTTTCTCACACAAGCCAAAGGATGAGGTCCTATTATGATAATCATTAGATACTATGGAGCTTGATTGCTCACATAATCCAAAGGAGGGTTAATGCTATAGGTGGAGGATCAGATGTAATGAGTGGTGAGGGGATGATTATCATATATCAACTAGCTTGAATAAGGTACTATTGAATCTGGTTCTTGGTTTTGTTCTCTAGATTGAGGATTGTAAGGAGGATATGGATCCATCTTAGAAACCACTTATTCACAATAGGGTTCTCTAACAAAGTCAATTTATATAGCCATTATATCATTACTTGGATATTACATGACTTCACCATAATTTTAGTGAGACATATCTACATCAATGATGAACATTCCAAAAAAAGGTTGAAGTTATACAAACTCTAATAAACAATGTCCAAAGGACAAATGGTTAAAAATTGGTCTAACTTGATCTAGGGGAGCTATATCTCCAAATGGTATGTGGTAAAACTTGGTCTAAAACAATCTAACATCATATTTCTAACATCAAATGTCTTACACAAAATTTCAAGTGGATGAACTAAAACTAGAATGCCAAACTCTATGTATAAAGTGTTTCAAACACGTCTAATCTAAGAAATAAAAGTTCCTAGGTCTTTTGACCAAATGTGGCATCAAAATCTAGGCTTAAAATAGGCATGTGCTAGGAATTTTCATGAAATGAGAACAAAATCTAGACTTAAAAATAAGGTGAGAGATTTAATGTAACAAATTTGAAACACTTTGGCATAGACTAGGCATTCAACTTTAAACATGAACTTGGTGAATTGGCATAAGGCATGAAACAAAAGGCATATGGAGAGATAGGTTGTTTCTCCCAAATAAAGGTACAAACAATAGTTTTAAAATTGGGTAGATAATTAACCTAAGTTACACAACCCAAAAGAGAAAGATCGATGTATAGGCCCAAATTACACAAGGCATAAACAAAAATCAATCAATGTTTGGATTTGAAGTTATCAAGGTTAATTAAAAACTCAACTTAGGAAAACTAGGCTTCTTTGAATTAACAAAAAGCTAGACAAAATTGAATGGCATAACTACACTAGGTAAAGATCCAAAAGGCACACATGGCTTTGGTTTCAAATCAAAATCTTGGACACTAGGCAAAACAAGTCAATGAAATGATTTGAGTAGCATAACAATGTGATCATGTTTTAAAGGTATGATCAATGGTTGGTTTCAAGACTCTAAGGCACAAAACTTGAAATGATTTGGGTAATGTAATGTTACCCTTTCCAATCAAGTCACACATACACACACACACACACACACACACACACACACACACACACACACACACACACACACACACACACACACACACACACACACACACACACATATTTGTCAAAAGACTAAAGTGAAGGCATGGTATCAAATGGATGGCATAATGCCTCTTCAAACAACAAAGTGATGTATAAGAAAAGACTCATTTGGACATGGCATATCAAATAAAATAGATAGTTTTAAACTCAAAAACTATGCAATAAATGATAAAATTATTAGAGTAACACTCTTAGTGGTAAGATTAACTTGAGTCTTAACCAACAGAAGCTTCACCATAGTTAGAATAAACTAGGTGGGGTTTAATTTTTCACACCCACATGTCAAAATAATAAGTTAACATGGTTTTTAGAATGTTGACATTAGTGGATGTATGAACCTAAAATCAGTCACTTCATTATAGTTGACTAATATTCCTATTCTTCAAAACTAATTCTGCTTAACCTATTTTATCCTATTTATAGTCATAAATATAGTATCTCCTTCCATTAATCTACATTCAATAACCTTACTCATCCTCACTCTTTCATTAATTATTATAAATATCCCATTATCCTAATCTAATTCTAATTATCTATTATATGGGAATTTTTAATTCCTATAACCCCACATAACCACCTACTAGCCTACCCCCTAAGTATTCCTACATCCCTAGGAATCCTAATCCTCATTTAGCCTTTAATAAGCCCCATTACCTGCTAACCTACTCCCTAATCCCACTAGCTAATTTTAAATTCAAAAATATTCTAACTACCCACCCACCACTCTACACTAGCCTTCCCTAAACCCCTAAACCCTATGGGGATATTTTTAGAATTGGAGGATTATATAAATCTCTCCAATTTAGCCCTCTTCCTCTAGAATTTTCCTATTCTAGATATTTCCATGGAATTAAAAATTCCATGGAAATTACTCAATCATAGATCTCAAAGGCCCAATTTTGAATTTGAGCCCTTGATCTTCCCTCTCTTCCTCTATTTAACTAAGATCTCCCCCACCTCTCAAATCACCTATTGAGATAATAAAAAACCATGCAAAAATGATTCTATAAATCCTATAGCCAATCTGTAATCAACCATCAAAGCATCCAACATCAAGCTATCACTTTGTCAAATTTGAGTCTAATCACATGCATTTGAATCTTGGAATGGAGGTATGAGAAGGTAAAGAGTTTGGTAAGAATGTTATACTAGTTTTAATTTATCTTCTCTATCCTTTCCTATTGGTGTTTATCAAGGTTTTGGATTTTATTGTCATTTTGATAATATAGATTGAATCCAAATTTTGGTACACATTTTGGCAACCATGGTGGGACCTCTATCTCCCATTTAATCAATTTTTGCTTGTTGATGTTATTTCTACTAGTTTGTAGGTCTAACTGGATCAAGAAATCTTGAAAATTTTGAAATTTTTCATACCCAAGTTGTAGTCATGGGTTTGCTTTAATAGTCACAAGATTTTCAATTCCAGTCATGTTATTGTAAACTGCTGACGGTTTCTATGTTGCAAGTCTATTTTCAACAATCCTGCAACTGTCCTAGTAGCGATACTCTCTAGCTAGTCATAGGATTGTCAATCCTAGTTGGAATATTATAAACCACTAATGGTTTGTCCTGTAGGTCATTTTTGATAATCCCATGACTTACCCAGTAGTGATATTGCCTTGGTAATCATGGTGTTGTCATTTTGAGTAGCGATATTATCAAAAACTATGCTAAGGTTTAAAGTGTTGTTTGTTTTTGCTAGATTTTTGTTTACGTAAGTGTTTTATGTGATTTTCTTGATTTTATGTGTAGGTAAAAGAGATAATCCTATTAAAATAAAATCCTCTCACCTTTTTTACAATCTCATGACTATCTTAGTAGTGGGATTGCCCTAGTAATAACAGGCTTACAAATCCTAGTGGCAGGATTGTCTTTTATTATCAGTCTGGTAAAACACTATCCCTATCATTTTTGAATCATTATCTATAGTGTTTCTAGGACTTGTTTAGATAGTTTTTAGGGCTTGTAATTTATAAACTATAGGTTTCATCCTTTGGTTGAAAATTTTGAACATACCTCTATACATAAACATTTTACCCTCCATATTTTAAAATAACTCCTAATAAGTGGTGTTTTCAATCTTACAGGGTATTAGCGAAACATAAGAGCAAAAGGAGTGGCTAGAGGCTCATCTTAAAGGATAATTTAGCACCATCTAAAAATACCTCTAGTCTCTCAATCACGAGGTTGCCCTATAACTAGCAATATTGTCAATTTGAGTTGTGACATTGTAGTTTAGGCTAGTTTGGATAAGTGAAAGACTTTTCTAGCATATTTTATCATAAAATAATTATATTTAAACCAAATCCCTGTAATTATTTTTAAATTTATATACTTCCCTTTACTTAATGAATTTACACATATATATTATTTTAGTTTATGACTACAATATCGATGCTTTTATTTTCACTATTAGTCATGTGTTTATTGATTTGAGTCATAATTTTGTGGTTTATGATAGAACCAATACTATCAATCTACTCCTAGTCATGGGATTATTGTTCCTAGTCATGAGGTTGTCAGAATACCATATTTTTGTGGTTAACTATCATGATTAGCTAACATCTACAATCCCATAACTCTCCTAGTCATGGGTTTGTCATGCAAGTCACAATTTTGCACTGTGTATTCATGAGATTGTAGTCATTTTGCCTTTAATTTGCTCCTTTTTGAGATCATTTTTTTAGTCAATTTTCATGAATTTTGATTCACCCCAATCCTCTCATAAATATCAAATTACCTTTAGTGGTGAGGGACTCCACCCCTCGACCTCACCTTATACCGTGATAGGGAGCGTACCCAGGGTGCTTCCCCTGGACCTTGAAAGGGGTGCTACCCCTTGACCCCACTAGGGGCTGCCACCCCTAGACCCCTAAATCATGTCTTGATCACCTCAAATAAGTTATAAATCCAAACCATGATTTTTTATGGGTGTTTCATTAAGGCATATTTGGCTAACATCTTATTTCTTGTAGGTGTCATCTTTACTAAACATCATCTTGTGGGACATATTTTGGGTCTAACATTTTGTCTTGCAAGTTACCTCTCTTGAGTGTCACTTTTTTACATCAATTTTTAATTGTATATATCATTTTTAATCATCTTGTCTTTTATATATTATTTTCTTTTGAAAAATCATTCCTTGTGTGTGTTAACTTGTGAATAATTTGTCGTATTGTGCCCATCACACATAGGTAATTAACTAATTAATTAATCATATTATGTGTTTTCTTATTTGTTAACCCCTCCCCTAGGATATCATGTGATGTGGAATTGACACCGATGCATGAGTTTGGCACATAGGGGTTAGTGTTGTGGATTTCATCACCACACACTAACCAAACTCCATGTTCTAGTGGAGTATAATGATAAGGGATAACTATTGTTAGGCTAAGCGGTTGACTCCATACAAGTCATCTATGAAGGTAAATAGTTAATTATCTAAACTAGGCATTAGATAAAACCCTATACAGACTTGGGCCCCAATATAACATTATGTATATAGGGTATACCCTCAAAGAGCCTATTTAGCCTAGCATAGGACCTTTTGGCCATAATAGGTGTTCTACTGTCGACGTCAATAACAACACCCAAGTGACCATCAAGTGCAAGCAAGGTTGAGAGGGTTTAGTCAATTTTTTAATAAGTCACCGGCCT
Organism: Torreya grandis; assembly: GCA_037957365.1. Classification (NCBI taxonomy): domain Eukaryota; kingdom Viridiplantae; phylum Streptophyta; class Pinopsida; order Cupressales; family Taxaceae; genus Torreya; species Torreya grandis. The sequence continues at coordinate 619,157 of JARHVA010000416.1, forward strand.
ATAACCTCACTTTTGTAGCCATTAGATGGTGTGGACATCAGGTTACATGAACATAAATTTACTAATCATAGGTTGTGGCTTATGTGTGCTTGGGTGTGTGTCATGTTAGACCCATACTATTTATGAGCTGAGTCAGGTTTTTACCCATTAAAATCCTATCTAGGTCCCTTGTACATATCACCTTATATATTCCATCATCATCATTTTATCACATTAGATATCTCTATTCCATTTTCCATTTTGTATATGTCCTAATCAATATCTTCATCATTATCCCATTGTACATATTATCTTTGTATATCCTTGTCTAGGTTATATCCAATCCCCCATATTGTATAATCATACCCAATCATTATTGACCACATCCCCATCACCTATATCATTGTCTCATAGAACATACCTTATTATCTTGTTCATCATTAGCATATTATCCTCTTAGACATAGCTTCCTATCATCTTGCATACCGTTGACATCATCTATTTATCCTATCTTGTCTCATCTTGTCTTCATCTCATCTTAGCCTAGTCATCCTCCTTTCATCCCTCAATCATTATCTTATGCATCCTCTTCATCATACCATTCTATGTATTATATTTTTATATCATTTTATAATTGTCTTATCTCATCCCCTATCTTAATCTAGTCATATCTCACTCATCATTCTCACATATCCTAGTCACACCTTGTCACCCATATCTTATCCTAAGTCCATCAACTATATCATTGTTCCATAGAACATACCTTATATCTTGTTCATCATTAGCATATTATCCTCTTAGACATAACATCCTATCATCTTGCATACCGTTGACATCATCTATTTATCCTATCTTGTCTCATCTTGTCTTCATCTCATCTTAGCCTAGTCATCCTCCTTTCATCCCTTAATCATTATCTTACGCATCCTCTTCATCATACCATTCTATGTATTATATTTGTATATCCTTTTATAATTGTCTTATCTCATCCCCTATCTTAAGCTAGTCATATCCCACTCATCATTCTCACATATCCTAGTCACACCTTATCACCCATATCTTGTCCTAAGTCCATTACATCCATAAATCCTAATCATCATCTTGTTTCATTATCTCATCACCTAAATTTCATCTTACATAGCCTTATCCCATAATATTTTTGTACATATCACTTTGGACCCATATTGTATATACTTATCACATCATCCTTTTGTACATATCTTTGTCTTAATCTCCTCGTAGTCTAACCATCACCCCATCTCTCACATACATCCTAAATAATCATATTGTATATCCTAGTCATACCCTAATCATCTTTTACATCCTTTCCTAATCATCATCTTGTTTATCTTTGTCACCCTTTCCTTGTATATCATTTTCATTATTCCATCTCCTATCTTAGATTAGTCACACCTTGTCATAAAGACCACCCCATCCATAATCAATCAAACCTCACTTTGACCTTACCTTATCCATCAATCACACCATAGTAATGATTATTCCCATATCATATTATATCATAAGTCTACCACATCCATAATCTTAACCATCTCCATACCATCTTGTATGATTATCCCATCACCTTGCATATCCTTGTTTTACCTTCTTGTACATAATTTGCTCTCATGTACATCCTTTTAATCACATTTTATCACTAGACCCACACATAATTCATCATCCCATAATTACATCCTAATCATACCTCATCATCTAAATCTTACCTTAAATCCATACTTGATCACTTGTCTTAACCTTGCCTTCATCACCCATCTAGTCATCACCTCATCTTATCCTAGTTAGATTATAGGTCACATACAGGTCTAAACCATCCACCTTTGCATTACCCTTTATCATTTAATCATCACATATCATCATACTTATCCTTATTCCATTGTATTAATCACCTTCATCACATAATCACCCACCATCCATCTTGAGCAAACTTAGTCTAAGGTCTTGAGCTAAGCCTATCATCCTATCATCTTATCACGATCCTATCATCCTAATCCACTTGGTAAAATATCATATCATAATCAATAGCTTGTTAGTATCTTTTCACCTTGTCAGTCTCAATCTGGTAAACCCATCAATATAATCTAGTCTAATCATCTTGTCTTATTCATTACTAGCACCCATTATATCATCCTCTTACTAGTTTTAATTTTGGCACCCATAAAAATCCTTTAATCCTTTTTCTATCTTGACAACTAGGCATTGTTGATAAGTTGTTAGTACCTATTACACTATCAATCTAACATTTGATCATAGTCCTTAATCCATTAGCCAATCTCATCTCCATCATTACCTATCCTACTAGCTTGGTCCTTTCGATCTATTTTGTATAAGAACCTTATCCAATACTTATCTCACCTACATCATCCATCATCTATTAACCATCACCATGGAGCTAGACCCAACCTTCATTGACCAATACATACATGACAAGAAGGATGCGATCCTTTTTTGACTCATTATGATGGGTGTGACAATTTTTGAAGGTGTTGATCCCATTAAGCTCATTGCACCTCCCATCCAAGCCCCATCATGTGAATCATGTACCAATCCTCCATCCATTAACCATAAACCACCATCCACCCATTACCATACTAGCAAAGAGAATCCAATCTTGGCCACCTTGAATCCATCTACCCAATCATATCTGCATCCATCTAATCATAAGTCCAATGCTTCCATGTCTAAGTCACAACATGAAGTAGTTCCTTACACTCCCCTTACCATATAATTAGAAGCCCTTTTTAAATAGCTTGTCACCACTAACATGATGGTCTATCCACCTATCTGACATTTTGATCCTACTAAGCCTATGCCCTCTAGGTATAACACAATCCAATATTGTTCATACCATCAAACTTAGGGGCATACTATTAATCAATGTCAACTTTTTCAAGACTTTATCCAAGACCTCATTAACCATGGTGATATAGTAGATGATGGACCAAATGCATCCACATCCCTGGGTGAACAAAAAAAATGCCAAGATTCCCTTCCCAATCATGATCAATCTCTTCCCATTCCAAGCCAACATCAAGACACCACACCTATCCTACATGATCCCCCCATCCTCAAAAACTCCTCTATCATAACTAAGTCTATTCAACATGATCCTAATCCTCCTATCTCTCATGAACCCTATTACCCATCACCTCAAATACCCCATGTTGAGAGGTCAATCATGGATATTGAATCTCCTATTAGCAATATTACATCTTACACATTAGAGCTAGCTTCAAAGTCAACATGGGTTTTATCTTCTATGGGATCATGTTCAACACCCATGTCTAAATTAGATTCCTCATCAATAAATCATCTTTCATTAATGATGTTAATGCCTATCTTTTAGGGGATACCTATAATCCAAACACCTTCTATAAAGTACCAAGCATATATTTTGATCACATTCAAGATGATGACATCATAAATGAGTTTTTCAAGCTTTATCTATCAAAGATTATCAAGGTGAGTTTAATCCTCCTTTGGGTGCATCTACTATAGCTAGTCCTAGTGATCCTTTTTCTGATCTTGAGGAGATTTTCTCCAATGTTGAAATCAGGTCTCTTAGGAACCCCTATGAAGACTATGTTACCCCATCACTGCTCATTGACCTTGTCACACCATCTTCATCCATCATGGTCCCCTTTTTTCCCATCAATGATCATTTAATCACCTCCCTCCATAAGGATGAACAAGAGCATGCATCATTGGACCGTTCCTCAAATAATATAATGTGTGCCACAAGAATAAAGGTCTAAGACAATATTCCATAAGTTATAAATAATAATAAAATTATCTTTGATCCTATAAGTCAAAGTCAAACAAAGTTAAATTATCATCCTAATCAAAAAATGTCTTCCCTAAGTGATGCCCAAAATCTAGCACTAAGGGCATATCAAATTCAAAATAATTATTATATATCAAACCAAAAATCAATCCCCTATGGTGAAGCCAAAAATCAATCCCCTATTATGAAGCCCAAAATTAGGCAGTAGGGGGCAGTCAAAATCAAATCTAGTCAAATGCTCAAAATCATATGGCCAATCATACATCAAATAATCTAATCAAAGATGATTCACAAAGTTAAAGTGTCTTGGGTCTCCTAAAATCTTTTATTGCTTGGCACTAGTCAAATGAAGAATGTCCAATACCTCCAATGGTGTATGCAATTTCTAGTCTCAATCCCATTCCATCACCCATAACACTATCTTATATTGATCCCACTCTTCCATAATTTATCATACCATCCTATCCTAACCTCATAATACAATCTAATCCTATCATCCATTTAAGACCCATACATCCCCATCAAGTTCTAACTGATTCCATACCCCACATCACTGACCTAGGCAACATTGTCTCTCCTAGAGGTAACGATTATACTTGGTATAGATATCTAGAGGGGTCACCATTAAGAATCACTAAAGGCCACTAGGACATCTAGGTATCTAGCATCCATCATATAATTGGTATTGGCTAAATAATCCATTCACCATTCACACTTTGCATCTCATCCATCAACCAATAAATGGAGATGCCAAAAACAATCATTCATCCCATGGTGAAAACTAGTCTTCTAGTACCTTGGACAATTACCATGATGAAAACTAATTTTTGGTGTCATGGTAAAATAAATAATATATCTATATTATTCCTCAAAATGTGGGGGCAAATCCATCCCACTTGTCATATCCCTCACCCACCTTGTCTGTATCACCCATAATCTTATCCCTTGTTTCATTGTCTATTAATCAATCATCCACCATCATACCATGCATCTTTTCTCCTCTTCCTTATTGTCTTGATAATTGTCCCAAATCATCTTGGCATATCCTCTAATGGATACTCAGGCAAATAAACATCTGGTTCTTTCATGATGTTGTCATTGGCTAATATATTAATCCTTATCCTCCATCATCATCATCATCATCATCATCATCATCATCATCATCATCATCATCATCATCATCATCATCATCATCATCATCATCATCCTTTATCATTTCATCCATCATCCCTCCATCCTTCTCTTGGTTTCTAGGCTTGGTATTCCCTTTGTTAGTAACCCCATTTGTATAGTGTATATACATATCCCAAAAATACCTAAAAATTGAAATATGTCAAAAATTATAAAAATCATAAAACTCACAAAAAGATAAAAAATAGTTCATGATGTCTTGTCTTATCCTAAATCCCCTAGTCACAATCATCTCCATCCCATCTCTGGATACTACATTTAGTCTTGAAAACTGATCTAAGTGGTCACCCATCATTTCATCATCCTTTTGGCTAAATATTATTATCACACATCACCTTATAAATATTTTCATGTCTAACACCCATCAATCATTACTCTGCTAGTGTGAAAGCTACTTGATCCCATCACTATCCTTATCATTAACTCTTCATATCTAACACCCATCCAATCACTCTTTGCTAGTATTAAAGATCTTTTATCCCATCACTCTTGCAAGGCCTTGTCTATTGGTAATCCTTGGTCAACACTTTTCTAATCACCTTCCTTGACTACTTTTTTATTCCATTTCAAGAACCAAATAAATATTTAAAAACCTTCTCCCATCCTCCATCATCTATCCTTCCATCCTAAACTAGGGACAACATCTTAGCCTAATCCTAACCATAATAACCCTATCTAAATCCAAGTCCATACTAAGTCCAAAATCACATCATGATCATCCATCCTATCACCCAATCCCTCATCCCATCATTAGGCAAGACATTATGACATTGCATGTAGATACCTATGTGTGTGTGTCACTTATTTTTTCTATTTGTCTTTTTTACTTGTCATGTATATATCTTGTTTATCTTATGTTTTTTTTACATCATGTCTATTTTTGTCTACTGGGAAATGAATGAGGATGCTATGAGGACACCCAAAGTTCCCTCAAGGATGCAGAGTTTGATACCTACCCATGCACTTTGGCACAATGTCCTCTTGGTCATATCCATATCATGGGGCATACTACCAAGTTCTATATTTTTGGATTACTTAGACTGTGATGAGCATTATAGCATTGTGATGGATTGATCTCTCACACCCTCATCATTCCTCTAATTATCTCATCATCCTTATTTCTATTGTTAATCTAATCCTCTCAATCCATCCAACTAACATTCAATATTTCATCCTCATCTCATCATCTACATCATATCCTTCAATCACTAACAAGCCTAATCATCCTTATCATACATCATTTTTAAATCATTAATCATCATCATCTCCTAGTTAGAACTACATCAGCCTAAGGTCTTTTCAAACTATGTAGGCAACACTTGGCCACTTTTGTAGTGCCCAAGGATAGCTCAACCACTATCTCTATCATCTATCCTCATCCCCTGATCTTTTGGTCACTTTACTCTATTACTTCTTATTTATCATCACCTACATCATATCAATACATTTAGCTTTGAGATGCACCCATCCTTAATCTTATCAAATCATCAGTATTATCTTGGCCTATAACCCTCCCTTGCATGCATCGTTGTTTAGGATAGGTCTAAAGCCTATGGCATTTTAATCCTATCTTCATCTTGTTACAATTGATTCCCCCTTAGGATGTGTTGACAATCATAACACCCATAATCTCTACTCCCTATACACATGTCCTTGCTAGGGGCATGATCATCAATTTGTAGCTCATTACTCAAGTCAAATCAATCATCTTCTTTATATTTTATCCCCCATCTGACATCCCATCCCCTCATCTATCCATCTCATCGCACCCATCATTTCTTCTTTCGAGTAGCCATCTGGCTCATTCTTCCCCACATGTCCCCTTAAGGGGGAATCATATCCCCTAACATCATCTACTAGCATTCATCCCTGACATGGTTTTTCTTTGAAAGACCATTACTCCTTCTACTTCATCCACTCACAATACCCTTTCAAAGAGGGAAAAAATGTATGCACCTAAAATCTCTTGCTTCATTACAGTCAACTAATATTCCTATTATTCGACACTAATTTAACTTAACCCATTTTATCCCACTAATTTATCCTATTTCTAGCCATAAATCTAATATCCCCTTCCATTAATGTACATTCACTAGCCTTACCCATCCTCACTCTTTCATTAATTATTCTAAATATCCCATTATCCTAATCTAATTCTAATTATCTTTTATATGGAAATTTTTAATTCTCATAACCCCACCGAACCACCTACTAGCCTACCCCCTAGGTATTCCTACATCCCTAGGAATCCTAATCCTCATTTAGCCCTTAATAAACCCCATTACCTACTAACCTACTCCCTAATCCCACTAGCTAATTTTAAATTCAAAAATATTCCAACTACCTACCCACCACCCTACACTAGCCTTCCCTAAACCCCTAAACCCTATGAGGAGATTTCTAGAATTGAAGAATTCTATAAATCTCCCCAATTTATCCCTCTTTCTGTAGAATTTTCCTATTCTATATATTTCCATGGAATTAAAAATTCCATGGAAATTCCTCAACCATAGATCTCAGAGGCCCAAGTTTGAATTTGAGCCCTTGATCTTCCCTCTCTTCCTCTATTTAATTAAGCTCTCCCCAAACTCTCAAACCATCTATTGAGCTCATACCAAAACCATGTCAAAATGATTCAAAAAATCCCATAGCCAATCCATAATCAACAATCAAAGCATCCATTATCAAGCATCCAAGATCAAGCTATCACTTTGTCAAATCTGAGTCTAATCACATGCATTCAAATCCTAGAATGGATGAATGAGAAGATAAAGAGCATGGTAATAATATTATACTAGTTCTAATTTATCTTCTCTATCCTTTCCTATTGGTTTTTATCAAGGTTTTGGATTTTATTGTCATTTTGATAATATAGTTTGAATTCAAATTTTGGCACACAGTGGCCTAACTATTCAATTGGCAACTAAACCTCTTTCACATTTCCAAATGAATCATCCTCACCTTCCTTAAAATTGGTATAAATAGAGGGTAAGGATTGAATATTTTAAGCAAGAAAGCAAAAAAGTTAAATAATCAAAACTCTAATTTTGTTTAATTAATTACTTCATTAGTAGAAGATGTTTTGGTTAGGGGTGACCCTGGGCGAATTATATGCATCCCACATACAATTTTTTCATGGTATTAGAGCTAACCCCATAACCCTCCTTCTCACTAACCCCTATATCCAGTCATGTTGCTTAATTAGATAAATAGTGTCAAAAAGAGGACAATGAGAGTCATTAAGATGTTTTAGAAGTGATTTTGTAATCGGGAGGCCATTTTATGTTTTGGAGCTGATTGGCATTTTCTATCATGTTCATTATAGTTGTGAAAGGTGGTTTAACCTTTTAGTTTGATCAATTTGGTCACCTGATGCTCCAGATCTTTCAAGAAGTTTTTTGATCGCTAAATAGTTTCTAGTAAATCTACACATTTTGATGCAGATCTAACCATACAAATGTGTTTGGGGTAGTTGATTTAGTGGGGATAGATGTTTGTTTGGTAGAAAATGGACTTGTGGTGCTCTTATTGTGGTGAATTATCCCAATCAATTATGACCATCCACTAGCTTAAAATGTTTAATTTTTGGGCTATTTTTGTTTTTAACCCATTTTTAAAATTAAAAAATATATTTATTTTTTTCTATGGGAGGGATATATTAACCAAAAAAAAGATTTTTTAAAAAGGGAAGTTTTTATTTTTATTTTAAGAAAAAATAAAAATATTATGTTTTTTTAAATTTCATATTAAAAACAAAAAAAACACATTGAGTGGTTGAGCCACTGCTCAGCCATGTCCATGCAAACCCTACGCCCTAGCCCCTACTACATCCCCTACTGTCAGTCCCTTCACCCTGAGCTCCATCACGCTTCTACCCACATAACACCTGATGTGTTTTTCAACTACTCTGTGACCTTCCACCATCTTCCCACCTCTGATAATGCTGCCTACAACATTATGGTTCCCACTGTTGCAACCCTCTCCATGCCCACCCTGCATCCAATGCCAACCTTACATCCCTATAATTTTTTACACAAACCAATCTTTTGGCATTCCAAAATTTGTTATATCATTTCAAAATTGCATTTTTTTGCATTGAATCCTTCAAATTGGCATGGTTTGGCACTTTGACATTGCATTCGGCATTTACATTGTAAATTTTTAGCATGAAACATGTGAATTATTTTATTTCAAATCTAAAGTCTTTTTTGTTGAATTTGGCAATGTTGATTTTTACATCATGTTCAAACTCAGGGTTATTTGATTTCCATCCACACATTGAAAATGTTTTTTTATGACATTACTAACTATTGCTCTCTACTAGTAGCCTTTATGGTCAACCCACCTATGCAACCATTATTGATTTTTTGAAAACTTCTTTTGTTTTTATTTTCAACAAACTTAAAATTTGGTTTACAAAGTTTGACCTTGTTAGTGGGTACTATGGTAAAAAAAATTGCTTAAGACATTGATTTTGGGGAAGTTTTTTTGGGTTTAAAACTAATATTTGACCATGGGAGGTTGATTTTTAGCACTAGGGATCATTTCCCAACCTTTTTTTTTTGACAAAGACTGATGGGTGGGGCCCAGTTTGACAGGTGGTCAGACCCCCCATGAAAACACTTTTTTTTGAATCATTACCTCGTGATCCATTTTCATGCCCACTTGGTGTTTTTGGGCTTCATTCATGTTTGTTTGTCTTTTTTTAGACCCCCTCCATTTCAAGTTTCTACAGACATACTTTCATGTTTTCTCTCATATATTGAGCATCTTTTGGAATTTTGTGGTGCTTTCTATTGCATTACAAAGCTAGATATGAGATATTCCATGAAATATATTCATTTTTTTCTGATACATATAAAATGTGACTATATTTCTAATTTTTGAAGGTCTTCTCAATGTGTGAACATTATCAGACTTACTAGGCACTTTTCTCCACACTCTAAGCACCTTTTGAGGTACCATTTTTTTTCAAAGTGTGTATTTTTTCATACATAATAAATATTTTCAATTAAATTTGAGTCATATTATAAATAAATGGATATTTTTTCCATTTTATCTTTTTAACTCAAATTATACTCTAGTGAATAATTTTGTAAAACTATATATTTATAAGCAGTTGGGGGGATTTATTTTGGTATTTCACTCTGTATAAAGTACCAACACTCTTTTTAGGGGGATTAACACTTGCTTTAGTCACTCTTGTAGATTATTCCTTGCATTTGTTTATTACACATTGGTTGTTTGTGCACTATTATCCATTCTCACTTTGACACATATTTTTATGCCATGTGTCCTTAAAGGCCCCTTTATTAGAGCCTTGCATTCTTTTTTGGAGACACCCTCAATGCCCCTTTCTAAGTGCATTGCATTGTTATTTGTGTCTCTTATAAGGCCCCTTTCTTATCACCTTGAATTCTTTTCTAGAGACAATTCAAAGCCCCTTTCTTAGTGCCTTTTATTCTTATTTGTGTTGTCTCCTTTAAGGCCCCTTTCTTAGCACCTTCCATTCTATTTTGGAGACACCACCAAGGCCCCTTTCTAAGTGCCTTGTCTTACTTATTTATTGCATTGGCTTCCTGACTTGTTGTAATTTCACTAAAGCAAGTAAATAATAACTTGCAATCAAAAAGTAACATTGTTAGTTTTATAGAGGAAAATATCCCCCCATAACACAACACATGCTCCTCCTTATGACACTTGTTGCACATGACTCATTCCTCCATAATTTTCAAGCTCATATTGTAGTTTTGTAATCACAAGCTAATCCTATGGAACACACAACCACACTTATTCCATGTTAAGTTCTTGCTTTCAACTTTGGCATGCATCCCTTGGATTCTCAACAAGATTTTGGTCTATCAACCACTAAGTCATTTTGTGATCCTGCTACACCATTAGTTGCCTTTATTGTAACTCACAATATTGTTGATCACACTATTGATGTGCTTACTTCATTTGAGAACATAATTTTCTTTGGTTCCCACATAATCTGCATTATGGGTTAGTCTAGCAGAGGTCTTAAAAATCATGCACAAGGTATTATTTCCCCCATCCAACCTATTTTTCAGTTTTCTCATCATGGTATTGGCTATTGAGCAAGTGCTTTCAGATCTTCTTTGGTACCATCATGTAGTAGGTCTACACCAATTTTTATTCTCTCTACACTTATCGAGGACATTAAGTGACATGGTACAACTACATCTAGGAATTCATTAGATGTTATATTCAAGGTTGAGAGTCTTGAGTCATCTTTCCCTTTACTCAAGCTTGAGAAACTTGAGTATTCTTTTGTTAGGTATGTGATTCCTAACACCTTATCAGATTCACTTAGTCATGAGAGTCCTACATCTGATATAGATGTTTCCTTGCATTCATCATTTGTGCACATGGTGCTGAATCACTTACATGAATCTTCTTCTATCATCCATTGTTATTTGGGATGGATTGATGATCAACTATGGTGGTATTATCAACATTTTTTATGTGGACTCTACCAACATGATTCTTCCATTGTTTAGATGCATATTCCACATACTGTTCATACTGCATAGTATTACTCCTTTTTTAGATCAAATTTTATGTTTTGTGATGGCTTTTTTGATAGATCAATTACTCCTTGTGATGATTTATTTTTGGTATTTTCAATATCTATTTGATTGTTTGGTGTTTTTTGGGATACATTATACTCACACTAAATTATAAAGTACCATGGGGGTTTGGTTTTTATAGCCCAGTTTACCTTCATACACGTGTACCTTAGTTTGTGCACCCTTTATGCTTTCAGTTGCTTGTCTCTCCCATCACCACTAGGGCCATCCCTTTTTGAGAGATCATTTATGTATTCATAGACACCTTGGCAGTCTGCATGTATCATTTTTGTGAGACTTTTATGGCATTTTTAGCTACTATCATTGATCCATGTTTGATTAGTGGATTCAACCAACTCATACAATTTTTTTCATCCACTCCACCCATTACACATTATGTTGGGGGGTGTGTATACAAATATTGCTTCTTTAGTTTTTGAGTGTCCCTTGCACTAAGTAGTACTCTTTTTTACTTTTGACTACTTATTTAGGTGTTGAGTGTCCCTTACACCTCCTATAGATAGTTTATATCATATTTAGGTGTTGAGCATCCCTTACACCTACTTTAGTGATGGATTTCATCTCATCCAGTAAAGTTTGGTTTTTTGAGAGACCATATTCTTATCTCTCATTTCTAGTTATATGATCAGTGTTTTCTCTAATTAAGCCTCATACAGAGTACCAATTCCTATTTGACTTGGAAGTTATAGTGACTTGACATCCATGTATTCCAATAAGATGGATTGGCTACCATAAGGACACTTAGTACTTCACTACATATTTGTACATGGGTACCTAATTAGACCTTTGTTTTTGGGACCCATTTTATGATTTTTCTCTTCTCCCCAAGTTAATATTATGGGGGGATATTAGAGTAACAGTCTTAGTGGTAAGCTTAACTTGGGTCTTAACTAAAGGAAGCTTCACCATAGTTAGAATAAACCATATGGGGTTTAATGTTGTACACCCGCATGTCAAAATAAGAAGTCAACATGGTTGTTGGAATGTTGACATTAGTGGCCTAACTATTCATTTGTTAACTAAACCTCTTTCACATTTTTAAATGAATCATCCTCACCTTACCTCATATTTTTATAAATAGAGGGCAAGGATTGAGTGTTATAAGTAAGCAATAAAGTAATTTAAATAATTAGAACTCTACTTCTCTTTAATTAATTGCTTCATTAATATAAGGTGTTTTTTTAGGTGTGATCTTGGGTAAATTGTATACATCCCACATAAGATTTATTCAAAAATGACACAAACACCTAAGTATAAATGTCTTAGATCGTAAAATTGATAAAGTTACATAGTACTATCAAATTTTATGTATATACATGCTCTTGAAAGGATTTTAAGTGTTAATCCAAAATTAAAAGTGCATGAATAAATAGGGTTTTTACACCCACTTTCTCTCAAAATATTGTACAGTGACATGGAATTTTAGGCTACTCACCTTGTATCAACAATATTTCCATGATAAGCTGGGTTGTTCTAAAACTATACATTTCACATGTCTAGATGGTCCCAAGTGTGGTTAACACTAGATATATCATCACATCAGTTGAATTCATACTAGATAAATTACTATGCAAGGGTCTATTCCTTTACATAGTAATTTCATCCATGTACTTCTAGTGGATTCCCCTAGTTAGCTAGACCTAACTCAAGTTTTCATTATGATTAAAGAGGCTAGCCAATTAGGCCCCTAGAAATCATAGTATTTATGCCCTAATGTATATACCCCACCATGGAGTAGGGTTGTTATGATGATAGGAAATGAAACCCCAAGTCAACTCACCCTTAAATAACTCATGAGGAGGCTATGAACTCTCGCTCACAAGCCAAATGACCAGTACAAAGGCTTTAGGATCACATTTAGATCACCCAAACCATATGGATTTAAGGATAGCTTTAAGGATGTTCTTTTCATGCCTTTAGATAAGGCATAAATGGAAATAAAGATTACTTTTGGTTACTTGAGTTCCTTAAATGGGATGGTGGGAGAACATACACACATCAATCATTTTGCAAAAATAAACATCTTTGAAAAAATAAACATAAAATAAAACACTCTTAAGAGTATGTAATCTAAGTGTGAGTGTTTATTTTAATGTACCAAAGTGAATTTTTTTTGAAAATTTTCACCTTGGTATTTATTATTAAAATATTGAAACAAAATGGAAATTATTTAAATAAAAATATTCTTAAAACACCAATTTGAAAAGTGAAAATTTCAAGTTAGAAGTGTTTTAAAAGTCTCCTTATGGCCTTTGGGTCCTACAAAAAGTGTTAGAGGGTTTTAGATATTTTGTGAAACATTTATGCAATTTTAAGGTTAATTGATGGTAAATTATAAAAATTTAAGATAAAACACATGGCTTTAAAAAAACCATATAAAACAGAGTCCAGATGACCCCAAACAAAGCTCCAAAAGATGGCCATCAACTTGTTATTATACACATAGGCTGACATCGGTTCTGGGTGATGCACATAGAGGTAAACATTGGTTTTGGGTAGACAAACATTGGTTTTAATAAGATCAACATCATTTCTATTAGAACTAAAGTCATTATTTATGTAAAACTTAAAAAATAAAATACATGAAAAATAATGTTAAAACTTGAATTTTGAAGATTCTTAGGCTATCAATAGCAAAACTAAAAATGTGTGTGTGTGTGTGTGTGTGTGTGTGTGTGTGTGTGTGTGTGTGTGTGTGTGTGTGTGTGTGTGTGTGTGTGTGTGTGTGTGTGTGTGTGTGTGTGTGTGTGTGTGTGTGTGTGTGTGTGTGTGTGTGTGTGAGTGTATGTGTGTGTGTAAAATTACATATTAGTCTTCTTGGTTCCATAAGATGCTTGAACATCCCACTGAGTATGCCATTTTTGATTATAGGAATCCAATAAGGGAGGTTAGTAACATGTTAGTTCAAGCAATAAAAACTTCAATAAATATACTAACACTTGCACTCTAAGCCTACTTCTAAGGGGCGAGCTTAATAACAAAAGACAAATGAAATCATAAATAAAATGCAAAGAATAACAAATCCTTTATCTTCCTTGGGAGATCCAAATGCATTTTTGAGTGGCTTTCTCGGCTTGTGCTTCAAAGAGTCTTTGGAAATGGAGGTTATGTAGTTCTTTCTCTACTTGGCACCATGGCTTATGATATGGCTTGGTTCAAGATTTTAGCATTATAACACTACTTGATAGGCATTTTTGCATTATAAAACTACTCTTCTCAAAGATTTTAAGTCATTTTTTCATGATAAATTTACACCAAAATAGCTTAAAATTCAATAGGCAAGGCATTATATTTATATCAAATGGATTTAACCCCAACCCAAGGTGAGTTAAGGTGTAGTTTAAACATGGAATGAGTTCAAACCTAACCTAAGTGAGTCAATACTAACCCAATTAGAGTTAATAGTTATCAATTAATCATGATTTACAATGAATAGGCATGGATTCTAAAATGAGATATTTTAGGATATTTTCAAAGAGCTTGACAAATCATAAAGGCAATGATGAAATGATAGGATATTTCCATTTTTTAATTTCCTTTTTTAGATATTCATTAATTGCACATGGATAATTCAAATAGGAATTTAATTTGGTTTACCTTGTTAATTAATTTTGATTAGCCATTTATCTCTTTCAAGATTTGATATTTGTTTATGTACCCCACTTAATAGGTCTATAGCCCAAATTGACTATTGTGATACTGCAAGATGATTAGGGATGAATCCATGAGAGGTTTTTGTTTCATACAGTAGGATACCCCAACTAGGGATGCCTCAATGTGATTTTGAGATTTTATGAATGATTCACAAGCAAATTTGGGATTTTTAGTGATTCATAGGCTTAATTTGTAATGGTTGGTAGAAATCAGTCTGAAGTCTGATCACAATCTAGTTATGGTCAGTTTTAAGTGTCTACATGCTTAGTTTGTACACTCAAAGATGAAGATATTATCTTAAGGGATGCATCTAATCAACTATAAATTTCACTCCCAAGGCTTGATAGTGACCAAACAATGGTTATTATTGCATTAATATGTCTATCTAGATGTGTTGGTAAGGATAGTTCATCGATTAGGATAACAAGTTAGAATATACACCCTCACTAACCAAATTTTATCCCTTTAAGAGAGAATTAGATATGAGAAAAAACTCATTTATCTATCTTTATTAGTAAATTTAGAGAGAATCCTCTTGGGTTTTATTAGAGGACTCATCCATGTAAGTATGAGAGATGATGGCTTATCTCTAACCCTCACGGTTCTCCTTTAATGTTTGATGGAAGTTGGTTCAATTTGCACACTTAGGGACAAGGAGATTATCTTTAGAGATGCATCAAATTAATTATAAATTTCACTCTAGGGCTTGAATAACACCACATAATTGCCATTATAGCCTTAAAATTCCCATCTAAATAGGTTCGCAAATATGATTCATCGATTGGGCTAACTAGTCAGAATATACACCCCCACTGACTAATGTTTAGCCCATTAAAAAATATTTATCTACAAGAGAAAACTCATTTCCCCATACTATTTGCATCACATTAGATATAATCCTAATGGATTTAATGAGAAGACTCGTCTATGAAACTGTGGGAGCTAACAATTCATCTCTATCCCTCACAGTTCTCTTGTAGCATGTGATAGAAGTTGGCTAAGTTTGCACACTTAGGGATGAGGAGATTCTCTTTAAGGATGCATCTAAAAACTATAAAATTCATTCTTAGGACCCAATAGAGACTAAAAAACAACCTTTATATCCTTATAATGCCCATCTAGATGTGTCAACAAAGATGTTTCATTGATTAGGCTAACGAGTTAGAATATATGCCCCGTGAGAAAAAACTCACTGTTGCATCTCACTTATGTCAAGTTAGAGATAATACTCTTTCAGTCACTTATAGGACTCATCTATGCAATTATTATAGATGATTACTTATTTGTAGACCTCATAATTCTCTTGCGAAATGTGACATAAGTTGGCTCAGTTTGCACACTTAGTGACACTGGGATTATCCTAAGGGATATGTCTGATCAACTATAAAATTCACTCTTAGGGCCCAATAGAGATTGGAAAAAACCATTCTAGCCTTAAAACACCCATCCAAACATGTTGGTAAAGATAGTTTTTTTAGTTGGACTCATGAGTCAGAATATATACCCCCATGACCAACTTTTGGCCCTTTAAGAGAGATATGGCTGCAAGAGAAAACTCATTACTACATATCATTCACATTGAGTTATAAATAATCCTTCTAGGGTTACTTAAAATAATCATTTTTGCAAGTGTAGGAGCTAATGTCTTATCTCTAGACCTCATGGTTCTCCTACAATGTGAGATCAAGATTTACTTAGTTTGCACACTCAAGGATGCTCAAATTTTCTTAAGGGATGCATCTGATCAACTATATTGTTTTATCCTAGTACCTAATAAGGACTAAAAAATTGTCATTATATTCTTAAAATTCCCATTTGAATGTTTTAGTAAAGATAATTTGTTGATTGGGATAATAAGTCATAATATACACCCCCCACTGACCAAGTTTTGGCCCTTTTAAGAGAAATATAATGATGAGAGAAAAATAATTACCATGTCTCACTCATGTCATGTTAGAGAGAATCATCTTGGAGTTTCTTATAGGACTAGTCCATACAAGTTTAAGATCTAACTTCTCATCTCTAGCCCTCATGGTTCTCCTTCAATGTATAATACAAGTTCACTCAGTTTGCACACTTAGGGATGCTCAATTTCTCTTCAAGGATGCATCTGATCAACTACAACTTTTACTCCTAAGGCTTGATAGAGACTAAAAAATGGTCATTATAGACTTAAAATTCCCATTTGGATGTGCTAATATAGACATTTATTTGATTGGGATAATAGAATATATGCCCCCACTGACCACCTTTTGATCCTTTAAGAGAGATTTAGCTACAAGAGAAAACTCATTACTATATCTCGCTCACATTGAGTTAGAGAGAATCCTCCTAGGGTTTCTTTCAGGACTCATACATACAAGTGTATGATTTGATGAATTTTATCTATCCCTCATGATTCTCATGACATGCATGACTAAAGTTTGATTAGTTTTCACACTCAGGGATGCTCAAATTATCTTCAGAGATACATCTAATTAGCTATAACTTTCATTCCTAGGACCTGATAGAGATTGGACAATGATTGTTTTAGCATTAAAATTGCCATATAAATGTGTAAATGAATATGGTTAATTGATTAGGTTAATGATTCAAAATACATATCCCCCACTGACCAACTTTTAACCCTTTAAGAGAGATTTGGATATGAGATAAAACTCATTACTACATCTCACTCACATTGAGTTACAAAGAATCCTCTTGGGTTTTATTATGGGACTCATATATGTAATTATGGGAGATATCATGCCATATCTAACCCTCATGATTGTCATGCAATGCATGACTGGATTTCACTCAGTTTTCACACTCAAAGATGCATCTGATTAGCTACAACTTTCACTCTTAGGGCCTGGTAAAGACTAAATAATGATTGTTCTAGACTTAAAACACCCATATAGATGTGTTGGTGAAGATGGTTCATTAATTAAGATAAAAATTCAAAATATACACCCCCACTATCTAAACTTTATCCCTTTAAGATAGATTTAACTGTGAGAGAAAACTTATTACCACATCTCGCTCATGTTGAGTTA
The DNA here is from genome assembly GCA_037957365.1 of Torreya grandis. Classification (NCBI taxonomy): domain Eukaryota; kingdom Viridiplantae; phylum Streptophyta; class Pinopsida; order Cupressales; family Taxaceae; genus Torreya; species Torreya grandis. The sequence continues at coordinate 637,426 of JARHVA010000416.1, forward strand.
GATAATCCTCTTGGGGTTTTTTAGAGGACTTATTCATGCAAGTTTGGGAGTTGATGACTAGTATCTATACCTCATATTTCTCTTATAATTCAATATTAAAGTTGGCTCAATTTTCACACTTAGGGATGCTTAGGTTTTCTTGAGAGATGCATCAAATCAACTACAACTTTCACTCTCAGGGCTTAATAGAGACTAAAAAATTGTTAGGTTGTGGAGCTAAAAGCTTCACTGATGCAGACATGGAGGAGGTTGCAAAAGGGTTGCGGAGTGTTACTATCATCGACATCGATCAGGCCAACTGACATCGATAGGGAGGAGATAGGAAGGCAACTAACGTCAGTCAAAAGTTGGCCAGCGTCGGCATCCATAGGCATATAGGGATCGACATCGGTCACCTGTGGTTTGAGCTGTGAGTATGTTATGGGTAGTTAGCAAATGAACCATGTGTTTGCATGTTGAGAGCCAATTTTAGACTGAGTGTTGTGGATCTAATTATTGTAATTAGGTGTCTAATTATTGTTTGCATGAGATCTATTTAAGAGACTCATTGGTTGTATTGTAACTTGTGCTAGAGAGTAAGAGAGCAATATTATAAGCTCCTTCTGTGTGTGAGGTGAGCAATGGTGTGTTCCTCCTAGTACCACAGTACCAAGTGTGGGTGCTAGATTGGAGAATCAGCAGGGTTCTTCATGTATGTATGATCTTGGTCATCAGGTGAGCATGGCTACTTTAGGAGATCTACATGGTAAGTAAGATCATTGATCTATAGGTGTATGTGTGTGCAAGGTCAAGGTTCACAGGTGTGCAGAACTAGATTGATTTGCAGGTGTACAAGATTAGAGAAGATAGTAACACAATAGGGAGCAGAATCAGGTGGGATCTACTTGGAGTATAGTGGGTACTCAAATAGAGCAAAGAGGAAGGCAAGGAAGATCCTTCCATAAGTAAGGTCTATTGAGGTGTAAGGTGTTACAGGTTTAAGGGAGATCTACTTGAAGTACATTTGTGTACTTGTGGAGTGTGTGGAGCACTTGTGGTGTGCGTGGAGCACTAGAGGTGAACACCAACTCTGTGTTTGAGTTGAGTGTTGGGACCTAAGAGAGAGAGCTTTGAGGAGAGAATTACTGTTCACTTGAGGTGTGGGAAGCCTCTGAAGAGGTGGTGGAGAAGAAGTGGCATCTTCTTTATTGTATTCTTTTTTGTATGAGTATTAATACAAGTTGTGTATTGTCTCTCATATCTTGTGTTATTTCTGAATTCTAGTTACTTGTGTATTCTGGTTAATTTACACATATTAAGTTGCTTGGTAATCAATAATGTGCTTCCATTATTTATCCCAACACGTGGTATCAGAGCTAAGGTTGTAGGGAGCAGGTTTTGTGTTTGGTTATAGGTCACTCTCAGGGGTTTCTGATTGAGTGGGAGTAGAGCAATGGCAGATCAAAGTAAGCTAAGAATGGAGGAGTTAAAAAGCATTGATGGTCACTTACGGTCCTATGGAAAGAAAGATCAGGTAAAATAAAATTGTTGGTTTGTGGAAGATCAGCAAGAAGGAACTGAAGAAGTAGGTGTTGTTGCACAAGATGCTCTAGGAGGTTTCTTGGATAAAGTTAAATCTTGGGTAATAGATTCGATTGCCTCTTTCCATGCAGCCCCAAGTAGAGGAGCTGGTGAGCCTGGCCAAAGAATTGGCAAAGGGGAAGTGAAGCTAAAATTATAGGCGGCCAACACATGGGTGTTGAAGGAGGTCATGCAGGTCCCAGGTTTGGAGATATGGCTAATTTCTTCAAAAAATTTGGGTGATGAGAGATGCACAAGAAATCTCACAGCGGATGTACTTGAATTAGTTGGTGGTAAGAAAATAGGTACTCTTTATCTACTTGTTTATATTATTGATTCTTCTTTTGTTACAGAGACGTGGCTTTGTAGACTTGGTCACATGAGCAGGAAGGAGATGCATGTTCTTAAGTGGAAGATAGATATATTTGACAGGCTTAAGAACTAGAAAGCCTTGGTGTTCTTGGAGGAGATGGTAGATAGAGACCAGTGGATGGGACTGGATACTTCTGAGCAGGGCAGTTTGGACATGGGTTTTGATTCAAAAGAGCTCATAGGTAAAAAGTCATCGCTCACAAGAAACACAGGTACCGGCATCGGCATGAAAACTGACATCAGTAGTAAGTAAGACTGACATTGGTTAGGAGGACTGATGTCGGCAGTGTTGGTAGTCAGGACAGGTGCATGGAACCGATGTCAGTTGGATGCAGACTATGTGGTGACTGAGGTCAGTCACTATAATGGATTTTGGGTGGACAACACACTGTTAAGGAGTCTCAAATGCCCATATGGAGGACTGAAGACGTAAGTAGGCCTCAAATTCATTGTTCCTCTTCTTTATACTAGTTGTTGATTGTAGAGTAGGAAGGATCTAGGAAACAGTGGGAGCATGGCAGGAATATGATGTAAAACCAAGCGGAGACTTGGTAGGGTTGCCAGTAGGGATGAAAGCACAGAGACAAATGGATACCTTAGTTGAAGAATAGAGAGAATGGACATGTGAGACGAAAGACCAGGTCATATGGTCTTGAGGAAGTTGTAGGACAGTGGTACAGGGTTTGACAGGTGGAGGATGAAGCATGGCTTCAGTCAATGTCAGGGTAAGTACTGTGGTTTGTCTTACTAGGGGGATGGTGATTACAACATCATTCTATTGTTGTATGTGGATAGTATGCTAGCTAGCAAGTTTGTACATATAGGGTTTTGCTGAGCTAAGGGTAAGATTAGTTTAATAGCATGTCGAGGAGTTTGGAGTAGTGAAATTCTTTGGCATGGGAGACATGGGCAATCATAGGTTGATTTTGTCTCCAGTGGGATCTGATGTGAATCAAGTGTTGGTTAGGCGCAGGATGCAGAGCCAGAGCACACTAAGGGCTGGACAGTTTAGTGTCCGAAATCACATGAGGTCTAGTATAGACCTGAGTTTGCCCAAGCAGTGGGTGTTGTCAGAGAGTTAGGAGCCAATTCGGAGAAGTGAGTTCTCAGGTATTTGAGAGGGACCAGTAGTAGGGATTCATGTTGTTCAGGGTTAGGACTTCACTACATGGGATTGTAGGTTTGGATGCGGCAGGGTACTCAGATGATAGGAGGTGCACCACAGGTTGTGTGGTGGGTTGTCTTCAAGATTCATCTTAAAGAGGGATACAAGCCAAGAAATAGATTAGATGAGGTACAGGTATAGGTACAGTGCAGCTATTTATCTCCAAGTGGGAGATTATTAGGTTGTGGAGCTAAAAGCTTCACTGATGCAGACATGGAGGAGGTTGCAGAAGGGTTGCAGAGTGTTACTGTTGCTGGCGTCAGTCAGGCCAACCACCGTCGGTCAGAAGTCAGTCGTCATCAGCATCCCCAGGCATATAGGGACTGATTTCAGTCACCTGTGGTTTAAGCTGCGAGTATGTTATGGGCAGTTAGCAAATGAACCATGTGTTTGCATGTTGAGAGCCAATTTTAGACTGAGAGCTGTGGATCTAATTATTGTTTGCATGAGATCTATTTAAGAGACGCATTGGTTTTATTGTAAACTTGTGCTAGAGAGTAAGAGAGCAATATTATAAGCTCCTTCTATGTGTGAGGTGAGCAATGGTGTGTTCCTCCTAGTACCACAGTACTAAGTGTGGGTGCTGGATTGGAGAATCAACAGGGTTCTTCATGTATGTATGATCTTGGTCATCAGGTGAGCATGGCTACTTTAGGAGATCTACATGGTAAGTAAGATCATTTATCTGCAAGTGTATGTGTGTGCAAGGTCAAGGTTCATAGGTGTGTAGAACTAGATTGATTTGCAGGTGTGCAAGATCAGAGAAGATAGCAACACAACAGGGAGCAGAATCAGGTGGGATCTACTTGGAGTACAATGGGTACTCAGATAGAGCAAAGAGGAAGGCAAGGAAGATCCTTCCATAAGTAAGGTCTATTGAGGTGCAGGGTGTTATAGGTTTAGGGGAAATCTACTTGAAGTACGTTTGTGTACTTGTGGAGTGCGTGGAGCACTTGTGGTGTGCGTGGAGCACTGGAGGTGAACACCAATGCTGTGTTTGAGTTGGGTGTTAGGACCTAAGAGAGAGAGCTTTGAAGAGAGAATTATTGTTCACTTGAGGTGTGGGAAGCCTCTGAAGAGGTGGTGGAGAAGAAGTGGCATCTTCTTTATTGTATTCTTTTCTGTATGAGTATTAATACAAGTTGTGTATTGTCTCTCATATCTTGTGTTATTTCTGAATTCTAGTTACTTGTGTATTCTGGTTAATTTCCACATATTAAGTTGCTTGGTAATCAATTGTGTGCTTCTGTTATTTATCCCAACAAAAATGACCATTCTAGACTTAAAACACCCATTTATATATGATCATGTATATGTTTCATCGATTGAGGTAATGATTCAAAATTTATGCCCCCATTAACCAAATTTTGGCCCTTTAAGAGAGATTTTACTGAGATAAAACTCATTGTTACATCTCACTCACATTGATTTAGAGATGATACTCATGATGTTTATTAGAGTACCCATCTATGAAAGTGTGGGAGATGTTTTCTTGTCCCTAACCTTCACTATTATCCTATAATGTGTGATGAAAGTTGGCTCAGTTTATACACTCAGATTCTCTTGAGGGATGCATCTGATCAACTGTAACTTTCACTATTGGGGCCTAATGGATACCAAATAATGATCATTATAGTTTTAAAATGCCCATATATATGTGTTATCAAAGACAATTCATAGATTGGGATAATAATTCATAATATATGCCCCCACTGAGTAAATTTTGGCCTTTTAAAGAGAGATTTGGTTAAGAAATAAAACTCACTGCTGCCTATCACTCATGTCAATTTAGAGAGAATCCTCTTGGGTTTTATTATATGACTTATCCATGAAAGTATGGGACTTAATAGCTCATCTCTATACTTTATGGTTATCTTGTAATGCATGACTAAATTTTGATTAGTTTGCACACTTAGGGACACTTAGATTCTCTTGAGGGATTCATCTAATCAACTATAACTTTTTCTCCCAAGACCTAATAAGGACCAAAAAATGGTCATTATAGCCTTAAAATGACCATATAGATGTGCAGGTGAATATGGTTTTTTTATTGTACTAATAAGTAATAATATACTCCCCCAACTAACTAACTTTTGGTCTTTTTATGAGAGATTTGGTTACAAGAGAAAAATCATTACCATGTGTTGCTCACATCGAGTTAGAGAGGATACTCCTAGGATTTCTAATAGTAATCCTCCTTAAAATTATGGGAATTGATGGCTCATATATAGACCTCACATTTCTCCTACAATGTGTGACAAATTTTTTTCTCATTTTTCACACTCAGGGATGCTCAGATTCTATTGAGGGATACATATGATCAACTATAAATTTCACTCCTAGGGCCTGATAGAGACCAAAAAACAACCATTATAGCCTTAAAATTACCATTTATATGTGAATACATATATGTTTTTTCAATTAGGATAATTATTCAAAATATATGCCCCCCATTAACCAATGTTTGACCCTTTAAGAGAGAGTTGGTTGCAATAGAAAACTTATTATTGCATCTCATTCACATCAAGCTAGAGAGAATTCTCCTTAGGTTTATTAGAGGAATAATATATGAAATTATGTATTCTAATGGATTATATATATCCATCATGGTTATCCTTTACATGTGACCAAATTTCACTCAGTTTGTATACTCATGAATACTCAAATTATTTTAAGAGATGCATCTAATCAATTACAACTTTCACTCTTGAGACCTGACAAAGACCGAACAAGGACTATTCTAGATTTAAAATTTCCATATATGTGTGTAATAAAATAGGGTTCATATATTTTTCTAATGATTTAGAATATACACCCCCACTAACCAATTTTTTACCCTTTTAAGGGAGATTTGGCTACAATAGAAAACCCATTACTATGTCTCACTTGCATCAAGTTAGAGAGAATACTCTTAGTGTTTCTTAAAGGACTCATTCTTGAAAGTGTGGGAGCTAAAGGCTCATCTCTATCCCTCATTATTCCCCTAAAATACATGATCGAGCTTCACTTAGATTGCACATTCAAGGACACTTAGATTCTCTTCAGGGATGCATCTAATCAACTACAACTTTCACTCCCAAGGCTCAATAGAGATTGAAAAATGACTATTCTAGCCTTAAAATTCCCATTTGGACATTTTCATAAATATAATTTTTTATTTGGGCTAATGATTTATAATATACGCCCTCTGCTAACCAAATTTTGGCCCTTTAAAAGAGATTTGGCAATGAGAGAAAATGTGTTGTTGCATCTCACTCACATTGAGTTAGAGATAATCCTTTTGGATTTTCTTAGAGGATATATCCATACAAGTATGGGATCTCATGAATTCTATCTATCCCTCATGATTATCCTACAATTCATGACTAAATTTGGTTTAGTTTGTATACTTAGGGATGCTCATATTCTCTTAAGGGATGCATCTAATCAACTACAACTTTCACTATTGGAGCCTGATAAAGACCAAATAATGGTTGTTATAACCTTAAAATTATCATCTAGATATGCCCACATATATGGTTCATTAATTTGGATAATAATCTAGAATATGCACCCCCACTGACCAATTTTTGACCCTTTAAGATATATTTGGTTGTAAGAGAAAGCTCATTGCTACATCTTACTCACATTGATTTAGAGATAATCCTCTTAGGGTTCCCTAAATGACTAATCTATGTAAGTGTGGGAGCTTATGTATTGTATCTATCCCTCATGGTTTTCATATAATATGTGACAGAATTTGGCTCAGTTTGTACACTCAATGATGCTCACATTCTCTTAACAGATGCATTCAATCAACTACAACTTTCATTCCTGGGGCCTAATGGATTCCAAATAATGACTGTTCTATCCTTAAAATGACCATATATACATGTCAACAAAGATGTTTCATTGATTGGGATAATGATTCAAAATATATGCCCCTAATAATTAACTTTTGGCCCTTTTAAGAGAGATTTAGATATGATAGAAAATCAGTTGCCACATCTCCTTTGTGTCAAGTTAAAGATAATCCTCTTGGGTTTTCTAAGAGGACTCATCTATAAAAGTGTGGGAGTTGATATATCATCTCTAACCCTCACATTTATCTTGTAATGCATGATCAAATTTTGCTTAGTTTGCACACTCAAGGATGTTCAGATTCTCTTGAGGGATCTATCTAATCAAACTATAAATTTTACTCCTAAGACTTGATGGAGACCAAATAATGGTCATTCTAGCCTTAAAACACCTATCTAAATGTGTCATCAAATATGATTCATCTATTGGGATAATGATTCATAATATACACCCCCACTGAACAACTTTTGGCCCTTTTAAGAGAGATTTAGTTGTGAGAGAAAACTTGTTGTTTCATCTCACTTTCATTAAATTAGAGAGAATCTATATGCAATCAAAAATGCATCATGTCTATAAATCGATCCTAGCTTAAAAAAGATAGAGCATAACTACACTTCCGATTGGGAATACATTTGTTAAGCAAGAGCATGACCAATATGGGGATATGTTAGACCTGATTAGGGGATCACTTGTCATAGTACACTATGTGAGGTAGGGTTCTAAATCCTAAAGTCTAACATAATCATGTAACAACCGTAAGAGATTCCAAGGTTTAATATTCACTCTATTTTAATAACAAAAAACTAAATATAATATAGTGCACACCAAAGCATGTGGCACAACAAAAGGGGTTAGTAAAGAAATCAAAACATGTATTAAAGAATCTCAATTAATCTAAGTATGAGTAAGACCCTAATACATGGAATATGAAGAGTAATATTATTTGATCCAACATTTATGCTACTTCTATCTACTAAAGAGAGGAGAATATATTTGCCTGATTGTAAACCCATTGAGACTCAATACCTCCCTTGGTCAAAGGGGCTTTGCAAGAGGTTGTTCTTTGTAAGGATTACTAAGAAAGGCCAAATCATCCAAGACTTATCCATAAGACTATATTCTCTAAGTAAAAACCCTAAGATAAGACTCCTCAAGTAGAATGGTTGAAGAGAAAATTTTGAAGAAGTGAGAGTGATTAATAATTGTTGATTGCATATTAAAATAATGATGAAATGATCTTGTATTTATGGGTATATCTTGCCCTAAATCCTCCTAGAAATCTTAGATGTAAAGGGTCAACCCTATTTAACCTTTTATGTTTTTGAGGATAATTCACTAGGTCTGAGCTAAGTCAGTTGAAAGGCTAACAAACCCAAAAAGTGAAAAATACCCCTAAATTATATAGGGTTGACCTTGGTTGACCTAGTATAGCTGATAGTCCAAAATGGAATTAAGGTAAGAAAAGGAGGATGAAAAGAGGAAAAAGAATAAAAGAGTGTGCAAGGTAGGATTAATATCTTAGAGAATGGTTTTAGGAGCTGGTTGAATTGGTAATAATGTGGAAATAAGGGATAAAAATCCTATGAAACACCAAAGGTCTACCCACCCCTTTCTTTGTGCACCCCTTAGGGCATGCAGTTAGAGAGATTGAGTCAAGATGGGTTCCTACAAGATGTAAAGAATTAGTATTTGATAAAAGTTAAAAATATTATGTGTATACATATGCCCCACTCAAATCTCATCACATGTCACTAAGGTGCAATAGGGGATGGTGCTTTGAGAAAGAACATAGTAACACACAATGTTGATGCTAAAAAAAAGTTGTAGTATTTTAAAGGGAAAAAAAAATTAAATGACTTAAAATTAAATAAATAAAAATTAAATGTAATGTGTACCTTGAATTACCTTTAACGTGGGATGGTTCTCTACTATGTTTTTAGTTTTGATTATGTAGGGCACAAAGACTGATTTCAACAAACCCAAGAATACAAAACTAAAGAAAAAAAACAAACAAATGTAAGAAAATCCAAGATAGTTGGCGCTATGAGGATGAGATGTATTTGGGAAATTTGACAAGCTAGGGTGACAAGTGCTATGTTAAACCAAATGAATAATTCAAATAAGAGTAAATAGGGTAACTGAAAAGCCAAGGCTACTAAAGGCCAAAAAAATCATACAATTTATCCTTAAGTAAGAAAGGCAAACTCACCAAGTCAAACCAAGGATACATGTCAAATAAGATGGTAATAAAATATATCAATGTTAAAATAAGAAACAAAAAGGTAAAACAACATTGATGAGTGAGTAGTAACAATCCAAATCTCAATCAATAATGGAAAAAGGTGCATAAAAAGGGAAAACAACATTGCCAAGTGAGAAGTAACAAGCCAACCTCACTCAATAATAGAAAAATCACATGAACTCATGTGTTTGTAATAACAAGATAGTAAAACAAATTACAAATGGTAAAATTAAAGTAAAACAAGTCTATAAATGTAAATCATGGTGTAAAATAAAGAATCCATAGTTGCTCAAAACATGTTGTTTTGCCCTAAGGATAGATTAAACTAAAACAAAGTAGTGCTAGCATGTTTTCTAAGAGGTGAAGAAGAAGGAATTAAAAAAAGGAAAATAGATTTGGAATAATAATTTATCTATCAAGGGGAGAAATTAAATAGGTAGAGGGGAGAATGAAGAAAAAACCAAGGTAGAGGAAATCTTTATCTAAGTCAAGACACTCAAATTAGGTTTGTCAAAATAAGAGGACATTCAACCTTAAAGAATATGAAGAACTGCTCTTCGCTACACAAGTCTTAGGTCAACAAATTAAGTATATAGATCATCCCATTAAGGATATATCCTTGAAAATTAAAATGGACCTACCTCCCCACAACATGTTCCCTATTCCTCAAGACCCTTTATAGGGTTGTCGATCTACTGCAAAGATTAGGTACTTATGTGAGAAAGTAGGTAGCATCATAGATTTTTTTGAATTCCCCTATTCCAATGCACTAGCCTAACACACCCCAAAGGACCTCGGCTCTATGTGAGGCCAACTATTGAGTTTGAGCTTCAAGTGGAGATAGGATATGTGCTTGTAATCACGTCTTTTGGTGTGATTTTTAATTTTGAGATTTGTATGTTACCTTTAGACATCATTTCCTTTTTATTTAAATGATTTGGATTTTAAATTTTTTGATGGATTTTTCTATTCATCCTCCATATGGATTTGGAAGACCAAACATGGGTGTTAAAGATGACTTTCATTTGAATACTTGGTACAAGGTTTCTAAGAGAGAGAACTTTAAAGATCATGGAGTCTAAGAGACTTGTAAATCTAGGTGAAATAAAAGTTCTATCTTGACTTTGACCTTAGTTTTATCCAATGTGGAGATGAAAAAAAGGGGAAATCAAGAGAATGATACATGGAATAATTTTAATTGCTTTAAATTAAAAAAAAAATGTGACAAAGGGGAAAAAGGGATAAAATGGTAGTAAAGTGTGATTCTTTATCATGAGAATGAGGTAAATGGAGGAAAACATGCTAATAAAAATTATTGTGTAGATGTCATCTAGCAAAAGAAGTAAAAATTAAAGTTGATAACAAGGATCAAGAACATGAAAAGGTGGTAATTTTATGAGGAAGGTCAGGTCCATCCACAGTCTTACACTAAAACTTCATAAAGAAAAGATAAAGCAAAGAGATGGTAGTTTTGTGAGGGATGTCAAGTCCACCTGAAGTCTTACAAAGCAACTCATAAAAGAAAAACCCAAGGGTTTCTAAAAAAAAATTGGCAAGAAAAAGTGTGAGAAAAATAAGACAGTGGTAATTTTGTGAGAAATGTTGGGTCCTATCCATGGTATTACAAATAAAATCATAGAATAAAAACCCAAAGGGTGCCAAAAGAGAAAATGAAAGAAGAAAAGAAGACTGTGGTACATCAAGAAACCAAAAGACCAAAAGGGAGGACTAAAGGTTCATGAAAAGGAAAGAACTTGCTATAGAGGGAAAGACCCATGTAAGTAAATTGAAAAAAGTGTTAGATATATGTAGATAGAAATAATTAAAAGAAGGAAGTGTTTAGGCAAAGTAATTTTTGTGAAATTATGCATTGGTGGGCCCCTTGAAAACATGGCCTTCATTAGTTTGAAGGTGGTAGGTACTTGGAACAAGAATGTCTTTAACTAAATATGGGCCCCACCATTTTTGGTCATATTTACCTTCTTTATCATGAGTGTATTCTAATTTAAGGAAAATATCACCAACATTAAAAGTGCAGATTTTAACACATTTGTTATGTTGTCTAGTAATGTGAGCCTTGTATGGTAGTTATGTTATAAGGTAGAAAGATGATTTTTATCAATAAGATCAAGGGAATAAAGTCAATATTCATGTAATTATTTATTAGTAATAATACCATGAAGAGATATACAAAGAGAAGGAATCTCAAATTCTAAAGGAAGGACCGGCTCATAACCATAAACTAGAGAAAATGGTGTTATCCTAGTGGTAGTATGTATGCTAGTTCGATAGCCCCAAAGTGTAGGGTAAATATGAAGATGGAAATCCATGCATGTTTCATGAATTTTATTTTAAAGGATTTTGTTGATAATTTTATTAGTGGCTTCAACTTGACCATTGCATTGTGGATGATAAGGCATGGAAAATTTGTGATTGATTTTGAATTTAGCACAAAGTTGTTTAACATGTTTATTTTTTAAGTTACCACCATTGTCTAAAATGATGGTATATGGAATGCTAAAGTAGAAAATGATTTTATTAAGAATAAATTTGTAAATGGTAGGATTAATGACATTAATGAGGGGCATGGCTTCAACCCACTTGGTAAAATATTTGGTAGCGGTGATGTTAAAGACATGTCCATCATGGAAGAAAAGAAGTTTACAAATGAGATCAAATCCCCATGTGAAAAATGGCCAAAGAGATTTGATATTTTGAAGTTTGGCTGGAGGTGAATGGATTATATCATCAAAGCTAACAAGGATTACACTTTTTAGCATATTCGATTGCATCCTTCTCAAGAGTACACCAAAATTAACCCATACGTAGGCATTTGCATGTCATAGCATGTTCACTACGGTAACCACCACAAATGCCCCCATCTACTTATTAAAGAAAAGGAGGGACCTCATAGTACATAACATAATGGAGCAAGGTACCTTTAGTATTGTGATAATAAAGGATGTTGTGTAAAAATACATATTTGAAAGCTTGTTTATGAAATGCATGTCTTTTTACGAGAATATAAATTAGGAGGATAAGTTTGATGTTCTATAAATTGAATGATATCTTGGTACCATGAGCTTTGGCAAATGGTAACAACCTTGATGTGGAAAATAAGTGAATTTGGTGGTTGATTTGAAGATGGGGATTGTCTTATTTATATAAGAAAAGAAGGATTGGAAAGAACTTGATGAGGATGAAAGAGAGATGTTGAAGAGGCAAGAGAATCAATAATAGAGTTTTGATCTCTAGGAATAGGCTCAATAGTGAGAGAGATAAAATAATTAGCAAGAGTGGTTGTAGTTTGATGATAGATGATGAGGTTCTCACTTTTACATTGATAATCTCCACTAACTTGATAATAAGTTTATAATCACCTAAAGCATGAAGGTATTGAATGTCTAAATAAAGAGTAGCTCTCATGCCTAAGATAAGAGCTTTGTATTAAGCCATATTTTTGGTGACATCAAAGGTGAAGCAAAAAGTTAAAGGAATGATCTTGCCAAGAGGACTCATGAGAATGTAACCTACCCCAACTCCTTGAAGGCATTTAGCACCATCAAAGTGAAAGGTCCAACTATCCTCGTGCAAGTCAACATTAATTTTAGGGAGCTCCTTGACAATGAATTTTGGTTTAGAAGTACCGAAGGGAGTGGAAAATTCATCAAGTTGATTGGCTTCAAGATCAGTAGTAAATCTATGAAAGTAATCTTTGAGAGAGATAACTTGATTAAGACCTTCAATGTAAAGGATATTTCCATCTAGAAGATCATCTTGGAGGGAAGAAGTGGTTAGAATGGGAGCTATGATAAGTTGATCAACTATGAATTGTCATTTAACAAAGTTTTGAGTGATGATGCAGAGATCAAATTCCATAAGTAGGACCATCCATTTTCCAATTCTATCTCTAAGAAGAAAGGCTTTGGAAAAGAAATGATGAAGGGGGTCAGAATGAATGATGACATAAGTAGTCTAGTAAATCATGTAATGATGAAGCTTGTCATCTATGAAATAGATAGTAAGGCAATCACATTTGACTTTGGCATAACATGTCTCATAATCAATAAGGCTTTAACTAATGTAGTAGATAACATACTCTCTATATCATCATGTTGGGAAAGCATTGCCCCAATGAAAATAAGTGTGAAAGAAGTATATAGAATCAAGGGTCTATCATTAGGAGGAGGACAAAGTGTAAGTGGGTGAAGCAAATACTGTTTCATTCTATTAAATGTGTTTTGAAATGGATCCATCCATTCTAAAGGGGTACCTTTATTGAGAAGGTAATTGATGGAGTGGATGCAATAAGCCATTTTAGGGATGAATCATCTAATTGCCCCAAGTTTGCCTAAATAAGGATGAATATAAGGAATAGAATGAGGAATAGGCATGTTAATGATAGCACTAATTTTGAAGTGGTCAACATCGATGTCATATAGAGAGACTAATAATCCTAACAATTTTCTAGATGTGACTCTAAAGACACATTTGTAAGGATTAAGTCTAACTTTATATTTAAGGAGACAGTCAAAGATGATAGTGAGATCAAAAAGATGATTTTTACGATGTTTGGATTTAACAATAAGATCATCCACATAGGTTTTAATAATTTTATGAATGAGATCATGAAATATATGAGTCATTGCTCATTGGTAAGTGGCTCTGAGATTTTTGAATCTAAAGGGCATTTTGACATAGTAATAGGTGCCCCATAATGGTATGAACATCCTAATTAAAAGCATGAATTTGGGCTAAGGTTTTTTGATAATGTTGGATATCCAAGTCTCTATATTGATCTTGGGCCATGATATAGTTGTCATCATATGTTGGAGAAATTGTGCATGCTTGAGAATCAGGGGGAGTTTTAGAGGATGAAATCTGGATATTATTGAATGCATGAGGATACATGATGAGAGGATCTTGAAATAATTTGGCCACTCCAAAATAATTGTAAGTGAAGGCATATTCTAGTAGAGAAGGTTCTTAAGCATTTCATGGAGGGGAAAAATTAGTAATCTCGTCAATGAGAGGAACAGTGCAGTCTTTTGGTAAGAGAAAAGGAGGAATCCATTACAAAATATAGGGAGGTAACTTGGTAATATTTCAAGTATGTTGTAAATCATTAGGCTCATCATCATCATAATCTGAAAGAGTAACTTTTAAATCAGGATTCATGTTGATGAGCTCAAGTAAAGGAGGACTATTGATTTTAGGAATGGTAGGAATATGATATTATGATTTACGATTGGGAAGCTGAATGTTCCATGGGTTGTGATCAACTTCATGCTTATATCATTTTCTATTATGTAATAATTTAATACATTAACTACTATAAGAATTAATGGCTCTCATTTGATGAGTTCATAGATGACTAAGGAGTATGTTATAAGATAAAGGAAGATCAAGGACCATAAGCTTGGTTAGAACTATTTTAGGTCCAATGGTTAATGGAAGCCAAATACAACCGAGTGGATTTTGATTAGTCTTATCAAAACCATGACAATTAAGATGAGTTTTCTTGAGATGATCCTTGTTATAACCAAGTTGTTCAATAGGCCATAAAGATATCACATTAATAATAGATCTTTCATCAACTAGAATTTTTTGGATAAGAGTGGTATTAATGGCTATTTTGATAAAGAGTGGAAAATCATCGACAAGAAAAAAAATCTCATCATTGATCATGTCCTCTTCAAGGAATTCAATAGAGGGTTTGGAAGAAGGACACATAGTTTCAATGGTATTTATGTTGGTAGGTTAAGATTTAATAGAAGGTAGCTCTTCATCTATGCAAGAAGGATCTTCAATTTCTTAAAGTTTTTGTATAAGGAATTTACAATGATAGGGTGAAGTACGAACCAAATCCATAAGTGGAATATTACAAGGCATAGAGTTAAGTTCTTCAAGAAAGTTCCAATGAGATTTAGAAGAACCAACATGAGGTTTGGGAGGTAGATCAGATTTTGGAGGAATAGATTTGGTTGGAGGATTAAAAGGAGGAATTTGTTCCTCAAGTACTTGTTGATGCTTCTAAATGAACCATATGTGCTCTTTAGTGTTTAAAGAACACTTCTCATTTTAGAATCCAAAGATTCAAGGCATGAGTTGTAAGTGTTTGGAAATTAAGATGCCTATGGTGGAAATAATAGTAGAACAACATGAATTATTCCATAATATTTATAAATTTTTATAGTGGGGGGCCATCTTGGTTCTTTTGTTGAAAATTATGGACAAATTGACCCAGATCCAGACTACTAACTAGACCCAAATGATTATGGACAATGTATCTAAGATAATGTGATTTTTTAAAAAAGAGGCAAGAGGAAAGGTAGAGTAAGAAAGAGGTGGTGATTGCTAATATTTGACTATGAACATATTGATAGAGTTTCAAAAATTACCTAGCATGATCTTAACTCATATATAACAAAAGGTAGCCTAAGCTCACATTCCACTACAAACTAGGCTTGATTCTAAAAACAAAATATGATACTAGTAAAAATTGGATCCACTTTTAAATTTCTACACCACATCTAGATAGCAAATGCACATCTTTGATACAGAGCAAATAAAATGAATTAAAATCAATCTCACTCAACTAAATTAGCATTTCACAAGTTAACAACCCTATAATTAATAATTTAACCTAGTATTTCTAAAAACTATTCATATTCAAAACTCAGATAAATAATTGAGAAAATTTAGCAATTAAAACAAATCAACCTAGATATCCATGTAGAATTACTTGATATTTTTTATTAATTGCTTACAAGCGGTACTAATATAATTCAAAGTTCTTCCTTTTACAAATGGTAATACATGCCTTTTTATAGGAATTCAGGTAGTACACCAATTAGTTTTATAACTATAGGTGTATAATAGATAGTTGTCTTTATTAAAACTATAATACAAGTATCTTTTACAATCCTACTAACCTAGAGGAAATCACACTAATAAACTAGCATGTGCCTTTACAAACTAAATGGGTTGCTCTATTGGCAAGCCAAAATTAAGATGCTAGAGGTGGGTCCCTTCACTGATGCAAGAAGATCATGGCTCTTGTATGTTGTTCATCCACTAGGATTAAATATATGGAAGGCCTAGTGATACACCCTTCTTTTTGGTCTACTAGTTCATCAAAATATTTATCATTCTTGGCCAAGGCTTTCTTGATGTTCCTAGCTTCATTGATTCTCTACCTTGCATTAAAGATCATGTTCAACACTCTATTTTTGTCCTTTACTGATTATCCTTTACCCTTGATTTTTATTTCCTAAGTCACTAATGTGGCTCTATGATGGAATTCTTCATCAGTTATAATCTCCAAAATGGTAGTTTATGTAGGATCATTGAGCATGGTACCTAGGAAATTTTAAACTCTACTAATGAACTCTTTGTCTTCTTCTATGAGCTCCTCAAATTTTACATGCCAAGTATTTAAGGCCTAAATTTTCTCTTCAATAATCCCCAAATTGGCATGTAAATGTCCTTTACTGATAGCCTTGAAGTTTGGTATTTGCTTCTTAATATGGATATCAAGAAGCTAGGTAATTTTATCTTTAGAGGCCTACCACTGAGTAGCTAGTTTCATATCCAAGGCAACTTCATCTTGAAGGGGATTTTTCCTTGAATTCATGGATTTCAATGCTCTAAACATTGCAAAAAATGACTCATCTAGCATTTTGATCATGGAACCTAGGATTGAGAGAATAACTTGAGTCTACCAATTCTCCTTTTCCTCCTTTAGGTTTTTAATTCTTTATACCAACCCTTGGACATTACCTCTAGCTTATTAATATTGAGCCTCACTCAAACTTACCACATCTTCCTCATGAGTGGGAGATTCTCCAAGTTGATATCCTCTAATAGGGGTTAACCCTATGAATGGCTCTACCTTTTAAAATGTGAACTCTTCCTGGCCTACCATGGCTACCCTCATTGTGATCCTCTCTAAGGTTGTAGTGTTTGGGTTAAATTACACCTTAACCTCTGGTTCCATGAATTTTGGAAGCTCAAGCACCTTCACACTTGTACTCCCAAAGGCTCCTGATGTGTTGATTCTCTATTTCTACTAAATGTGTTAAGCATGGTACCTAGGAGCTTTTTAACTCTGCTAATGACCTCCTTTTATTCTTCTATGAGCTCCTTAAATTTGACATGCCAAGTATTCAAAGCCTAAAGTTTGTCTCCAATAATCCCCAAATTGGCACTTAAATGTCCTTTACTAATAGCCTTGAAGTTTGGTATTTGCTTCTTAATATGGATATCAAGAAGCTGGGTAATTTTATCTGCAAAGGCCTGTCATTGAGTAGCTAGTTTCATAATTAAGACAACTTTATTTTTAAGGGACTTCTACCTTGAATTCATGGATTTAAATTCTCTAAACATGTCAAAAAATGACTCATCTAGCATTTTGATCATGGATCCTAAGACTAAGAGAATATCTTGAGTCTACAAATTCTCCTTTTCCTCCTTTAGGTTCTTAATTCTTTGTACCAACCCTTGGACACTAGCTCTAACCTGTTGAAACTGAGCCTCAATTAAACTTACCACATCTTCCTCATGAATGGGAGATTCTCCAAGTTTCTATCCTCCAATAGGGGTTAACCCTATGAATGGCTCCACCTTCTAAAATGTGAACTCTTTTTAGCCTACCATGGCTACCTTCATTGTGGTCCTCTCCAAGGCTACTATGTCTGGGTTAAATTTCACCTTAACCTCTATTTCCTAGAATTTTTGAGGCTTAGGAACCTCCACACTTGTACTCTTAGAGGCTCTTGATGTCTTGATTCTTTATTTCTCCTGAGTGTGTTGAATTTGTAATCTTCTCTCTTCCTATTTTTTCACTATTGATCGATGGCTTGATTTTTTCATCTATAGTCAATCCAATCCATGAAAAGGCCTAATAAGGGGAGAGGGATGGGATATTTTGTTTATTTCCATAGACAAACTAGTCAAGGATGACTGGTCCATGAATTAGATTTTCATCACTAAAAAGATTGACTTCACTAGTGGGATGAGTAATGGTCAACCTAGGCCTTTTTATTGAAGCCACAAGCACCAAAGCTAATTTTACCTTCCTCTTCTCTCCATCAATTGGGACCAATTCTTTACTTGATTCATTAGAGGGATCCTCTTCCCCATCAGAACCATATGCAATTTCTATGTCATTAAGGGCACCTTCCAATGTTTCTCCTTCTTTAAGGGCAACCATGCCAATGAATTCCATTAGGGAAGAAGATTTTTTTGGGAGTGTTGAAGGTGTAGGGCCTTCTTTAGGTATCTCCTCTATCTTTGGTTCCTCAATCATAGCTTTGCCTTTTCCCTTGATATCCTTAGGCTGCTCAACTTGGACTGGTCCTACTAGTTCTACTTATTGAGGCTCAGATGACTATCTCTCAGTAAGTGGGTTTTGATGAGAAGTCCCAAATTGACCAAGAAATTATTTGAAATATTGTCATTAATGTAAAAGGTCTAGCATTATTGGTGATAAAGGCCCCATTTATGTCATTTAATGGTGTTTTTAATATTCATATCTTGGATAATGTGTGTCAATATTTATTTAATATTAATGAATATATTTTTGGTTGCATATAAGTCAAAAGAGGGCCCATGAAGAAGTCAAAGAGTCATGGGGTAAAAGACAAAAGAGGAATGGGGTGCATTTTCTCATGAAGAGTCATCTTGAGGATTTCCAAGAGTCACCATGTGAAGACAAATGAGGGTATGGTGCATTTTTCCATGAAGGTACACTTTGAGGAATATCAAAACTCACCAAGATAAATACAAAAGAGGAAAGGATGCTTTTGCTTATGAAGAGTCACCATATGACTTTTTAAATGCAAGGATATGAAGGGTTATACAAGTTTGGTACCATTTTCCATGAGGATTGAAGGTTCACAAAAAGTGAATGCCAAAGGTCATTTGGAAAGCTATAAATAAAGGCTTGAGAAGCCATTTATAAAATTCAAGAGAGTGCATGATTTTTATTTATTTTTGAAGAGAAAAAAGAAGGAGATATTGTAGAGTTATATCATTTTATTGAGTAAGCAACATTGAGAGATAATTGTGTGTTATACATGAAAGGTTAGTGCTCTTATGGGTTGGTGCTCACAAATATTTGCAAGGGGTTGGTGATATTGTGGGTTGGTGCTCACAAATAGTTGTGTTGGTGCTCGATAAAGGTGTTAGTACTCCTAAAATTTGGTGCTTTCAAACTTTATAATTTGAGTTGGTGCTCATTCATATACTTGAGATTATTCTTAATGGTTTTTCCCACTTTGGTTTTCCACATAAAAATCTAGTCTCTCTCTCTCTCTCTCTCTCTCTCTCTCTCTCTCTCTCTCTCTCTCTCTCTCTCTCTCTCTCTCTCTCTCTCTCTCTCTCTCTCACACACACACACACACACACACACACACACACACACACGCACGCGCGTGCATGCGTGCGTGCACACACACACATGTGGTGCATATTATTGTTTTAGTTTTATTACATATCTTAAATGTGTGGTTAAGTGGTTAAAGAAAATAAATTTTATTAATATTATTCACCCCCCCTCTTAGTATATTTCATGCTTAACAATAGGTATTAGAGCAGGTTCCTTTGAAAAGGTTTTACAGCTTGAAGGTAGATTGGGAAAGCATGATGGCTGGATCACATGAAGGTTTTTCTACAAATAAGGAACCTTTGTTTGATAGGACAAATTATGTTTTTTGGAGTATAATGATGAAGACTTATTTGATGGCCTTTGGATTTGACATATGGAAAGCAGTGGTAGAGGAGTATGAAGAGCCACAGAGACTTGTAACTACTCCAATAGAAAAGAAGGTAAGTGAAAATAATGCTAAAGCTTTAAATGATATTTTATGTGAATCAAAATTTGTTAAAGTTATGCAATGTAAATCTACTCATGAAACTTAGGTAAAACTTGAGAATATTTACAAAGGTGATGGAAAGGTTCAACAAGCCAAGCTTCAGAGTTTTAGAAGATAGTTTGAGAGTTTGAAGATGGAAGAGAAAGAAAATATAGCAAGTTATCTTTTGTGGATTGATCAAATAGTTATCAAATTCAAGGTCTTGGAGAAAATTTAGAAGAAACAATTATGGTTCAATTTTTTTTGATATCTCTACCATTGAGATATGATGCAAAAATTTTGGCAATTGACGAGATGAAGAATTTAGCCAAGCTAAAGATGGATGAGCTACATGGTATTCTTACGACATATGAGATGTAGACAAAACAAGAGAAACCCTCAAAGAGAAAAGTTGCTTTTAAGACATCAAAGAAAGATAAGGCTAAGATTAAAGAATCAAGTGATAGTTCTAGCAATGATGAAGATGACAATAGAGCTCTATTTATTTGCAAGTTGAAAAAGGGCAAAGGTAAATATCAAGGAAAATTACCTTTCAAATGTTTTAATTGTGGAAAGATTGGAAATTTTGTAGCTAAGTGGCCAGATAAGGATAATGGTGATAATTAAGAAGGAAAGTCTACATACAAGAAGAATTCCAAAGGAAAATTCAAGAAGAGATTCGAGAAGAAGAGTTTGTATTCTAAAGATCCTATCTTAGCCAAAGATAGTGGATTCAATGATTTAGAAGAAGAAGAGATTCTATTTATGGCCATACATAAGGATGCCTCTACAAGAAAAATTATAGATAATCAAGAAAAATAACAAGATGAAGCCAAATTGAATCTAAAAGGAGAACTCATTTATTCCTTAGAAGAGTTAAAATCTCTAGAAAAAAAGAATCAAAGATTAAAGCTCTAGATTGAGAAAAATGAAAAAGAGTCAAAGGAAATAATTGAAGATCTACAAGCACACTTTGAATAAGCCAAGAAGAATGAATAATATATAATGGCACAGTTGAAAATAGTAAGTAAATAATGTGAAAGCTATGTTATTGAAATTTCTTCTTTAAAATTATATCTTGAGAAAAAAAATAAAGCAATCAATGATAAAGCAACCAATGATTCAAAATTTGAGAATAGAACTAATATTTTGAATAAGATATTAGAAAATCAAAGATCAATGTTAGATAAGATAGGTATTGGATTTGAAAAAGAGAAAGGGGATGCCACTACTTTCATAGACAAGGAAAAAGAAAAGAACTATGCTAAATATCTTACAAAAGAATAAATAAAAAGGAAAGAAGTTAAGAATATAGAGGACATCTCAAACAAAGAAGGCTGGAGGGAACAAAGCTACAAAAATTAATCATGTCAGAGATACATAAACAGGTCCTATTTTTATGGTTACTATTTTTATTTTAATAGATATGGTCATAAGAAAATAGAATGTTGAAAAAGGGCTAATAATTTTAGAAATAAGGAGAAGGAAAGTCATGAAGAGTCAAGCAGAAGCCACAACTCTTTTTCTCCTCTATCAAGATTTAATGAAGAGGCCATAATATGTTACAAGTGCAATAACTTTGGACACATAGTTTGGTACCATAGAAGTGTGTTGTATTCAGTCAAGAAGGACCAGAGTTTCAAGGCTCCATTCATCAAGAAGAAAGTTCAGACAGGTTCATGGCAAAAAAATCAACTTAAAAAATCTATACTGGTATAGATAGTTTTGCATGCAAGAAATGAAGAAAAGCCATGGTTCATTGATAGTGGATGTTCAAGGCACATGACAAGAGATGAAATCAAGTTTATAACCTTAAAGAAGATCAATGGTGGCATAGTGAAATTTGGAGATAATACTACTACTAGAATTGTCAAAAAAGGTACAATAAGTTTGGATAATGGTAGAACTAAAAATACAAATGTTTTGTATGTAGAAGGTCTTAAGCATAATATTTTGAGTGTAAGTCAAATTTTTGATTAGGGGTACATACTAAATTTTTATGAAAAAGGTTGTGAAATTAAGAAAAAATATTCAGATGTGTTGATTGCAAATGCTCAAAGAATAGGCAATAATTTGTATATGTTATCAGACATCAAAGGTCAAAGATGTTGTTTGAGTTATATTTAAGAAAGTTGGATATGGCATAAGAGAATGGGTCACATAAATTTTGACAATATTGTCAACATCATCAAAAATCAAGCAATCAAAAATCTTCCAAAGATTACAAAGCCATCTGACACGCTTTGTGAACCTTGTCAGCATGGGAAGTAGCCTAGAAGGTGGTTCAAAACAAAAGACTACTTGACCACTCAGACATTAGATCTTATTCACATTGATCTATGTAGACCTATGAGATCTCAAATTACTCAAGGTGAGAAATATTTCATGTTTCTTATTGATGATTTTTCACGTATGACTTGGGTAATGTTTTTAAAGAAAAAATTATAATCTTTCAAACATTTCAAAGCATTTAGAGCATTAGTTGAGAATGAAACCAGTTTGAAGATTAAGTGTCTAAGATCAGATTGAGGAGGAGAATTCATGTCAAATTAATTTATTGATTTTTTTGAAGACCATGGAATAAAGAGACATTATTTAGCAACTAAGACTCCACAACAAAATGGAGTAGTTGAGCAGAGAAACAAAATAGTTTAGGAGATGACAAGGACAATGCTAAATGAATCCAAGATACTAGATAAATATTTTAGAGAGGTAGTTGCTACAGTAGTGCATATTTATAATAGATAATTATTGAGATTCAAGAGTGACAAGACTCCTTATGAGCTATGGCAAGACAAACTAGCAATAGTTGATTCTTTTAGAGTTTTCGGTAGTAGATGCTTCATAAAGAGAATCAATGAAAAACTTGGGAATTTTGAATCTAGAGAAGATGAAGGTATATTTATTGGTTATTGTTGAAAAACTAAAGCTTATAAATATTATAACAAAAGAACCACTAAAATTGTTGAAAGTGCAAGTGTCAAGATAGAAGAAGAAGATGAAACATAAATAATCAGTGATCTAGTAGACATTATTGAAATCATTGAAGAGGAAGATTTTGAAGAATCAGATGAAGATGAGAAGAAGGAGAAAAAAGACACCAAAACTCTATCCAAATATGTTTATATAAATCATAATGAAAGTGACATCATCAGGGACATAAATGAAGGAATTTGCACTATAAGAATGATGGTAAGTGAATCTGAGTAAGTTAATTTCTCTTTGTTATCCAAAATTTAGGGTAAAACTTTTTCAGAAGCTAGACATGATAAGCATTGGGTGAAGGCTATGGATGAATAATTAAATTAGATAGAAAAGAATGATGCGTGGGAATTAGTGCCTAGACTAAAAGATCATAATGTGAAAGAAAAAAAATGGGTTTATAGAAATAAGTTGAATGAAAATGGAGAAGTGACCAGGAATAAAGCAATATTAGTATGTAAAGGATATGGTCAGATTGAGGGAATAGATTTTAAAGACAATTTTACACCGATGGAAAAGTTAGAGGATATTAGAATGTTTCTTGCATATGCAGTGTTTACAAATTTCAAAGTATTTCAAATGGATGTCAAATATGCCTTCCTAAATGGGAATCTAGAAGAAGAGGTCTACATTAAGAAACCTGAGGGATTTATTATCTCAAATATTATTAGCCATGTATGCAAATTGAAGAAAGTATTGTATGGATTGAAACAAGCTCCTAGAGTTTGGTATGAAAGGATTGATAAGTACCTACAGGATCAAAGTTTCAAGAGAGGATTTGCTGATAGTAATCTCTACATCAAAATAGAAGGTGAGCATCAATTGATTATTGTGGTATATTTTTACGACATCATTTTTAGAGGAAACATTTAAAAGATGACAATAGATAATTTTGATAATATGCAAAAATAATTTGAGATGTCTATGCTTGGAGAATTGTCATTTTTCTTAGGGTTTCAAATATTTCAGTCAGATAAAAGAATTTTTATATCTCAAAATGAATATGCCAAGGAAATGTTGAAGAAATTTGGTTTTCAGGATTATGCACTAGTTGGCACATCAATGTGTATAAGAAATAAGGTGAGAAAAGATGAAGATTCACCTATTATAAATCAATATTTGTATAGATCTATGATTGGTAGTCTTTTATATTTGACAGTAGTGAGACCAGACATCATGCATGTAGTAGGTATGGTTACAAGATATTAGTCATCTTCAAAATATAGTCATGTTTATTTGGTGAAGAGAATATTCAGATATATTAAGGGGACATTGGATTATGGATTGTGGTATCTTATAGGTAGAGATTTCACTTGGGTTGCTTATATAGATTCAGATTGGGTAGGGTGCTTGGATGATATAAAGAGTACAAGTGGAGGAGCTTTCTTCCTTGATGATAGCTTAGTATCATGGCTAAGAAAAAATTAGAATTTAGTATCACTTTGTATAGCTAAAGTAGAATATATTGTAGTGATATTATGTTGTACTCAAGTGCTTTGGATGAAGCAAACTTTGGAAGATATCAAGGTAAAATATGATGAACCTATTTCTATTTTTTCTATAACACAAGTGTTATTAATATTTTGAATAATCTAGTGATGCATTCAAGAACAAAACATATTCCCATTAGATATCACTTCTTGAGAGTGCATGTTGAAGATCAACAAGTTAAGATATAGAATATTAGTACTACAAAGTAGATTGTAGATATTTTGACAAAGGGACTACTAAAAGACACATTTGAGTATCTACAGGAGAAGTTGGGAGTAATTTCTTTTACTTCCTGCCATTGAGGTTCAACATTAGTTGAGGGGGAGCTAAGTGTTAGATCCAGGTAGGCCCTTTGCCATATATGTCAAAGGAGGAGAATAATAGGTACATGTGTAAAAATAGGTACAAACAATAGGTATAGGTTGCTATAGTAAGGGGGAGTTACTATATGTTTTTTAGATAGAAGTATGTGCAGGTTTTAGGATTTGAAAGTTTCAGTTTGAGGTTGCCATCAATGACAAAGGGGGAGATGGTTGGAAATATTGTCCTTGATGTCAAAGGTCTAGCATTATTAGTGATAAAGGTGCCATTGATGTCATTTAATGGTGTTTTTAATATTCATATCTTGGCTAATGTGTGTCAATATTTATTTAATATTAAAGAATATATTTTTGGTTACATATAAGTCAAAAGAGGGCCCATGGAGAAGTCAAAAAGTCATGGGTTAAAAGACAAAAGAGGAATGGGATGCATTTTCTCATGAAGATTCTTCTTGAATAATTCCAAGAGTCACCATGTGAAGACAAAAGAGGTTATGGCACATTTTTCTATGAAGGGACACTTTGAGGAATACAAAAAGTCACCAAGATAAAGACAAAATAGGAAAGGACACTTTTTATTACGAAGGGTCACCATATGACTTTTCAAATGCAAGGATACAAAGGGTCATGCAAGTTTGGCACCATATTCCATGAGGATTTAAGGGTCACAAAGGGTGAATGCCAAAGGTCATTTGGAAAGATATAAATAAAGGCTTGAGAAGTCATTTGTAAAATGCAAGAGAGTGCATGATTTGTATTTATTTTCAAAGAGATAAAAGTAAGAAATATTGTAGAGTTCTATCATTTTGTTGAGTAAACAACATTGAGAGATATTTTTGTTTCATACACAAGAGGGGTTGGTGCTCCTGTGGGTTGGTACTCATAAATCTTTGAAAGGGGTTGGTGCTCTTATGGGTTGGTGCTCACAAATAGTTGTTGTGTTGGTGCTTGTAAAGGGGTTGGTGCTTTAAAAACTTGTAATTTGAGTTGGTACTCATTCATATAATTGAGATTTTTGTTTGTGGTTTTCCCCACTTTGGGTTTCCACATAAAAATCTGGTGTCTCTCTCTCTCTTGTGTGGTGCATATTATTGTTTCAATTTTATTGCATATCTTGAATGTGTGGTTAAGTGATTAAAGAAAAAAAAATTGATTAAGAAATAAGATATATAATATACTAATTCACCCCCCCCCTCTTCGTATATTTCATGCTTAACAATAATAAGTGATAATAAAAAGGGTGCATTTACCATCTTTCTCCTAAGGGCTTGTTGTCCCTGACCAACCTATGCTCCAATTGGATGTTATGTCCTCTAATTATATAAAGTACTTTGAAATTCTTTGCTATGATGTAGATGACATCACCTACACCTAGCTAATGTCTATATTCAATCTTTGGGACCTTCATATCTTGGATGTGGTTAATTACCATGTTCTTAGGGTCCCACATTTTGAGGTCATCCAATTAAAAATTGAAGGAATCCCTATGAACCACCATGACCTCCAGCTTTTTCCAATCTTTGATTATGATTTTGCCAATGTCCAATGGGAAGGGATGACTTGAGATTTTTTATTTTATTTACATTTCCCACCTGCACCTTCTTGGGGACATTAATTGGTAATCTGTAGGGCTGAGTTAGGATTCCCTCTATCCTTATCATGATGTAATATGGATAAAACCACACATCCCCTATGCTTTTCACTTGTCTCTTGATGAGAGGATGTATCCTTGGCATAAGGATGCCTATGATTGCCTCATAAATGGTTGGTAAAACACCATCACAAATAAATTTCATGTAGTTCCTATACTTTAATATATGCAATTTAGAATAATGGTGGGAGATTATGGTCCTTCCATCACGGGACTAGTTTATTATGCCAGGAAAGGTCATAAAGGCTATGAGGGAATCCAAGAGATAAGACATCATATAAAACTACTCGGAGGTCCTTATTTTAATGGACATGAATTGATTGGCCAAAAAAAAGCTTATTAGGTCTCCCACAAGAGGGGTCATTTTTTATCCTAGCATAAAGTGGACATAAGATACCCAATCTTTGTTCACATAAATAGCGGAAGGGGCACCAAGGGTTCTATTTAGCAAGGTCATGGCTATCCTAATGTTCTCTCTAAATTAGACACTAGGTATTTTTCCATGAGGGGTCCTAAAAACATGGGATCCTTGGATTAACTAGGGTGTGAGGATCGAATCGAGGTCATAGGTGTTAGTCCAATTTCTCATGGATGGGAACTTGAGATAGGGTAAGGGAAGATTGTAATAGGTTTCAAAGGCCATGGGGGTGATAAATGAAACCCTTTTAATGCTTCCCTCTCGAATAATCTACTCCCCATCTAAACTACAATCCACAAAAATAAGAGAAAGGACATCGATATAATGAAAGTGACATCATCAGGGACATAAATGAAGGAATTCACACTAGAAGAATGATAGTAAGTGAATATGAGAAAGTTAATTTCTCTTTGTTATCTAAAATTTAGGGTAAAACTTTTTTAGAAGCTGGACATGATAAGAATTGGGTTAAGGTTATGGATGAAGAAATAAATTAGATTGAAAAGAATGATACGATGGAATTAGTGCTTAGACCAAAAGATCATAATGTGATAGGAACAAAATGGGTTTATAAAAATAAGTTGAATGAAAATGGAGAAGTGACCAGGGATAAATCAAGATTAGTATGTAAAGGATATGCTCAGATTGAGGGAATATATTTTAAAGAAACTTTTGCACTGGTGGCAAGGCTAGAGGCTATTAGAATGTTTCTTGCATATGTAGTGTTTAAAAATTTAAAAGTGTTTCAAATGGATGTCAAATATGCCTTCCTAAATGGGAATCTAGAAGAAGAGGTCTACATTAATAAACCTAAGGGATTTATTATCTCAAATATTAGTAAACATTTATACAAATTGAAGAAAGCATTTTATGAATTGAAACAAGATCCTAGAGCTTGGTATGCAAGGCTTGATACGTACCTGTAGGATCAAAGTTTCAAGAGAGGATTTACTGATAGTAATCTCTACATAAAAATAGAAGGTGATCATCAATTGATTATTATGGTATATGTTGATGACATCATTTTTAGAGGAAACATTTAAAAGATGACAATAGATATTTTTGATAATATGTAAAAAGAATTTGAGATGTCTATGCTTGGAGAATTATCATTTTTCTTAGGGTTGCAAATATTTCAGTTAGATAAAGGAATTTTCATATCTCGAAGTAAATACACCAAGGAAATGTTGAATAAATTTTGTTTTGAGGATTGTGCACCAGTTTTCACATCAATGTGTATAGGAAATAAGGTGAGAAAAGATGAAGATTCACCTATTGCAAATCAATCTTTATATAGATCTATGATTGGTAGTCTTTTATATTTGATAGTAGTGAGGCCAGACATCATGCATGTAGTAGGTATGGTTGCAAGATATCAGTTATCTATAAAATATAGTCATGTTTATTTGGTGAAGAGAATATTTAGATATATCAAGGGGACATTGGATTATGGATTGTGGTATCTCACAGGTAGAGATTTCACTTTGGTTTCTTATATAGATTCAGATTGGGTAAGGTGCTTGGATGATATAAAGAGTACAAGTGGAGGAGCTTTCTTCTTTGGTGATAGCTTAGTATCATGGCTGAGAAAAAATTAGAATTTAGTATCACTTTTTACAGCTGAAGTAGAATATATTGTAGTGATATTATGTTGTACTCAAGTGCTTTGGATGAAGCAAACTTTGGAAGATATCAAGGTAAAATATGATGAACCTATTTCTATTTTTTGTGATAACATAAGTGTTATTAATATTTTGAATAATATAGTGATGCATTCAAGAATAAAACATATTCCCATTAGATATCACTTTTTGAGAGAGCAGGTTGAAGATCAACATTTTAAGATGGAGAATATCAGTACTACAGAGCAAATTGTAGATATTTTGACAAAGGCACTACCAAAAGACACATTTGAGTATCTATGGGAGAAGTTTGGAGTAATTTCTTTTACTTCCTACCATTGAGGTTCAGCATCAGTTGAAGGGGAGCTAAGTGTTAGATCTAGGTAGGCCCTTTGCCATTGATGTCAAAGGGGGAGAATAATAGGTACAAGTGTAGAAATAGGTATAGGGAATAGGTACAGGTTGTTATAGTAAGGGGGAGTTACTATATGTTTTCTAAATGGTAGTATGTGCAGGTTTTATGATTTGATAGTTTTAGTTTGAGGTTGCCATCAATGACAAAAGGGGAGATTGTTGGAAATATTATCCTTGAAGTCAAAGGTCTAGCATTATTAGTGATAAAGGCCCCATTGATGTCATTTAATGGTGTTTTTAATATTCATATCTTGGCTAATGTGTGTCAATATTTATTTAATATTAATGAATATATTTTTGGTTGCATATGAGTCAAAAGAGGGCCCATGGAGAAGTCAAAAAATCATGGGTTAAAAGACAAAAGAGGAATGGGATGCAATTTCTCATGAAGAGTCATCTTGAGGAATTCCAAGAGTCACCATGTGAAGACAAAAGAGGTTATGGCACATTTTTCTATGAAGGGACACTTTGAGGAATACAAAAAGTCGCCAAGATAAAGGCAAAAGAGGAAAGGACACTTTTTCTTATGAAGGGTCACCATATGAATTTTTAAATGCAAGGATATGAAGGGTCATGCAAGTTTGGCACCATATTCCATGAGGATTTAAGGGTCACAAAGGGTGAATGCCAAAGGTCATTTGGAAAGCAATAAATAAAGGCTTGAGAAGCCATTTGTAAAATGCAAGAGAGTGCATGATTTGTATTTGTTCTCGAAGAGAGAAAAGTAGGAAATATTATATAGTTTTATCATTTTATTGAGTAAACAACATTGAGAGATAGTTGTGTTGTATACACAAGAGGGGTTGGTGCTCCTAGTGGTTGGTACTCACAAATATTTGCAAGGGGTTGGTACTCTTATGGGTTGGTGCTCATAAATAGTTGTTGTGTTGGTGCTCGTAAAGGGGTTGGTGCTTGTAAACTTTGTAATTTGAGTTGGTGCTCATTCATATACTTGAGATTGTTCTCTATGGTTTTCCCCATTTTGGGTTTCCACGTAAAAATCTGGTGTCTCTCTCTCTTTCTTGTGTGGTGCATATTATTGTTTCACTAATTGTATATCTTGAATGTGTGGTTAAGTGGTTAAAGAAAAGGAATTTGATTAAGAAATAAGATATATAATATAATGATTCACCCCCCACCTCTCAATATATTTCATGATTAACAACAATAAGTGATAATACAAAGGGTGCAATTACCATCTTTCTCCGAAGGGCTTGTTGTCCCTAACCAACCTTCGCTCCAATTGGGTGTTATGTCCTCTAATTCTATAAAGTACTTTGAAATTATTTTCTATGATGTATATGTCATCACCTACACCTAGCTAATGTATATATTCAATCATTGGGACCGTCATATCTTGGATGTGGTTTATTATCATGTTATTAGGGTCCCACATTTTTAAGGTCATCCAATTTAAAAAGAAAGAAATTCCTATGAACCACCATGACCTCCATCTTCTTCCAATCTTTGATTATGATTTTTCCAATGTCTAATGGGAAGGGATGACTTGAGATTTTTTATTTTCTTTACATGTCCCACCTGCACCTTGAATAATCTACGAGGCAATATCTTTCTCTACAAGATTTTTAGGGACATGAATTGGTAATCTATAGGGATAAGTAAGGATTCCCTCTATCCTTATAATGATGTAATATGGATAGAACCACACATCCCCCATGCTTTTCACTTGTCTCTTGATGAGAGGATGTATCTATGATTGCCTCATAAATGGTTGGGAAAACACCATTACAAATAAATTACATGTGGTTCCTATACTTTAATATATGCAATTTAGAATAATGGTGGGAGATTATGGTCCTTCCATCAGGGGACTAGTTTCTTATGCCAGGAAAGGTTATAGAGGCTATGAGGGAATAAAAGAAATAGGACATCATATAAAACTACTTGGAGGTCCTTATTTTAATGGCCATGAATTGATTGGCCAAGAAAAAGCTTATTAGGTCTCCTGAAAGAGGGGTCATTTTTTCTCCTAGCATAAAGTGGACATAAGATACCCAATCTTTGTTCACATAAATAGTGGAAGGGGCACCAAGGGTTATATTTAGCAAGGTCATGGCTATCTTAATGCTCTATCTAAATTATACAATAGGTATTTTTCCATCAGGGGTCCTAAAAACATGGGATCCTTAGATTAACTAGGATGTGAGGACCGAATTGAGGTCCTAGGTGTTAGTCCAATTTCTCATGGATGGGAACTTGAGATAGGGTAAGGGAAGATTGTAATAGGTTTCAAAGGCCATGGGGGTGATAAATGAAACCCTTTTAATGCTTCCCTCTCGAATAATCTACTCCCCATCTAAACTATAATCCACAAAAATAAGAGAAAGGACATCGATATAATGAAAGTGACATCATCAGGGACATAAATGAAGGAATTCACACTAGAAGAATGATAGTAAGTGAATATGAGCAAGTTAATTTCTCTTTGTTATCTAAAATTTAGGGTAAAACTTTTTTAGAAGCTAGACATGATAAGAATTGGGTTAAGGTTATGGATGAAGAAATAAATCAGATTGAAAAGAATGATACGATGGAATTAGTGCTTAGACCAAAAGATCATAATGTGATAGGAACAAAATGGGTTTACAAAAATAAGTTGAATGAAAATGGAGAAGTGACCAGGGATAAATCAAAATTAGTATGTAAAGGATATGCTCAGATTGAGGGAATAGATTTTAAAGAAACTTTTGCACTGATGGCAAGGCTAGAGGCTATTAGAATGTTTCTTGCATATGTAGTGTTTAAAATTTTCAAAGTGTTTCCAATGGATGTCAAATATGCCTTCCCAAATGGGAATCTAGAAGAATAGGTATACATTAATCAACCTAAGGGATTTATTATCTCAAAAATTAGTAGCCATTTATGAAAATTGAAGAAAGCATTTTATGAATTGAAACAAGATCCTAGAGCTTGGTATGCAAGGCTTGATAAGTACCTGCAGGATTAAGGTTTCAAGAGAGAATTTGCTGATAGTAATATCTACATCAAAATAGAAGGTGAGCATTAATTGATTATTATGGTATATGTTGATGACATCATTTTTAGTAGGGACATTTAAAAGATGACAATAGATATTTTTGATAATATGTAAAAATAATTTGAGATGTTTATGCTTGGAGAATTATCATTTTTCTTAGGGTTGTAAATATTTCAGTTAGATAAAGGAATTTTCATATCTCAAAGTAAATACGCCAAGGAAATGTTGAATAAATTTGGTTTTGAGGATTGTGCACTAGTTTAAACATCAATGTGTATAGGAAATAAGGTGAGAAAAGATGAAGATTCACCTATTGCAAATCAATCTTTATATAGATCTATGATTGGTAGTCTTTTATATTTGACAGTAGTGAGGCCAGACATCATGCATGTAGTAGGTATGGTTGCAAGATATCAGTCATCTATAAAATATAGTCATGTTTATTTGGTGAAGAGAATATTTAGATATATCAAGGGGACATTGGATTATGGATTGTGGTATCTCACAGGCAGAGATTTCACTTTGGTTTCTTATATAGATTCAGATTGGGTAAGGTGCTTGGATGATATAAAGAGTACAAGTGGAGGAGCTTTCTTCCTTGGTGATATCTTAGTATCATGGCTGAGAAAAAATTAGAATTTAGTATCACTTTTTATAGCTGAAGTAGAATATATTATAGTGATATTATGTTGTACTCAAGTGCTTTGGATGAAGCACACTTTGGAAGATATCAAGGTAAAATATGATGAACCTATTTCTATTTTTTTTGATAACACAAGTGTTATTAATATTTTGAATAATATAGTGATGCATTCAAGAATAAAACATATTCCCATTAGATATCACTTTTTGAGAGAGCAGGTCGAAGATCAATAGGTTAAGATGGAGAATATCAGTACTACAGAGCAGATTGTAGATATTTTAACAAAGGCACTACCAAAAGACACATTTGAGTATCTATGGGAGATGTTTGGAGTAATTTCTTTTACTTCCTACCATTGAGGTTCAGCATCAGTTGAGGGTGAGCTAAGTGTTATATCTAGGTAGGCCCTTTGCCATTGATGTCAAAGGGGGAGAATAATAGGTACAAGTGTAGAAATAGGTATAGGGAATAGGTACATGTTGCTATAGTAAGGGGGAGTTACTATATGTTTTTTAGATGGTAGTATGTGCAAGTTTTATGATTTGATAGTTTTAGTTTGAGGTTGCCATCAATGACAAAGGGGGAGATTGTTGGAAATATTGTCCTTGATGTCAAAGGTCTAGCATTATTAGTGATAAAGGCCCCATTGATGTCATTTAATGGTGTTTTTAATATTCATATCTTGGCTAATGTGTGTCAATATTTATTAAAGATTAAAGAATATATTTTTGGTTGCATATAAGTCAAAAGAGGGCCCATGGAGAAGTCAAAAACTCATGGGTTAAAAGACAAAAGAGGAATGGGATGCATTTTCTCATGAAGAGTCATCTTGAGGAATTCCAAGAGTCACCATGTGAAGACAAAAGAGGTTATGGCACATTTTTCTATGAAGGGACACTTTGAGGAATACAAAAAGTCACCAAGATAAAGACAAAAGAGGAAAGGACACTTTTTCTTATGAAGGGTCACCATATGACTTTTCAAATGCAAGGATACAAAGGGTTATGCAAGTTTGGCACCATTTTCCATGAGGATTTAAGGGTCACAAAGGGTGAATGCCAAAGGTCATTTGGAAAGATATTAGTAAAGGCTTGAGAATCCATTTGTAAAATGCAAGAGAGTGCATGATTTGTATTTATTTTTGAAGAAAGAAAAGTAGGAAATATTGTAGACCTCTATCAATTTGTTGAGTAAACAACATTGAGAGATAGTTGTGTTGTATACACAAGAGAGGTTGGTGCTCCTATGGGTTGGTACTCACAAATATTTGCAAGGGGTTGGTACTCTTATAGGTTGGTGCTCACAAATAGTTGTTGTGTTGGTGCTTGTAAAGGGGTTGGTGCTTGAAAACTTTGTAATTTGAGTTGGTGCTCATTCATATACTTGAGATTGTTCTTTGTGGTTTTCCCCACTTTGGGTGTCCACGTAAAAATCTGGTGTGCCTCTCTCTCTTGTGTGGTGCATATTATTATTTCAGTTTTATTGCATATCTTGAATGTGTGGTTAAGTGGTTAAAGAAAAGGAATTTGATTAAGAAAAAATATATATAATATAATGATTCACCCCCCCTCTCAACATATTTCATGATTAACAATAATAAGTGATAATACAAAGGGTTCAATTACCATCTTTCTCCTAAGGGCTTGTTGTCCCTGACCAACCTACGCTCCAATTGGATGTTATGTCCTCTAATTCTAGAAAGTACTTTGAAATTATTTGCTATGATGTAGATGTCATCACCTACACCTAGCTAATGTCTATATTCAATCTTTGGGACCTTCATATCTTGGATGTGGTTTATTACCATGTTATTAGGGTCCCACATTTTGAGGTCATCCAATTTAAAATTGAAGGAATTCCTATGAACCACCATGACCTCCATCTTCTTCCAATCTTTGATTATGATTTTTCCAATGTCCAATGGGAAGGGATGAATTGAGATTTTTTATTTTCTTTACAATCCCCGCCTACACCTTGAATAATCTACGAGGTAATATCTTGCTCTACAATCATTTTCGAGACATGAATTGGTAATCTATGTGGCTGAGTTAGGATTCCCTCTATCCTTATCATGATGTAATATGGATAGAACCACACATCCCCTATGATTTTCACTTGTCTCTTGATGAGAGGATGTATCTATGATTGCCTCATAAATGGTTGGGAAAACACCATTACAAATAAATTTCATGTGGTTCCTATAATTTAATATATGTAATTTAGAATAATGGTGGGAGATTATGGTCCTTCCATCAGGGGACTAGTTTCTTATGCCAGGAAAGGTCATAGAGGCTATGAGGGAATCCAAGAGATAGGACATCATATAAAGCTACTTGGAGGTCCTTTTAATGGCCATGAATTAATTGGCCAAGGAAAATCTTATCAGGTCTTCTGAAAGAGGGGTCATTTTTTCTCCTAGCATAAAGTGGACATAAGATACCCAAACTTTGTTCACATAAATAGTGGAAGGGGCACCAAGGTTTCTATTTATCAAGGACATGGTTATCCTAATGCTCTCTCTAAATTATATAATAGGTATTTTTCCATCATGGGTCCTAAAAACATGGGATCTTTGGATTAACTGGGGTGTGAGGACCGAATCGAGGTCCTAGGTGTTAGTCCAATCTCTCATGGATGGGAACTTGAGATAGGGTAAGGGAATATTGTAATAGGTTTTAGAGGCCATGGGGTTGATAAATGAAACCCTTTTGGTGCTTCCCTCTTGAATAATCCACTCCCCATCTAAACTACAATCCATAAAAATAAGAGAAAGGACATCAATATAATGCATTACCTCTAGTTTTTGCCATCTAAATTACAACTATATCATTGTATCTTTGATGTGTAATAGAATTTATCTTCTCCTCCTGAGAGATGGGCTAAAATTATTCCATAAAGAAGAATAATTATGACTAGTTCCTGACCCCATGGACATTTAGGGCTGCCAAGTCTAGCTCGATATCCTTGAAAACCCTTCCTTCATTGTCGAAGGTCAAATAGAGATCAACTTCCATCTTTAATTGTTGTCTACCTACTACCATTGATGATATAGAATTATCTCCTTAGGATTGCCAAGGATTTCACTAAGGCACTTGTTTCTCAATGCTTAGTTACGTTATCTTGACTAGGTGAAGTTAATTGAGTCAACTTGGATCTTCTTTATAGAGGGTTTAGGGATTTTAGCTTTAATGGTGGATTTATTTAGAAAATAACTTCATACATGCCTTAGATTTGATGGGACCCTTTTCTTCATGCCCTTTGTGTTTTTAATCTTAAAAGATCTTTGATTTTTCCCTTTGATGCTTATGTGGAGCCCATGTGGCAAAGTTCTAGACTTTTGTAGTAATTTTTATAATTTACCTTTGGATACTAGCCATTGGATTTTAAAAGCCTCTTTTATTTCACTCTATTGGATTAAGATCTTGGGCCTAATGTAGTCTGTTGATCCAAATTCAAGTCCCAAAATTCCTATTATGTCTTTGATCTTTCGGCTCATGGTCATGACATTTGACATTCTCATAGATTTCTTCCATGCAATACATATTTGTTAGTTACCTTCTTAGTCATGCATCAGCCATGTGTTGAGCTCATGGAGCCTTAAAAAGTCATCAAGCTCTTTTCACCATTAGATTAAATCCCATAAGTGGGAAATTTCCATTGATCTTTATGGGGCCCTTTTATTCAGTAGAGGTCCTCTCTCATCATTGGATCAAATCTAATGAGCAAGCAATCACCATTTATCTTCATGGTGAGTTCATTCATTAATTAAACACCTTTATTAAGTGGGTCTCATTAATTTTCTTTTTTGATTAGCAAGTTGCCACGTGTCTATCCCTCAGGGTTTTATGTACCTTTTGACTTTTCTTCCTATGCCTCATGTCGTTGGATCAAATCCAGTGAGTGAGTGGTTGTCATTGAGCCTTTCATGATGCACGTTACTTAAGCAAGAGATTTTTGGTTAATACACTCTGTCTGATAAAATCTTGTGAGTGAGTGATCACCGTTGGATTCTGAAAGGGATACAAGGAATAACCGTTAGGCTTGAGGACATAAATACTTATGATAGATTATTAAGACTAAGGTTGAGATTAAAAATTAGGGCCTTGATATTAATAACCTAGTCTAAGTTAGGTGACTTAAAAAGGGACTAATAAATCACATTAGTTAAGAACCAAGGTAAAAGAAAATGTGAAAGGAATAAACAAATAAATAAAGGCTCAGGGCATGTTTAAAAAACATGATAAACCCTTTATTAACCAATTTATTCAATCATCCACACTGACTTGGTTCTCGCCAATATTTGAATTTAAACCAAGGACATCCTAGGGTTTGTGAACACTAAACCCTAGGCCTTCTAAGGAACCGATAACAATTTAATAAACTCCATTAACCTGGTCATTAATTGAATAATAGGTTTGAAAGATACATAAATTTTTAATTCATGAGTGGATGATCTTCAAATTATTTCACAAGGGACCTTAATGTTTAGATAATTAAAATTTAGATACACAGGTCTCTCAAGGGTCCCTAATTTTAAAATGAGTGGGTTTTATTGGTCCCAAAAAATGGTGACTTATGAGGGAAACATAGCAATATGTTAGAACTTCTAGACTCTGAGTTCAGATAAACATTGAGGTCACCATTCCATTTGACATAAGAAATTACCATCTAGATCTAATTATGGTTGAAACAAACCTTGTACTAGTGAATTTAAGGTTAAACATCAAGACATACCTAAGCTATGTCTGTGCTTTGATTCCACTTACTATTTTCCATAGTGCTCAAGAAGTATTCCTTAGTTTTCTTCCTTCAATAATTTATGTTGACCTTGGTGTACTGAATTTTTTTTTTGAATTATGGTTCAGCTTAGGGAAAGCTTGGGCATTGTTCTACTACTAGCCAAGCATCCATAGCCCATATAGAGATACCTTTGGCTCTACTCATGGACTTGATCCACTACTAGTTAGGCATCCATATCCCTAGTGGAGGTTGCCTAAATCACCTTCTTATGAAAGCTTCAATTTTGCCTTGTATTCTTATTATATTTTTTTGTATTTTTAGATCTTTATGATTTCAATAAGGTTGGGAACTAAGACAACTAGGTTTAGGATTTAGTCAAATATTTTATTTTGGAAGGATCACTCAGGGCTATAGCCCTTCACCTATGCAAGGATTTTGATTAAGTTCTAGCTTCTGGCATGATCTTGATAATTTAGGTCTCAAATCCTAAGCACAAATCTTCTTAAAACTAGTGTGGATCTAGGGTCATTACTTAAATATTATGTAATGACTCCCCCTCCATCTGTCTATACTAAGATTCTCAAATTTGTATCATGATGTTGGTTTTCAAGACTAGGCTTGCCTTTGTGTGGGGTTCACACCCTCTCTTTAAGATTAGGGTTTATTTAGAGCAGATTTCATAATTTACAAGCTTTAGGGATGAATTCAAAATACTCTAAGATCAAGGGAAAACCATAAAATAAGCAACACACAATAGAAAGCAAGAGAAAGCAAAATAAAGGAACTAAACAAATATGAACAAACTTATATATAAACCAGAGACAAGAAAGAAAAGAGACATAAATCAAAATAACTAGACTACCTACTTCTAATATAATCCCCTTAAACCTTACTCCATAAAGATCCCAGGAGGGGTGGTAGAGAATTAATGCTTGATGTATTGCCCATTAGTAGGCAATATGAACTCTAGCCCTTATAAGTCTTTGAGCTTAAAAGTGTTGTTCCCCAATGTTTCACTGATCTAGTATGGGCCCATCCACAGGGATGTGAATTTTCCATGTTTTCCTTTGGGTTCAGATGCTTTGTCCCAAAGTAGGACTAAGTCTCCCTACCTGAACACCTTGATCTTAGGCCTTTTGTCAAACCATATTTTTATTATGGCCTAGTGTCTGCTAAAATTAGAAAAATTAGTTTCCCTATCATCTTCCATCTAGATGAGGTCTAGAAACCTAGAATTTGTGTGTTCTTAACTATTCTCCATGTATTATTACATGAAACTATATGTAGAAAATTTGAGGGTGATGGGGAAGATTGGATCTAGCCCATACACCAACATGAATGGTGAAGCTTTTAAAGCTTGCTTGATCCTTATTCTGTCAACCTAGAGTGCAAACTTGAGTATCTTGTGCCAAGTTCTAGGCTTATCTTCAACAAATTTCTTGATTTCCTTCATTAGGTTCTTATTTTTGGACTCTAAAACACCATTTCCTTAAGTATAGTGATTGGAAGTAAACTTAAGGGTGATCCCATTATCGTAATCCCATTCAGTTATCTCAATTGAAATGAATACAGATCTATTATCACATACTAGAGAGATTGGGGTCCCAAATCTATTACATATACTTTCTTCTAGGAATCCAATTACTTCTTCCATTTTGCATTGCTTGGTAGCTACTACTTATGTCCACCTAGTGTAGTAATCTATGGTAGTTAAGACATACTTATGCCCATTAGATGAGTTGGAGTTAATCACTCCAATGAATTCTAGACCCCACTGTGCAAATGGTTTATCAACCATGACGAGTTATAGTGGCATGGTTGATTTTCTCTCTTTGGTGCTAAAAATATAGCAAGAATGGTATTCTCTTACATGTTTGTGGGTATCCTTAAAGATAGTAGGCCTATAGTAACCAAACCTTAAGATCTTGTGGGTAGTATTCTTCCCATAGGGATGTCTACTACCTAGCTTCTCATGAAAGGTGGCCATGATTTGACTGGTTTCTTCCTATGAGACACACCTTAGGTAGATTCCCTCAAATTTCTTTCTATATAATACCCCATCTTTGATCATTTAGTGGGCTGCCTTAAGCCTTAAGGCCCTCTTTTTTCCCTAGATAATCTTGGAGGACAAACACCATTGATCAATAAATGTATGATTGAATCATACCATTCACTGGTTTGAAAGCTTTGATGGTATACTTGCATGATACTTAGCCTAAGGCTAGCATTGGCAATCATTTGGATCAAACCTTGACATCTTAATAGATTTTTTATTTTCATCTCCAAGTCATATTCCTATAGAACTAACATCTACTTACTTATGTGTTATCCTATCTTATTCTAACTCAACATAAGTTTGGTAGTAGGGTCAGGTAGGATGGCATGCACCTTATTTCTAAGGATGTAGTGTCTAAATTTATTTACTACCTTCACTAACACATATGCCTACTTATCAATCATATAATAGTTTAGATCAACATTCTTGAAATTGGTACTCATGAAAGCTATTGGATGATCACACTCATCAACTTTTTGAGTCAATAAAATAGCCATAGTATGATTAGATGCAAAAGAGTAAAGATAGAAATCTTCTAAGAAATTAGGACTTATAAACACTAGGGCTTAGCTAATGGCTTCCTTGATGTCATTGAATTCCATTTTGGATTCTTCTTTCCAAATCACCTTGGCATCTTTTTTGATCATGTCATTTAGTGGCTTGATAACTTTTGCAAAACCTGAAATAATTTTTCTTACAAAATTTATCTTACCAAATAATGACTTCAATTCTTTCCTACTATTAGGGAGTTTCATATTGGATATTGCATTTACTCTTTCAGGGTATCTGGAGATGCCATATTTGGTTATAATGTGCCTTAATTTTTTTCCTTCAATTACCCAAAATATGCTTTTCCTAGGGTTCAAAGAAATGCCATACCTTCTACATCTTTCAAAAACTTGTTGCAAGTGCATGAAGTGATGTTCCCTATTTTTAGAAAAAAATGTTAGATCATCCATGTAAATAATGATGCACTTACCAATCAAGCCTTGGAAGGCATGATCCATGGCACTCTTAAAGGTGGTTCCTATGTTGATTAGCCCAAATGGCATCCTTTTTTCAGTAAAGGTCCCCCACTTTATTATGAATGTTGTCTTCATTCTATCTTCTCTGTCAACCAGTACTTGGTTATAGCCTAAAAAACCATCAAGGAAGGACATCATAGCTGAACCTGAAATAGTTTGAATTACTTGATCAATGGAAGGGAGGGGATAATTTTCCTTATTTGATGTTTTGTTCAAATTTTTGAAGTTAATACATATCCTAATCTCAACATTCTTCTTCTTAACTGGCACTAAATTGGCCACCCAAGTTGAATGTCTAATGGTAAAAAATATCCTTGCATCTAGTAACCTTTTGACTTCTTTGAATATCATAGATTCCAGCATGGGTTATTTCTATCTGAAAGGTTTAAAGGTTTCTTTGAGGGGTATGGTATGGGTAATGACCCTTGGATCAAATATTTTTAGGTCATCATAGGACCAAGCTATAATATCCTTACATTTGGTAAGGAGTTCTTTGGCCTTCTTATTCTTAGAATTTATACAAACCTTTCCAATGTTTACCAATTGGAGTTACCCTTGGGAATTGAGATCCATGGCATTGTAATCTTTTCCACTTACCTTGGGAACTTTAGAAATCTCAACTAGTTTGTCTCGATCAAACAATCTCTCCAAAGCAATCATTCCTTTAGGGATTTTGTTTTCATTTAGTTGGATGACTTTGCTATCAAATGTGTTCCCTCCAATTACATTCTCATCATCTTTATCGATGATATAGGCCTCAAATGCCCCAAAATTGGTCAAGAAATCTAATATCTACTAGTCATCATTAAAGACTTGAAAATGGTTAACATTATCAGGAACTGATGTACATGGAACCAATTCAATACTAAAATCATGGGAGTCTAGACTAGGCATGAGATTCAATGCAGCTGATGCCAATTTATTGGTAGCTTGCTTTTCATCTCAGGAAATGGAAGTGATGTTTAAAGTGTCAAAATACTCAATCAGGTCATAGACTCTAGATTTATACTTCTTAAGGTTTGAGAGTTTACATTGATACCTACTTCTGACCTGGTTCACTACTAGTTCTAAATCTCCAAAAACTAGTTCTTTAGCTTTATTCTTAATAGAAAATTGCAAACCAAGGATGAGAGATTCATACTCCACAAGGTTATTGGTGCAAGGGAATTATAGTTTTTAAGAGGCATGATACCTTTTGTTGGTTGGATCAGATAAGACAATGCCAACACTTGATCTAGCCTTGCACCTAGCACCATCAAAGTGTAATTTACATAGTCTAAGAGGAGTTTCCATGTCCTTAGGATCATCTAATTTATTATCTTCTAGGGTAAAAACTCCCAAGTTTGAGTTAATTATGTTGACTCTTTCATTAATATAATTGTATTTTATTATCATATGTTTCATCCTTGGTTCCCTCTCAACTCTTATTTGGTTTGGGGCTCCTTTCAATGGTAACCATAAGTGGGAACAACTAGTAGACCTATACCCATTTAAAGCTTTGGTCCATTCTCTGCTTAATAGGATCTCATAGGCATCAAGCATGTCTACTACCTAAATATCAATGAATTATGGTACCCTAGGCTCAGAGTCTATCTACATGTGAACATTCAAAAGTTCTCCAACTACTTTAACCCTTGATTTGTCTAATTACGTGACAATCCTATCAAACTCGATGGGAATTAAGCCAAGTTCTTTACATATGCCAATAGGCATGATATCGATGGAAGCATCTAAGTCTAATAAGTAATTGTGAAATTTTTTATCAAATACTCTAACTGTGAACAAGAAAGGGGGAGATTCAGCTTTGGCCTTATGCACTATTACATTAGCATGATCTATCTTGGGATGTTTACTAAACTTTAAGGATTCTAGTAATAAATCCCTTATTCTAATATCTGTGTTAACTCATGCAAGGTGATATTAGCCTTTATCTTCTTCATGTCCTTAACTATGTTATAACTAGTTTTGGGAGGATTAGGGACTTCAAGGCTATGCTTGGGAATGTTCCCTCAGGGGGCTCATGGTTATTATTTGAAGAATTATCTAAAGGAGTTCCAAATTTATTTAGGTGGGGTTGAAGTAGTTAGGGGCTACCTCGGTTCTCTATTATTCAATGGGTAAGTCTTTTTTAGGACCTATTAAAATGCATGGATTGCTTTAGGGATCTCATCTAGTTCATTTTCTTCTTGAAAGGGGAAATCAAAAGTTTCCACCATGAAAACCTAGTCAGAAGGCTTTGGGCTAGATGTGTGTGCATTTTTATCCTTACTGGAAACTACCTCAAATGTGTCCAAATCCTCTTGTAATGCTTCAAATTCTTTTTAAAATCCAATGTATTCAATCTCCCCATGCTTAGCTGTGCAATGCATCGTACAATAGTCAAGTAATGCAATGTCTGTGAGGTTGATATCCATGGTTTTCTTCTCTGAGGAGGGGTCATGGTTTTATTATTATGGAAATTATCATTCTGTAACCTATTACCTAGCCTATTATATCTTTGAAATGAAAAGTTCCTTATTGAACTTTCAACAGTATTCCCCACTTATTTTTGTAAATGGAGGAAATCATTACTTAGCTTTTGGACCATTCTTAGGATAGATTCATTTTCACTTTTAGAGGTCTCAAAATTATGTACTTGATTATTACTAACATTAGTAGTTGGTAATAATGCCATCTGATCTCCTATTCTAAATCCATTATTTGTGGGTTGCCTCATGAATCCTAAATTTTGATTAGGGCCAATATGATTCAAGGGAAACTGAATGAGGTTTGGAAGTTGGTTCAAAGTAGGCATGTTTTGATTATTATTAGGAAACAAGTCATCACTGGCATATGGGGGTTAACATTTGGCATCGAATAAACCATTTGTCCTTGGGTTTGCATTTGATCATTAATAGTTACTACTTTTGAATAAGCCCTTGCCTATGAGGTTATGGCTAGTATGGATCTCTTTAAGAACACTGAGGTCATGGGGTCCACTGCATCCTTGTAGATCTCTAAAGCTAGAATCTCGTCTGGCTTATATGGATCTATGGTTCTATTAAACATCTTCTAAAACCTATCATTAGATGAACTAATAGGTTCATTGACATCTCTTCTAATAGTTGTAAATTGATGATAAATGATGCAAGGACTGATGGTTTTTCCAAATTGATCTATGAACACATTATTAAAATATTCCCAACTAGTAATGTAATTATTAGGCAAGTTTAAAAACCATTCATAAGCAACATCCTTAAAAGTGAAAGGGAACAACCTACATGTTATATCTTCATACACAACATTGAGTAATCTCAAGGTAGCCTTGAAAGACTTTATACATTTTTTAGTAGTTACTATACCTGTGAGACTAAATGTAGGTAAATATTTCTTTAGATTTCATGGGAGATCATGGACTATCCCAAGTATATTAATAGAATAATCACCTAACCAATCCATTATTTTTTGAGGATTAAAATCAAATGAACCTTGAATAGGTGAAGTTAGGAGAGATTTAGATTTTTTACATCTACCTTCGTCTTGCCTAGCTTTCCTATGTTCTCAAAGTTCAAGAAAAGGTTCTCGAGTTTCTGAATGTGATCTTGTCCTAAACTTAGTCAACTCCAGCATGAGATTTGAAGATCCTATTTAAGATGTAATAGACCACATTAAATTTCCATGAGGAAGGGGGTTTTAGTCTAGATATGGACTAATCTTTGCAAATAACATCAATATTTGGTTATATTTGGTCAAAGATGTACTTAATTTTATGAATATGTCCTATCTTAATGTATCCCTACTTAAATAAAATCAATTCCTGACCTATAGTAGCCTCAAATTCTTCATAAAAGGTGAAGATACATGACCTTTCCAATTTCAAGTTAACTTTACCATAGAAAAAATATAGATCTAGCCCTCCTTTTAGAGCCAGTGTAGCTTTCTCCTATTGATGCTTCTAAATGAATCATAG
This sequence comes from Torreya grandis, assembly GCA_037957365.1. Lineage (NCBI taxonomy): Eukaryota > Viridiplantae > Streptophyta > Pinopsida > Cupressales > Taxaceae > Torreya > Torreya grandis. The sequence continues at coordinate 681,770 of JARHVA010000416.1, forward strand.
GTGCTCTCTAGTGTTTAAAGAACACTTCTCATTTTAGAATCCAAAGATTCAAGGCATTATTTGTAGGTGTTTGTTAATTAATATGCTTATGTTGGAAATAAAAATAGAGTAACATGAACTATTTCATAATATTTATAAATTTTGATGGTAGGGGGCCATCTTGGTTCTTTTCTTGAAAAGTCTAGACAAATCGACCCAGATCCAGACCACTAACTAGACCAAAATGATTATGGACAATGTATCTAAGCTAATGTGATTTGTTAAAAAGGGGAAAAAAGGAAAGGTAGAGTAAGAAAGAGATGGTGATAGTTGATCTTTGAATGTGAACATATTGACAGAGTTTCAAGAATTAACCAACATGATCTTAACAAGTATATAGTAAAAATTAGCCTAAGCTCACATTCCACTATAAACCAGGCTTGATTCTAAAAACAAAATAATGATACCAGTAAAAATTGGATCCACTTTTAAAGTTCTACAACACATCTAGCTAGCGAATGTACATCTTTGATGCAGAGCAAATAAAATGAAGTGAACTCAATCTCATTCAACTAACTTAGCATTGCACAAGTTAACGACCCTATAATTAATAATCTAACCTAGTATTTATATAAACTATTCATATTAAAAACTCAAACAAGCAATTGAGAAATGTTATCAATTCAAACACATCAACCCAGATAATTCCTATATAATTCCTTGATCCTTTATATTAATTGCTTACAAGTGGTACTAATACAATTCAAATTTCCTCCTTTTACAAATGGTAATACATGCCTTTTTATAGGAAGACAAGTAGTATACCAGTTAGTTTTACAACTATAGGTGTATAAAATATATTTTTCTTTGTTAAACTATAATACAAGTATCTTTTACAATCCTACTAACCTAGAGGCAATCACGCTAACAAACTAGCATGTGCCTTTACAAACTGAATGGGTTGCCCTGCTGGCAAGACAAAATTAAGATGATGGAGGTGGGTCCCTTTGTTGATGCAAGATGCTCATGGCTCTTGTATGTTGTTCATCCAATAGGCTTAAATATATGGTAGGCCTAGTGATACACCCTTTTTCTTGGTCTGCCATTTCATCAAAATCTTTATCATTCATGGCCAAAGATTCCTTGATGCTCTTAGCTTCATTGATTCTCTCCCCTGCATTGAATATCATGTTCAACACTCTGTTATTGTCCTTTATTGATTTTATTTGACACTTAATTTTGATTTCTTGAGTTACCAAGGTGGCTCTGTGATGGAATTCTTCATTAGTTATAATCCCTAGGGTGGTAGTTTATGCAAGATCCTCGGGCATGGTACCTAGGAGATTTTCAACTCTACTTATGAGCTCCTTTTCTTCTTATATGAGATCCTCAACTTTGACATGAAAATTATTCAAATCCTAAAGTTTGTCTCTAATAATCCCCAAATTATCACTTAAATGTCCTTTACTGATAGCCTTGAAGTTTGGTATTTTCTTCTTAATATGGATATCAAGAAGCTACGTAATTTTATCTTCAGAGGCCTACCACTGAGTAGCTAGTTTCATAGCTAAGGAAACTTGATCTTGAAGGGAATTATGCCTTGATGTCATGGATTTCAATGCTCTAAACATGTCAAAAAATGACTCGTCTAGAATTTTGATCATGGAGCCTAGGACTAAGAGAATAACTTGAGTCTAAAAATTCTCCTTTTCCTCCTTTAGGTTATTAATTATTTGTACCAACCCTTGGACACCAACTCTAGCCTATTGAGACTGAGCCTTAATGAAACTTACCATATCTTCCTCATGAATGGGAGCTCTCCAAGTTATTGCTCTACAATATGGGTTAACCTTGTGAATGCCTCCACCTTCTAAAATGTGAACTCTTCTTGGCTTACCATGGCTACCCTCATTGTGGTCCTCTCCAAGGTTGTTGTGTCTAGGTTTAATTACACCTTAACCTCTAGTTCCTTGAATTTTGGAGGCTCAGCAACCTCCACACTTGTACTGCCAAAGGCTCTTGAAGTGTTGATTCTCTATTTCTCTTGAATGTGTTGAATTTCTATTCTTCTCTCTTCCTATTTTTTCACTTTATATTTGATACATGTCTTGATGTTGTCATCTACAGTCAAGCCAATCTCCATCAAGGCCTAGGAAGGGGAGAGGGAAGGGATATTTTACAAATTTTCATAAACAAAATAGTTAGGGATGGCTGGTCCATGAATTGGATTTTCATCATTGAAAAGATTTACTTCACTAGTGGGATGAGTGATGGTAAACCTAGGCCCTTTTCTTGGAGCCATGACTGAAGGAGAAGAGAGAGTGTTTGGTTATGACACTATACCAATCTAATGCTAGACTAGATAGGGACATGGGGAAGGTATGAATAAGGAGAACATCATCATAGTAAATCAAATAACATGCATGCCTAAATGTCTTGAGGTGATGTTGGGGTTCCTCCTTACTTTGGAATTTAGAAAACTTGGGAAGTTCCCACTGAGGAGGATATGGTCTTCATGCCATTGTTAATAAGGGCACCTTCCAATGTTTCTCCTTCTTCAAGGGAAACCATGCCAATGAATTCCACTAGGGAAGAAAGTTTTTGTGGGAGTGTTTAAGGTCTAGGGCCTTCTCCAGATCTCTCCTCTATTTACTTATGAAGAGGGATAATAAATCATGTTGAACTTAATTATAGATCAATTTTATTAAATTGCATGTCCAAAATGAATGCATAATGGTTTCTTTATTATTTTAGAAGGGGAAAGATATCTTAACCTCCCAAAGATACCCAAGTCTATCAGCAATAGGTAGCTTGTAATGAATCACTCTCCAAGTAAGGACTTGGGCACTAGACTCAAGTTTCAATCCCTAAACATTTAGATTTTTCTAGTAAATCATCAACATAATCCTCGATAATTTTTTAAATGAAATCATGAAAATGGTGTGTCATTTTCATTTAATATGTTAATCTTGCATTTTTCAGTCTAAAATGCATGAAAATATATAAAAAGGTTCCCTATTGGGTAGTAAATGTTTCATTTTCTTGATCTTTTGGGTTAATTTTGATTTGGTTATAGTTAGAAAATCCATCCATGAATGAAAATGTCTCATTATTGACTATAGAATCAACAATCATGTAGATGCTAGGTAATTAAAAAAATATATTTTGGAAAATATCTATTTAGGTTATCATAATTAGTGCAACATTAAGACTTATTAGTGGAAATAGATTGATCATGGGGAAATATTTAAATTTTTAGGAAATTCCTTTGCTTTTCAATGGATGAGTAGGTTTATAGGATTGATACCTATACTAGAAGTTGACCTAGTAAGGACCATGAAGTATGGAATAAGAACTGATAAAACTTGGTCTATATTTATATATTACCTTTAATTAAGTTACCAAATAAATTTCAAATTTTTATCTATATATTTACCCTTGGGGTGAAAAACAATTCATTTTCACCTTAGTTATTTGCATTTTCTAAGCTCTAATTTTTAGTATAGATTAGTTGAGAAAAATGGCTCACAAAGGAGCTAGACATCACATTTTAGATTGCAAGAGAGACCATATACATCTACCACATGATGTACCACCACTGAGTAACTTTAATCTTGTCATTAATGTCATATAGAGTAAACATCCACATGGGGTGGTTGAAATCAACCATTATAATAGTGTCATTTCAAAAAAATTAGTGATTAGGTAAATACATTACACTCCATAATTATTTATTTACCCATAATTTGGCTTGCATGTTTTCATAATAATTTTTGTGTTTCAACCCATGTAAGATGAGGCCTAAATAGAGAATATTCAATGTTTGAATCTAAACTTATCAAATTTAATTATGAATTCATGCACTATAGTTAAGTGAATGTATGTTCCTTTCTTATGTTTAGAGTTTTTCTCACCTTCAAGAAGTTCCTAATAGTCTCACAAGTCATTATAAGTGCAATCTATAGTTTATTATTTAGTTTGACTTTTTTAAATCCTCAAACTTATCATGTGTAAGGGACTTCATGAAGACATCTACACATTGATCCTGAGTGGGGAAATACTGGAGTTGTATGTTGTGCTACTAAACATGTTCACATATGAAATGAATTTGAACCTCTATGTGCTTGGTTCTCTAATGAAACACTGGATTGTGAATAATATGTAGAACACAGATAATCATTGATCATGGCATACACATTTGAAGACTACCTTATGGGTAGATAGGATCACTCCTAAGAAGGCCATTGGTAATTCACCTTATATTTTGGTTTATGGAAGAGAAGAAAGGTTTCTTATCTCATTGTTGTTTAATTTAATGATATAAAAATTAAAAAAATGAAAGATTGTGACAATATAGGGTGTCGTAATTAAACCAAGGCTAATTCTACCTTCCTCTTCTCTCCATCTAATGGGATTAATTATTTACTTGATTTACTAGAGGGATCCTCTTCCCTATCAAAACCATATGCAGCTACTATGTTAATAAGGGCACCTTCCAATGTTTCTCCTTCTTCAAGGGCAACCATGCCAATGAATTCCACTAGGGAAGAAGGTTTTTATGGGAGTGTTGAAGGTGTAGGGCCTTCTCCAGGTCTCTCCTCTATCTGTGGTTCCTCAACCATAGCTTTGTATTTTCCTTTGATGTCCCCAGGATGCTCAACTTGGGCTTGTCCTACTGGTTCCACTTATTGAGGCTTAGATGACTATCCCTTAGTAGGTGGCTTTTGATGAGCAGTCTTAGATGGACCAGGCAACAAGTGATAATTTAAAGGATGTAGTTTCCATCTTTCTCATGAGGGCTTGTTGTCCTTGACCAACCTATGCTCTAATTAGATGTTTTGACCTCCAATTTTGGAAAGTACTTCTTTGAAATTCTTGGCTTTGATGTAGATGTCATCACCTACACCTAGATGATGTCCATATTCAATCTTTAGGACCTTATTATCCTAGATGTGGTTGATTACCCTATTCTTAGGGTCCCACATTTTGAGGTCATCCAATTGAAAATTGAAGGAATTCTTATAAACCACCATGACCTCTAACTACTTCTAATCTTTGATTATGATTTTACCAATGTCCAATGGGAAGGGATGGACTTGAGATTTTTATTTTACATGTCTTGTTTGCACCTTGAAAATTTTGGGAGGCAATCTCCTACTCTATAAGATTGTTGGGGAAGTGAATTGGTAATATGTAGGGATGAGTCAAGATTCCCTCTATCCTTCTTACAACGTAATTTGGATAGAACACATCCCCCATGCTTTCCACTTGTCTCTTGATGAGCGGATGTAGCCTTGACATAGGGATTCTTGTGATTACCTCATAAATGGATAGGAAAACACCATCACAAACAAATTGCACATGGTTCATATACTTGAATATATGCAATTTAGAATAATGGTGGGAGATTGTGGTCTTACCATCAGGGGACTAGTTTCTTATGCCAAGAAAGGTCACAAAGGCTAGGAGAAAATCCAAGAGATAAGACATCATATAAAACTACTTGGAGGTCCTTTTTTTAATGGTTGTGAATTTCTTGGCCAAGGAAAATATTATCAAGTTTCTCATAGGAGGGGACACTTTTTTTCCTAGCATAAAGTGGACATAAGATACCCAAACTTTGTTCACATAAGTAGTGGAAGGGGCACCAAGGGATCTATTTAGCAAGGTCATGGCTATCCTAACACCCTCTCTAAATTAAACAATAGGGATTTTTCCATCAATGGTTCTAAAAACATGGGATCCTTGGATTAATCAGGGTGTGAGGACCAAATCGAGGTCTTGGGTGTTAGTCCAATCTCTCATGGATGAGAGCTCAAGATGGGGCAAGAGAAGCTTGTAATAGGTTTCAAAGGCCATGGGAGTGATACACACAACCCTTTTGATGATTTCCTCTCAAATAATCCACTCCCCATCTATTCTACAATCCATAAAAATAAGAGTAAGGACATCGATACAATGCATTACCTCTGGTTTTTATATTTCATAGTGAAGGCCTACCATCTAAATTATAACTATATCATTATATATTTGATCTGTAGTAGTATTTATCTTCTCCTCCTGAGAGATGGGATATAATTCTTATATAAGGAAGAATAATTCTGACCAGTTCTTGACCCCATGGACATTTAGGGCCACCAAGTCTAGCTTGGTATCCTTGAAACCCCTTCTTTTATAGTTAGAGATCAGATAGAGCTCAGTTTCCATCTTCAATGTTGTCTACCTATTGCCATTGATGATATAGAATTATCTCCTCAGGATTATAGAATATTTCACTAAGGTACTTATTTCTCAAATCTTAGTTATGCTATCTTGACTAGGTGAAATTAATTGAGTTAACTTGGATCTTCTTTATAGAGGGTTTAGGGCTTTGAGCTTTAATGGTAGATTTATCCAGGCCTTAACTTTATACGTGCCTTAGATTTGATGGGACCCTTTTCTTCATGCCCTTTATGTTTTTGAGCTTAGAAGATCTTTGATTTTTCCCTTTGATGCTTATGTCGAGCCTATGTGGTAGCGTTCTGGACTTTCATGTAAATTTTCATAAATTCCCTTCAAATACTAGCTATTGGCTTTTAAAAGCCTCCTTTATTTCACTCTATTAGATCAAGATCTTAGGTCTAACATGGTCTATTGATACAAATCCAAGTCTCACCATTTATATTGTCTCTTTGATCTTCTAGCTCATGGTCATGACACTTGGCATTCTCACAAATTTCTTCTATGCTATGTATCTTTATCAGTTACCTTCTTAGTCATGTATCAACCATGTGTCAAGCTTGTGGAGCCTTGAAAAGTCATCAAGATCTTCATGTCTTTGGATTAAATATTATGAGTCAGTGATCACCATTTATATTTTTGGGGCCCTTTTGTTTAGTATAGGTCCTCTCATGCCATTGGATCAAATCTAATGAGTGAATGATCACCATTGATCTTCATGGTAAGCTCAGTCATTAATTGAACACCTTTATTAAGTGGGTCTTGTTAATTTTCTTCTTTTGATTAACAAGTCACCATACATCCATCCCTTGGGGTTTTATGTACCTTTTGAATTTTCTTCCTATGCATCACACATCGTTAGATCAAATTTAGTGAGTGAGTGGTTGTCGTTGATCCTTTCATGATGCACGTTACTTAAGTGAGAGATTTTTGGTTAATACACTTCATTCGATCAAATCTTGTGAGCAAGAGATCATTTTTAGATATTGCAAGGGATATAAGGAATAACCATTAGGCCCGAGGACACAAATACTTAGGATAAATTATTAAGACTAAGGTCAAGATTAAATATTGAGGCCTTAATATTAATAACTTAGTCTAAGTTAGGTGACTTAAAAAGGGACTAAATAAAGCAAGTTAGTTAAGACCCAAGGTAAAATAAAAGGGGAAAGGAATAAATAAATAAATAAAAAGGCTCGGGCCATGTTTAAAAAACATGATAAACCCTTTATTAACCAATTTATTTAATCATCCCTATCGACTTGGTTCCCACCAATATTTGAATTTAAATTGAGGACCACCTACGGTTTATGAACACCAAACCCTAGGCATTTCAAGGAACTTGCAATAACTTAAGAAACTCCATTAACCTAGTCATTAATTGAACAAGAGGTTTTCAAGATACACAAATGTTTAATTCATGAGTGGATGATCTTCAAATTCTTTCACAAGGGACATTAATGTTTAGATAATTCAAACTTGGATACATAGGTCTCTAAAGGGTCCCCAATTTTAAAATGAGTGGGGTTTGTTGGTCTCAACAATGTTTTCAAATCAAAAGTTGTGGTGGTGGTGGTATCTTTAATCAATTATTCATCTAAAGATGGCTTCTTGGGCTTGGTAATAGGATCTTTGTGAGCTAGTTTATAATGATAATTGACCTTAGTAGTGTTGACATATTAAGAACTGTTAAAATATTGGCCATAATTGGCATTAGTGACACAAACATCCTTAGAATTTGATTTATTATTTGAAGAGGATTTTTGGTTACTTGAAGTATAAGATTTATAAGTTTGTCATTTTTGAAAGGCAGTAGTGTACTCTTGATGATAAAGATTGATCATAGCTTTATGGTTGAATGAATCACAAAGTACATAAGAGATAGAAAATTTAATGAGCCCTCTACAAGATTCATGAAAATTCCCAATGTCAGCATGGAACCAAAAAAATAGATTGGGATAGATGAAAGGTTTTGAGGGTGGTAAAAATTGTTTCATTTACTGAACTAAAAGTGGTGTATGAGAAGGTGAAAGAACATCAGTTTTGGAAACTTATGGTTTGGTTTGTGGAGTATTACTAGTGATATCATTAGATGTTTATAAATATCCTTTAATAAGTTTAGTATTAGGTTTGAATTGCTTATTTATAAATTCTTGACATTTAGCTTGATCAATAGTTTCATTAAGTGTTCATGGAACAAAGGTTGGAACCTTATATTGGAGAGTGGGAGTCAGAGATATGATAAAATTTTTGAATAAGTTATCATCAATCATGTTATTTTTGGATTTATGGTCTAATTATTTCCATATTTTTATAAATTTATGAGCTAATTTAGTTAGAGATTGCTTAGCATTGATGAAGTGACCAAGATAATTTTTGGGAAGATCATTGTGTTGAAACTCTTTAACTAAAGGATTAACCAAATCTTCAAGTTGCCAAATAGAATGTTAGGGGAGTTGATTATACCATTCTAATACATCACCAATAAAAATTTTGACTAAGAGTTTAGTTGTGGCAAAGGTATTAGTTTGGATCCACTCTTTGTAAAGGTTACCAAAGGCTTTAATAAATGAGGTAGGGTGTTTAGTCCCATCATGTTTGATAGTTGGAGATATGTTACCAATATCAATGGATATAATAAAGTGGGATAAAGGCTCTTTTTGAATGGTTTGAATCATTTTTTAATTCATTATGGGTTGATTAATAACATTGCCTAAGGCATCCCTAAGAGGTGGAGGAATGAAATTAGGATTAGCTTGAGGATGGATAGTTGGAGGTTGATTAGCCACATTGATTAAATGTTGTTAAAGTTGTATCATTTGATGGGTGTTAGAATTTTTCATAATGTTCATTTGTTGGATGCCTTGGGCTAAAATTTGAGTTGTAACATGAGGTGGATTGGTGTTGGTAGGAGCATTCCCCAAATTAGTATTAGGGGAGGATTATTAGAAGATGGGTTATTAGTGGGGTTATTGGATAAACTTGTGTCAATCACTCCCAAATTAGTTTGAATATTTTGAAGATGAGAAGTATCTTGGTAAGTAAAGAAAGGATCATATCCATCAACTTCATCTTGAGTTATTATTTACACCATGTTAAAATTCATAGATGAAGGATGAGGAGAGGTGCCCCAAGAGTGATGGTTCTCTTGGGAGGAAAAGAGAGGGAGAAATGAACATCCCATGTAGTATCTAAATGGATTCAAGCTATCTAAGAAATTTTTTATAGGAGACTTAATTTTGACTAAAGAGAGATAAATAGAATGCAAAATTAGAGAAATAGGGAACCATATTGATGAATAAAGAAAGCAAAAAAACTATATAGGGTAGACTAAGTTGATCTAGTATAGTGAATAGAGACAGGGAAAGAATGAACAGGGTCTCTAAATAATATAGGGTCACCTAGGTCGATCCAGTATAGTGAAAAAATATTAGAAAAGGAAAAATCGATGTTTAAAAATTATACAGGGTTGACTGGGTCAATCCAGTAGAGTGTAAAAAGGATTTAAAAAGGTATAAGGTTGATTGGGTCGACCCAGTATAACAAACAAGGAAAATGAGAAGGTTGATAACGAGTTATGAACTAAAATAAGATAATTTTTGTAGCTAATCTAGGAAAATAAGAACTGAAGGGAAATAAATAGTTAATTGGATCAATGTTGGCCAATATAATTGAAGCACATAATACAAAACCTTGCACTAATGTTGGCTAATGAAAGTTTTTTCACACACAATTGAGCAAAGAATAAGCAATCAATTTGGAAAGTAAAGAGCTAACTAATTGGTCAACCCAAGAAGTTTTGTTAGATCATTAAGAATATGATTTTAAATGTGATGGGAAGTTGGATGTAAAGTAAGGAACTAGATAGAAATCTAAATATGGTTTAAGGTAGTTTGGGTTGAAAGGGACTGTAGTGGAAATGATACAAGCTTGGTATTAGGACTTACTACCTCACTTCACACATCATAGTGATAAGGGTGTTTGGTACTTAGCCAGAATATACCATTAACCATGTTTTATACTTGACCAAAGTATCAAGTCAGCTTCCCCCTTGGTGATGAAATCCAAGTAGGTTGTCCTTGGGTAGACAAATGCTTGTTTATATTATGTGATTTGGACATGTGTGTATAAAATAGAAATAGTGAAATTAAAAGGTTAATTAAAAACCCCTTAATTAGACTATGTGAACTATTCTAAGCATGCAAGTAATAAGAAAAGAAAGGTGCAAACTAATTACTATCATATAGAGATTAATTCCAACTTAAAACAAGGTATAGTGTTGACACTATATGCACAAAATATAGAATAGGGTCAAACTTGTATTGCAAAAGCAAGGTTTGTAAATGAACAGGGTCGATCAAGGTGAACCTAGTTATTCATATAACACATAAAACATAGAACTGGGTTGATAGGGTTGATCCATTTGACTATGTAAGGGCAGTTTTGAAGACTATAAACTATGATAGGAAAGATAGAAAAGAAAGAGACAGAGAGATAGAAAGGAATATTGGTGGATCAGAGATGCTGAGAATGAATATTGCTAGTCAAGAACCTTGGAATATGCTTGTAAAACCTACTAAGTAGGCCGATTGGGTTGATCAATATTTGCAAAATCTTACTTCTAAGTACTTAGAATGTATAAGATCAATTGGGTCAAACTACTAGCTAAATTTGGATGTTTGAAAGTGTAGGGTCAACTGGGTTGACTTAGTAGTCTAGAAACCTATACTAGGTTGTCTGAGTCAATCTAGTTGTCTTTCTTGAAAACTTGCACATAGAGATTAGAACTGGGTTAATAGAGTTGATCCAGTATGATAAATATATGATAAAAAAATGCTAAAAATAATGAAAGAAAGTTAAATAAATCTTGCAAGGATTAGTTTCACATTGGGTTCACCAGAATGTAATATGAAGGTGAAGCCAAAGTGAAGCTAATGATAATAAGAAAGGAAACAAAAATGGAAATGTGAAGACAATCCAACTAGTGGTGGGATAGGATTCATGTTGGGCTCACCATAATATATGAAATAATAAATGCATCATGTCTATAAATTGATCCTGGCTTGGATAAGATAGAGCATACCTACACTTCTGATTGGGAATGCATTTGTTAAGTGGAAGCGTGACCAATATGGGGATCTACTAGACCTGATTAGGGGATCACTTATCATAATACACTATGTGAGGTAGGGTTCCAAAACCTACTATCTAACATAATCATGTAATAACCCTAAAAGAGTCATGGGTTTAATATTCACTCTATTCTAATAACAAGAAAGTAAATCTAATCTAGTGCACACCAAAGCTTATGGCAGAATAAAAGGGGTTAGTAAAGCAATAAAAACATGTATAAGATAATCTCAATTAATCTAAGTATGATTAAGACCCTAATACATGGAATATGAAGAGTAATATTATTTAAGACAACACGTATGCTACTTTTATCTATTAAAGAGAGGAGAATATAATTAGAATATACTTACCTGAATGCCAACCCATCGAGACTCAATCTCTACCTTAGCCAAAGGGGATTTGAAGGAGGTTGTTTTGGTTTATAAGGATCACTAAGAAAGGCCAAAGCATCCAAGACTTATCCACAAGGCTAGATTCTCAAAATATAAACCCTAAGTTAAGAATTCTCAAGTAGAATGGTGGAAGAGCAAATTATGAAGAAGCTGTAGAGTAAAAAATACTCTATGTTTCATTCTGAGTTTCAATTACACACTAAAAATTTTTATTCCCACATAATTTGGTTCGAGATGGTGAAGTTTTGAAAATAGAGCACAGGCTCTATTTTCCTTTTGATTCATTTTTTCTCTAAGTGTTAAAATCAAGCAAATAATGCCAAGTGTCATCATCCGAGGCACTTTTTATATTTTCTATAAGTTGGCTCAAATGTGCCATGTATCTCACAGCAACTCAATGGAACGTGCCAAGTGTTAACATCCATGGTTTCATATCGGCACCCACATTTCATCTCTTTTTAGTGAAAGGTTTCAAAAGCTAAGTATCAAGATTAGGTGGAAAGCACCAAGTGGCAATAGCGAAAGGTCTCACTTTTGTTTTTCTAAAAGCAATAGAAGATGCCACGTATCCTAGCAGAAGAAAGTAGAAGCCACCACCTGTTGTGATCTAAATTATCTCCATTTTGCTTTGCTAATATAGCAAAGACTAAGGTGGGTCCCAAGTTTGTTTCTTAAGTAAGTGGAAGCTGCCAGGTGTCGCTATCCATATAAATGTGAAATAAGTCCCAATTGTTTCTATGGTATAAACAAAAGAAGTAGAGATTGCCACGTGTCATCTTCTGCAAGTTTCTAAAAAGGTAGTTAAAAGAAGCAGAGACTGCCACATAACCCCAAATAAGTGAAGCAGAGATTGCAATGTGTCCTTTAATGAAGCAGTGGAGTTTGCCACCTATCCCTATGCTCCTTTTAAAGTTACTTGAGTAAGAGATGTTTTGGGTCTTATTTTATTTTAAGCTATTGAAGTTTCAAGGAAGCAGATAATGACAAGTGTCAAAGGTGGAACATTCCTGAGCAAAGACACAAAAGAGTATAAGTTATGCAAAAAGTGTCATGTGTCTTCAATAGGTGCTGCAGAACATGCCAAGTGTCATTTTCTAGTGTCTCCTAAGTAATAGGAAGATTTTCAAAGAATTGGCAAAGGTTAATCTAGCATTTAAGAGAAGGGAGCGTCCTACAATCTGTTTCAACCAATGAACTACTAGAAGATGAAGTGTTTCAAAAACTATAAAATATCTTCTGTTAGACACTACCAGTTGGGTTAGATTTCAATTGGGTTGTTAGATTAGGAACAAGCAAACAATTTAGAGTGAATCCAAGGTTATAAATAAGGGTGCAGAGATCACCAGAATCATCATCAATTATCAGAGAGAATTTTGATAGTGATTTATTGTAAAGATTTTACACTTTCTAGAGTTGTGACTAGTAATATCATTTGCTTTTGTTCTATCTTCTCAAGTTGGAAGGTTTATGTAACTGTGCATGTTTTTGTGCCTCTTATGTGACTGGAGAATTAATGAGAAGATTGAATCCTATGCCTTTGTTGATATTTTCTATGTCATTTTCAAAAGTAGTCTAGGCTGTAGACTTTATAGAGCTGTGATTAGTAATGTCATTTGCTTTTGTCTCATTTTCTTGAGTTGAAAAGTTTATATAACTGTACATGTTTCTACGCCTCTTATATGACTATAAAATTCAAATAAGAAGATTGAAACCTATGCCTTTGTTGACATTTTTTGTATCACAACAAAAGTAGTCTATGTTGTAAGCCTTTATTTCTATTGTTTCCATCTTTTACATTGATCATGCACTTGGTTGCTCTTAAATGTAAATTAATCCTACATATAGTCTCATTATGCTTAGGATTAAGGTTGAATTACATTCAGGCACATCGCCATAGATTAGATTTCCTTTCTTGCATTTGTGTTTTTGATTAAAATTCCTATCCCTTTTCCCAGTATACACTCTATATAAAGAAGAACCAACTTCTCTAAAATTTGGAGGTTGTTTCAAGTCACAAGTCCCACATCTTGAAACTTCCCATTGTTGGTGTTTATTACAAAGCACAATTTTAAATCATCGACAGTTTTTGGCATGCTTGGTGGGACCAATCTTGAAGTCTCTTGAAAGACCGTATGAACTAGAGAGCTACAAGGAGTCATAGCTATGGACCGATAACCAGATCACAATCTACTACAAATCTAGGTATTTTTTTGACACCTTTGGTAACAAGTCTAAGAAGAAGAGCCAACTAGTTTGTACCAATACCCAGAGTAAATATGGGAGCCCCTATACCCCCAACAAATTATGCAAGATGGAACACTAGTAGTCCCTTGATTCTTCCAATACCCCCAGCCACTTGGGACCCTATCCCAGTGAATGCCCTAAAAGCTTTGCCCAAATTCAATGGGCAAGACTTTAAAATACCTGAGGAACATCTTTAGGATGTATCAGATGTCTGTGCTATACATGTCACACAACAAAATCTAGCCATAAGATTATTAGCAGCTTCTTTTAAAGGGAAGGCTCTAGAATGGTATCGGTCTTTGACCCCAAATACCATTTCTACATGGGATCATCTTGGAGATATTTTCTTTGAAAGATTCAAAGAGAAGGGTGACAAGTCTTCTTTATTACAGTAATTAATTACCATTCAAAGGGGACCACAAGAAGCCATGACTGACTTCAATTCCAAATTTCAAAAAACTTGGGACAAAATCCCTATTACAGCTAGACCATTACCAGGTATGGCCATAGTGTTTTATCTTAAAGCTTTGCATTCAGATATATCTGTTATGATTTAGTCACTTGGAAGACACACTTTGCCTGAGGCTTATGACTATACTGTTAGAGCTGAGAATAATTTGATAGATGCTAGAAAATTAACTCTAAGGCCTCCCATGCCCATGTTCCCAAAAATTTCCTTACCATTACCTCAAGAAGCCTCTAAATCTACAACCCCACTTGTGTCTATGTACACCTATCCTCAATCATCTGCTAAAAAAATTGTCCCCTCTCAGTCATCTGAGTTGGATGATATCAAGAATATCCTAAGGACATTTTTTAATGAGCTAATAAATATAAAAAGATAACATAATACTTTTTTTAGGCATCCATATCAAGGATATCAAGGAAATAGATTTTCATCTCAAACAAACCAATATCAGGGTCCTCCAAGACAAACTAACCATCAGCTAGCAAACCAATTAGTTGCAGTCCCTACACCCTCACAGACTATTCCTCCCAATTCAAATAGGGAGATTGTTCCAGGGCAAAATAACTATGTGGATAACACTAATACTTGGTGTTTTCTTTGTAATAATGCTCATACACCTAGAGATTGTCCTATGGGTAATCTACAACAAAAGGTGGCAGAGCAAAGAAGAATGGATGGTCAGTTTACAAGTTACAGTGACAATCAAGCCTGCCAGTCTTTTGATATGTAGAATTCAGTCTTAATGTCTTAGATGTAAGGGATGTCTTTACAACAAGAAGAAGAAATAGCCCCAAAATATGCTTTGTTCTCATGGGTTGAAGATGAAGAATCAGTATTTTTGAATGAAGCTTATGTTTCCAAGAAATCAATGGTGCAATCAAACTATTGTACTAGATCAAAGAGAAGAATGTTGAAACATCTTGAAGTTGTAAACAATGAAGTTATGGATAATTCTTCATTTCAATATAATCAACATGTCACTGTTAGACAAGAAATGCTTCAGCTAGTATAAAATCAAGAAGTTCCTGAACAAGTTCAAAGAAAGACAAGATATCCTAATCTTCCAAGAATTCAAACTTTTAGACCAATGAATGTGGTTGATCAGCTGAAGATGACCCTAGCACAAGTATCAATTTGGGACATGTTAGCTATTCGTGAATAAAGGACAATATTACAAGAAGCTCTTCAAAATCAAGCAATGCCCAAATATATTGAAGGACCTGCTGATAAAAGAAAGCTCAAAGACACAGTTCATCTGCAGACAATAGCCTTAGTGAACAATGCATTAGAGGTAAGCAAATCTAAACTAGATTCCTTCCATTTTACTTAGATAGGTGATTGGACTAAGCATAATCAAGAAAAAGAAAATAAACAATTATTAGCTATGATGCATAGTGACCCATATGAAAATTATAACTCTACTGGTTTGGGCACTTATGTTATTTTTGATGAGGACCATGAAATCCCAAATGTTTTAAGGAAAGTGACACCAACTACTCAAGGATCTGAAAAAGATTCAGAAATTTAGACTTTAAATTTTGATGGGGCTAGAAGTAAAAATGGTGTTGGATCAGGAATTTGTCTTATTGCTCCAAATGGTGGAAAAATTTTAAGGGCTATCCATTTTCAATTTGCTTGTACTAATAATGATGTTGAGTATGAATCTTTAGTACATGGGCTCCTATTAGCCAAGAAAAAGGGAATAAAGAATCTAATAGTAAAAGGAGATTCAGAATTAGTAGTAAAGCAAATTAGAGAAAAGGCAATAACAAAGAATGTCAGAATGAAATCCTATAAGCACAAAATTTGGGACTTAATATAAGATTTTGAAGCTTTTAATATTGAAGTAGTTCCCAAGATTCAAAATTCTAAAGCTGATAGAATGGCATAGATTGGTTCGTAGTTTAATCTAGCAACTAGCTTATTAGTTAACAATGAGTCAGTAAAGGTTATAGTAAGGCCATCTATTCCTGATAATGATGAGAATTGGCAAGTATTTGAGAATGATTCTCAAGTACTCTCATTCTTGCAATAATCAGGGGAATTTTTTGATCAATTGCAACCAAAGATTGAAGAGGCATATGAGGATCAAATTATACAATTAAAGAATATTAAACTTCCCAAAGGTTTAATCACTTTAGAAAGCCTTTTTGATCTAGAAGATGTAAGCCTAGAGAAGAAAAGGTTCCAAGCAAACAAAGCAGATTATTCTGAAATAAAAGTGAGTGAAGGGCAAAAATTAAAGGTTGGAAATTCTACAACTCAAAAAGAAAAGGAAAGGCTAATTGAATTATGTAAAAAATATGACAGAGTCATAGCCTGGAGCTATGAAGACCTTCATGGATATAATAGAGACATCATTCAACACACAATAGAACTAGCTGAAGGATCTAAACTTGTCAGACAAAAATAGAGGCCAGTGAATCCAAGAATTGAGCCTCTAATGGTAGACGAGTTGCAAAAACTTTTAGATTCTAAAATAATTTTTCCAATCAAACACTCAACCTGGGTATCAAATCTGGTACCAGTTAGGAAAAAGAATGGTGATATAAGACTTTGTGTAGATTTTAGAGATCTAAACAAAGTGTCTTTGAAGGATCATTATCCCTTGCCCTCCATGGAATAGATTCTACAAACCGTGGTTGGATCAAAGAGATTCTCTTTGTTAGATGGTTTCTCTAGATATAATCAGATTTGATTGGCTAAAAAAGACCAATACAAGATTGCTTTTACTACCAAATGGGGAAAATTTGCATATGCTAAAATGCCATTTGGCCTATCAAATGCTGGAGCCACTTTTTAGAGAGCTATGGATGTTGTATTTGGGGAACTGATAAATAAAATCATCCTAATTTATCTTGATGATCTTACTATTTTTTCAAAGAATGCTACTGATCATTTTGATCATTTAGACGCTGTGTTTAAAAAATGTCAAGAATTTGGAATATCCTTGAATCCTAAGAAATGTATCATTATTGTCCCTCAAGGCAAATTATTGGGACATATAGTATCTAAAGAAGGAGTTTCCATAGACCCAGAAAGAGTGGCAGCTATAATGAACTTACCTCTTCTAGTCAATAAGAAAGAAATTCAATCTTTCTTAGAAAAGATTAATTTCGTTAGTCAGTTCATATCTGACTTTGCAGGCTTAGTAAGACTAGTGACACTTTTGTTGAAAAAAGACCTAATTTTCAAGTGGACTATGAAAAGAAGGCAAGCCTTTGAATAGGTCAAGAAAGCTATCTCAATAGTTCCAATACTTAGAAACCCAGATTTTTCTAAGCCTTTTGTAATGTATGTATATGGAGGAGAGCTCAGTATTGTTGCTTTTCTAACACAGAAAGATGATAAAAAGGAAGGACAACATCTAATCACATTTTTCTCGAGGACTCTTAGAGAATATGAAACTAGATATAACTTTATGGAAAAATAAGCATATGCTATGGTAAAAGCCCTCAAGAAGTTTAGGCATATAGTATCAAGAAGTAAAATCCTGATACTTGTAGCTCATCCAAGTGTCAGAGAATATATTATGGAGGGTGAAATTATTGAAAAAAGAGCAAACTGGATAACCAAGATTCTTGAATATGACGTAGAAGTCAAACCCACTAAATTAGTCAGAGGTAAGGGTTTGTGCCAATATATGACTCAAGAGCTTGAAAAGATGATACCTAAAGAGACAAATTTAGGAACAAAAGAAGAAATTGTATTGAGAATACAAGAAGTTGATCAGGAATCTTGGGTCACAAGCAGGATTCATTTTATGAAAAATGGGATTTACCCAAGAGAACTCCCTCAAAATAAGAGAAGATACTATAGGATGCAAGGAATTCATTTTTTTAAATTGAACAGGTTATTTTTAGAAGAAATTCTGATGGAAAATTGTTAAGATGTGTAGAAAAAGATGAGGCTAAGAAAATACTACATGAAATTCATCATGGAGTATCTGGTGGACATTTCTCTACAAAGACCACAGTTACAAAGATAAGTGAAGTAGGTTATTTTTGGCCTACTTTATTTATAGATTGTTATCAGCTGGTTAAAAAATGTAAATCTTATCAATATTATGTGGGGATGAGAAGGAATGCAACAATGCCTCTTAGCCCTATAATTATGGATGAACCTTTTACTCAATGGGGTCTTGACTTCATTGTAATGATAAATCTAGTATCTAGTATGGGTCACAAATGGATCTTAACAAGCACAAATTATTTCACTAGATGGACCGAGGCAGTGCCACTTAAGGAAGCAACATAAAATGCAATCCTATAATTTCTAGGGAGTATCACTACTCATTTTGGGGCTCCTTGCACCATAATTTAAGATAATGCTAAAGCATTTTTAGGGTCCAAAGTATCCAACTTTGCATTAAAGCATGGAATATATCTAAAAACTTCTTCTAATTGTTACCCTCAGGGTAATGGTTTGGTAGAATCAACTAATAACAACCTGATTAGACTCATCAAAAGAATAGGGGATGATCATCACAAGGAATGGCATAAAGTGTTTAATTTAGCATTGTGGGCTGATAGAATTATGCCCAAATGGGTGATCAAAATGTCCCCATATGAATTAGTATATGGGAAACCTGATGTAATTCCCCTAAGCTTAGAGATTCTTGTGCTTCAGCTAATCAAATAGATTGAAATTGAAGAAAATGGCCCCATGCAGGTTAGACTTGCAGAACTTCTAGAAGTTTAAGAAAAGAGGGATGCAGCACATGATTCATTGATAAAGCATCAAAAAATAGTTAAAGACTATTTTGATAAAAAGACTTCAAATCCCCATTTTGAAACATGCTCAATTGTTTTAAAATGGGATGTAAGAGCCACCAAACCAAGTCAACACACTAAGTTTGAAGCATTATGGACTGGCCCTTATAAAATTTGGGTGTGTAAATAGCAAAATTCATTTGAGTTAGAAATGATGGAAGGTGAACCTGAAGAGATTCTTGTAAATGGAATCTATTTGAAACATTTTGGTTAAGACTATGTTTTTTTTAGCAATTTCGAATCATGCAGGAGTTGTGGTTTCTTTTTGAGCAGGCTCAAAAGTCCTTGTGGTCACCAATAACTATAAAGTAAAAAATACTCTACGTTTCATTCTGAGTTTTAGTTACATGCTGCAAAGTTTTGTTCCCACATAATTTGGTTCAAGACGGTGAAGTTTTGAAATAAAGCGCGGGCTCTATTTTCCTTTTGATTCATTTTTTCTCTAAGTGTTAAAATCAAGTGGATAATGCCAAGTGTCATCGTCTGAGGCACTTTTTATATTTTCTATAAGTTGGTCGCCACGTATCTCACAATGACTCAGTAGAACGTGCCAAGTGTTAACATCCATGGTTTCATATTGGCACCCACATTTTGTCTCTTTTTAGTGAAAGGTTTCAAAAGCTAAGTATCGAGATCAGGCAAAAAGCACCAAGTGGCAATGGCAAAAGGTCTCAATTTTGCTTTTCTAAAAGCAACAGAAGATGCCATGTATCCTAGCAGAAGAAAGTGGAAGCCACCATGTGTCACAATCCAAATTATTTTCATTTTGCTTTGCTGATATAACAAAGACTATGGTGGGTCCCAAGTTTGTTTCTTAAGTAAGCAGAAGCCGTTAGGCATCGCTAATTATATAAATGTGAAATGAGTCCCAATTGTTTCTATGGTATAAACAAAAAAAGCAAAGACCACCACGTGTCATCTTCCATAGGTTTCTAAAAAGGTAGTTAAAAGAAGTAGAGACTGCCACGTAACCCCAAATAAGTGAAGCGGAGATTGCCATGTGTCCTTTAATGAAGCAGCAGAGTTTGCCACCTGTCCCTATCCTCCTTTTAAAGTTATTTAGGTAAGAGATGTTGTGGGTCTTATTTTATTTTAAGCTATTGAAGTTTTGAGGAAGCAGATAGCGACAAGTGTCAAAGGCAGAACATTCCTGAGCAAAGACACAAAAGAGTATAAGTTATGTAGAAAGTGTCATGTGTCTTCAATAAGTGCCATGAAACACGCCAAGTGTCATTTTCTGGTGTCTCCTAAGTAATAGGAAGATTTTCAAAGAATTGGCTAAGTGTTAATCTAGCATTTAAGAGAAGGGAGCGTCTTGCAATCTGTTTCAACCAATGAATTGCCAAAAGATGAAGCATTTGAAAAACTATAAAATATCTTTTGTTAGCCACTGCCAGTTGGGTTAGATTCAGTTGGGCCATTAGATTGGGAACAAGCAGACAATCTAGAGTGAATCCAAGGCTATAAATAAGGGTGCAAAGATCACCAGAATCATCATCAATTATCAAAGAGAATTTTGAGAGTGATATATTGTAAAGAGTTTAGACTTTCTAGAGCTGTGACTAGTAATATCATTTGCTTTTGTTGTATCTTCTCAAGTTGGAAGGTTTATGTAATTGTGTGTGTTTTTATGCCTCTTATGTGACTGGAGAATTAATGAAAAGATTGAATCCTATCCCGTTGTTGATATTTTTTGTGTCATTTGCAAAAGTAGTCTAGGTTGTAGACTTTTTAGAGCTATGATTAGTAATGTCATTTGCTTTTGTCTTGTTTTCTTGAGTTAAAAAGTTTATATAATTTTACATGTTTTTGCACTTCTTATATGACTAGAAAATTCAAATTAGAATATTTAACCCTATGCCTTTGTTGACATTTTATATATCATAGCAAAAGTAGTCTATGCTGTGAGCCTCTGTTTCTATTGTTTCCATCTTTTACATTGATCATGCACTTGTTTGCTCTTAAATGTAAATGAATCCTACATATAGTCTCATTGTGCTCAGGATTAAGGTCAAATTACATTCAGGTGCATCACCATAGATTATATTTCCTTTCTTGCATTTGTGTTTTTGATTAAAATTCTTATCCCTTTTCCTACTATACACTCTATATAAAGAAGAACCAGCTTCTCTAAAATCTGGAGGTTGTTTCAAGTCACAAGTCCCACATCTTGAAACTTCCCATTGTTGGTATTTATTAAAAAGTGTAATTTTAAATCATCAACATAAGCACGAGTGAATAATAAATCTTGATTGCATATTAAAATAATGACAAAATGATCTTGTGTTCATAGGCAGATATTTCCCTAAATCCTCCCAAAAATGTTAGTTATATAGGGTCAAACCTGGTCAACCTTGTATATTTTTTAAGACAATTCACTGGGTCTAAGCTAGGTTAGTCAAAAGGCTAATAAACTCAAAAAGTGAAAAATACCCCTAAATTATACAGGGTCAACCTTGGTTTACCTAGTATAGTTGATAGTCTAGAAGGGAATTAAAGAAAGAAAAGGAGGATAAAAAGAGGAAAAATATTGGAGGAGTGTGCAAGGGAGGAGTAATAGCTTATGGAATGGTTTTAGGAACTGTTTATATTGGTAATAATGTGGCAATAAGGGATAAAACCTCTATGAAGCAAAAAAGGTTTGCCCACCCCTTTCTCAATGCACCCCTTAGGGTATGCACTCAAAGAGATCAAATTTAGATGGGTTCTTACAAGATGTAAAGCATTAGTATTGGTAAAAGTTGAAAATATTATATGTATATAGAATCCTCCTAGTTTTTATTAACAGACTCATCTGTGTAAGTGTGGGAGATGATGACTCATCTATATCCCTCATAGTTCTCCTAAAACATGCAATGGAAGTTCACTTAGTTTTCACTCTCATGGATGCTCATATTCTCTTAAGGGATGTATTTGATCAACTACAAATTTCACTCCTAGGGCTTGATGGAGATCAAAAAATTATTTTTATAGCCTTAAAACACCCATCTAGATATGATCTTGTAGATAGTTTGTTGATTAGTCTAATGAGTCATAATATATGCCCCCTATTGACCAAATTTTAACCTTTTAAGAGAGATTTAGCTATGAGATAAAAATCAAACATGTCTTTCTCATATTGAGTTAGAGATAATCATCCTTGATTTTATTATAGGACTCATTTGTGCAAGCATGGTAGCTAACAACTCATCTCTATCCCTCATGATTCTCCTACAAAATGTGATCAAAGTTTTCTTAGTTTTTACACTTAGATATATTCATATTCTATTAATGGATGTATCTGATCAATGTTAACTTCAATATTAGGGCTTGATGGATACTAAAAATAAATTTTCTAGACTTTAAACACCCATCCATACATGCCTACATAGATGGTTCATTAATTAGGATAATGAGTCAAAATGTATGCCCCTAATGACCACTTTTGACCCTTTAAGAGATATTTTGTTACAAGATAAAAATAAATACCACATCTCACTTGCATAAATTTAGAGATAATTCTATAGGAATTTCTTAGATTACTTTTTTATACAAGTGTGGGAGCTGATGGCTAGTCTCTATCCCTCACAGTTCTCTTATAATGTGTGACTGAAGTTTGTTTAGTTTGTACACTTAAGGGCAATCAAATTTTCTTTAGGGATGCATCTAATCAACTAAAAAATTAACTTTTAAGGCCTTATGAAGACCAAAAACTAGCCATTATATCCTTAAAACTTCCATCCAATTGTGTTGGCAATGATGGTTCATCAATTGGGCCAATGATTCAGAATTTACACCCCCACTGACCAATTTTTGTCCCTTGAAGGGAGATTTGGCTATGAGAGAAAAATCATTATCACATCTCACTCACATAAATTTAGAGATAATAATCATAGGGTTTCTTAAATGACTCATCTATGCAAGTGTGGAAGCTAGCATCTCATCTCTATCCCTCATAGTTATCCTAAAATACACGATTGAAGTTTGTTCAACTTGCACACTTAGGGATGCTAATATTCTCTTGAGGGATGCATCTAATCAAATATAAATTTTAATCCCAAGTCTTTATGGAGATAAAAAAATGTTTGTTCTAGCCTTAAAATTACCATTAATATGTATCCACATAGATAATTCACTGATTGGGCTAAGAAGTCATAATACACACCCCCACTAAATAAATTTTGGCCCTTTAAGAGAGATTTGGATGTGAGATAAAATTAGTTATTGCATCTCACTCACATAAATTTAGAGATAATACTCTTATGTTTTCTTAAATGAATCATCCATGTAAGTTTGAGAGTTGAAATATCATCTATATCCCTCATGGTTCTCCTTTAATGCATGATAGAAGTTGGCTTAATTTTACACACTCAGGGATACTCAAATTCTCTTGAGGGATGCATCCAATCAACTATAAATTTCACTCCTAAGGTCTGATGAATATATAATAATGAATAGTCTAGACTTAAAGTCCCATATAGATGTGTTAGCAAATATGGTTTGTCAATTGGGCTAACTAGTTAGAATATACATCCCCACTAACCAAATTTTGGTCCTTTGAAGAGAGATTTGGTTGTGAGAAAACTCATTACTACATCTCACTTACATCATGTTAGATAAAATCCTCATATGGTTTATTAAAGTACTCAAACATGAAATTTTTGGAGATAAAGGTTCATCTTTATCCCTCATGGTTCTCCTATAACATGCGATCAGAGTTTTCTCAATTTACACACTTAGTGACACTCATATTATCTTGAGGGAAGTGTCTGATTAATTACAAATTTTACTCCTAGGGCCTAATAGATATTTAATAATGGTTATTATATCCTTAAAATTCCCATTTGGATGTGCCTATATAAATGGTTTATATATTGGGATAATGAGGTAAAATGTATGCCCCTACTAACCAAATTTTGGCCCTTTAAGAGAGATTTAATTATGAGAGAAAACTAATTATCATGTCTTACTTGCATTGAGGTAGAGATAATTATCCCTGGGTTTATTAGAATAATCATCCATGTAAGTTTGGGATATGGCTCATCTATAGACCTCATGGTTCTCCTACAATGTGTAACTAAAGTTTACTCAATTTTCACACTTAGGGATTCTTGGATTCTCTTGAGGGATGTATCTAATCAACTAAAAATTTCACATTTGAAACCCAAAAAAGAGAAAATAATATTTTTTATATCCTTAAAACACCTATCTTTATGTGTTTTATTAATATGGATCATCAATAAGTATAATGAGTTAGAATATATGTTGCCCATTGACCAACTTTTGGCCCTTTTAAGAAAGATTTGGCTACAAGAGAAAACTCATTATCGTATCTTGCTCATGTTGAGTTAGAGAAAATCCTACTAGTGTTTATTAGATGACTCATCCTTTCAATTTTTGGATATTAAAACTCATATATATCCCTCATGGTTCTACTACAATGCATGATGGAAGTTTGCTCAGTTTGCACACTCAAGGACACTCGTATTCTCTTTAGGGATGCATCTGATCAACTATAACTTTCAATCCTAAGACCTGATAGATACTAAACAATAACCATTATAGACTTAAAACACCCATTTTAATATTCTTACATATATGGTTCATCTATTTGGATAATGAGTTAAAATATATGCTCCCCAGTGATCAAATTTTGACCCTTTAAGATAGATTTGGCTATGAGAGAAAACTCATTTCCACATCTCAATCACATTGAGTTAAAGATAATATTCCTAGAGTTTATTATAGGAATTATCCATGAAAGTGTGGGAGATGAATTATCATATATGTCTCTCATAGTTCTCCTATAAAGCATTATTAAATTTTGCTTAATTTTGACATTCATAAATGCTCAAATTCTCTTCAGGGATGCATCTAATCAATTATAACTTTCACTCCTAGGGCCTGATGGAGACTAAAAAACAACCATTCTAGACATAAAATCACCATCAATTTTTTTTAGAGAATATGGTTCATCAATTGGGCTAATGAGTTAGAATATATGCCCATACTAACCAACTTTTAACCCTTTAACAAGGATTTGGTTATGAGAAAAAACTTATTGTTGCATCTCACTCACATCAAGTTAGAGAGAATCCTCTTGGGGTTTATTGTAGGACTCAACCATGTAAGTGTGTGATATTAAATATAATCTCTATCCTTAAATTTTTTATTAAAATGTGTGATCAAATTTTTCTCAGCTTTTACACTCAGGGACGCTCAGATTCTCTATAGTGATGCATCTGATCAACTACAACTTTTACTCTTATGGCTTGATAGAGACTGAAAAATATCTATTAAATCTTTAAAAATCCCATTTGGATGTGTTTTTTATATGGTTAATTTATTAAGCTAACAAGTTAGAATATATGCCCCTCACTGACCAACTTTTGGCCCTTTAAGAGAGATTTGGTTGCGATAAAAAACTCATTATCACATCTCGCTCATATTAAGTTATAGAAAATAATCTTGGCATTTCTTATATGAATAATCCATGAAATTGTGGGATCTAACATCTCATCTATATATCTCATGATTATCCTAAAATATGTGATCAAATTTTGCTCAGTTGACTCAACTTCTTCAATAATTACTCTTCAACAATGTCAACTTTTTCTAGACTTTTGCTTGAACCACATACTCTTTCAAGAATTTGACTTCAATTTGATCATGAATGAGATTTAAAATGTTTAATAACACCATATTTATCCACTTAATTTTGGATACTTTCATGCTCAAACTGAGATTCAATTTAATTTCTAACAAATGACCCAAATCAAGCCTAGAAATCACCTAAATTGCCCAAATTCATCCATGTAAGGGATTTAATTATCTATAAATGTTATGAGGTAAATTTATTTTGTGTATTACCATATATACACCATAACCTAGTTTAGTTTTAACCCTAGTCAAATTATGACCTAGTAATTTGACATTTTTGGCTTGTCAAGCTATTAATTATAAACATTTAAAACAATTATCACAAGCCAAAAAGTACTAAAAAATATTAATCAAATTTAAAATTCTAATTAAATTTCCTAAGTAAAAATTCTAAATCAAATTCATGAATTTAATTTACCAAAAAAATAACTTTTAGCCAAATATGAAGTTAAAGGTCAAAGGAGATAATAAAGTCAGTTATTATTTCCTAAATATTCCAAAAATTATGAGTCACACCTCACAAATATCTAAAGTGAGTTGTCATGCCTCAAAAATATTTGAAACTGAGGTGTCACGATTTCATGAGTGCTTTGACCCAACCCAAGGTTAGCCTAACTCAACCCAGGCTATTTAGACTCAACCAACATTAGAATTTTACCTAACCTCCCTATGGTTAGAGTTAGTTCTTAGAGATATAAATATAAGTTCCCAAACTATATTCCAAGAATATTTTGTGTGTAATATTATTCTATTGGAATACATTCAAGAAGACTTTGAGAGTAGTGTTATAATACTCATTTTATGCCAAGATTCACACCAAACCACAAGTGACCATTATAGAGATGCTACCACCATGGAAGAGCATTGCTTGAAGACTCTAATCATCATAGACCAAGTATGAACATACTTATGCCAAAAAGTAAGCATCAAATTAGATAAAGGAGGTAAATTATTTGTGTTATTTTTATCTCTATTTTGTGATATTGCTTATTATATTATGCTCTACGTAGTTCTTGGCTAAGAGTGTTTAGTCCTAGTGTATTATTATGCTTGATTTTTGTCATTTGGACTAGCAAGGGTATAATCTACATTTTGTTTACTCTTACAACACATAAGATACATAATGGCATGCCCAGTGGTACCATGCATCTCATAAATCCAAGGATAATGATATGATAACATTAATTTTTCTAACAAATACATTTAATTCTTCAAGTGTAGAGTTTTATCCTTAAAATTAACACCATTCTATTTTTTGAGTAATTGGTAGCTTTGCCAGTCCCATTTTTATTTGAGATATTTATTTATGTATAAATGGTGGCTTCAAATTGGTGAATTTTACCTACTAAATGAATGATTTTCTCTGTAGATTTGGTGGCTTTGACCCTGCTAAATAGTGGTTTCACTAGGTATAATTACACTGTGTTGGCCTATTTTTTATTTTCTATAGCTTTGTCTGACCTAATTGATGGCTTCACCCTGTTAAATGATGGATTTGAAAAATTCTCTCTCTATGTCTATGTTTTTAGGAAAATAGTGGCTTCACCTTGTTAAATAATGATTTTCCTCTATGTTTTTCAAAAACTTGAGAGCTTGAACTGAATTGTTGTTTACACATTTTCTTTTTATCTTAGAAATAAACAAACCCCCTAACATTTTTTTTAGAAACTAAGGTGGAGAGAGAGAATCCTAGGAATTTATAAAACTCACAAACACTTTTATTCGATGCTTAAAATCCTCTTAATCACACTTGTCTTTTAGTTTTTAAATTATTTACAAGTGCAAATAAGGCCAAGGGGCCAAAATTTCAATCACACTTAGATTTGGTGCTATTAAAAGGAACATACATTTTAGTTAGATATCTTAATATATTTTTCACTTTGTGTGTGTTTTTTTTTTTTTTTTGTTATTAGCTAAATTTCAAATTTCATAGTTATAATTCTTTATTTGTGGAAAATTAGAAATTATTGCATATATGCTCTCCCCCATCCCATTTAGGGAACTCGGGTGACCAAAAGTGCTTAGTTTATTGCCTTATTTATTTGGTTTTGTTAAAAATAATTCTATGTATGCTCTCCCCAAGATCTGAGTGACTTGGGTAACTTTAAAACAACCTCAAAAATCTTTTTATTTTATTTTCTTGCATTGTGCTTATGGGTAGGAGCCCATTTCTCCCTCACAAGTTCTTTATGGGTGCATTGACTTGGGGTTTCATCTCCTAACATCTTACAAATCCCACTCCAAAATGGGGTATATAAATTGGGCACATGATACTAAGGTTGCCAAGGGGATGAGCAGCTAACCTCTTTGATCCTAACAAAAACTCAAGTAAGGTCTTGATAAACATCAAACTCTAATAAGCAGTACATGATTAAAGTCTTTATGCAAAAGGAATAAACCCTTACATAGTAATGTAGTGGGTATGAACCCAATTGACATGATTGATCCATTATGTTAACTACACTTCAAACCATTAGTGTGTGTTAAATTTATAGAATTTTAGTCAACCCCACTTGATACATAATTTGTTCCCAAATATTGAGTTCTCATCACTCTAATTTTGTGTCATTTAATCAATGCTTGAGAGATAGGAAACATAAAAACTCTACCTACACCTATACTTTAATTTTTGGAATAAAACTTAATTACTCACAAGCATTGGTATATCATTAGAAACTTTGGCAGAAGTTATGCACACCTATGTCAGTTCTAGAGATAGGACAATACATTAGTGTTTTTTCTATTTTCTTTGATTTACATGTATGTTTTTAGAATAAAATTATTCATTTGTATTATTGCATAAAAACAATTCCAAAACTATCATGATTTTTTTCACACCCATTTACCTTAAGAGGTGATATTTTGTGTGTTTTGTGTCATACTTTTACCTTAGAGATTCATTCCAAAATTGTTTGTGTCACTTGTTTAAACAGGGTGTCATTACGTTACCTATTTCATATCAAACATTTACCTTAAATTTTTTAGTCCAAAACCATTTTCATGTCATTTTTTTAAAGGAGCATTGTTACATTGCCTAAATCATTTCAAAACACTTGTTTTTGAAACCAAGTTCCAAAACCATTGTTGTATCTCTCTTGTTTCAAATGTGTTGTTACACTACCCATTTTTTATCTAACTCTTTTACCTTAGAACATTTGAGTCTTTTTGCATTAAATCTAAGAATCAAACTTTCAAAGTGAAAATCCAAATGTAATTAGGTTTACGCCAAAGCCTCATATGATTCAGGCTTAGGTTGTCTTCATTTTTGGGTTTAGATTATGTTAATTGGGTTGATTTCCTATTTTATCTAAAAGACCTCTTGCCTAGTCCTAATGATTTTTGCTTGTTTTTTACCTTGTTTGAGCATCCTTCTGAGCTAAGTTGTTTCCAAGTGCCTTGTTTGAAGTTTGTTGTGATGAATTCTAACTTTCCTAGTTCCATTTTTATAATAGTCTTTTATGAATTAAATATCGAGTCTTAGTGGGAAAATTATCGAGTGTCATCTAAGCCAATTGAGTTAGTTTAGTTTGTTTTCAAGTCCATATTTGAATTCTTTATTTTTGACCTAGCCTTATTTTTCATGTTGAATGATTATAATTGCCTTTAGGTAAATCATTGTTATCCTTTAATCCTAGTTCATAATTGTTCTAATTTGTCTAGATACTTTCATCAATAATTATAAATACCTTTGGGAAAATTAGTACCTTATCCATAGATGAGTTTTGATCTTTTGTGTTACTTTTTTCACTGACTATAACTACCTTTTGGCAAATTAGTATCATGAGTTAGACTAGTTTTGAGTTTGTTTTGTTCTAACCTTTGCCTAGTTTAGTTATTTTAACCTATGTGCCTCTTTTATAGAGCCAAAGGTAGTTTGTTTTTATATCTTATTTATGTGTTACCTTTGGACCCTTTTTTTTTATGAGACCTATCTATAGATTTGAACATGTTTCGTTACACATGTAGCAGGAATAGGTATAATCCATACTATGAGAACTTTGAGACCAATGACCTTTTTATTAAAGAATCATATGATGATGTAACTTATGAGATGGATCCCTATCTATGTTATAACATTACATATGTTAAATTAAATCATGACCCATTAGCATAGTATTTGGTGATTATGCTTCCTTATCCAATCTAAGAACTAGAGAAAACAACACAATACGTTGATCAAATGATGCCTAACATTGAATAAAGCTAATAAGAGTCTTATTATATTACTAATCCAACATAGACAAGATATAATCCATAATTTTTTGAATATCATTTGTTAGAGAATAAAGATGAATTTCTTGTTAGAGTTATCTATGTAGGAACCAATTTTAATCTAGACTTCCCACATGAAAGCTTGAGTATTTTGATTAGAAATCCTAGCAATGTGCCTCAAATTTAACCATTCAAATAGGCATAAAATAGTTATAGTCAAGATTTAGTCCAAAAGTCTTATCAAAACCAAGGTACGCTTACAAAAGGTAAAGGCCCTATGTATGAACAAATGGAAGAGGTACAACAAGCATACCAAAACTATCTAAACTTAATACACAATCTTAATGTAAGGGCTATTTCTAACACACTACTTATTGAGATATCTCCATCAATAGGCTAAAAAATAAATGTTTTGGGATGTGTAAGCTAAAATCTAGACCCATTTAGCTAAATCATGTTGGTTGGTGACATGTATAGTGTCCTTATTTTGGTTGAAGAAATTATCACTCAAACAAAATAGCTCACTCAAAACATCATGGATAGAATTCAAGTGCATTCTAATTTAAACCAAAGTGGGTCTAATTTACCATTGAGCAATACACAATATATTCCTTCAAATAATGACATGAGGGGATTACAATAATAGGGGATATGTACATCTATTTCCAAAAATAAACAAGTAATATCCACTCCTAAACTAGTTGCTTCCTTGAGTGTGAAATAGGGAGTAACAAATAAACAACAATTAACTTACCATCATAATCAGCACAAAACACTACACCACCTCAACAAGTGATAATGAATGTTCTGCCACAACAAGCACAGACTAGTGTACCTCATCAATCATAAACATTGCCTAACAAAAAATGTGTTCCTATTGGTTAGAAAGTGATAGTTGGTCAACAATGATAGATGTAAAATCCCCAATAATTTCTAGATAAAAAACAAGTGCTTATTCAATATTAAGTACTAATACAACAATAAGTGTTCAACCAACAATAAGGTTCTTATATATAATGTTGATCCAGTAAGATATTCAACTAATAATAAGGTTATTATGTACAACAAGTAATAGGTATTAGGAAACAATTTAATTTCACCCAATAAGTATCACATGTGCAATAAGGATCTAAATTTCAACACCTCCAATAGTAGGGTTCTAGTCAACAACATGTTCCCTATATATAATAGGGTTCTACATGTAGGCATCAAGTTCCCTTTCAAACCCAACAATAACAACACACTCCATAGATCCAAATACCATTACCATAACCACAATTTGGTAGCTATGGTTATGTAGCCAACCCAAACCAAAATGTGTCTCAACAATAACATACTCTATATCCATAATATAATCCTAATGCAAAGATATGCATACCTAGTCATCTGACCAATTTGACCAACATCCCATAATATGCCTACCCTAGTCAAGGCAATTCACCTTTGACCATGCAACCTCAAAATTAATAGGCCAATCCATTTTATTCATTTTCCCAATAGTTGCAACAAATGAAGGATACAATTTAGGCTATACAGATTGGAAAACAAACAAAAAATTTAAATTGGATGAAATATGTTTTTATCCATTCAACATGGATTATCTACAAATACCATTTATACCAAGTTGTGAGCCACCTAAATTCAACAAATATAAAGGCAAAGGCAACCCAAAAGAGAATCTAAAAGAATTCTTTGTTGCCTGCTAGCTAGTGGCCTATAGCTACATATACTGGCTTCTACTCTTTCTAAGGATTCTAGTTGTACAAGACTTGGAATGGCTATTGAAATTATCAAAGAATTTTATACCTAACTTTGATGATCTTTTGGATAAGTTTATATAACACTTTTCATATAATCTCAAGCATGATATTACTATTATTAATTTAGGCTAATCTAAATAGAAGACTAGTGAAAGCTTCGTGGCATACTTACAATGCTGGAGAGAACTAATGAACTAATTTACTCACAATTTTCTAGATAAATAATTAGTCATGATATTTACAAGAAGATTACATAATGAGATATCTTACCATCTAAATATGTAGTGTGTTCATGCATTCGTACAAGTTATAGAGAAATGGATCTAGATTGATAAATCCCTTGTCAACAAAAGGATAATCAAGCTATCCTTTTCTAATCAGATCTAGAATCAACATCAATGACAAAAGAACCAAAACTACAACCAAATCTAAAACCAAAATTAAAACCCAATTCAAATACTATCTTTAATGTCATGTCAAGAAAACAACAATGGGAGACCTAAATCTTATAGCTGTAATAAAAATGTTGTTGGCAATGGGGTTATTGAATCATGCCATGTTTATACAGTGCAAACATTGGTTGTCCATTTACCTCTGCCCACTCAATAACCACCTCCTCCATACATTCAACTAATACCTCCACAAAACTAACTAACATAGAATCAAAACTAATTTTAATCCCCTCCTCTAAGGAGAAGACCACTCATTTTGAGATAATTTAGTGACCTTGGTGAGCCTATTGAATTTGTGTTCCAAAGATTGGTTTTGAAAAATATGATTAGTTTACCAATATCAAAACCATTTCCTAAAGGTATTCCTTTTATAGATTGGTATAAAAAACATTATTTTTTTTAGTACCATCATGTCTAATGACATTACATAAGATGGTTTATCCAACTTAGGCATTTGATTGAGAATATGTTGGAAAATGAGAAGATAGAAAGAGACACCCATGCTCCTACAACCAATTATAACTTGGGTATCTACCAAAATACATTTCCACAACATAATAACAATAATAACTAGTATCAATACCAACAAAAACAATAAAAGTGATAGAGAACTCCACCACAAAATTAATAGCAACAATGTTAGCTACAACAACAATAGAATGGTCAAAACCAAGGAGGCCATCATGTTGTCATGTATACCTATAAAAATTTTGTAGGACATGTTTTAGGTGGTCATGTTGACATTATCAGCATTAATCCTTGGCCAACTATGAATAGACCTAAACCTCCACATAATAATTCCTATTAACTGATAAATACCTATCAGCCCCCTTATGTCAGTGATTATTTTTCAAGTCATGTTAGTATCTAGGTTCAATACCATCCTAGAATTATCATTCCAAGCCTCATTACCTACCCAACCAACTACCAAATCTAAGTTATAGATTGAGATTGTGTAATCATGATTCGATGAGCCAAAGTCACTATTAAAGGACCATAGACAAATACTACAAATGATCTTATTCAACCTTCCATGTCTATAAAAAATCAATCAAATCATAAAACTAAAGGAAATACTTATGATATTGTGGAACAACTAAAGAAGACACCTATGGACATATCTATAATGGATTTGTTGTGTACATTTACTATTCATAAAGACATCTTGAATGAGTATTTGAACCAATCCCTCATGTCAAATGACATCACTCTAGATAAATTTAAAGTTATGGTAGGAAACTTAGACCCTGGCCAATGTCTTACCTTTAACCAAAGTGATATGTCATCTTTAGGCCCTTTACATAATAATCTATTATACATTTAGGTCGGTATAACAAACTATAGATTTAAATGTCTTTTTTTAGATAAAGGTTTGGGTCTCAACATTGTGTCTCTAAATTTATTCAAACATCTTGGCTATATAGTAATCAACTTGCAACCAAATATAATCATTATCAAGGCATATGATAACAAAGAATGGGAATCTCAAGGTACTATTAGCCTACCAATGGTCATTGGGCCTTTGACCCATGCTACTTTATGCTATTTTTTATACCTAGAACTATCTTACAATTTATTATTGGGCTGACCCTAGATCCATGAAATTAGGGTTATACCTTCTACATTGCATTCATGTATAAAATTTCCACATTTAGAAATGGAAGTTACCATACTAGTTGATCTTCAGCCATATTAGTATTGTAAATGTCTTGAGGATGAATATAAAATCTATAACTATAAATTTGACATGACTCTTATGCCTAAATTTGATGGAGAAAGAGGTAAAAAATGAAAATCCATTAAATCAAGCCCATAAGTTAATTATGTTAACCTAGATAGCTTAGGTTCTACCTCAGTCATGCCTCTACCAGACATTTCCAACCACTTCTATATAACTAACAAAGGTCTCATAGAATATAGTACCCATAATGCATTCCATATTGCCAAATTTCCTAAAAAATTTAAATATTATGGGGGACCTAAGGTCAAAACTACTCGCATGGAGTGAGAAACCAAAGGAAAATCACAGTTGAGAAAGCCCATTATTTTCAAACTAGCCTCTATCCTAGAATAAGACCCCTTAGTAGAAGATGATTCATGGATGTACACTAATGAGTTAGCTGACTATTACCAAAGTGAAAAGTATTTTATCCCTAACTAAATTATGAAGCACCTAGATTATGGAGACAGAGGCCTAGGGCTACATCAACAAGGCATAATTGAACCAGTATCAATGACCAAGTACAAGGGAACCCATGGTATTAGATTTAAACCATCTATTAGTGACCCCACCTACATTATTTGTGTTCTAACACCAAAAAATAACAAAGATGATGTTAGCTATGATGCTAGGTCTGATTATAGCATCTATGATGACTTTGCCACTATAAATTTATTTAACCCCCATGTTGTTTGCTTGTTAACCATATTTACCAACCTACAAATTTAACTCTTTACCATCCAAAATTGATAGACTAGGACCAACTAGAGTCAATGATGCCATTAGATGAGTTTGAAAATGATGAGGTTATATACAACTTTTTGGGATTGAGGAACCACAATCTTATCGGAGATCACAAGTAGGGATTTTCTATTTGATTTGATCATGATACCTAATTTAAAGAGTAGGTGAGCTTACCTATACAAATACAAAAAGAAAATCAAACATTGAGGTCTAAAATTGAAAACCTATTTGAAGCACTTTCTGACCAAGGAAAAAGTAAATAAAAAGGTTATTCTCTTAGTGAAAATTGATTTCTAGCACCAGTAGATAGGGATGGTCACCCCTCTTCCTATAAACCATAGGAGACTTATATCCCAAATCCTATTTATGGATCAGAGATAAGTATTGAAGAGTAGCAATATTTTCCATAGATTATTTAAGATTGCATTGAGGTATTTATTTCATGGTTGATGCCAACATTAGGAGATTTTGATTTATCATTCTTAGGAGAATTAGATGAACCAGTTTATCTATAGGGCTTTTCCATTGCCAGTCAGTTTAACTTCTTTATAACTATTTTAGATGATGGTTCTACACTTGTATATGACACTTCATAGGTGAACATTGGGACTCCATAAGACCCAAAGTGGTCTAACTAGGCACATCCCTCACTGAGGAGGAACATGAAGTTTCTATAGCCCTTTTAAGGGAATTTGTTGACATGTTTGCATGGGCTTATTAAAAAATTCTAGGTTGGGACCCTAACTTGGTTATACACTATCTTGTTGTACATTTGATTCCAAACCCATTAAGCATAATATTCATACTCGTATTATTGTGCTAGTCAAGAAAGAGTTAGAAAAATTCTTAGATGTGAAATGCACTAGGCTGATCAATTATTCAGAGTAGATTTCAAACATTATGCAAATTAGTAAGAAACTATAAGCTATTATAATATGTATTAATTTTAGAGATATCAACAAATCCTACCCAAAATATGACTTTCCTTTGCCTAATATTGACATGATATTCAAATCAATGGTTAGGTATGAAATGCTTTATCTCATGAATGTATTTTTAGGGTTTAATCAGATTATAATTCATGAGAATACCATCATAAGACAACATTCACCACTATGTGGGGAATGTTTTGTTATCAATTGATGTCATTTGGACTTTAATAATTCCATAGCCACCTACCAAAGAACCATGACAGTGATTTTACATGATATTATTGAGGACTATGTCGATGACATCCTAGGTACATCACAGACCCATACTGCTCATTTGGTCATATTACAAAGAATCTTTGAGAGATTTCATGAGTAAAACATTAGGATTAATCTAAAGAAGTGTGTATTTGTCATAAATTTTGGCAAATTGTTAGCCTTCATTATCTCTCATAGGTGTATTAAATTAAATATAGATAAAGTTCATGTAATTACAAAAATGCCATTGCCATTTGGCTTGAATTAGCTCCATGGTTTATAGGTCAAGATTAAATATATCATATGCTTCATCTCATAATTAGCCAATAAATTCCATCTATTTATGCACTTACTAAATAAGGGAATTACATTTTCTTTGAATTAAGAGTTTTAGAAAGCATTCGATCTGCTTAAAGAATATCTTTCCAACCCACCTATTTTATTTCCACTGATGTCAAACAAGCCATTACTAATTTACCTCTTAGTGACTAAAAATTCCTTAGGGTCACTTTTGGCACAACATGATAAACAAGGCAAGGAACATGTCATGTATTATCTGAGATGAGCATTGGTCACTATGAACAAAACTATATACCGATTGGAAAAGCTTATTTAGCAATGGTATTTACAACCCAAAAGCTACATCATTATATGTTAAACAACAAGACCATTGTTATTTCCAAAGTAGATCCACTCAAGTACCTACTTTCCAAATCATCTCTATAGGGT
The DNA here is from genome assembly GCA_037957365.1 of Torreya grandis. Taxonomy (NCBI): domain Eukaryota; kingdom Viridiplantae; phylum Streptophyta; class Pinopsida; order Cupressales; family Taxaceae; genus Torreya; species Torreya grandis. Next base: position 718,421 of record JARHVA010000416.1, read on the forward strand.
TTCATGGAAAAGTGGATCATTATATTAAATAAGTATAAAATTTAATATGTTAATTAGAAGGCCATTAAGGGGTAATTACTCATAGATCAGAATGCATAATCTCCTCTTTAAGATACTTAACCTACTACATTTGGATTTTCAGGCCATTATGACCATTAAAGAAGTAGAAACACCTCTTGAGGATAAATTGTAGAAGATGTACTTTGATGGATCATTCAAAGCTCATGGATTAGGTGTTGGAATATTATTTATTACATCATAAGGGGATCTCATTCCCAAGTCCTTTCATATTGTATTTCCCTATACCAATAACATGGTAGAGTATGAAGTGTTCATTGTAGGGCTCATCAAGTAATACAGTGGAACATTTAATATTTACTAGTATATGGTGATTCTTAGTTAATCATCAATTAGGTTATGGACTTGTACTATACCAAGGATGATAAATTGGTGCCCTATAAAGATATGGTTGATATTATCAAGAAATAGATTGACAACATCCAATTTGAAATAATAACTCAGGCCAATAAAATAATAGTTTATTCCATGGCCACTATTGGATCTATGATTAAGAGCATAAATAGAGAAAGGGATTACCAATTTCTTGTTGAACATATCTTAATGTTGTCACATGAATAATAAATCATCAATATGGTTTATGACATTGTTGGTACCACATCTCCTTGGTACTCAGACATATGCACCTATCTTCAATACCAAACTATGCCTCTTGATATATCATGTAAAAGACAAAAATCCTTCACCATAAAGCCTCTCACTATACCATACTTGGACTAACCTTGTATTATAGAATCTATGATGGAACTCTAATTCATTGTTTACCTTTGGTATAATCTAGACTAGTAATGAGGGAAGTCCATGAAGGAGCATGTGGAGCCCACACCAGTGGGGAAATATTAGCCAAAAAGGTATTGTGTACTAGTTATTATTGGCCAATGGTGGAAGTAGACATAGTTGCATATGTGAAGAGGTGTGTCAAGTGTCAGAAGCATGCCAATATAATTTATACTCTAGGAAAGACATTCAAAACATTGACAACAACATGGTCATTCTCAATATGGGGACTTAATCTCATAAAGAAGATTAATCCTACATCTTTCGATGGCCATAAATACATCCTAATTGATACTGAATACTTCACTAAGTGGGTGGAAGCCATTACCCTCACTTACATAATTAGTAAGAAGATATCCAAGTTCATATTCAACCATCTCATATGGCATTATGGCATACCCTTTAACATTATATCTAATAATGGTGGATCATTTAAGAACAAATATGTGAAATCACTTTGTGCTCAATATCACATAAAATAGCATTTCTCTACTGCCTACTACCTACAAGGTAATGGCCAAGCTGAGGCTTCTAGTAAAACCATTATTAATATTCTAAAGAAGATTATCAAAGATGCTAGTTGTAATTATCACTTGCAACTATTTAATGCCTTCTAGGCATATTATACCACATTTCATACTCCAATGGGAGCTATACCCTATTGACTTGTTTAAGGCACTAAGGCCATTCTTCTCATTAAGGTTGAGTTTCCTTCTCTATGAATTTTATGGTAGCAAATTAACTACAATGAAGACTATAGAGTATATCGCTTACATTATCTAGACCTACTTGATGGTAAATGATTGACCACCTTGAATAATATTTAGGCATATCAAAATTAATTAAAATTCCAATACAATAGGTGTTAATAATCATGAATTTGAGCTTGGTGATATGGTGTTAAAGGAGAATCAGAAGAATGCAAATGTTGAAATAAAGAAAAAAGTAAAGTTCTAGCCAAAATGATTATGGCCATATATAGTTGTTGATAACTATGGTTCTGGAACATACAGTCTCATTAGACCAAATGGAGATGAACTTGATGAACCAATGAAAATAATGCACCTCAAATATTTTTACATTTGAGGGACTCAAATTATTGTATACAAGCATCATCTAATTTATGCCATATTATACCCATTATTTTAACTATACCCCTTTTACTTTTCTACCATGCCCTTAACCCTTTGCCAACTTATTATTTTTACCTAAACCCACGTGTCACATTTGGCCTTGGTTCTAATTCATTTTTAATTCAAGCATGTTTAGTGGTTAATGATAGATTCAGTTCTAGAAGTTGTTTTAGAATTAAAAGTTTGAATGGTATTATATGAAAGTAGTATGATAGCTGTCTTGGTAATTGTTTTTTTAATATATCATTACATTCCCACCTTGTGTTACTAATTATAACCACCTATGCGAAAATTATTACCACTAACCCTTTTCCATTATTTCCTAATTATAATTCCTATGGGAAAATTGGGAGAAACAACTTTTGCCATGCATTGGCACATTACCTTGCCATTATTGTTGTCATTTACCTTGTCATTTTCATATGCCTAAAACTTTTTGGTACTTAATCATATGCATTTTATTTAGGCTTACTATAGTGACTTGAAGTCCTGATGGACTATGTAGGCAATGCTTGATTTATGTTGAGTTCATCTCAATCACCCCTTTTTCATGCTCTTGCAATTTTTTAAGTAGATCTAAGCTATGATCTCACCATTTTGTGAGTTGGACCATTTTGTATCTCATAATTCTCAATCTATTTGAGATGCCTATAAAATTACAAAAACATTTAAAATGTTCAAAAACCCCTAAACATTTTTAAAAGACCTAGGAAAATCCTAAAAAAAATACAAAATCATGAAAATTGCCTTAGAATTTTCATGCGAGATGTAAATCCATCAAACTTTTCTAGGATGGACCATTTTATCTATTCAATTTCATTTTTAGACCATCTTAGTCTTTTTCCTCCCATTTTTGGGAGAACTACATCAACCTGAGGTCTGTATAGACTATGTAAGTAGCACCTAGATAGATGGGGTATCTTAGGTTAGGTCAATCATACCTTCCTTTATTTTTCAACTTATTTACCTTAAGGATCTTGAGACTCTTAAATATTTCATAAGTAACCACTTATCATTTAGTTTTTCAATCCTTATTAGCCTTAATTGTAAGCTCTCACCATTTTGTGAGTTAATGTTGTGAGCCCTATGTATTTAAATTTTATGCACTAATGACCACTTGGATCTTATTATGCTATCACCATTTTGTAAGAAATATTTTGTTTGAATGCTTTCATTATTTTTCAAGTAACTATTACCTACACTCTCACCATTTTATGAGTTCACTCTCATTCCAAGCCTTAGATACAGTAGACACTATGAATTATCAATTCAATTCATTTGTGGATACTCATCTTTTATCTTTTAGTGTGGTTTTAACCAAAACCATATTATCTTAATTGTGTAATTTATTTGTGTTGACATTTTCATGATTATGAAACATCATCCCCTCTTTTATCACACAATTTCTATTTTACGAGATCAATCCTATTTTACTCTACAAATCAATCATATTTTCTCTTCATCAATTTTCTTCTATCCCTTATCCTAGGAGAACTACACTTGATTTGAAGTTCACATTGGATATTGTGTCTATGAAACTATGTAGGCAATGTCCACTTGCCTAGTGCATTTGGAGTCAGCTCGGCTACACCTTCCTTTTCTTCTATTCCCCTATTTTATTTATTTTTTTGTTGTCTCTTATAGCTTAGGGGAAAGCTCTGTCATCTTATTTGTGTCATTGTTTTCCTATAGCCTAGGAGAAACCTTGTGCCTTTTTGTTACTATGTTGTTTTACATGTATCATTAATACCTAGCTTAGCGGTCACCTTGTCACCAAGAGTAACATCTCCATTACACATGCACGAATAATTTGTTTTCTATTTATACTAACATTATGATTAATCATTGTTTTTGTATTGTTATTTATTTAGATTAGTTTGTTTGTTTTTTTGTGCTTAGATTAGTTTATTTCCTACATTTTTATTTACTTTGGATTGTGTAGTTATTTTATTTTATTTATAGTTTTGTTTGTTTTATTTTTTATAACTTTGATTCTTTTATATGTCTTTGTTTTTTCTATTTGTTTTGTCTTGTTTATATTATTTGTTGTTTGTGTTCATTTATTTCATTATTATTATTTGTTTGTGTTGTGTTTGTTTGTTATTTTGATTTGTTTATTGGTGTTTTGTTTATCTATATCATTATTTTATTTATTTATTATTGTTTGTTGTTAATTGTTTGTGTTTATTCACATGTTGTTTGTTTATTTGTTTTTTAGTGATTTTTAATTAGTGTTTTGTTGTTTTTTAGTTTTGTTTAGTTTTGTTTCTTAGTTTTTGTTGTTATTAATTTTTATTTGTGTTTTGTTTGTTTTTCTTTATTGGTATTTGTTGTTCATTTGTTTGGTTATTTTTGTATATTTATCATCTTCTTATTTATAGCCTTGATTTTTTTATGTTTGTGTAGTTTGTTTATTTTATTGGTTTTGTTTGTTTATCAGTTTTGTTTGTTTGTTTGTATAGTTTGTTTATATTTTGTTTGTTTTTATCTATCTATTGATTTTGTTTTTTCTTTCATTATTGTTTGTTTGTTTTGTTTTTATTTTGATAATTTTTTGGCCTTTTTATTTTTCAAGTATCCTAAGATTATTACATTTTTTTTATACCTAAGTTTTGATTATCCATATCATGTACTTAGGTTGTGAATTTTTTAATTTAGTCTTACACTTAGTTTATTTGTTATATTTACATCTTGAATTTGATTATTCATATCTTATTCCTAGGTTTTTTATATATACATTTAAATTAATTTTTTCATGCTTAGGGTATATATTTCTATTTTAGTTGTTTTTAACTATAACGCATAATATCACAAGCTAAAACAAAAACATGTACACAAAGTCTATCATAAAAATACAATGGTAGTACTTCTCATATATATCAAACTAGCTAAATACCCAAACACATGCCTGAACCCATGAGTAATAGTCAAGAGTAACAATGATTTATTATATGTTTATATAGACATGCATCTCTAAATAAGCATACATATGATTCATACAACATAATCAAATGATAACCAATAAAACATCTCATAAACATGGCATAAGCAATAAATAAACAGAGCATACATGAGGATTAACATTAAAAATATTAAGCATCCATAATGCTAATCAATTTTAATCAATGCTAAACATGAGATAAACAAGATAATGAGCATGACATCGTGTGTGTGTGTGTGTGTGTGTGTGTGTGTGTGTGTGTGTGTGTGTGTGTGTGTGTGTGTGTGTGTGTGTGTGTGTGTGTGTGTGATATTAATATCATATACATGTACATCAACCTCAAAGGACCCAAAACTAAATGTCAATTTATATCAAATGTCATATATATATATATATCTATATATATATATACACACACACACACACACACACACAAACACACACACACACACACACACACACACACACACACACACACACACACACACACACACACACACACATATGTATGTATGTATGTATATATATAAACATACATACATACATACATACATACATATATATATATATATGTATGTATGTATGTATATATATATATATATGTATGTATGTATATATATATATATATATGTATGTATATGTATATATATGTATATATATGTATATATATATATATGTATATATATATATATGTATATATATGTATATATATATATATATATATATATATGTATGTATATATATATATACATACATATATACATATATATATATCTCATTATGGTGTCTTAAAAATACATCCATATTCCAATATAATGAATACAATGTTGTATGCCAAAACAAAGCCAAAACTATGCCAAAATTCCAAAATGTTAAGGTCTCTATGGTCAACTCTAGCTTTGTGTGTCCATGGGACCTATAGTAAGAGGAGGCCCTAGTGGCCTTGATGGTCATGGTGGTGGTGGTCATGGCTAATGAATAAACTGGACCGAGCACCTATAAAATGAGTCTTAGTTTGAGACCTACCAAATTTGCTCATTATCCTCTATGCATCCTAGATCTCAAATGTAACAATCTATTAAGCCCTAGGCATGGTAGAATCGTAAGCTCACCTATAGTATGATGCCTCATACTTTGCCTAAAGGCACTCCCCAACTATATGCAAAAAAAATTGCATATGTAATGGTTCCATGAGCTATATCTTGCTCCTATCTCATCCTATCAATAGTGGCTAATGCCTGATCTCACTCACTAATGGCCTAATCTCTCTTATCATGAGTTGGCCCTAAACCAAAACCATCCTATCCATATCATCCTTTAGCCAAGATATGTCCAACTGAAGTAGTGTCATATCATCATCTCTCATATCTAAGGTGCTTTGCAAATTAGTCACCTTCCACTATAAACCTAAAATCTCTCACACCTGAGCAAGGATCTCTTACTCTAGCATGCTAGTGTCTCTACTTGTTATATCTATTCTAGAAGGCCTTGATTGGCCTAGATCACTTTTGTGCCCAAAGACCCTACTTGACCTACACTATCCTATGTCACTATAACCACTACCTAATTATTATCAAGTATCATAAATTTTGGACCACCATCTCCATCCCCATCATATCTTTGATTAAAAATTCCATGATCATCATCATCCCTAGCCTCACCACCACTATCCTACCAAGTGATTCCACTACCACTACAAGTCTCAACCTCCATCTCCTCAATGTTTATAGGCACATGTCCCCTAATCATAACCATAATTGTTAGCTTCAAAGGGCACACCTGTACCCACCAATGTATATAAGCTAGAGTGACCCCTAAATTTGTATCTCCTCCTACATAAGCCTAGGAAACCCATGGTAGACTGATGTAGCTAGTTGTGGCCTCAACCCTTAGGATCATAGGAGTATCATAATTAATCTCTCATGTAACATGGGTAAACCATCTCTAACCCTCATGTACATCCTATGTGTATCCAAATTACCTAATTAAATGATTGAGGTAGTACTCCTCTATGATGCAAGACTTTCCCTAATCATAAAACATTTGGTGGTCATAAAATCCATGTACTATCCATCCCTAAACCACTGTAGTTGATATGCAATGTATGGCATCCAATAAAAAATTGTGGTGTTAGGTAATCAAACATCTAACAATAAAATTGGATGTCCCACATGTGACCACACCTATCAACTTTTGTTTGAGCCCAACCATATGCTAATGGATCCTCTATATCCCTTACTTTGTGGATCTAGATTGGTTGCTTGATCAAGATATGTTCACTTCCCTATACCATAAGAATCATACAAGCCCTAATGTCGCATCCACCTTAATACACTATCATGTGTAGATATTTATACAATGATGTCAAGATAGGTTACTCCTAAGAAAATCATGTAAAATCCTCTAGCATGCTTCTCACTACACCATCGAGACCCATATGGAAATACTAGTCACTCTTGTTAGGTAGAAAAATGCCACTAATAATGGGCATAAGGAAAATAAACTCCTGATCAATTAAAACTAGTGGTGACAAATCCCTAGTAGGTAAATCATCTAGTTGAATGTCTATATAAGTCTCTATGAGGTCTATATCAGCCTTCCCATGAAACATGGGGATAATTTATAGCTGAAAAAGTTGTTGAGAATCACCTAATGTTGTGTTGATGGTGTTTAAAATAATCATCATCCATGCATTAATAACTTGAGGATACACCAGTTATTCTCAAGTGTAATAGTAGCCTCTCTAGTAGGAAAGTGAAAGGTAGATGTATCACTATGCCATCATTAAATTAGTACACTCAAGAAAGCTTGGTTAACCCAGATAACTAGCATCTATGCCATGTATTATAAATATAACATCTAAAAGAAGCCAACCATGTTCTTAGTCCATATCTATAAGGTCCATAAATAGTGTGATCATCACTCTCATAATGTGAGAATTTCCAATCACTCCAATAAAAAAATTTAGCATCAACATAAATATATACATCACCTGAACCTAAGCCTAATTGACTCTTTTCTAAAGATTGGACCCCTCTTAGTCCTTGAATCATTTGTTTTTATCTTATAGAATGAATGAATCAAATGTTTTCAATATGGAAAATTTGTCATTTAGGAGATATTGCATGTTTTTTGCTAAAAGTGCCATTTTCATTTTCATAAAAAATGGTGACTTTGCCTAAAAATGGGTGAAATCACCATTTCAATGATTTCCACCTAGTTTTGTCATTATCATTGTTTCTAGGAATGGTGACTTCATGTGAAGTTGCCATTTTTCCTTGTGAAGCTACTATTTTCCCTAAAATTCAAATGGTGGCTTCATCATATTTCATCCTACAACATGTAATAAATGCTAAAACATGAGAATTAATGACAAAATTAAAGTTACTTACCGGTGTATTATTGTGTGGTGGTTGCATGTACTCTCTCACCCACTCTAAAATGTGATGATGAGCTCCTCCATTGTCCATTTTTATCATCTCAATAGTCATAAAACTAGAGATCAAAATCGCAATAGGGATTAGGTGAGAATGAATTGTTTTTCACCTTGCGGGTGAATATATAGCCAAAAAAAATGAATTTTTACCCCTAGGGCCTATAGTTTATTTTGCATGCTCCACGAAGTGTGTTTTTCACATTTATGGTCTATTTTGTGTACCACTCACTCCTATGTGCCTTATATTTTGGTCATATTTTAACCAAACCATCTTTTTGGGCCTCCCTTGAGACTCGTTTAACAACATGATTTTTTAACCTATATCTCATGTTTATTCAAACTTGCATCTTCAAACTCACATTTAGGCTAGAAATGTGTTTATTATCCTTTTCCATCTCATCATAAATCCATTTTATATATTTTTTAATAAGCTACCCTTGTCAATTTTCCCCATTGTGGAAAATTATTCTTTCAATTGATCAATGATATATTCTGGCTTTATAGGGCAAACACGTGTTAAATCAAGTAATTTAAACATTTAAATGATTATAAATTCCTAAGGGTAAATCATTATTTTTTCATCTTATGTTAACAGTTATAGCCTCCTTTGGGAAAATCATTATTTTTAGCTACTCCACCCACCTTTTTAGGGTAACTATTTGTATCCCTAATTATAACCTCCTTTGGGAAAATTAGTGACTCATGTTCTATTCTTGATTATAATTACCTTTGGACAAATCAGTGTTTCCCATTTCAAAACTAATTATAACCACATATGGAAAAATAAGTATTCATCCCACCTCACTACTAGGGAAATTATCTATGCCACTACTTATAATCACCTTTAGGCAAACCAATGTCATACTCTTTGTTACTAATTATAATCACCTTTAGGCAAACCACCTTTGGGAAAATTAGTGACTTCACATCTATTACTATTTATAACCACATTTGGGAAATTTGGTAATTCTACCCCCATAACCATCTAGATCATGTTATTTTCTTCATTTCAAGGGAACATTTGATGACTCTATTGTGTTGCCCACTCCCTTAAGGGAACATTAAGGGATTATTGATCACATTTTGGGGTATGAACTATTTAGATTAACAAAATTTTAAATCTTTGAAATGATGTTACTATGTTTATGTCTCACAATGCCTTCTTAAATAGGGAAAAACTATAGACACTTAATTTTGGCCACTTTCATGCCTAAACTAGGACTCAGCTCAATTTATAGTAAATGACTCAATTTAAGCTTAAAAATCACCTAAACTTCCCAAATTTATCTACAAGGGATTTAATTGCCTATAAATGTGATTAGGCTAGTCTATTTGGCATATTACCTAGTATGCACTAATAACCTAGTTTAGTTTTAACCTTAGTCAATTTATGACCTAGTAATTTGAGACTTATGTCCTATTAAGATATTAATTAAAAATATTTAAAATAATTTCCAAAATCCAAAAAGTAATAAAATAGATTAACTACATTGCAAGTCTTAATTAACTTGCCTAAGTCAGAATTTAAATTCAAATTAGTGAATTTCATTTACCAAAAAAGGATTTTTTAGCCAAATATGATGTCAAAGGTCAAAGGAGCTACTAAAGTGATTTATTATTTCCTAAATATTCCTAAAATTATGAGTCACACCTCACAAATATCTAAAGTGAGTTTTCATGCCTCATAAATATTTCAAATTGAAGTGTCAAGGTTTCATGAGTGCTTTGACCCAACCTAGGGTTAGCCTAACTCAACCTAGGTTATTTTAGACTCAACCAAAGTTAGAATTTAACCTAACTTCCCTAGGGTTAGAGTTAGTTTTTAGAGATATAAATACAAGTGCCCACACCATATGCCAATAATATTTTGTGTGTAAGGTTATTCTAGTGGAATACCTTCAATAATCCTTTGAGAGTAGGGTTATAATATTCATTTTATGCCAAGCTTCACACCAAGCCACAAGTGACCATTGGAGAGATGCTACTACCTTGGAAGAGAATTTCTAGAAGAATCTAATCATCATAGACTGAGCACAAACATAATTATGATAATAAGTAAGCATCAAATTTGACAAAGGAGGTAACTTATTTGTGTTGTTTTTATCTCTATTTTTTGATCTTGCTTATTATGTAATGTTATCCCTAGTTCTTAGGTAAGATTTTTTAGTCCTAGTGTATTTTTATAATCGATTTTTGTCATTTTAACTAACAAGAGACTATTCTACATTTTGTTTACTCTTCAAACACCTAAGATACAGCATATATAACTTGAAACAAGGTTTTAAATTGTTTACAAACATCTTCTTTCATTCAATTTAGATCTTGAATTGATAAGGCTAGTGAAGGCTTCAAAGACTACAGAGCTCTTTTTGAGTTTCCATGAGATAATCATCAAGTTAAACTTATAGATCACTTGGATAAGTTCTATATAGCTTAAATAAATTTAACCAATGCATATTTGACTTAAATTTGTCTAAAAAGATGTAATTTCTTAAAATTACCTTTTTGTTACTAGTATGCCTAATAAGGCCTAATGGAACTTGAATGAATATTTTGTTGATGGTTAAAAGTCATTCTATGGTGATAACCCTAAATCAGGGTTTTCAAGGTTTCTAGATAGGTTGAGAGCAATAATAATTTCTCTCGGAGCGTTTTAGAGGGTTTAAAGACCTAAAATTTAGTGTGAAGGTCTACAACATCAATGACACCAAACTTATAATATTTATGATGGAAATCTACAACATCAATGACACAATATCATGTAATTAAATACCCATACCCATGTTTCACTTTTACAATCTTGATACAAATATGACTTGTAAATACAAAACATATCAGCTTATCCAATTTCCTTTATACTTGCTTGAAAAGGCTAAATTTATCCAAATACCATTGCTTGGATTATTAGGTCTTTCAAGAATACAGAATTAATTTTTAATATGCATGAAGTTTCAATAGCTTATTAACATCATATGAAACTTGAAATGATATTTCAAAACAATTTACAAATACCTTCTTTACTTCAAACTAGAACTTAGCTTCAAATGGCTTGTGAAAGCTATAAACATTCAAGCTCAAATTGAAATTTTCATGAAATGGAATTCAAATAGATATTTTATATCATTATATATATTTCTTATAACATGAAAAAGTCCATTAATGCACTTTTATCCTTTAGTTAGGTTTATGGAGGCCAAAATGATTCAAAACTACATCTTTATACTAGTATGCCTAATAAGCTTAATGAATTTTGAATGGATGGATTATAAAATAAATTAAATGAATTTTATATATTTATAACAATTCCACATTATCCAATTTATAACATATAAATTTTGATCTTAAAATGTCCTACAACCCCAATTGTCCAAAAAACAAAATTGTCTTAGGAGACTAGAAGGCCTAGAAAGAGGATTTCAATCCAAATTGATCCCAATTTTTTTTTCATTATTTTTTTAATATTTATTCATCCCAATTACATCTTATACAATATAAATACCAAACCTCATGAACTTATAAGGTCTCTAACTCATTCAAGAAGCCAAACATGGCTAAAACTAGACATTTAAGCTTTCATGCAGACTATATTTTGACAAGATATCCATTGATATCCAACTAATGAATATATAATTAGACTCATTATATTAATGATTAAAATTCCCACATACTATCAAAATTTCATATTTTTTCTCTATTTTAAATTTGAGTCATGTTCAAATTATTATTCATGCCCTAGTTCTCTTTTTACACAAGTTGAGGGCTCTTTATTTTACTTTTTTTAGATGTTGTAAGTGGTTTAAAGACTCCAAATTTGATGTAAAGGTATGTTAAAACATTAATTATCTTCCCATAATCTTATACTGGTAATATAATCCCTTTTTATGTAAGAAAACATGAATTCTCAAATAGTAGAATATAAGAAAATAGGGTTTCTTATTCTCATACAAACCAGAGAGCTCCCAAATTGACTTTTAAAGCTTTGTAAGTATTTTAAAATATAAATAAAACATACTCGAGGAATTTTAAACCTTTTTACACCTTAAAAACTTCATTATAACTTTTTTTTAATGTGAATCTAATTAACCAAACTTATTTCCAAAAATTCTAAGTTATTAATACTCTGTTTTGATAACTCTTAAACCCAAATAGTGAATTATATCAATTACCAAATGTAAAATCTTGTATCATACACATAAATACTTAATTAGGAGGAGAACTAAATAATAATATCATGAAAATTTATCTTCTTGATATACAAATATCATAAAATTAAGAAACACAATCTACCTTGGAACTTGTATAAGATCTTGAAAGTGAAGTGTGAACATATCAAGGATTAAAACACTATTATTCCATACCTTAAAATCTATTCAAGGAATAAAAAAATCATATTGAAGGAAATAAATTTTATTTGATGAAAACATAATGAATTACAATCTTCTTTTTCTTCTTCCTCCTTCTATTCTCCCATCCTCTCCTTATTGATTTAAACACTCCTCTTCCATGTAAATAATTACATTATGAAAGTCTAAAGACTTGAAAGAATACCTCCTTCACTCTATCATTACTCTTATCTATCTACCCATATTATTTTCTTTATTTTTATCCCTTATATTATTCAATATCATATCCTCAAACAACTTGTGTAAACATAGGCTTATCGATAGCTAGATAGCCTAAATTCTCTCAATATCCTTATATCATGCTAATTTTATATTATCCAACCTAGTATCCTTTCTATAAGGTGAATTATAAGTATTTTTCACCTTGGAATAGATTAGAAACCTTTTTTTTACAACATGTCATTGACCGTATAGATCATTACATAAGGTCCTACCCTTTACAATTGTTCCTCAAGGCTTATAGGCCTCCTTTAACAATGCAAACATTAAAATGTAAGGTTTTGGAGGGAAAACCTATTATAAACAACTAAGAGTGTCCACATGGACTAATGACAACTTAAACATTATCAAGACTGATTAATCAACACAATCATATACAAACATGCATAGAATAATATGTACATGATTACAAATGTGTTTTTCTAGATGTCCATGCATCAATAAATACATCTTTGAAATTGATCACAAATCCACTTACATCACAAATCCAAATTGATATGTAATAAAATGTAAATGAAACAAGTAAATAATAAATATCACATGTAAATGTAAAATATACATAATGATGAAACACCTAACTTAGAGGAAAATATGGATTTTTTTAAACCCCCATATGAAGTAATAATGATCACTAACCAATAATATGTGTAAACATTAAATTATCAAAATAGAAAATACACATAGGTAAAAGAAGCTTATTTTTTGAATAATATATATGTTTATATTCAAAGCTCTATGTCATAATTCAACATAAGCAATAGGATATATATCAAGAAAAATGTAGAACATAACATGGACATATAAAAAATTCACCATATATATGCATACAATGTGGGCTACATCATCATACATAATTGATTATGCCTAAAATTAAACCCCTGGCACAACAACTAGCTCTCTTGTTCCTCATTGCCTTCAAATAAATTATTCTTTGTTACCATATATGTAGATCCAGGGGTGTTAAATACCTCAATATGAGGAGAGACTCTCATCTTAGCATGTGAGTGTTCAAATGTTTGATCCATATCCTCTAAAAATTGTCATGTCTACACAACATATGAAATATTAAATTTAATGCATTAAAATTATATATTGTTCAAATGATAAATTTTTCAAGAGTAAAATTTTGAAAAATGATTCTAGACTCATTATATTCCATCTAAATGGTTGTTTAGGATGCAAGACCGCATATACACCCATGACGGAGAATCCTATGGAGCATACATATATCGTTAGATCTAGATGTGCATACATTTATGTAAATATGACATAGAATATCATTTCCTAAATCTAAAAAATAATTTTACTATGTGTTCTCACCAATCTCTATCCCTGAATCATGACCTACTACAGAGATAGTGGATCCTCAAATGTAACTCAAACATTAGGTAAACCTTATTGTCATCCATGATGGGTGCCCATAGCATCCTTCATCATCTATAAAACTAATAAATGAATAATTTATGAATCCAATGAGAATTATAAAAAATATATGACTATAATATATATCTTAAAACATATTTTTTTGTTCAAGGGATAATAAATATACATGAATAAATATGTAATTTGAAAGTTTCCAACCAAAGTATAGGATACATCGATGCTAATTGTGGCCTCTACAATAGAATAAAGGTCAATTGAACTACCCAAAATATAGCTAATCATCTATACAAACAAAAAAAATCAATCAAATAAATAAATTAGTCAATTAAGTAAATGCATACCAAAAAATAAACTTAATATTCTTTTACAAACATAAATAAACTATAATTAAAATTAAACTCGTGTATCAAATATAGATGGTGGAGTAGATAACTCCTCCACAATAGGCTAATGTATCCTAAGAGGAGTGGATGAAGGTACTATAATTGGAATAGTGTCTAGCATGCTACTATCATTCATTGTTTAAGAATCTATAGGTGATGTATGATCTAGCATGCTAGTCTCTTGAGGTCCTAAAACAATAATAAAAGGAATACACTCAGGCGTCCTAGTGTCCTTAGGTACTAAAGGAACTATATATGGAATATAATGAGAAGTAATGGCATCCTAGGACACTGAAGCAACTATTTATGACATAAAATGTTGGGTACTAGTATGTTGTATAAAGGTAGGTCTAATATCCATATATGTAGTCTATGTATGGCATACCTGAATAAGAGGTCCCATACATTTCGTCCTACATGATGTGAAATAATGCACATGAACTGTAACATGAGTATAAGGAGGAGGGACACTAACGCCAAAACCAATACCACCAAAACCACTATAACCACTATCATTACCACCAACACCACTACCACTAGCACTAATACCTCTAATAGATGTCTCACCACTTGTAGGTTGAGCATAAATATTTAATGCATGCATATCATGGTCAATCATAACTTGTGTAAAAATTATACCTACCTTCAAGGGTTAATAGTTTCAAAAGACTAATAATGGAGTGATCATAGTTTTGGTGCTTGAAGTATAGCTACTTATATACACACTTTTGGTGCTTGCATTATGTGATTGATTAAAACTATACTTGCCTCAAGGGTGATTGATTGCCTCAAGGGTACCCAAAATTATACTTCTATCCAATTTTAAGACTTTCAAAGCAGATCAAACATGGAAGTGAACTCAAAGAAGCTAAAGAGTCATTTCACAACCTCCCACATGTGCCACAACACTTGCATAGGTTGTATAACTACTAAAACTTCCTCTTTTATAACTATTTTCTTGATCTAGCTAATACCTTCAAGTTTTTTAGTTAGTAATGACATGATTGATAATAATATGACATGAGGGATGTTGAGGGATAATTTATAACACTTGTCTACCAAGGTAAACCATGCAACCTTCATTAATGGCCCAAATATGACCTTAAGTGACATGGAATGCCTTAGGACTAAAATTAACTATGACCATGGTTAATAACACATCAAATGACATCAAAAGGACAAAGACACACCCTATTACATCCTAATAGACCCCTATATCAAGTTTTCTACTATAAGGGGTTGACCTATTTTGACTTGGTCAAAATAGTCAACACTAACCAATCTACTAACTCCTCTTCTCTCTTTCCACTTTCTTCCATCTCTTTTAATAATCTAAAAATGGTAGTTTATGCACATGCTCACTAATTACCCATTATATAAAAACTTTAATGACTTTCTTGATTTCTCACCTTTTTTACATGAAAATTTGATTAAATGATTAAAATTTAGTATTTAAAATTTGAATTAAAAAAAAGTACTAAAGAACAAAGACAATCCACAAATTGAGTTGATAATGAAGTTCACCCAAAATTGGGATACATCTCTATGTTCATTTAAAGGTTAAAACAATAAATTAAAATGATGTAAAAATATCATTTTTTACATCAAATATTCCCACTAAGGGGTTCTCTATCTTCAAAAAAGTGTCTAATGTCTCTAGGAAGTTTGGCTCTAGATCTGGCTCTTCTAGACTATCTCTTAGTTGTCTATCCCAAAAGAGGAGTTACACAAGTTCATTGTCATCTGTTTCAAAGGTCTATGCAATGGCTCTTGGCCTGTAATTGTTACTCTATCAAGATAGACATACAAACTTGATTTTCTCCCAATAAGGGGCTTAAAGTTCCTTGTAATGTCTCTAAGAGGTTTGTATAATGAGATCTTGGCCTTTAAGAAACTATTCATGTAATATCAAACATATAAACTTTGTTATTTCCTCTTTTTCTCAATTCTCTCAATAAGAGGATCTTTATATAAAAATAAGTGTCTAATATCCTCTAATAAGTTTGGCTCTAGCTCTAGCTCTTTCAAACTATTTCTTGATTGTATCTACCAAAGTAGGGGCTACATAAGTTTGTTTCAATTTCTCTTAAAAGTTTATGCAATGGCTCTTGGCCTATATTGCTACTCTAGTAAGATAGAAATACAAACTTGTTTTGGCTTACTATAATGGGATTAAAGTTCCCAGTAATGTCTTTAGGAGATCTGTACAATGGGTTCTTGACCTTTAATGTGATACTCTTATAATATCAAACATAGAAACTTTACTTTCTCCTATTATTTGCCTTTACAAGGGATTTAAAGCTTACAACCTTTCTTGTGTGATGTTAATTACAATATTGAGCCTTTTATAGTGTTTCCAAGTCCCTTAATTTATGGGTTAAATCCTTATCCATTTTTCATAAGGTTAGGGATTCAAATCCCTTGGGAATATGCCTCATATCCTTTGTTTTTAGCAAGAAATCCTAAAATTAAGGTATAAATACAAAGACTTACTTTTGGTTTGCCAAATATGGTCTATCTTTTTTAGCCTTTAAAATATGCCAACTGAGGTGTGGGGATCAAGCCCCACTCTAAATCCCATGAATTAGCTCATGAGGAGGCTTTTTTGGTGTTTTGGATAATATTTTATCCCTATTTATTGAGGATAACAATCAAAAGTTGTTTAAGAGATAAACTTCATCCCTTGTAACTTGGTCATGATACCATGTATTACATCACAATTTCCCTAGAAATTGTATCACTTGGTGGAGCTTTGTGAATGACATATTGAAGGTTATGATTGGTCCCTGTGTTAGGTTGTACAAGTCTAATTAGTTGATGGTGTCAACACTCTATTATTTTTTCCCTATTTATTGTCACCTTCTATAGGACCTAAATTTCACATATGATGTATGTTTTACCCCATTAAAATTGTGTTAGAAATCACTCAAATATCTCTTTGATGTGTGGATAGTTTTGGGAAGATTTGAGATCATATGATTTGGTCACTAGTGAAGATCCTATTAGATCACTCTTTCCCACTAAAAATATTGTATACCACCAAAAATCTAATTATTTCCTCTCTCTTCTATCAATAGTAACCTCTTCCTACAACTCATAAAGTAATTGAATAGAAAAATCAATAGAAGGAACTATTCTCACCTTTATTCCTGATCATGGGAGACTAACTTTATTTCTCTCTCTTAAAGATTGACTATCCAAATAGAAACCTACAAAAATAGGTTAAGAGAGTCCATAACTCCCTCTTATATCTACCAAATTACCTTATTTCACTCTTGGTGTCTTGGTCTTTTTCTTGGTAGATTCTCTCAACCACTTCAATGTACTTCTCGTAGGCTAAGGTGAAGCTCTGCCATTAAGAGACTTTTTTTACATTCTCTTTGTTTCTCAACATTATCAACAAGGGAAGAAAATTACATTACATAGTAATTAAGTGGTGTTATAATAGGTAACCACTTATAAAATTTTCCCTTATTTGGTTCTTATAATTGAATGCAATAAACATGGATTATAAACATAATTCCATTTACAAGCATTGCCCAAATTTGGGTCTTTATAACATGTGCATATAAATAATTACACATACATTAAAATAAAATATTTCAATGGAATAAAATGAATTTCAACGTGTATCCAAAAATAAATAGTGATCTTATTGGGTTATATTCACCATGGAAGCACTTCTCATGTTGATTTCATGTCACTTCATCTCCCTTTTAGAAGAACACTTCAGCCTATCAACATTTCTCTCTACTGTTGTCTAACTTGGAGACCATTGTTTTAGAATTATCTCTCAATGGAGTGAATTTTTACCCATATTTCAAAATTATACAAGAGATGGTAGTAAAAACATGCTAACATTAATGTCAACATGAACATGAGAATACATAATATAAAATTATACAACCTCTTATAATAAATTTCTCATAATGCGCTTCTCATCTTTAGATGGTTGCTCCATATTCACCATCAATGAGTAATCTACCTCCATACCTTCTCATACAAATGATTAGTTTCATTCATGATTCTTAAATAATGAGAACCCAAAAATTGATTTGGAGGTGCTATATAAGCATGCTAATCTAAGATATGCAAATATGATATACATGAAACCAAATAATCTCTTACCAATCCAATCTAGTGTATTTTCCTCTTTGGTTTACTACCTCTTGATGAGATGTTTTATGGATATATGGGCTTCTTCACAAGTTGCCTCTTGGACTATTGGTGCTTGACCAACTCTTTCATGTGTCACCTCTTTTTTTTTATGGGTTTAACCAAACTCCTTACTTTTAGGTGCTTTCACAACTACCTTCTTGTCTATATTTGGATGAAGTTGATGAAGTTTCCAACATTTATCAACCCAATGGCCACTCATTACAATGAAATAATTCTTGCCCATTTTCTTAAATAATAATCCCTTCTTGTCATTCTCAACATTTTCGCTTAAAGAGTGATCTTTACAATGAGTCTCCTTCCTCTTAAAGAATATGGAATTCATTAGGATGGACTTTCTCTTCCAACACATGGCCACACAATGGTTATTAATTCCACACAAAGAACATGGATATGCATACCAAAATTATTATGTTATAGATAAAACCTTATAATAATCAAAGTAAATATTGGAATACTTATGTTTTACATACCATTTAGGTTATCCTTTGTGCAATTCTGATGAGGGGAAGATGTGTTACCTCATCCTTTGGTATGTTAATCTTTCTTTGGAGATGCTTTGCATTTTTTTTGGATATTTTTCCAATGATTGAAAGGTTATCCCTTTCTTGATTCTAACTTTCATTCACTCTTATCATTATAGAGTGATGGTGTGCCATCTCTTTGTATGGGTTATTTTTATAGAACTATGGTTTGGGATCTTCTCTTGAAGATTCTCTTGCTTCAATTTTCTTGGATCATTCTCAAACTTCTCCTTTGACACTAACATATCCCAAACATACATAACAAGGTCTTTCTTTAACCTCTATGGGATTACTCATTCCTTGGCCATTAATGTCAAAGTCTATTTCTATCAAAATCCATCTTGGTTAGAAACTTAGAGCCTATACCCTAAGTATACTTCTCAAATTCATTGAAATAAGCATCTACATCTTGATAGGAATAAATAGAACATGATGAATTACTTATTGTTTATACCTTAGTCATGGTATCTACATCTATGCTAAAAGATGTTCTCCTTTACATGGTAGCCTCTTCTTTCTCCTCCACTCCTTTACCATTCTATAACTTTACAAAACTCTCTTCCTTTATTGCCAACTTGAGTTACTACGCTTGAATGATTTACATGATAAATTCTCCATGGAACATTAATTGATCTTATAAATCTTACTTCTCATCCTCCAAAGAATATAATCTTCATATTAATTAGAGTTTTCCTCCTAAGTCTATCAGTTTATACTTTTAAGTTCCTTAAGCCTTTCTTTCTTTAGAGCTTTGCCCATGGTTGTAATTTTGCAACCAAGAAACCTACACTTTCAAACTATAAATTGAATAAATGAAAGAATACTAAAACAAAGCATGAAAAGCATTAGCATCCTTTTGTAAAATTTCTTTGATACCAAACTTGATCCAAAAATGGTAGTTTATGCATATTCTCACTAATTACCCATTATTTGAATATTTAATGACTCTCAATTTCTTGTATTTTTTACATGAAAATTGGCTTAGATTATTAACATTAAATATTTAAAAATTGAAATTAAAATGCAAGTACTGTAGAACAAAAACAATCCACAAATTGAGTTGATAATGGAGTTTACCCAAAATTAAGCTACATCTTCATGTACAATAAAAGGTTAAACCAATAAATTAAATTGATAAAAAAATACCATTTATTATATTAAATTCTCTTAATAATGGCCTTTTAATTTTCAAATAAGTGTTTGATGTCCTCTAGGAAGTCTGGCTCTGACTTTGTATCTTTTAGACTATCTCTTGTCTCTCCCAAATGAGATACTACACAAGTTATTTGTAATGTCTCTAAGAGGTTTGTGCAATGGCTCTTTGTTTGTAATTGATACTCTAGAAATATAGAGATACAAACTTGATTTATCTCTTGAAAAGGGGCTCAAAGGTCCATGTAATGTCTCTAGGAAGTTGTGTAATGGGATCTTGGAGTTCAATATACTCCTCTTTTTCTCAATTCTCCCAATAATGGGTTGTTGATTTGAAAACAATTGTCAATGTCCTCTAAGAAGATTGACTCTAGATCTAGCTCTTTTAGATTATCTCTTTCTTGTCTCTCCCAAATGAGGGGCTACACAATTTCATTGTAATATCTCTCAAAGGTTTGTGTAATGGCTCTTGGCCTATAATTTCTAGTCTATAAAGATATAAATGCAAACTTGATTTATCTCCCAATAAGGGGAAAAAAGTTCCTTGTAATGTCTCTAGGCGGTTTGTGCAATGGGATCTTGGTCTTAGTTGTGTTACTCTTTTAATATCAAATGTATAAACTTTGTTTTCTCCTCTTGCTCTCCTTTACAAGGGATTTAAAGCTTACAAGCTTACTTGTGTGTTGTTAACTATAATATTGAGCCTTTTATATTGTTTCTAAGGCCCTTTATTTATGGATTAAATCCTTATTGTTGGGGATCAACCAACAATAGATTACACTTTTGAAAGCAATAAACGCGGAAATAAATCAGATTGACAAGTAATTAGAATGAGATAATAGCAAGAACAAGAGATACAAGAAACCACCCTAAAAACTTGTATTAACAAACTCTTTACAAAAGGAATACAATTGAAGAAACTTCTTTCTTCCACACCTCTCCTAGATGTATAGATCTCTCACTAGATCTCTATTCCTCAAGAGCTCTCTCTCTCAAGAACAATCAACTCCAACAAACCTAGATTGATTCAATTCTATACTGTTCTTCACATACAATGAATTACAATAATTCACAATGACTACTACCATTACAATAAGCTAGGAAGATCTAATTCTACATATAGAATTAGGAGACTTGAGCATGCACTTCCAACAAACAATTAAGCCACTTGAACAAGGGCTCTAAAAATAGTGTTACTAATAATAGAGACACAAGCTTGAGACTACAACTCAAAATCATCATGCAAACACTCGCTTCTATCCACAAAAATAGCTTTTTGGACACGCAGGTAACCGACGTCGGTTCCTGCTGCTTGTCTGTGACCACCATCGGCCAATCCTCTGCCGATGTTGGCATCTCTGTAACTGCTCCTGACCAACGTCAGTCTCTCCTGACTGATGCCGGTGTCTGTGTAGACCCAAAACTGATAATGTATGCTCCTTGGTGAAGCTTTTAGCTCCACACCCTAACAATCTCCCACTTGGAGATAAACAGTTGCACCAGTACCTATACAGCAACATCTTCTAGCTCCTCCATCTTCAACTCAATCATGAAGACCAACAGAATTTGAATGAAGATTCAACTTCTCCTTTATAACTGGCTTGGTTAACATATCAGCAGGATTCCTATCTGTATGGATCTTCTCTAGTTTCAACTCACCATCTTCCAATACCTGTCGTATGAAGTGATACCTTAGCTGTATGTGCTTTGTTCTTGAATGAAAGGCTGAATTTTTAGCCAAATAGATTGCACTCTGACTGTCACTATAGAATCTGTAACTCTCATTCTCCCTACCAAGCTCATCCATGAACCGTGTCATCCATATCATCTCTTTGCTAGCCTCTGTGGCTGCAATATACTCTGCTTCTATAGTTGACAAGGCAACAACCTTCTGCAACTTAGATATCCAGCTAACCACCGTTCCACCTACAGTGAAAACATAACTTGTAGTGCTCCTCCTGCCATCTAAATCACCTACCATATATGAATCTACATAACCATGTAGAGAAGTATCTGAACCTCCATAGCACAAGTGCCTACTGCTGGTTCCTCTCAGATATCTAAGGATCCACTGAACTGCTTTCCAATGTTCCTTACTTGGATTGGCCATATACTTACTTACCACTCCCACTGCTTGGGCAATATCTGGTCTAGTACACACCATTGCATACATCAAACTTCCTACTGCAGAAGAATATGGAACCTTACTCATGTACTCTACCTCATCATATGAATTAGGACATTGTTCTTTACACAACTTAAAATGTCCAGCCAAAGGTGTGCTTATCGGTATAGCATCCTGCATATTGAACCGTTTCAACACCTTGTCCACATAATCTTCTTGAGACAATATCAACCTGTGATTTTTCTTGTCTCTCTTAATGCTCATGCCAAGGATTTTCTTTGCTGCTCTCAAATCCTTCATAGCAAACATTTGAGCTAATTTCACCTTAAGCTCAGAGATATCCTGCATGTGAGATCCTGCAACCAGCATATCATCTACATACAACAATAGAATAATATATCTACCATTATCAAATCTCTTGAAATACATACAATGGTTAGATTGACACCTACTGTAGCCATGCTCAGTCATAAACCTATCAAATTTTAAACACCATTGCCTAGGAGCTTGCTTGAGGCCATACAAGCTTTTCTTCAATCTGCACACAAACTTCTCCTTACCCTTGACCTCGAATCCTTCTAGCTGTTCCATATATATTTCCTCATCCAAATCTCCATGAAGAAACGTTGTCTTAACATCTAGCTGCTCAAGATGCAAATCCTCAAAAGCAACCAAAGACAATACAACCCTTATAGAAGTCATTTTAACAACAGGAGAAAAAATCTCACCAAAGTCAATACCTGGCTTTTGTGCAAATCCTTTTACCACCAATCTGGCCTTATATCTCATCTATCCATTCTCACCTTCTTTCAACCTATAGGTTTATCTGTTCTTGAGTGTTCTCTTACCAGCTGGCAATTCAACCAAATCCCATGTTTGGTTCTCTCTTAAGGACTCCAACTCCTTAACCATGCCATGCTCCCACTGACTCTTGGACTCCACCTGTATTACTTCTTCAAAACTCTCTGGTTCTCCACCATCAGTTAGCAATAAATAAAATAAAGAAAGAGAATATCTAATTGGAGGCTTACTCACCCTTTCTAACCTCCTGATGGGTGTCTGAGACTTGTTCACAACACGCTGTCCACCCAAATTCTCTGACAGTGACCGATCTCGGTCACCTCCAGACCTATTACTGGCCGACGTCAGTTCTGTCTAACCAACCTTGGTGCCTGTCCTATTGACGTCAGTCTCTATACGGCCGACACCAGTTTTTGTACTGTCGATGCCGGTTCCTAATCTGCCGACATCGGTCTCTGTGTTTTCCTGCAAGTGATTATTTCTTTTTCTCGCAAGCTCATCTTGGACTTTCACCTCATCTTATTCACCATTGCTCTGCTCAGATTGATTCAGCTTCCTTAGCTGATCACAATACATCACTCTTTCATTGAAAACAACATCACAGCTCCTGATTACCTTGTTAGTTTCTAGATTCCATAATCTGTAACTAAAATCATCTGAGCCATAGCTAATAAACGTGCACCTCATAGACTTAGCATCAAGCTTCTTTCTATTTTCTTTATCTATGTGCACAAAGGCTTCACAACCAAAAACTTTGAGATATGAAAGATCAACCTTTTTAACTATCCATGCCTCTTCTGGGATACCACCATCCAGAGCTGTAGAGGGTCCTCTGTTAATCAGGTACACTGCAGTGTCAACAGCTTGTGCCCAAAACTGTAAGGGCAAACTGGCATGCAATCTCATACATCTTGCATGCTCCATTATTGTCCTGTTCATCCTTTTAGCAATTCCATTCTACTGAGGTGTCCTTGGAACCATCCTTTGCCTATGGATTCCATGCATGTAACAATAATCTCTAAACTTATGACTGCAGAACTCACCACCATTGTCTGATCTCAGGCATTTTAATCTTTTACCTGTTTCATTCTCAACCATAGCTTTCCAAATCTTAAAAGTCTCAAATACATCAGATTTTCTTCTAATACAATAGATCCATACCTTCCTTGTAGCATCATCTATGAAAGATACATAGTACTGTGATCCTCCAATGGAAGCAACCTGAGTCGGTCCCCACACGTCTGTGTGAACAAGCTCCAACTTATGCCTCTTCTTAGTAGACCCAGTCTTGAGAAAACTAACCCTTTTCTATTTTCCAAATACACAGTGCTCACAAAACTCTAGATCTATGCCTTTTAAATCTGAAAGCATACCTTTGGATTTAAGAATTGACATCCCCTTCTCACTCATGTGGCCAAGCCTTGAGTGCCACAATTTAGCATCCACATCTAAAGTAGATAATACAGAAGGAGATTTGTTAGTAACACAATTACACAAATAGAGAGTACCTTCTCTCTTACCTCTGGCCATAACAAGTGCACCCTTGGTCACCTTCCAAGATTCTGCTGTGAGAGTTACTGTACAACCCTCATCCCCTAACTTTCCTACAGAAATCAAATTTCTCTTCAAGCTAGGAACATGCATCACATCTCTCAACACCCATGTGTTGTTATTCTGCATCTTCAGCTGCACTTTACCTTTGCCAATTATTTTACAGGGCTCATCATCCCCTAGATACACTATTCCAAAATCTCCATGGATATAGTCACTAAAATATTCCCTGTTAGGGGTAGCATGAAAAGATGCACCAGAATCTAATACCCAAGATTCTATATTATTATGCAGAGAGAAAATTAAAGCATCTTGTGCAATACCTACAACCTTGGCTTCTTCCTTTCCTTCGTGCTAATTGTCCTCCTTAGGTTTTGACCAACAATCTCTGCTTATGTGCCCCATCTTTCCATAATTCCAGCATTGTGGCCTTCTGCCATTTCTAGATTTAGATCTGCCTTTCCCCTTAGATTTGGATCTTGATCTGCCTTTCTTGCTCTTCTCTTTCTGCCTTCCCCTGCTCTCAAAACTTAAAGCGTTCCCAGATGCCTCTTATATGCTTTTCTTGCATATTTCCTCATTCAAGATAACGCTAACAACATCCTCTACTTTCAAAATATTTGATGCAGATGCAATATTACTTACTGCCATTACTAGGCCATGCCAGCTTTCAGGCAAAGAACATAATATTAAAAAGCTTTTATTTCATCATCAAACACTATATTCACTAAACTTAATTGATTCACAATTCCATTGAAATCATTCAGATGAGTAGAAACATATCCACCTTCATTCATATGCAAATTAAATAACTGCTTCATAAGATATACCTTATTGGAAGCTGAGGGTTTTTCATACAAATTTGCTAACGTAGTCATCAACTCTACCGTAGACTTTGCCTGTGATAGATTAGATATCACAGTGGATGCTAGACTCAGTCTTATAGACCCCAGAGCCTTTCTGTCAAGAACTTCCCATTCTTCATCGTCCATGTCTTTGGGCTTCTTTGCAACCCCACCTAATGGTAAGTAGAGATCTTTCTGATACAGATAATCCTCTATCTGCATTC
Source organism: Torreya grandis (assembly GCA_037957365.1). Taxonomy (NCBI): domain Eukaryota; kingdom Viridiplantae; phylum Streptophyta; class Pinopsida; order Cupressales; family Taxaceae; genus Torreya; species Torreya grandis. The sequence goes on from JARHVA010000416.1 coordinate 744,572, forward strand.
TCCAGTGTTGGTAATTTTTGCCATTAACTTTTCTATTCTCAATTTACTTTCATCTGCCATTGCTTCTCCCACTCAAATAGAAATCCCTGCAGAAACCCCTATGAGAACCTGTAATCAATACACACTACATAGATTTGAACCACCTGTTAGTGAACCTGAGCTCTGATACCACTTGATGGATATCAAGCTCTGAACCTGCAACCTAGGCTCTGATACCACTTGTTGGGGATCAACCAACAATAGATTACACTTGTGAAAGCAATAAACATGGAAATAAATCAGATTGACAAGTAATTAGAATGAGATAATAGCAAGAACAAGAGATACAAGAAACCACCCTGAAAACTTGTATTAATAAACTCTTTACAAAAGGAATACAATTGAAGAAACTTCTTTCTTCCACACCTCTCCTAGATGTATAGATCTCTCACTAGATCTCTATTCCTCAAGAGCTCTCTCTCTCAAGAACAATCAACTCCAACAAACCTGGATTGATTCAATTCTATACTGTTCTTCACATACAATGAATTACAATAATTCACAATGACTACTACCATTACAATAAGCTAGGAAGATCTAATTCTACATATAGAATTAGGAGACTTGAGCATGCACTTCCAAAAAATAGTTAAGCCACTTAAACAAGGGCTCTAAAAATAGTGTTGCTAATAATAAAGACGTGAGCTTGAGACTACAACTCAAACTCATCATGCAAACACTCGCTTCTGTCCACAAAAATAGCTTTCTGGACACGCAAGTAACCGACGTCAATTCCTGCTACTTGTCTGTGACCACTGTCAGCCGATCCTCTGCCGATGTCGGTGTCTCTGCAACTGCTCCTGATCAACGTCGGTCTCTCCTGACTGACGCCAGTGTCTGTGTAGACCCAAAACTGATAATGTATGCTCCTTGGTGAAGCTTTTAGCTCCACACCCTAACACTTATCCCTTTTCTATAATATTAGGGATTCAAATACCCTTGGAATATGATTTATATCCTTTATTTTTAGTAAGAAATCCAAAAATTAAGGGACAAGTACAAAGTCTTACTTCTATTTTCCAAATATGGTGTAGCTTATTTTGGGGCCTTTAAAATAAGCCAAGTGAGGTGAGGGGTTCTATCCCCACTCAAAATCCCACACATTAGCTCATGATGAGGATTTATTAGTGTTTTGGATAGTGTTTTATCTCACTTTGGTGGGCATAACAATCAAAATTTGTTTAAGAGATAAACTTCATCCATTGTAACTTGATCATCAGACCATGTATTACGTGGAACTTTACTTGGAACTCATATCACTTGGTGGAGATTTTTTAATGCCATGTTGAAGGCTATGATTAGTCTCCATGTTAGGCTATATAAGTCGGTTAGATGATGATGTCAGCATTATGTCATATTTTCCCTATTTGTTTCCACCTTCAACATGCCATAACTTATACATATGATGTCTATTTGACCTCATTCAAATTACGTTGGAAATATCTCAAAGAGTTCTTCAATGTGTAAATAGTTTTGGGAATATTTGAGACCATATAATTTGGTTGTTAGTGGAGATCCTCATAGATCACTCTTTCCCACTAAAAAACTTTTGGACCACCAAAATTTTGATTCATTCCTCTCTCTTTTGTCAAGAACAACTTCTTCCTTCAACTCATCAAGTAATTCATAAGGAAAATAAATAGAAATAACTATTTTCACCTTGATTCATGATCATAAGAGGCTAAATTTGTTTCTCTCTCTCTTGGAGATTGATTGTCCAAATAAAAACCTACAAAACCAAGTTAAGAGAGTTCATGACTCCATTAGATATCTATTAAATGACCTTATTTCACTCTTAGTGTTTTAGACTTCTTCTTGGTGCATTCTCTTAGCCACTTAAATGCATTTATTATATTCTAAGGTGAAGTTCTCCCATTAATATATGTTTTTTGCATTATCCTTTATACTCGACATTCTCAACAAGGGAATAAATTTACATTGCATAATAAGTAAGTGGTTTTATAATAGGTCACCACTTGTATAATTTTCCATTATTTGGGTCTTACAATTGAATTCAACATACATGGATTTTAGACACAGTTCAATTTAGAAACATTTACCAAATTTGGGTCTTTACAATATGTGCATACAAATAATTACACATACATCAAAAGAACATATTTCAATGGAAAAAATTAATGCCAACATGCATCCATAAAATAACAGTGATCTTATTGAGTGATACTCACCATGGAATAAATTATCATGTTTATTTCATGTCATTTCATCTCCCTCTTATAATAACACTTCAACCTATCAACATATCTCTCTATTGTTTTCTAAATTATAGAAACTTGTTTTGGAGTTATCTCTCAATGGAGTGCCTTTTTACCCATCTTGAAAAAGTCTACAAGACTTATTAATCAAAACATGTTAACATGAATGTCAACATGAACATGACAATACATAATATATATTGATACAACCTCTTATAATGGCATGTTCATAATGTGCTTCTCGTCTATGGATGGTTGTTCCATATTCACCCTCAATGAGTGATCTACCTCCATATTTTATCATATAAATTATTTATTTCCTTCATGCTTCTTAAACAATGTAAACCTAAAAAATTATTTTGAGGTGATACACAAGCATATTAAACTAAGATATGCAAATATTCTATCCATCAAACCAAATAATCTCTTACTAATCCAATCTAGTGGATTCTACTCTTTAGTTTGGTCTCTCTTGATGGGATATTATATGGATATGTGGGTTTATTCATGATCTACCTCTTGGACTATTAGTGTTTTACTAACTCTTTCATGTGATAAATATTTATTTATAGGCATTTAAATGACCTTCTTACTTGTAGGTGCTTGCACAACTTCTTTCTTGCTAGTATTTGGACAAAGTTGTGGATGAAGTTTCCAACATTTTTCAACCCAATCACCACTATATTACAATGAGACTAATAATTCTTTCCCATTTTCTTGGATAATAATCCCTTATTACCAATCTCCACATTTTAACTTGGAGAGTGATCTTTACAATGAATCTCCTTCCTCTTAAAGGATATAGACTTCCTTAGGATGGACTTCCTCTTTCAACATGGCCAAATGATGGTTACTCATTCCATAAAAAGAACATGGATATGCATACTCATTTTTTTGTGTTATAGGGCCAATCTTCTCATAATCAAGGTAAACATTAGAGTATGTATGTTCTCCATACATTTTAGGTTTTCCTCTGTGTAATTCTAATGATGGGAAGATGTGTTACCTCCTCCTTTGTGATGTTCATCTCTCTTTGGAGATGTTTTTAATTATTTATAAATGATTTTACCATGATTAAAAGGTTATCTCTTTCTTGATTTCAACTTACATTCACTCTCACCATCATGGAGTGATGGTGTGCCATTTCCTTATATGGGTGGTTTTTGTAGAACTAGTGGTTTGGGCCCTTCTCATGTAACTTCTCTTGCTTCAACCATCTTGGAATATTCTCCAACTTCTCTTTTTCCACTAATGTATCATAAACCTACACAACCAGTTCTATCCTCAACCTATATGGGATTCGTTATTCTTTAGACATTGATGTCAAATTCCCTTTCCATTAAAACCCATCTTGATTATCAATTTAGAGCCAATACCTTGAGTATGATTATCAAATTCACCAAAATAAACATCTACATCTTGATGGGAAGAAAGAGAATATAGTGAATTAATTATTATGCATACCTTAGTCATGGTTTTTTCATATATGGTAGAGTATGGTATCATTTACATGGTAGAATCTTATTTATCCTCCACTCCTTCACCATTTTGTAACTTTGTGAAACTCTCTTCATTGGATTGTAAATAATGTTGTAACTCTTGAATGATTCCCATGAGAAATTCTCTATTTAACATCAATCAATCTTGCAACTCTTTCTTCTCATCCTCCAAGTATTGTAATATTTGTCTTAAATTAGAGTTTTCCTCCTAAACTTTTTGTTTTATTATTTAAACATCTGAAGCTTTTATCTCTTTAGCTTTGCCTATGCTTATAGTTTTTTAACTAATAAATCTACACTTTCATAATATAAATTGAACAAATGGAAGAATACTAACATAAAGAAAAAAAATTGTTAGAAACCCTTTGGAAAACTATTTTGATACCAAACTTGATCTGAAATTGGTAGTTTATGCACAAGATCAATAATTACCCATTATCTGAATACTTTAATGACTTTATTAATTTATAATTTTTTTACATGAAAAATGGATTAAATAATTAAAAATTGGTATTTAAAATTTGAATTAAAATCAAGTATTAAAGAATAGATATAATCCACAAATCAAGTTGATAAAAGAGTCACCCAAAATCAAGATACATTTTTGGGTCCACTCAAAGGCTAAACTAATCAATTAAAATGATCTAAAAATACCATTTATTACATCAATTTCTCCCAATAAGGATATTTTGATCTATAAACAAGTGTCTAATGTCCTTTAGGATGTCTAGTTCTGGCTCTTCTAGACTAAATCTTATTTGTCTCTCTAAAATGAAGATCCACACAAGTTTGATGTAATGTCTGTCAGAGGTATATGCAATGGATCTCAGAATTTAATTACTACTCTAGTAAGATATACATACAAACATGATTTATCTCCTAATAAGAGGCTTAAAGTTAACTGTAATGTCTCTAGGAGGTCTATGTAATGGGCTCTTGGCCTTCAATGTGTTACTCCTATAATATCATGCATAGAAACTTTGTTTTTTCCACTTTTTATCAATTCTTGCAATAAGGTGCTCTCAATATGTAAACAAGTCTCTAATGTCCTCTAGGAAGTCTATCTCTATCTCTATCTCTTTCATACTATATCTTACTTATCTATCCTAAATAAGAGGTTACACAATTTCATTTTAATGTCTCTCAAAGGTTTATGTAATGGATCTTGGCCTATAATTGCTACTCTAAAAAGATAGACATATAAACTTGATTTGCCTCCCAATAAAGGGCTTAAAGTTCCATGTAATGTCTCTAAGAGGTATTTGAAACAGGATCTTAGGATTCAATGTGTTACTCCTATAATATCAGACATAGAAACTTTGCTTTCCCCTCTTGTTATCCTTTACAAGGGCTTAAAATCTTATAAGCTTTTTTGTGTGTTGTTAATTATAATATTGATCCTTTTACAGTGTTTCCAAGTCCCTTAATTTATGGGTTAAAGCCTTATCCCTTTTTCATAGGTTAGTGATTCAAATCCCCTTGTAATATGCCTCATATACTTTATTTTTAGTAAGAAATCCCAAAATTAAGGGATAAATACAAAGTCTTGATTTTGGTTTGCCAAATATGGTGTAGCTTGTTGTTGGGCCTTTAAAATAGACTAATTTAGGTGATGGGGTCAAGCCCCACTCCAAATACCATGCATTATCTCATGAAGAGGTGTTTTTGGTGCTTTGGATATTGTATTATCCCACTTTAGTGGAGATAACAATCAAAATTTATTTAAGCGATAAAATTCATCCCTTGTAACTTAGTCATAATACCATGTATTATGAGTAACTTGCCTTGGAACTCATATCACTTGGTGGAGATTTATGAATGCCATGTTAAAGGCTATTATTGGTTAATGTTTTAGTTCATACAAGTCCAATCAGTTGATGATGCTAGCATTATGTTATTAAGTTTCCTATTTATTTCCACATTCAACAAGACATAACTTTTGCATATGATGTCCATTTTAACTCATTAAAATCATGTTGGAAATCTAGAAAAGAGATATTTGATGTCAAAATAGTTTTGTAAATATTTGAGACCACAGGATTTGGTCTCTAGTGGAGATCCTCTTGGATCACTCCTCCCCACTAAAAAAGCTTTAAGATTACCAAAATTCTAATTCATTCCTATGCCTTCTATTGGTAACAACCTCTTCCTACAACTCATCAAGTAATTCAACAACAATTCAATAAAAGGAACTATTCTTGCCTTGATTCATGATAATTGGTGGCCAACTTTATTTCTCTCTCTTAGAGACTGACTTTCCAAATGGAAACTTACAAAATCAAGTTAGGAGAGTTCATGAATCCTTCTGATATCTAAAAAATGACCTTATTTCACTCATTATGTCTTGGTATTCTTATTGGTAAATTCTCTTAGCCACTTCAATGCACTTCTTGTAGGCTAGGGTGAAGCTCTCCCATTAAGAGATGTTTTTTACATTCTCCTTACAACACAATAATCTCAACAATGGTATAAAATTATATTGCATAATAATTAAGTGGTGTTATTATAAGTCACCACTTTTATAATTTACCCTTCTTTAGGTTTTACAATCAAATGAAACATAAATGAATTTTAAACACAATTCCATTTACAAACATTTCCTAAATTTGGGTGTTTACAAGATGTGTATAGAAACAATTACACATACATTAAAACAACATATTTTAATAGAATAAAATGAATGCTAACATGAATCCATGTAACAATAGCTGTCTTATTAAGTGATACTCACCATGGAAATGCTTCTCATGTTAATTTCATGCCACTTCATCTTTTACTTGGAAGAAAACTTAGGCCTATCAACATATCTCTCTAATGTTGTCTAACTTGGAGAACCTTATTTTGCACTTATCTCTCAATGGAGTGCCTTTTTACCCATCTTTCCAAATTATACAATATGTGGTAACTAAAACATGATAACTTGAATCTCAACATGAACATGAGAATACATAATATAAAATGATACAACCTCTTATAATGGCATGCTCATAATGTGCTTCTCATCTTTAGATGGTTGCTCCATATTCACCCTCAACGAGTGATCTACCTCCACACTTGCTCATACAAATTTTTTGTTTCCTTCATTCTTATTCAATAATAGAAACCCAAAAAGTGATTTAGAGGTGATACATAATCATATTAAACTAAGATATGCAAATATTTTATCCATGAAACCAAATAATCACTTCCCGATCTAATTTGGTGGATTATCCTCTTTGGTTTACTCCCTCTTGATGGGATATTATATGAATAGGTGGGATTATTAATGGGCTACCTATTTCATTTTTGGTTCTTATCCAACTCTTTAATTTGATACCTCTTTCTTTATATGGGTTTGAACAACCTCCATTTTTGTAGGTTCTTGCACAAATTCCTTCTTACCAGTATTTGGATGAAGTTTCTAGCATTTTTAATCCCAATGGCCACTCATATTACAATGAGATAAATAATCATTTCCCATTTTATTTGACAATAATACCTTCTTTCCATTCTCCATGTTTTGACTTGGAGAATGGTGTTTACAATGAGTCTCCTTCCTCTTGAAGGACATGACTTATTTAGGATGGACTTTCTCTTCTAAAAAATGGCCACACTATGGATATTCATTCCATATAAATAACATGGATATTCATACAAAAAAAACTATATGGCCAACTTCTAATCATCGAAGTAAACATTGGAATACTTAAGCTTTCCATACCTTTTAGGGTTTTCCTTTGTGCAAGTCTGATGAGGGGAAGATGTGTTACCTCCTCCTTTAGGATGTTCATCTCTCTTTGGATATGTTTTGCATTATTATATGTTTTTACCATGATTTAAATATTTTCCCTTTCTTGATTCCAACTTGCATTCACTCTCACCATCATGGAATGATGGTGTTCCATCTCCTTATATGGGTTATTTTTGTATAACTAGTGGCTTGGGGTTTTCTCTTAAAACTTCTCTTTCTTTAGATATCTTGGAGAGTTTTCCAAATTATCCTTTTCCACTAACATTTCCCAAAACTAAAATTATGTCTGTCATCAACCTGTATGGGATTAGTCATTCATTGGCCATTTATTTCAAACTCCACTTCCATCAAAATTCATCTTGGTTAGAAACTTTGAGCCAATACCCTGAGTATGCTTCTCAAATTCACCAAAAGAATCATCTACATCTTGATGGGAATAAATATAATATGATGAATTACTTATTATTCATACCTTAGTCATGGTTTTTTTATCTATGGTAGAGGATGGTTTCCTTTTCATGGTATACTCTGCTTTCTCCTTCACTCTTTCACTATTCTAGAATTTTGTGAAACTCTCTTCCTTTGCTTACAACTCAATTTGTAACTCCTGAATGATTCCCATGAGAAATTATCCATGGAACATCAATGACTCTTGCAACTCTTGCTTCTCATCCTCCAAAGACTATAATCTCTATCTTTATTCAATGTTTTCCTTCTAAATCTATCTGTTTATGCTTGAAATCTTGTGAAGCCTTTCTCTCTTCATATCTTTTCCCATGGTTGTAATTTTGTAACCAATAAACTTGCACTTCCAAACTACAAATTACATAAATGTAATAATACTAACACAAATCTGAAAAGTGTTAACAACCCTTTGAAAAACTACTCTAATACCAAACTTGATATGAAAATGGTAGTTTATGTACATGCTCACTTATTACCCATTATTCAAATACTTTAATGAATTTCTCAATTTACCATATTTTTTACATGAAAACTATCTTAAAATATTAAAATTCAATATTAAAAACTAAAATTAAAAATAAGTAATAAATAATAGAGACAATCCACAAACTGATTTGATAATGAAGTTCACCCAAAATTGGGTTGTCTTTGGTTCCACTTAAAGACTAAACTAATCAATTAAAATGATTCACAAATCCCATTTGTTTTATCAAATTCTCCCAATAAGGGTTTATCGATCTTTAAACAAGTATTTGATGTCATTTAGGAAGTCCCTAGATCTAGCTCTTTTGGACTATCTCTTTCTTGTCTCTCCCAAATGAGGGGCTACAAAACTTCGATGTAATGTCTCTCAAAGGTCTATGCAATGTCTCTTGGTCTATAATTGCTACTCTAGAAAGACATACATAAAAACTTGTTTTATCTCCCAATAAGGCGCTTAAAGTTCTTTGTAATGTATTTAGGAGGTTTGTGTAATAGGTTCTTGGCCTTCAATATGCTACTCTTATGATATCAAACATATAAATTTTATTTTCTCCTCTTGTTCTCCTTTACAATGGCATTAGAGCTTACAATATTTCTTGTGTTTTGTTAATTACAATATTGAGCCTTTTATAGTGTTTCTAAGTTCATTTATTTATGTTTTAAATCCTAATCACTTTTGCATAGGGTTAGGATTCAAACCCCCTTGGAATATGCCTCATATCCTTTGTTTTTAACAAGAAATATCAAAATTAAGGGATAAATACAAAGCCTTGATTTTGGTGTAGCTTATTGTTAGGACATTAAAATAGGACAAGTGAGGTGATGGGATTGATCCCCACTCCAAATCTCATGCATTATCTTATGAGGAGGATTTTTTAGAACTTTGGATAATGTTTTATCCCACTTTGATGGGGATAATAATCAAAATTTGTTGAAAAGATAAATTTCATCCCTTGTAACTTGGTCATGAGACCATGTATTATGTGTAACTTACTGTGGAACTCATATCACTTTGTGAATCTTTATGAATTCCACGTTTAAGGCTATGATTGGTCAACATTTTAGGTTGTACAAGTCTAGTCAACTAATGATGTTAGAATTATGTTATTTTTCCCTATTTCTTTCCACCTTAAATAAACCATAACTTTCACATACTATGTCCATTTTTCCCTATTCAAATTATGTTGAAAATATCTCAAAGATATATTCGATGTGAATATAGTTTTGGAAATATTTAAGACAATGTAATTGGGTCACTAGTGAAGATCCTCATGGAGCACTCTTCCCCACTAAAAAAGTTCATAGACCACTAAAATTTTGATTTATTCCTCTCTCTTTTGTTAGAAACAACCTATTCCTATAACTCATAAAGTAATTTAGGATAAAAATCAATAGAAAGAACTATTCTCACCTTGATTCATGATCATTAGAGATAACTTTATTTCTCCATCTTGGAGTCTAATTATCCAAACAAAACTTGTAAAACTAGGTTAAGAGTTTTCATGACTCCCTTTGATATCTATCACATGACCTTATTACATTATTGAAATCTTGGTATTCTTTTTGGCATATTCTCTTAGCCACTTCAATGTACTATTTGTAATCTAAGGTGAAGTTCTCCCATTAAGAGATGTTTTTTACATTCTCCTTGCTACTCAACATTCTCAACAAGCACAAAAAATTATATTACATAGTAAGTGGTGTTATAATAAGTCAACACTTGTATAATTGTTGAAAATGTGTCAATGATGTCATGAAAGTGTCTAGGCGAGTAGATGAAGTGACTTGATAGTCTAAGTGATAATGACAAAGTGTGTAATGTGTTTATCCTAGTATGCTTCATTAATATTCAATTTTGGCATGGTTAGAGATGTTTAGGTATGAGTATGGTGATTTTATCATGTAAAATGGGTCATATAAGATGTCTTATATTCTTTAATTGCTTGCGTGCATGAGTGGAATTCATTTGGTAGTCCATTATTTTCATCTAGACATTTTGGGTCTAATGGAAAAAAATCTAAGTAGGAAGTTTGTTGACATCACCATTTCCACATGTATATGAGTCAAGGGGAGTTGATTATATGGTTTTGATCACATTTGTTCCTATTTTCTATGCACTAAATTTTAGGTCATGCAATGAAGCACAACATAAGATATGCAAGTACAAAGTTGGGCTCCCAAGCAATTTGATAGTGTTTTCCCATACTTAGCCAAATTTACAATATGGCAAAAAAAGCTGAGTAGGAATTTTGATGATATTTTTCACACATGTGAAGGTGTGAGGAAACAATGATCATATGAGTTTATTTAATTTTATGCCTAGTTGATTTTCACTAATTTTTAGATCATGTAATGAAGTGCATCAAAAGATATTCATGTACAAAATTGGCCTTTCAGGTAAATTCTTGACATAGTTAGCTTTGTGATAGAAAAATATAAGTGAGAAGATTAATGGAGTTATATCTCACACATGTAAAGGTTCCAAGATCAGTTTGATAGATGGTTAGATTCTCCAATGTGAGGAGATTATCTGATCCAAATTTAAGATCATGCATGTAAGTGCATTAAAAGATATGAAGGTGTAAAGTTAACCTTATATAAAAATTGTAAAGCTTCCCATACTTGGTCAAATATTCACAAGGTAAAGTTCGAGCAACATCAACATAGTTCATTTATTCCAAGATGTTTGGATGTTTTGAGATGGTGTCAAGTGTTCAATGTTTAATGTTGAGAAAAGATAAAGATGGGGCTTCTTCCAAGGATCAACAATGAGTGGGTATTTATACTAATCAAGATCAATGGTGTGTATTAAAATCAAGAGGTCAAAGTGATAGTTGTCTATCATTGTTAACGCAGGGATAATTCTATAAAAATTGATGGTGTGTATTGAGTCAATATTGTAAGATTGTATGGGATGAAGTCAATTATTAGAAGTTTAACATTTGGGTATTGGCATACTATGTGTTAAATTTTGAAGAAGATCAATGGTGTGTGTTTTATCTGAGTAGTAAGGACATGAGATGAAGACATAGTGATTGAAGTTTAACTGTGACTATTTGAATTTAATAAAGAAAAAACTAGTGCTCTGTATTTTGGCTATAACTTTTGATACATGTAGAATTTGCTCATGTTGTAAAAAGAAAACTTGTAGAGGACTCCAAGATACATCTATAAATATATATTTGAATATTTAAAAGTTTGTATAATAAAATTTATGAAGGTTAAAATTTTATTGTGTGTTTATGCATGCTCTACAAGTAACCTGAGAAGGGTAATTGAGCTTGTGTTGATGTTGTTTTGATGTTTCATGATGACTTGGCTATTGGAGAGTGTTATATGATCCATGAGGATAATATTTATGAATTTTTTAGGTGTTATAAATATATCTTAAGTATGAATAATAGTTAATAATTTGACTATGTGTTTGTTCATAGTGTTTCTATGTACAAGGTCATTATTTGAGTTGTTTGAGCATATGCAAAGTTGAATAGAGATGAATATGATAATTTGAGAATGTAAAAGGAGTCATGTAGAGTGGAAATATGTAATTTTAAGTATTCCTATGTTTTTATTTTGCTTGATGAAATGTTAAATGGGTGAATAGGTCTCCATGAGACCTATAAGATCTACAAGGGCCTATTTGATAGGTGTAGCTACTTAAGAGTGACCCATGAATGCTATGGCCAACCTATGTGGATTATTTTGAGATTTATCTTAATGTGAGAGATACCTTAATGGTTAAGGAATTCCTAATGGCCAACCAAGGTGTTGATAATCATGAATTCTCTATAAATAGTGAAACTAAAGATGATAGTTTCTAGACTTGTGAAATATCTATAAGAGGCTTGTGTGTGAGTGTTGTGGAATGAAGGAGAGGTAGAGTTCCTAGTAGATTATTTGATGAGTAAAGTATATTAAGGACTATGTGTATGACCTTTGGGTTATTTTTTTATGTTATAATAGTGTGAAGTAGGTTGAGGATGAGTGAGGAGGTCTAGGGTGATCCAAAAAGTGGCTTTGGATGCATTAAGTGTGCAGAGTTGAAGAGAATTGAAATGCTATGTATCTCCATCAGATTGGTAGTTAATCAGTGTTTAGGAGATGTTGTGTTTATAGTTGTTGTTATGTCTTCTCAAAATCTAAGGGGATTATAGCCTCCTTGCAAGGTGAAACTTGTTAAAGGTCTAGTTGTTGTGGCAGCTCAGATAGATAGGTGTAGAAATTCTTTGTGGGATTGTAGTCTCACTAAAATAAGGAATGGTAGTTCCTTTATCAATTTTAGCTAGTCTAAATTGGTTCTTGTTATTATAGGATAGTATTATAATTGTAGGTTTTATTGGTTTTTCTCCCCCAAAAGGGTTTCCCACATATGTCATGTGTTATGTGTTTGATCTTGCATTGTCTTTCTTGTTCATTGTTATGAAAAATATGTTTGCTTCATGAAATTATTATGGTAATTGATTAATAATTTGAAAGGATTGAAAGTGAAGTTGGATTATTTGGGCTCACTGATTCACCCCCCCCCAAAAAAAAAAAATCTCGATGATTATACCTCTAACAATTGATTAATAATTTGAAAGGATTAAAAGTGAAGTTGGATTATTATAATGGTTGACAAAGAGGTTATGGCTTATCTTCAAGATAATCTAGTATGTGCTTTATTAGAAGTTAATACAAGCATGAATGGTGTGAAAACACAAGTTTAAGATCTATAGGCTATAGTCAAGAATCTATACGTCATGATGAATAAAGATCTTAATAAAAAAAATGGAACAATTAGAAAGTAAAATCATGACTTACTTAGATGTACTCTTATCTAAGGACAAAATGGATTTCATCTCCACCAAAAGGGTCAAGAATGAAAATTCATGGATTAGTAATGATCAAGAAAAAAGGAGGTCAAATATGAATAATGTCCAATGGGTATTACTTCTCCTAAAATCATTATGGTCATAAATATAGGAACAATGCTCTCTCTCTAGAGATAAAAAATGATCTCATATTCTAAAATAGTAACCATCAAGGTCATATAGCCAAAAAATATAAAAGAACATTTTGGAAAAAGGATATACAAGTCATTGACATTATCAAATGGTTTAAGGAGACTAAATCTAAATAAGAATTGAAGAAAAATACAAGAAAGTCACCAAAGGAAGAGTCATTGTTTGTTCAAGTAGCCTTGCATACTCAAGAAGATGAGAAAAAGAGATGGTTCACAGATAGTGGATTCTCAAACCATATAACAAGAGACAAAATCAAGTTTATCTCTCTCAAAAAGACCAACCAAAGTGCAAGTAGATTTGGTGACAACAAATCTTCTAACATAGTTGGCAAAGGTACTATGAGTTTGAATAATGGTCATACTAGGCCTGAGAATGTCTTATATGTAGAAGGTTTGAAACATAATCTTTTAAGTGTGAGATAAATGTATAAGCAATTATAGGTTGCAACTTTTCATGATGATGTATGTGGAATAAGAAAGGCGAAATCTAGAAGATTATTTTGTGAATGTTCATAAAACAGATAATAACATGTATGTATTCCATGAATCCAAGAAGGAAGAGTGATTCATAAGTCAATTGGAATAAGCATGGCTTTGGCATAAAAGGCTTGGACATATAAATGTTGATAATATGGTAGAAATTAGTTCAAAGGGGTTGATAAGGCATATGCCTAAGATTTCTAAGATCCCTCATTCTCTTTGCAAGGCATGTCTTCATGTGAAGCAAATCAAGAGAAGATACAAAAATAAAGAATTCTCCACTCTAGAACCATTAGATTTGATCCACATTGATCTATGTGGACCTATGAGAACTCAAAGTATTCAAGATAATATCTACTTCATACTTCTCATTGATGATTTTACTAGGATGATTTGGATATTCTTTCTTAAATAAAAATTAGAAGCTTTTTAAAGATTTATGGTATTAAATTTTTTTTTAAAAATGATAAAATTTTAAAGATCAAGTGTGTGAGATCAGATAGAGGAGGTGAGTTTTGGTCTCATAATTTTGATGATTTTTTGTGAAGAACAAGGGATAAGAAGACAATATTCTACTACTAAAACACCACAACAAAATGGTATGGTTGAAAGGAAGAATAGAACTATTGTAGATATGAGTAGAAACATGATTCAAGATGCAAAATTATTAGATGGATATTGGGAAGAGGCAGCCAACACTTCAGTTTACATCCTAAATAGGTGTCAAATTAGAGTAAATGGTAATAAGACTCCTTATGAATTATGGAATAATAGAGTAGATAATGTCAAACATTTTACAGTATTTGGGAACAGGTGTTTTATCAAAAGAGATGAATAGAATCTTGGAAATTTCGATTCAAGATCCAATGAGGGCATCTTCTTAGGTTATTCTTCTATCAGTACTACCTATAGGTGCTTTAACAAGAGACTTCACAAGATTGTTGAAAGTTCAAATGTAAGGATAGATGAGACAAGTAGAATCAAGAAGCCAAAATTGTAGGTAAGTGATTCAATTCATAATTATATTTTTTATAATGATGCATTATCTATTCAAATAGATGATGAAGATGAATAAGAGGAAGAAAGACAAGCCTCTATAGCTCTATTTAGAAGATTTTAGAAAGATCATCTAATCTCTCAAGTTATTGGAAATGTTAATGCAAGGTTATAGACTATAAGGAGAATGTTGATCAATCAAAATCCATAAGACTCAGCTCTATTATCCATTATTGAACCCAAAACATTTATGGAAGCTAGCAAAGATGAAAGTTGGAATGATGCAATAGATGAAGAAATTGATCAAATAGAAAAGAATGAAACATGGGACTTAGTTCCTAGGCCAAAAGATAAAAATGTGATAGGTACCAAGTGGGTTTTCAAAAATAAGATTAATGAGAAAGGATAAGTCACAAGTAACAAGGATATATTGGTGTGTAAAGGATATGCTTAGGTTGAAGAAATAGATTTTGATGATACTTTTTCTCTTGTGTCAAGAATGGAAGCAATTAGACTCTTTTTGGCATATGCAAGTTTCAAAGGTTTTAAGGTATATTAAATGGATGTGAAATCTACATTATTGAATGGAAACTTAGAAGAAGTCTACATTGAGTTACCTGAAGGATACTTCATGTAAATTAATCAAGATTTTGTGTGTAAATTAAAGAAGGCTTTATATGATCTTAAACAATCTCTTAAAGCTTGGTATGCCAAGCTAGATAAGTATATTTTAAGTCAAATTCATAAAAGGGGGTAGCTAATAGTAATTTGTACATTAAGCCAAAAGAAAATCATAAATTAATAGTTGATGTATATGTTGATGACATAGTTTTTAGATCTGGCAATGATAAAATGAGTAGAAAATTTATAGATACGATGAAGATTGAGTTTGAAATGTCAATATTGGGAGAACTATCTTTATTCTTAGGATTACATATTAAT
Source organism: Torreya grandis (assembly GCA_037957365.1). Lineage (NCBI taxonomy): Eukaryota > Viridiplantae > Streptophyta > Pinopsida > Cupressales > Taxaceae > Torreya > Torreya grandis. Next base: position 760,424 of record JARHVA010000416.1, read on the forward strand.
CAACCTGATGTAGGGATGTTTGGTTTTCAATATAAATACATCAATAATATGCTAAGGAAGTTTGACATGATGGATTGTAAGCCAATGGGTACTCCAATGATCACAAGATGCAAGTTAAGTAAACTGAATGACTCACCAAAAGTTGATCAAACTTTGTATAGATCCATGATTGGAAGTATTTTGTACTATATTGCTTCTAGGCCTAACAACATGCAAGAAGTAAGTCTTGTAGGAAGGTTTCAAGCTGACCCTAGATAATCTCACTTGAAAGCAGTTAAAAGGATCTTGAGATATCTCAAAGGCACCATAGATTATGGTTTATGATATCCTAGGAGTAAATAATTATCTTTGAAATCATATACTGATGCATATTGGGAAGGATGTGAGAATGATAGGAGTACAAGTGGTGGGGTCTTCTTCATGGGGGAATGCTTGGTATCTTGGATAAGCAAGAAGCAAGCCTCAGTGTCTCTATCAACTATAGAATCTGAGTATATAGTAGTTGCCTCTTGTTGCACTCAAGTCATGTGGATGAAATAAACTTTGAAGGATTATAAGGTAAGATAAAATGGACCTTGTCCTATTTATTGTGATAATACTATTGAAATTAGTATCTCAAATAATCCTTTTATGCACTCAAAAACTAAACACATTCCTATTATATATCATTTTTTGAGAGAAAATTTTATTAATCAATGTGTTAAGTTGGAGTAAGTGCCTAAAAAAGAGTAGCTTGTAGATATTATGACCAAACCATTATCAAAATATACATTTGAGTATCTAAGACAAAGCATAAGTATCATTTCTTTTTTTGTGAATTAATAAAAGGTCTTTGGTTAAGGGGGAGCAACAAGTTCATGAGCTTACTCCAAAGGTTTGTGAAGGAGATATAGTATAGGGTTAGAATGGGTGTTTCTAAGTGGCTTAATAATATTGATGGAGTGTCATGAAGTTCTATTGGTGATTCTTGAGGTGGCTTGAGAGAAGAGGCTAGTAAGCCTATGTGGTGATTCTTCATGGTGTATGAAGATTTAAATATGCTCAAGATATTCAATCGGTCTAAGATCTTAGGGGGATTCCCTCTCATATGTTTCTTGGTGAGTTCCATTAAATTTTAGTACTTTTATGTGATCTTTATTTATTGGTTGCAGTGTTTGGTTAAAGAGAGTGTTGGCATGGAGCAAGAGGAAGTTGTTAAGGAAAAAAGAGGTAGGATCAAGGTAAGGGGAGTTGTATCATATTTATAATATGATCCTATCCTTTTTGTGGTTTTTTCAAGTCCTTAAGATCATTTGGTGCCCAATTTGTCATTTTTTCGAAGGGGGGGGAGTTCTTATTGTGAGAATACTTGAAGAAAGAGAAGAAAGGTGAGTTGTATAGTGTTTTATGATGGGTGTTGACATCAATGACAAAGGGGAATATTTTTGGATATTTTTAAATGATTTCATGAAGGTGTTCAAGTGAGTAGATGAAGTACTTTGATATTCTAAGTAATAATGACAAAGTGTGTAATGTGCTTGTCTTAGTATGCTTGAAGTATGCTTGCTTGAATTTCAATTTTGGCATGGTTAAAGATGTTCATAGATGAGTATGGTGATTTGAGAATGTGAAAGGGTTCATATAATATGTATTATATGCTTTAATTGTTTGTGTTCATGAGTTTAAATCATCTAGTAGTCTATTATTTTCATCTAGACATTTTGGGTCCAATGGCAAAAAATCTAAGTAGGTAATTTACTGACATCACCATTACCACATGTGGATGAGTTAGGGGGAGTTGGTCATATGTTTTTTATCACATTTTTTAATATTTTATATGCACTAAATTTTAGGTCATGTAACAAAGCACAACATAAGATATGCAAGTACAAAGTTGGGCTCCTAAGCAGTTTGATAGTGTTTTCCCATAGCCAAATTTACAATATGGCAAGAAAAGCTGAGGAGGAATTTTCATATTGTTATATTTCACATGTGTGAAAGTGAAAGGAAAAAATTATCATATGGGTTTGTTATATTTTTTTCCTAGTTGACTTATGTTAATTTTTATATCATGTAATGAAGCACATCAAAAGATATGCATGTGCAAAGTTGGCCTTTTAAGAAAAATCTTGACATAGTTAGCTCTGTGGTATAAAAATATGAGTGAGCAAAATAATGGATTTATATATCATAGATGTAAAGGTTTCAAAATTAGTTTGACACATGGTTGGATTCTCCTATGTGAGGAGATCATATGGTCCAAATTTTAGGTCATGCATCTAAGCATAGTAAAATATATGAATGCAAAGTTGACCTTACAAATAGATTGTAAACGTTCCCATATGTAGTCAAATTTTCACAAGGTTAATTTTGAGCAACATTGATGGAGAACATTTATTCCAAGATGTCAGGATGCTTCAAGATGGTGCCAACTATTCAATGTTTAATGTTGAGTAGAGATAAAGATCGATCTTCTTCCAAGGATCAATGGTGAGTGGGTATTTATACTGATCAAGATCAATAGTGAATATTAAATTCAAGAGGTTAAAATGACACTTATCTATAATTTTTAAAGTAAGGACAATCCCACAAAGATCAATGGTGTGTGTTAAGTTAATATTGTAAGATTATACAAGATGAAGTCAATTGTTAGAAGTTTAATGTTTGGGCATTGGCACACTATGTATTAAAGTTCAAATAAGATCGATGGTGAGTATTTAATGAGTACTGTTGACGCTAGAAAGTGCACCTAGTTGGCAGGAAAACGGATTCCTGCCCTCTCCCCGCAACATGGAAACCCCTCTCTCACCTGTGGGATAGTGAAGCAGGAGAGGAGAGTCTCTAGGTATGGGCTAGTTCCCTCTGATGTATCTTGCTTGTTTCAGGTAGTGCAAAAATATAGATATATATAGATATACTGGGGGGATGAAAAGGGAGAGAGAAACTGCATAAAAATAAACAGCCTACTCTAAAAGAGGTGATACACCAAAATAAAAGTGACCTTCCCACATCCACACTCAGGACCAAACAAAACATACATACACTCAGATTTGGTAGAAAAGACCAGGTCTCTAGGATGACAGGGAGGTTCTTATGGAAAGCACAGGAAACAGGGACTCACCAAGGTGCTAAGAAATACACACTATAAGTGACCTCACCTGTTCTATACCTCCAAAATAGAACTCTACTCCTAGCAGCAGTAGATATTGGCACTTTATAGATCACAGGTTTTCTGGCATTGAACTTGTGAGAGCATCAAGAGACAATGACTAGACACAGACCAACATTCAAGGCATAATCTGCACAATCCATCCAAATAGAGGTAAAAATTGCCTTTTATTGATTTAGGTGGAGAATTTAGAGAGCTGTGCTCTTTACAAAAGTGTGAGAAGATCCAAATAAAAGACCAAGTCTGCATATTTATATGAAAAGAGCCAAGAGGAGTCAAGGGGCAGCTTGAGTCTCCATTGGGAAGAGAGAAAGAACTGTTGAAGACATCAAAAGTTTGTTGGGACCATGCTTGCTTCCTTGTTTTGTGTGCTAGTCTACTCCTCTGGTGGCTGGGTGGGCCTTTTCTTGTGTTCTACAAGGCTTTTTTGCCACCTGATGTTGTGGGTGGCAAATTTGCCACCCATTGCTGTGGACTGCGTGTGGGACTTTTGCCGATGTCGGCCAATTTTGCTGTCGAGTACGGCAATTTTGTCGATGTCAGCCATGTTTTCTGCCGATCGTGGCAATTTTGCCAATGTCAGCCAATGTTGACGGCCTCCTTTTCTCTACTGACTGCTTCACACGATGATTTTGCCACCCATTACTTGTGTTGGTGATCTCTTTTTACCCACTGGTGTTGTGGACGGTGATTTTGCTACCCACTGCATTATTCTTATAAACGTCTGCCCTCTTTTTGCCTTAGTGTTAAATGCCCCAATTTTTCCTCTCCTCTTTTGTGAACGTTTGAAGACTCTGCCTTATGCTACCGTGAATGCCAACGAACGAGGCTGATGAGCCAATGCTTTGAAATGGAGCTGTTGAACCCTGTAGGTGGACCTTGCAACCCAAAATTAACTGGCCATGTAAAGCAAGTGTAGGAGGTGACTGAGATTTTGCCAGAGGGGCAAAATTGGGTCAACAAATTGGTGACTCACAGGGTAAGCATGCCTACTATGCTTAGAACCTAGTTGCCTTATATTCCATTGGGTTCGGAGTCAGATGGTGACTATGAAGAGAGTTCACAATAGCTTTGATAATTCTAGAATCAAATACATAGAATTTACCCCCAAATGAAGGGAAACACACAAGGCTAAAAACAACTACCTATGTAACTGCACTTAGGGAAAACAACTGAAAGCAAACTATTATGTACAGTTAACCAAGAATGTTTGCCTCCCTCTTGGATCGAAAGGAAAATTTCTTAAGTCCCCTTCCTGGTGAGAAGACTTATCGTGGCAGGCAAGTAGCTGGAAGAGAATGAAATTTGGTGACTTACTCTTTCTGCCTGTCACCTGAGTTGGTTGGAAACTGAGGGGATCAAAATCAAATATGCCTCCAATATATACGTAATCTGATTGTTCCTAGAAGCCTATTATATGCTGGTCTTTGATATTGGTGCTCCTCACCAAGAAATCAATTGCTGCCAGCTCATCATCGTAAGCCTTCTAATCTGCACATTCCTTCTGCAATGTATGATGGTATGACCCATTCCCTTCTACCTCGCTAAAAACTTTGTCAGACTCATCCTCTACTTCCTCTTGGCCTTCTTGAATAAGGACGAATGTGGTGATGTCTAAAAGGGGCTCACAAAATGATTGCTCATCCCACAAGACTTCACTTTCCTGTTTAAAGCTCAGTTCTTCAAGGCATTCCTCCACAAAGATAGACTTCTCCTTTTCCTCTTTGTTGATCAGGTTCTCTAGATTTTTAAGAATATTCTCTTGATCCTCTAACTCAGGTTCTTCAATGTAGTTATCCTCATGAAAACAGCAAGGAAGTTCATCAAACAGAGGAGAAGAGAGCTTACTATGCATTTTTTCCTCTTCAAATTGCTAGAATATCCGCATATACGCAAGGCCTGCATCTTCTCCATTGCTGATAAGGTCTTCACAAGGAGCATCAATGATGATTTCTTCTTCGTTGTCGCTCATAACAGGCTCCTGAAAGGCTACAAATTGGATCTTTTGTTCCTCTCCTGCCTCTTGCAAAATAGGTTCTTCCTCGAGAAGGGGTGAAGTAGAGAAAGCATGTGGAAGAGGGAATAGTCCTTGAGCTAGAATTGAATGATTCTCCTCTCTCCACTTAATCATCACTTCATCTATATCAAGCACGGCCTGATAACTCTCTCAAAAATGTGTAGGTGGGGTGTGTTCAAGCATGGAATGTGCTATTTGGTCTGAACTGTCCACCACACATTGGCCAAGGAATTTCTCTTTAGACTCCAACTCTGCAATTCTCCTACTCAGATCTTCCTAGAAAAGCTTTTCCTAGAGGCTACCAGCATCATCATAGGCAGATGAAACTTTAGCTTCTTCAAGGTTTTAAGAAAAACCCTATTCTTCTTCTTCTATTCTACCCCATGACTCCACTGTCTTCCCCCAATTTAGGATTTTTGAATTTGAATTTTGCTCCTATGAATAGGCAGCAACTTCATTTTCCACAAGGACCTGAGGCTTTTCCATAAGGTCTGAAAAAATTAACTCTTTTTCAAGGAGTAGCTTCATCCTAGCCTCTAAGTCTTCAATTTTTTTAGCTAGGTTGTCTTGAAGGAGTCTTTCTTGGAGGTGGCTAGCATGATCCTCCTTAAAGCTCTGAGCTGGTTCCTGGCATTCCTTCCTCCAACTCAAAATCTGCACACTATGCTGAAGGACTTGGGGAGGCTGAGGGATGTAAGGAAAACACTATTGGTCTATTAGAGGAGCCTTTAGAAGAGGGACGTGCTGGCTAATGGTATTATTCTCGATGGAAGATTCCTGATCTAAGGAGTTGAGAAGATTGATCTTCATGGGAGGTTACTCTGATGCCATTTGGTGTTGGAAAGCTAGGCACACGAGATTGGGAGCAGCTGTATTTGATGAGTTAGAGTGAGCAAGTGCAATTTGATAAAATGGATTTGGTGCAAAAGAGGGGGTTTTCTTTAGAGTAAGAGGGGGCATGCAAGGCTGGCTACCTTGAATAGATGGATTTCTCCATTTTGTTACCTCCTCCTTCATGGACTATAATGTTTGTGCTTGCCTAAACAAGCACTCCTCTTTATACACCAGCTCTTGCTGATATTTGTACTACTCTTCCAGCCTATCGATTTCCATTATCTGCCTCTCAAATTTGACCCTGACCCCCCTTATAGTTGCAAGGCAACTAGGAGAGCTAATTGAGGGGATTCTCTGAATATTTTGAGTTTGATCCAAAATATATGAAGGAAAACAAGACCCATGATTTTTTGCAAAAGAATTATACATACAAGAAGTGGATGATTTTTGAAGGCACCAGGGTGCTTAACCAGTGGACTTACTCAGAGTTTCCAGATGCTGAAGAAGCTTGATTTGTTGTAACAGGACCAGCATCAATCCTGAAACCTTACTGCGTTAAAAAACTTGTAAAAAACACAGTCCCACCGGGTGTGCCAAAATTGTTGACGTTGGAAAGTGCACCCAGTTGGCAAGAAAATGGATTCCTGCCCTCTCCGCGCAACATGGAAACCCCTCTCTCACCTGTGGGATGGCGAAGCAGAAGAGGAGAGTCTCTAGGTATGGGTTAGTTCCCTCTGATGTATCTTGCTTATTTTAGGCAGTGCAAAAATATAGATATATATAGATATACTGGGGGGGATGAAAAGGGAGAGAGAAAATGCATAAAAACAAACAACCTACTCTAAAAGAGGTGATACACCAAAATAAAAGTGACCTTCCCACATCCACACTCAGGACCAAACAAAACATACATACACTCAAATTTGGCAGAAAAGACCAGGTCTTTGGGATGATAGGGAGGTTCTTATGGAAAGCACAGGAAACAGGGACTCACCAAGGTGCTGCGAAATACACACTGTAAGTGACCTCACCTGTTCTATACCTCCAAAATAGAACTCTACTCCTGGCAGCAGTAGATAGTGGCACTTTGTAGATCACAGGTTTGCTGGTGTTAAACTTGTGAGAGCATCAAGAGACAATGACTGGACACAGACCAACATTCAAGGCATACTCTGCACAATCCATCCAAATAGAGGTAAAAATTGCCTTTTATTGATTCAAGTGGAGAATTTGGAGAGTTGTGCTCTTTACAAAAGTGTGAGAAGATCTAGATAAAAGACCAAGTCTACATATTTATATGAAAAGAGCCAAGAGGAGTCAAGGGGCAGCTTGAGTCTCCATTGGGAAGAGAGAAAGCACTATTGATGACATCACAAGTCTGTTGGGACCATGCTTGCTTCCTTGTTTTGCATGTTGGTCTACTCCTCTAGCAGCTGGGTGGGCCTTTTCTTGTGTTCTGTAGGGCTTTTTTACCACCTGATGTTGTGGTCGGCAAATTTTTTGCCCATTGCTGTGGACTGCGTGCGGGACTTTTGCCGACGTCAATCGATTTTACTACCGAGCGCGGCAATTTTGTCGACGTCAGCCACGTTTTCTACCAACCACGGCAATTTTGCCAATGTCATCCGATGTTGATGGCCTCCTTTTCTCCACTGACTACTTCACGTGGTGATTTTGCCACCCATTGCTTGTGTTGGCGGTCTCTTTTTACTCGTCGATGTTGTGAGCGGTGATTTTGCTGCCCACTGCATTGTTCTTGTAAATGTCTACCCTCTTTTTGCCTTAGTGTTAAACACCCCAATTTTTCCTCTCCTCTTTTTTGAATGTTTGAAGACTCTACCTTATGCTACTGTGAACACCAATGAATGAGGCCGTTGAGCCAATGCTTTGAAACGGAGCTGTTGAACCCTGCAGGTGGACCTTGCAACCTAAAATTAACTGGCCATGCAAAGCAAGTGTAGGAGGTGACCAAGATTTTGCCAGAGGGGAAAAATTGGGTCAACAAGTACCAAAGACATGAGATGAATACATAGTGACCAAAGTTTAACTATGACCATTTACATTTGAATATTTGAATTTAACAAAGGAAAAACTAGTGCTCTATATGTTGGTTATATATTTTGATACAGGTAGAATTTGCTCATGGTGTAAAAATCAAAATTGTAGAAGACACAAAGATGAATCTAAAAATATATATTTTAAGATATGAAAGTGTGTATAGTCAAATTTATGAATGTTCAATTTTTACTAGGTGTTTATGCATGCTCTGCAAGTAACTTGAGAAGGGTAATTGAGTTTGTGTTGATGTTATTTTGATGTTTCATCATGACTTATCTATTGGAGAGTTTTCTAGAATTCATGAGGATCATCTATATAGATTTTGGAGGTGTTATCAATCTATCTTGATTATGAACAATGATTAAAAATTTGATTATGTGTTTATTCATAGTGTTCTTATGTACAAGATCATTGTTTGAGTTGTTTGAGTATACACAGAGGTGAATAAAGATGACCGTGATAATTTGAGAATGTCAAAGGGTTCATGTGGAGTGGACCTATGAAATTTTAAGTGGTCATATGTTCTTATTTTTCTTGATGAAGTGTTAAATGGGTGAATAGGTCTCCATGATACCTATAAGAGCTAAAAGGTTTTATTTGATAAGTGTAGCTGCTTAAGGGTGACCCATGGTTGTTATGGCTAACCTATGTGGATTGTTTTGAGCTATATATTAATGTGAGAGATGGCTTAAGGGTTAAGGCATGCCCAATGGTTGACCAAGGTGTTGATAATCATGAATGCTCTATAAATAGTGAAACCAAAGATGATGGTTTCTAGACTTGTGGAAGATTTGTAAGAAGCTTTTGTGTGAGTGTTGTGGAGCAAAGGAGAGGTAGAGTGCCCAATAGATGAGTTGGTGAGTAGAGAAGATTTATGACTATGTGTATGACTTGTGGGTCATGTTTATGATGTCAAAATAGTGATCTTGTAGGTTGAGGATGAGTGAAGAGGTCTAGGGTGATCCAAAAGGTGGTTTTGGATGCATTGAGTGTGTAGAGTTGAAGAGAGCTGATATAATTTATATCTCCACTAGATTGGTAAGAAATTAGCATTTAAGAGATGTTGTGTTTATAGGTGCTATTGTTTCTACTCAACATCTAAGGGGGTTTAAACCTCCTTACAAGGTGAAACTTGCTAAAGGTCTAGTTCTTGTGGTAGCTCAGCTAGATAGGTGTAGAAGCTCTTTGTGGGATTGGAGTCTCACTAAAATAAGGGATGGTAGTTCCATGATCAGTTGCAATTGGTCTAAATTAGTTTTTAATATTATAGGATAGTATTTAAAGTATAGGTTCTAGTGGGTTTTCTCCCCCAAGAGGTTTTCCCATATATGTCATGTGTTATGTGCTTGATCTTGCATTGTCTTTCTTATTCATGGTTATGAATGATATGTTTGCTTCATGAAATGTTTGTGGTAATTGATTAAGAATTTGAAAGGATTTAAAGTGAAGTTGGATTATCTGGGCTCACTGATTCACCCCCAGTGATTATACATCTAACAATAATTTGACCTTATTTAGGTCTTACAATTGAATTCAATATACTTGGATTGTAAACACAATTCCATTTACAAACATGGCCCAAATTTGGGTTTTTACAAGATGTGCATACAAATAATTACATGTAAATTAAAAGAACATATTTAAATAGAAGAAAGTTAATGCCAACATGCATCCATTAAACAACAGTGCTCTTATTGAGTGCTACTCACCATGGAATTACTTCTCATGTTAATTTCATGACACTTTATCTCCCTCTTATAAGAACACTTTAGCCTATCAACATATCTCTCTATGGTTGTCTAACTTGGAGAACCTTGTTTTTGAGTAATCTATCAATAGAGTGACTTTTTACACATCTTGCCAAATTCTAAAAGATGTGGTAATAAAAACATGCTAACAGGCATGTTAACATGAACATTAGAATACATAATAGAAAATGATACAACCTCTTATAATGGGCTACTTGGAATGTGCTTCTCATATTTGGATGGTTGTTCCATATTTAGCCTCACTAAGTGATCTATCTCCATGATTTCTCATACAAATGGTTAGTTTCCTTCATGCTTATTTAATAATGAAAACCTAAAAAGTGATTTGGATTCACTACATAAGCATGCTAAACTAACTTATGCAAATATGTTATCCATAAAACCAAATAATATCTTACCTATCCAATCTGGTGGATTGCCCTCTTTGGTTTGCTCCCTCTTGATGGGATATTATATGTATAAATGGGATTATTCATGGGATTCCTCTTGGATTTTTGGTGTTTGAACAATGCTTTCATGTGCTACCTCTTTATTTATAGGTTTTGAATAACCTCCTTACTTGTAGGTGCTTACACAACTTCCTTCTTTCCAATATTTGGATGAAGTTGTTGATGAATTTTACAAAATTTGTCTACCTAATGGCCACTCATATCACAATGAGAAAAATAATTCTTGCCCATTTTCTTGGACAATATTCCCTTCTTTTCCATTCTACACATTTTGACTTGGAGAGTGGTATTTACAATGAGTCTCTTTCCTCTTTAAGGACATGGACTTCCTTATGATGGACTTTATTTTCCAACACATGGCCACATAGTGGCTATTCCTTCCATAAAAATAACATGGATATTCATACCATAATTTTTGTGTTACAATTCTAATCTTCTCATAATTGAAGTAAACATTAGAATAATTATGCTTTCCATACCTTGTATGGTTGTCCTTTGTGTAAGTTTTATGAGGGTAAGATGTGCTACCTCCTCTTTTGGGATGTTTCTATCTCTTTGGAGATTATTTTTATTATTTATGGATGCTTTTCCCATGATTAAAATTTTGTCCTTTCTTGATTCTAAATTGCATTCACTCTCACCATCATGAAGTGATGGTGTGCCATCTCCTTGTATGGGTTGGTTTTTTATAACTAGTGGTTTGGGATCTTATCTTGAAGCTTCTCTTACTTCAATTGTCTTGGAGCTTTCTCCAATTTCTCCTTTACCACTAACATATCCAAAACCTGCATAAAGAGGTCTTTCCTCAACCTGTATTGGATTAGTCATTCCTTGGCCATTGATTCCAAGTCCCTTTCCCTCAAAACCCATCTTGGGTAGCCACTTAGAGCCAATACCCTGAGTATGTTTCACAAAATCACTAATATAAGCATCTAAATCTTAATGGGAAGAAAGATAACACATTGAATTAATTATTGTGCATACCTTAGTCATGGTTTATGTATTTGTGGTAGAGAATGCTCTCCTTTACATGGTAGACTCTTATTTATCCTCCACTCCACCATTCTATAACTTTGTAAAACTCTCTTCCTTGGCTTGAAACTCAAGTTAAAACTTTTGAATGATTCCCATGAGAAATTCTCCATGGAACATCAGTCAATATTTCAACTCTTACTTCTCATCCTCTAAGGACTACAATCTTCCTCTTAATTCATAGTTTTTCTCCAAAATCTTTTAGTTTATTTTTTCAAGTTCCTAAAGCCTTTTTCTCTTCAAATTTTTACCTATGGTTGTACTTTGACAACCAAAAACCTACACTTCCAAAATGTAAATTTAAAAAATAGAAGAATACTAACACAAAGTGAATAAAGTGTTATCAACCCTTATGAAAACTACTCTAATATCAAACTTGATCTAAAAATGGTAGTTTATGCACACACTCACTAATTACCCATTATCCAAATACTCTAATGACTTTCTCAATTTCCCATAATTTTTAAATGAAAACTAGGTTAAATGATTACCATTTAGTATTTAAAAACAAAAATTAGAAATAAGTACTAAAGAACAAAGACAATCCATGAACTGAGTTGATAATAGAGTTCACCCAAAATAAAGCTACTTCTCTTTGTCCACTCTAAGGCTAAACCAATCACTCTAAATGATGTAAAAATACCATTTCATACATTAAAGTATCCCAATAATGGGCTCTCAATATGAAAACAAGTGTCTAATGTCCTTTAGGATGTTTATCTCTGGCTCTATCTCTTACAAACTATATATTTCTTGGCTCTCCCAAAAGAGGGGCTACACAAGTTTTATGTAATGTCTCTCAGAGGTTTATGTAATGTCTCTTAGCCTATAATTATTACTCTAGAAAGATATAGATACAAACTTGATTTATCTCATAATAAGGGGCTTAAAGTTCTTTGTAATGTCCTTAGCATGTCTATGCAATGAGCTCTTGTCCTTCAATATGTTACTCCTATAATATTAGACATTGAAACTTTATTTTTTCCTCTTATTCTCAACTATTCCTATAATGGGATCTTGATCCATAAATAAGTGTCCAATGTCCTCTTGGAAGTCTAGTTCTAGCTTTGGCTTTGTATCTAGCTCTAGCTCTTCTAAACTATCTCTTGCTTGTCTCTCCTAAATGAAGGGATACACAAGTTTGTTGTAATGTCTCTCAAATTTTTTTGCAATGGATCTTATCTTGTGACTGCTACTCTAATAATATAGACATACAAACTTGATTCATCTCTAAATAAGGATCTTGAATTTCTCTATAATGTCTCTAGGAGGTTTTTGCAGTGGGCTTTTGGCCTTCAATGTGTTAATATTATAATATCAGGTAAAGAAAATTTTCTTTCTCCTCTTGTTATCCTTTACAAGGGCTTTAAATCTTACAAGATTTCTTGTGTGTTGTTAAGTAAAATATTAAGCCTTTTATAGTGTTTCTGAGTCCCTTAATTTATGGGTTAAATCCTTATCCCTTTTTCATAGGGTTAGGTGTTTACATCCCCTTAGAATATGCCTCATATCCTCTTTTTTAACAATAAATACCAAAATTAAGGGATAAATACAAATTCTTGTTTTTTGTTGTTAAATATGGCATATCTTATTTTTGGGACTTTAAAATAGGCCAAGTGAGGTGAGGAGGTTAAGCCCCACTCCAAATCCCATGCATTAACTTATAAGGAAGCTTTTTTGGCACTTTAGATAATGTTTTATCCCACTTTGGTGGGGATTATAATCAAAATTTGTTTAAGAGATAAACTTCATCCCCTATAACTTGGTTATGATAACATGTATTACATGGAACTTGCCTTGGAACTCATATCACTTGGTGGAGCTTTATGATTGCCATGTTTAAGGATATGCTTTGTCCACATGTTAGGTCATATAATTCCAATCAATTGATGATGTCAGCATTATGTTTTTTCTTTTTTGTTGCCACATTCAACAAGCCATAACTTTCACATACAATGTTCATTTGACCTCGTTAAAATTATGTTGGAAAGATATCAAGTATTTATTTTAATTTGAAAATAATTTTGTGAAGATTTGAGACCATTTAATTTGGTCACTAATGGATATCCTCCCAGATCATCTGCATCCCTTTTCTAATCTTTGTCTATTTTAACACTCTCATTTGCACCTTATCTTATTTTGGTCCCTCTCTTTTCCTCATCCTCATCATCTCCATAATATATATATCTTCCTTGATATCTCATTCCTTATTTATATTATAATATATCTAATCTAATCTAATCCTAATCATAGTTACATTAGGATTATTTTATTTATTCCACCTTCTCTATTTTCACAAGTCTCACTCTCATCCTAAAATTCACTTTTTGTTTTGTTTCTTTATGTCTTCCATCTTTTGGGTTTAGGTTCAAGTTTCCATTATCAATTATTAATAATTCACTTCATTATCACACACATCCCCCTAATACCCTAAGTGACTACTCCATATTTGTATAAGTGGGTGCCATGGCCTTTTTTACAACCAAAATTTTAATGAGATTAGGTAGTCATTGTAGAAACTAACATATAATGCCCCTAAAAAATAGATATTTCATAGCCTTGAATGTAATCTAGACCTTTATAAGCATTTTAGTGATTAATCCATCGATGGTATTTCTTATCCAATGATCTATTTCATGAGTTTAATCAGCATGTAACTTTTGTAGGGTTTTTCATCTCTCTTCCATTCAAACTAAGAGATTTATTTCTCTCATCTGAAAAATAATAGTATTCAACTCTTGATAACCATGTAGCTAGTAGTATAGGCAATTTAAACCAAAATATTTAAAATATTTCATCGTATATATATAGATGAATAACTTCTTTTGCTAATCATACTATCCTATTTTCCTCTTCCTTTATGAAATTGTGAATTCTTTCATCCAACCATCATTATAGGTTTTTCTATTTAGGTAACCATTTCCACATGTTTAAATTCTCCACACTCACCACACCATTATTAGAAAAGGTTATATAAAAACCCATTAAAACATGTTAATAGGTAATTATATGCAAAGTAGGATACAGGTTCAGAATGCATACATAGTTATAGAACAATTTAAATCTTTATTCTATTCAAAATGATGTATTTATCCAGAGAAACATAGACTAAATTATATAAAAGCTTCATTATCATCAAATGATTAAATAATTTTTCAAAAAACTAAATATACACTATGCATATAAAAAGTACAAAAATATGTCCAATAAAACCATCATCAAATCCCTATATTAATCTCTATATTTTGGATTTCCTTTCCATTACAAATGATTAATATTTATATATCTTTACAATGTTTTATGTCTTTGCATTCCATCCTTTTGGTTCATGCTTGAAGGTGTCTTTTCACATTTTAGATACTTTTAGAATACATACACAATTTAAATACATACAAAATTAAATATTTCATACAAATTGATATCCATCACACACTTCTCATGTATTTTCACTCTAAGATTTTACAATCCTATTCTACTACCAGCATTTTTCTTTAAGGGAAACATGTGTTTTTTGGGTATATACTTGTTTATACAAATGATTAAAGGTGTTTTTAACTATTAGGACATTTTTGTATGCATAAAATATAAATATAGAAAATAAATGGGTCCATATAGGTTTTAAGGATAGGACGAGGTGGTGAAATAGGTCCAGAATAAGTGCACAAGTTAATTAAAATGAAATATGGCCAAAACTAACATAATCAAGTATTTGTGACCAACTTTAAGTGTTTAATTTTACCCCTTATATTTTTATACCCTTTGTCCCTTGCTCTAGTCTATAAATAAAATTAATAGAGTAAAGGAGAGATATACCTTATTTTGTAAAACACATGTTGCCTTTGGAATAATCTCCAAATCATGCAAGGTGTTCAGTGAAAAATATTGTAATGTTGTAAAAGTAGTTAATGCTCAGATGTGGAACTAAAAATCTTAATGTAAATTTAAGTTGAAAATATTAAAAATATGAAGGAAGGATTACACCTTTATATGTGAAACCAATGTTGATTTTGTGACTTTGCTTGGAGATGATGTTTCCTTGAAACATTGGAGAGCTAGTGTTTCCCATGAAACATTAAGAGAGTTGGTTCCTTATATGAACCAATGGATAATTTAAGGGTGATCAAGCCCCAAATTGAATCTAACTTTTATATAAAACAAAATCCATCTATAGACACATAAATCTCAATTAATTATGTTGGCCTTTTTAACCCCAATATGTGAAATGGGTTGAAATCCATAATGGATTGGAAAACATAATGATAGAGGGCACTGAACCTATAAGTTATGTATTATGTAAGTTAATTGAATAAAACATTGAAGATGGATTTTAGATTCAATTATCACTTTTTTTCTTTGTTCCTAAATGCATGGTCATGAGAGAATGGAGAACATCCATGCTCCTACCATATCTAGAGATATTACGTAGTATTAAAAATCATGGCATCAATTTGTATCATGCCTCCTAAATTTTGAAAAATATCATAGTGTTAATTAATATATATCATCCACCCTTAATAAAATTATAATCTGTAACTATACTTATTTGCAAATTATGAATTCTTCTTTTAAACTTTTGCATGAACTTGTATCATGCACTCAAAACCATATGAAATTTTACTTTGATTTTGAAATGTAAGTTCATGTGCATATAATATGACCCTATAATTTGTGTAAATGATTGAATTTTAAACTATTATTAAACCATTTAAATTGTATTATGAACTGAAAATTGATTTTCCTTTAAAAAGGGTTTATCTGATGTATGAAATACCCCGCTTTTGAGGTGATGGAATTGATCCTAAAATTCACTCATCTAAAAATAAAAATTAAATATATCATTCATAGTAATATGTAATCCTTGATTAAATTATAATTTTTTAAAAGTATGTCAACTTATTAATATTTCAACCATTTGCATTATGTATGTAAAATATGAGGCAATACCTATAGAAATGTATCAATAACATTAATAATAACATGTAAAATAACTATTATATGCATTGGTTAGTGCATGATATGGATCATGGCACTCATTAAAATTGAAAATATAAATAATCACACAAGCACAATAATTTCATTGTTATATAAGAAGGTCAAGGGCCACATACAAGGGATATTCAAATGTCACATATGTATATATTCCACATAGAAGGCCAAGGGCCACATGCAAAGGACATGATTTATGTCACAAATAAGGGACATGTTCAAATGTCATACTAATTGAAGTACAAAATTCCAATAGAAATGGACGTGTTCAAATGTCACACATACCAAGTAATGATCTCATGGAGATGTTTAATAAATTGCACACAAAGGCCAAGGGCCATACAAAATAGGCAAGCAATATTTAATATAATATGTACAAGTAAAAACATTAATGGATCATATAACTATAAATTTAGTCTAAATCATGTACATATAATGTGATCATAACCTATAAAATAGAATATACATGTACACAATGTAAGATATAAATGTTAACAAGACATTTGTAAAAGTGTATATGGCTTAGCAGTGTAGGATTCATTGAATGACAACACATGTAAATATTATAACATGTAAAAAATATGCCCCAAACTTATCAAAACTAATGGGTAGATTCAAGTCCAACATATTATCCCATGTGAGATTTGTGTGTCATGCATAACACTTATCAATACCATTGAAATGCATGTGATAGAAAAGAGTATGTTGTATAATAATCATGAGATAGATAACTTATGTCAATGATGTAAAGTAGATGTTTAATAATTATTAGGTCTTGATTTTGTGTTTTTATAATATTTTTAATGTTTTTGTATATTTAAAATATTTTAATTGTTTTGAACTTTTAGAATTTTGAACAAAAAGAGAGAAACTAGTAAGTAAACCATGGTGTCAAAAGTACAAGAAATGAGATATATATAAATAATATACAACATGTTTTAATGTAAATTATTAATGAGGAATGATTTAATGGCCATGTATGAGAAATATGCCTCCATTTTATTTGTTAGTTGTAAATTTGAAAAAATTATAAGAAACTAAATAAGTATGTAGAGGATTGATTGTACATCCTCATTGCATAAAATGTACATTTGTTGAAGAATATAACATGTAAGAAAATATAGCATAAAAAATAGATATTATTAATATATTATTATTGTTTTTCATACTTTAACTAATTGAAATATCTTAAAATTAGCAATATTATGGCTCTGTGTGCTCAAATTTTGATTTCTGGTAAAACTTTGAAAGGGACGGAGAATGTCCAAAGTGACACAATAATGGTAGACATTGATTTCTTATAGTGGAAATTATTTTCCTTGTAATAAAAATGTAATTTTATCAATTCAAACTTTGAACATAGAGATAAATGGCAAAATATGACTAAATTGATCAATATTTTGAATTATTCATATCTAGAAAGTGAAAACAAAGAGGAAAGAGGCCAAAAATTCAAAATGATCCAAGGGATTAGAATAATTGATTAAATAATTCACATGTTAAAATAATATAAAAACATCATGCAATAGTCAAGAAGCTATGTAAAATCATATTTTTTCTTTTGTTAAATTATTTAAATGTTTTTAAATTTTTTAGAATATTTGAAAATGCAACAAGCTAACTAATGATCCCATCAATATGGGAGTCATAATAATATATACTAGGTGGTATAAGGATTGAATTTCATGAATGAAATGTGATATATGTGCATGGATTAAAATAAAAAAATGTATAATGTGTTGTAATAGAATTATCTAGATCATTATCTATGTTATCTTATGTAGAAAGAGTAGCTTTAGAAGATGTATAGTGATATGTGATCTGATGAGGTCTAGTAGAATATTGTGCCAAATGTTGTGTCTTTTGAGAAATATGTTTATTAGTATATATATCCAATTTGGAATATGTATGTGATTGTGTTTTTTGGGAACTAGACACCATTTTTCGATAAGCTTGTTTTTTGTTTACCCTATAATTAATTGGAATTAATAATTTAAATAGAAATAAACTATAGAAACTAATGTATAACAAGTATACAATAAAATATAGTAAAGTATAAAGTTATGGGATATAAAAATATAAATAAAAAGGGGAAATATATACCTATCTTAAAACTTATTATCTGTTACATGCATAGGTTGTGTCATAATTTAGAAATAATTAAATCAGACTCAAGATTGTGTCACTACAAAAATAAGAAGATTAGTAGGTATAGGGACAAGGGTGCACTAAGAGGACAAGGCCATAGTGTAACTCTATATTTTAATTCTACTTTTTCCCTATTTATCTTATGAAATAATTTCTATTTGGATAATGTGTGGTTGCCTATAAGGGTTTCTTGATTATGTGTGAAGTGGATAGACATAGATGCACAAAAGACCTATAAAACCGATTCCCTAGTCTTACACAAGCATACAAAAGAGATCAAATGTAGAAAGGGTGAAATAGGGAAATTGGTAATGGTCAAGCTATCCTCAAAATAACCCTTATTAACTGAGTGTTGCCTACATAGCCTAAAGGGCCTCAATCCAATGTCTCTCTCCCTTTCAAGCAAAATAAGAAATATGTTATGAATGCAACTAGAATATTTCTTAGAATGGATGATGATGGATACCCTTGACCTACAATAAAATAGTGTTAAATTTGTTTTACAATTGTAAGGAAGTAATATAATTAAAATTGGAAATAATTATGCTCTTTTTCTTAAGAAAAATGATTTTAAAATGACATTGTTAGATGATTGCTAGGTAATGAATTGAGTGGATTTGATGTGATTTTATAGAATAATATTTCAAGTATTTTCATGATCTGGCATTATGAAAATCATGGGATAGTTGTTATCAAATGTATTGATTTTAAAAAGTGTGTGTTGGAGGTAACATGCCAAGAGTGCCTTTTTCCTAGTGCAATCTTCTCCCAAATGTTTAAAGCTTCTAAAACTTGATATGGATGATTTATGAATGGTATAGGTATTAATATTTGTAATTTATTATCTATTCCATTAGATTTTTTTTGTGTGACTATGTGTTTTTCATAGGATTGATATGATAATTATTATTTTGAATATGATTTGGATATTGTAGTGAACCTAGATGAATATTTGGGTCTTTAAGAGGTTGGTTGATGTGGTTATGACATTTATAAAAGGAGATAATTACTTGATTTCTAAGTTCATTTAGATTTTGTCTTAGTGCATAACACTTATTATCATGGTACCCATTAATGCCATGGTAAGTAAAAATTGATTGGCCTTTTATTTTTTTCCAAGTGATGTGGAGGATGATAGTAATTAGGGTGTAAATTGATTAGCCTTTTGTCTAATAGTTTAGGTATGATATCATGTGGGTATTAATTGAAATAAAATATTAGAGGTTATTTTTTTATTATAAGGAAAGAGTGAGCTTTATTGCTAACTCTAGGAGTATGATGCTTTATTTTATGAAAAAAATTGACTTGCTCATATTTAGATTCAACATTATGTACCAAAGTATTAAGGTGTGTCATGTGATTAGTCCATGTATTATTATAAGATAAATTGTCATGTGTTTTATTATAAGTAGTTGCACTAACTTTAGGTGATTTATATTATTAAAATAATTCAATGTCCTCTTGCATATGATTTGAAAAAATAACAAGATTTAATTCTTCTTCTAATGTCAAGGCCTCATAACAAAGAGTTATAAATGATTCACACATATTATAAAGTAACTTCACTTTTAATGGATGAATAATACCTCAACAAAATATTTATTATACTTCTAAATATATAGGTTGGTAAATTAAATAGTGCATAATAGTTTTAAATATTAAAATATAATCACGTACTTTATCCTTTTTACCTTGGTGTAAAGAGGGTAGATTTTCATAAGTAACCCTAAGACCCTTATTTTGAATATATTGAATTAAAAATGCTTAAGTAGATAAGGATCTGCTAATAAGGGATTTAAACCAAGCAACTGCACATCCCTCTAGGGTTTTAGGGAATAATTTTAATAATAATCAGTTACTATTGAACCCACTAATGGTTTTATGAAAGGATTTAAGGTGTAAGTAAGGGTCACCATTTTCCATCAAATATGGATAATATAAGAATTTTAAAGTTAGGAGGTAAAGGTGAATATAATATATTACACACAATGGGATTATCAAGAATGGAATTAGAGTCAACCTTGACATGATATCTTTAATTTCTAAAAATAAATGGTGTATTTGTGTTTGAAAAGCACCTACAACATGCATTAAGGAAATTACCTCTTGGGAAGGTAGATTTGGATTTTTATGAGGTTCATTTAAGTGTTGAACTATGTAGTTAATATTAACCATTCGTACACTAGTGTGAATGGGACTAGTATGCCTAGGAAGAGATTATTATTTAAATATGATTAGTTATGGAGATTAATTGGTATTTAACATAGGAGATGTAACATTATGATTATTAGAATCCTCTTGTGCACATTTTTTACTTTATAGGGGAGAATGAAGAATATCATCACAAGATGCATGTATATTTTCATAACTAGGAGAGGATAATGGAGAAGTGTCTAGAGAGGTAACACACTCATCATCACTATAAACAAAATCAACATCATACCAATCATCATCATAATCATGATATTTTTGATAGTCATAAGGAATAGAGACATGAATATTATTTCTTTCCATTTTAGGTGGTAAGATGTGAAGAGGATAACTATGACATGTGGGCTCACTAGCTATGGGATGTAATGAATCAAAGATGTCCTCCTTAATAATATGGTTAGTTTTAACCTTATCAAAAGTAAGGAGGGGAGCTTGTTCATAAATATCACCCTCATTAAGAGTATATGACAATCTAAAAGAGTGTTTATCCCTAATTTTATATGTGTGAGATCATCTAGGGTTATTAATATAGAAATGAATAAGCACGGGGGTGATAAACATATTTATAGCATGTCAATTAATTTTCAAACTTAGATAAACAATATTCTAAATTTAAATACTAAGATATGCCAAAAATAGAAAGCACATTTATTTATTGATAGTATAATAAATGGGAAACAAGATTACTTAGCTAGTTTATTGTACACATACAAATCTATGTTGAAACATGCTAGAATTGGACTAGATCAGGATTCTAGAATAGTCATTAGATTTTAGAATTTTGCATTTTGTGACCTTATATGCTTGTGTCATATCTAAATAATTACTTTGACATTGGTGTCTGAGTTAGACATAGGTTTCTAATATGTAATAGTGACAAGATTTGGATGAGAACATCTAAAATTGTATGGTTTTTTGTCACCTCTTTTCTTGTGTATTCAGATTTCACACACATGTTATCATTCTCTGTCAAATGATCAAATCCTAGCTTCTTCACCCTTGGATTGACTATGGGAAAATTGGGTTTGTGGGAACATAGTGTTGAGATAACCCAAGGATCCTTCTATTAATGGGCATTGCCTACATAGTCAATACTCCAAACAGGGCCCCATACTTATGTAGTTCTCCCCTATGTGTTGTCTTGTGTGTGCATAAGGATGCAATGTGCGATAAGCAAGTACGTAGAGTGTCCTAGATTTTAACTTAGAAAATATGGATCATGGGATGTTATTTCATTACTTCATACTTTTTAGGATATTTCTCCTATGCCTGATATGGAAATAAGGATGAGTATGGCAGATTTTCTCACTTGAATGCTTGATTGAGTGTTTTTGGTAAGTTTCCATGTGAGTTGATAGGTGAGGAATGAATGAGGTTTAATCTTGTATATGTATGAATCCATTTTGAAAATATATTACATTAAATAACTTAATCCAACCTTTATAATATGTTTCATTAGAAAATCATATGACTTTTGGGCATTGGACACTTAGTTTAAACATGCACACTAGCTTCAACATAAGCATCTAGATGGTATGCAAGTGTCTAGGAAGTTATAAAATAGATACAAGTTTAAAAATTGTATAGAGTGATAATAATCATTTTTATAGAATTTTTCATAGCAAATTCCTAGTCATTAGAATAACAATGGACATACTAAGAGATAAACAATTTGGCACAAAAAGATAGTGAACGTGAGTCTTTTAGTAACAAGAAGGTCTTAGAGTTGAAGGGTACAACCATGATAGGTATTTTCCAAGTGCATAAGATTGAGGTATTATATAATTTATATTTAGTGTCTATATCCCCCGCCCTTTAATCTAGTGATGAAATTACTAGTTTAAAGGAAAGAAATGTTTACCTGGGTGTGTATAACACACCTTACCTTTACGTGAGTCTAACTTGAGTGATCTTTAGGTGACTAACCTACAACCAAGATAATGTTACATTATGTAATTAGTGAATATAATCTTGAATTTAAATAATTTTAAATGTTTGAAAGTAAATAGAGCAAGGTTAGGAGTATGCCTATGTATTGATGCAACCATCTTGACTTTTGGCAATTTGATTTGAAGATATGCTTTATTGTGAAGCCTTGGAGATAAGATTAGGATAATTTTTAAAACCCAAATATATATATATATATATATATATATATATATATTAGAGTACAATGCCCCCAACCTTGGCAAAAAAGTGAGTTGCCACATGATCATTGAGCATATATCAATCATGCAACCCAATCATACTCATAACCTAGTGAGTGTGAGTGATCCAATAAAATCACACTTTATATATGGTGAATTTAGATGATTCAATCAATTCTAACATATAAAATTGTTAATATTGAGTGATTTAATCACCTCAACCTTTCTATAATATGAACCAACTACTATAGTAGATAAGCTCAATAAAGTCCATATAAGTATATCTTAAGTATAATAACAATTCATGATAGTATTTTAAATCTAAAATTTGATTTTATTTTATAACTTAAAGTGTTATTTACATGGAATATGTAACTCATACATGTCTCAATATGATACCTAGGTATAATAATGGTACCTATATATAGAATGCTACCATAAATGTGTATCTAAATCATATAACTATGAAATTTGGTAAATTTTAAAAATATGTAAGTGTGAAAGACATGTTCCCATGTCATACCCCCATTGAATCTATAAACTCTAAAAAATTTGTGTAAGTGTGGAGAGCATGTTTCCATAACATTCTCCCACTGTAATCTGGAAATGTTGAATACTGAATAAGTGTGGAGGTCATGCCTTTTTGGCATGCCCCCACTAAAATCTAAAATTTTGAAGGTATGAAATCCATGTCTCTATGACATTCCCCCACTAATATTCCCCTCTTTTTAAGGTGAATGGAAGTAAAAATTGGTAGTTACCTTACTTCAAAAGGATAGTATAGCCATATAATCTATGTATTTATCATATAACATATAAGAGTAGCATGTCTAGGTAGATATAGCAATGAGGTATATATCATGTGAACATATCAAGTCCCAAGATGCATGATGTAAATCATGGAAATGTATAGATATTAATAATACAAATCAACAAGCAATCAATCACACACAAGAGCACTCAAAATCAAAACAAAAGGCAATGGTACATGGAGACTGCATATAAGGGGCGTGTTTAAATGTCGCATAATCGAAGGTACATGACTTAGTCAAATGTCCAAAAAGCATTAAAAAAATTTCAAATGTTATATATAGAAAACTATGACATATACAAATGACAAAATAGGCAAACAAAGGCATGAGATCCATAAGAAATAGAACATATTCAAATACTCGAACAAGTAATATAATATAAGACAATTGCAAGTAAAGAACACACTCAAGGAAGGGATAAAAATGAAAGCATGGAATCATAAGCATATCATACTAGTCCCTGGCTATATGTGTTAGCAAAAAATGTTAAGTACATAGCATATCAAGTACAATATGAAAAATCTAAGAATGGATAAAGTCATTTTTAAGTATATAATCTCAAATCATGATAATATAAATGATAATAAAATAATGTAACATGGATGTATCATGATCAATAAAAACTAATTCCTCCAACATACTAATGACATGAGTATAGGGAAGGCCAAATCTATGTATGTGCATATATCATGTGTGTATGTATGCCTGTATCACACTCAAAAGATGCATGAAACATATGTGTGTATATAAATAAATGATATGTTATCTACCAACATAAAACTAAAAACATAAATGCCAAGAAGCTAATAACATATGGAAATGTTGAATATTTTTGGATTTTTGAATATTTTAATTTTTTTGGTATTTTTGGAATATTTGAAAAGAAAATAATATCATATAATCTCATCTAAGGGATGGTCATACGTATCTCCACACTCAGAACTTGATGTAATAACCTAGTGGTACTACCAAGGAGCATGTATAGGTGTAATATTTGGCACTAAAGGATCTATGATCCTCTATGTACATATAATATGACTTTGTGGTCATGAGGCAATAATAGAATAAATGGGGATTCATGGAACCCATAGTTGAGTGTTATATGATTTCTTTAGAATAGAATAAATATGAACATGTTTTTCTGCACTAACTAAATATGTTGTGTATTAGTAAATGATGGTTTCATGGAATCTGTTGTGTATTTCTATGTAATGGTCTCTCAAGTATTGGTTATATAAGAAAGGGGATTACCTATTGCATACACTTTCATAGAGGATTAATCTTAGTACGTTTGATAATTAACTATCTAGGTATAGACTTATTTTGTTCAAGTGGATGTTCATATAGAATTTTAGAAACTATAATTACCATGTTGGCATGATTGTATTTAACACTCCCATGCATTGTAGAAGGTACTATACATAGTTTATGTATCTATGGTCTTCCCAATAACATACCAAAGACTCCCATATATGGTATGGATGAGAATATAGTGACCACATGTGTTGGTCTAACTTATAAAGGCAATTCAATCTCACCAAGGACCTATAATTCTAAATATTCTACACTTTAAGAGTCATTGCTTAGGGTTTTACCTTAGAAGGAAAGAAGCATGTCTTGTGTGAAAGTCATGGCTATATAGTAGGATTATTTTAGCCTAGAGATAATTTATATAGTTTGATCCTTACAAAGCCATAACAACCTCTTGAAAAGCACTGTTAGCCAAGGGAGAGATTGAAGCATGAAAATTTCATTCAAGGTAAGTATTCCTAACTCTTAATCTTTCATTTTGTTAGATAAATATTTCAAAAATTAATAGGTTTAATTTTTTACTCCTTACTTATAATTACCTCTACATTGACTTGACCAGAGTTTTCCTTTGTATGTTATGTTTTGCTCATTTAATTATGCCCCTTTATGACACAATCCTTAGTGAACACTAGATTAGATTTATTTTATGTATTTTAGAATTAGTTAGGGTTATTTTTTTGTTTTAATTGACTAGAGAATTTGTAACCTTCTCTAGTGGTGTTGTGTGATAAGAGATCCCTTAAGTAGGTTTAACATATCCAAATTGGGCATGTCCCAATATAAATAGTTATATAATGAGTTGTTGGTAAGATTACCTTCTCTGATCTTAGAAATCACTAAGTAGATAAGCTGTATATCTATCCTGATTCATTGCATACATTATTGTGTGAACTTGACATGAATCTAACCCTTGAATTATTAATTTTCCAGTCACAATCAACTAGATCGAGTGGTCGATCAAGTTTCATTTTATCAATATAGGTTTCTTTTTCAGCTAACTAGATTTAATTGGTATTTTTCTCTATTTGTAGGTCTAGGGTTTTAATCTAACTAGATTGATCTAGTCAATCTTGTCATTTTATCTATCTGCAAGTATAAGGTTTTCAATTAATTAGGTCAAGCCTGCCAACCTAGTTTTTATCTTCTATTTATAGGTTCTATTTTTAGCTAACTAGATCGAACCAGTAGATCTAGATATTTAAATTATATTTTACATTTTACACTTAATTAAATTGGTCTACTCAATTTTGTTCATTTATGTGATACTCACATATTTTAGTTTCAACTAACTAAATCAAACTAGGCAATCTAGTCATTTTTCTTGTTTTCTACATTTTACTTATAGTTGACTAAATTGATCTACTCAAATTTATGTAGTTTCTAATATATATATTTTTAGTTTTAGCAAGCTAGATCAATTTGGTTGATTCTATTTATTAATTATTTTTTCATCTTTCTACATTTACAAGATTAAAATCCTACATGGATGACATAGTCAGCAAAAAATCTAACAATATAACTAAATCAACCTAGTCAATTGTGTTTTATCTTCCAAGTTAACTCTTAATATCTTAGAATTTCCATCTTTTCAATCTTAATCAATTTGCAATTCCTACTTTTCAATTTAAAATTCAAAAATTTCCTTACTATTTTCCATAGTTGTCAGTTTATCAAATAGTATTCACATTGTAAACTAAATCAACCATAATAATCTAGTTTTGTGTTTGTGTTTTTTGCAAAAAAATTAAATCTATATGCTTTATTTAGTTTGTTTGGGCTTGATTTTATAAAATACTATGTCGACTGGCTCGATTATGTTTTGTATTATTTGCTCATTTAGATTGACCTGGTCAATTTTGTTTTGTATGTTTCATTTTTCAACATAAGCAAAGCATATTATTCTCTATTTTCATACTAATTAAAATCACTTTCACTTTTGAAATAATGATTTGGTTTCTTATTTATTTATTTTTATAAATTGTAACTTGGTTTTTGACAAATTGATTTTTCACCTTTATTTTCATCTTGTCTAGTTTTACCTAGAAACTATGTACTAGTAGTTTTAAAACTACTTAGTTATTATTTTTTTGAAGGGCTAAATGATATTTTTTTGTAGTCTTTATTTATCATTCATAGATATCATCACATTTTGGGTTTTTCATAATACTTATAGCTATAGTATAGAGCTAAACATAATCTTTAGCTTCTACATACTTCATGGTATTCCAAAAATGCCTAAGATTTCTCTTTCTATTGAACCTTAGTAATCCAACCATTTATATGACTGTGTGGTACATCAATTAGTGGTTATCATTGAGAATATAATTATAGCTTATCCTTGAAATCATGTTTAGTGGGCTATGGTAATGACACTTCATCCATAGTTAGCATTCTAAAACATTGGGTCATTACTATCCAATGCACAAGTCAGTATCTTTAGAAGCTTACATTATCAAACACAACCTTGTATTATAACTTCCTGATCTTATTTCATATTAATTAGTTATCATGAATAGTTAAAAAAATAGATTTTATACTTTCCACTTACTATTCTCTATTATATTACAGACTATATCAACTAGCATTGGTATAAGTTTTATGTTGTGTGTTTCAACTAGATTGACTAGCTCGATCTAGTTGACTATTTGTGAATAGACTATGTCGACCAACATGACTTAGTCTTATATTTTATATTTGTTTTACTTTTATTTTAAAAAAAAACATCCAATTTTAAATAGTTTAAATTTTTTTATGTATAGAACTAAATCAGCTAGCTCAATTTAGTAGGTTTTTAGACTATGTTTTAATCCTGTCTACCTAACTAGATTAGCCAAATCAATCTAGTAGGATTCTTTCATCTTGTCTATCCATTAAATTGACTATCTTGATCCAATAGGTTTTTAGACTATATTTTCATCTTGTCTACCCAAATAGATCAACTAGCTCAATCCAATAGGTTTCCATATTGTGATTTTATCTTGTCTTCCCAAATAGATCAACCAACTCAATCCATTAGGTTTATAGACTATTATTTCATCATGTCTTTCTAACTAGATCAACCAGTTATATCTAGTAGTTTTTCATACTATAATTTTACCTTATCTACCCAACTAAATTGACCAACTCAATCTAGTAGGTTTCTAGATTATTATTTCATCTTATCTGCCTAACTTGATCAACTAGATCAATCTAGTAAATTTCTAGACTAATCTATCATCCTATCTACCCAACTAGATTGACTAGATCGATCCCATAAGTTTTAAAATTGATCTTTTAAAATGTCTACCTAGCTTAATCGACCAACTTGATCTAGTTGGTTTTCAACCTATTAAACTTTACCTCTTTAGCAGGTATCTAAATAAGTTTATTTTATTAGTCTATTTATCATGCAACACATTTTTGAAAAAGTTGAAAAAAAAAATTAGGATAACATTATAAGTCTTAATAATCTTTGTAAACCCTCTAAGATGTATCTACCTAATCATGCAGTAAATAATTTTGATCTTAGAAACATCCATGTTACTACTAGAACCATTAAGTATGGGACTCCTCCTCCTTCTTCCCTTAATCCATTTTTCATACCTATGGTAGAGGGTGAAAGTGACCTTGAATATACTATTAAATGATCATTTTCATCAATAAATACCCTCAAAATTAGGGTAAGGGTCCCATAGTCATATATAACCTCATAATGTGACCTCACATTAGGGATCCCCCTTCACCTTCACCTATTTTTTTTGCAGGATTTAGGGCAAGTCACCCTATGACTTCTGTCACGCATTTCTCCTCATGAATTCTTATGATATCATGTCTTCTTCTTCTATGTATTCATATTCCATGCTATCCATTTACACAAACATGGTAGGTATGAACTTTAGTGGGTCTACTCAAAATTCCCACATTAATACTCAAATTAATATAACTACTAGTGCATCTCAACCTATCAATGTGTGTCATACTACTAATGTGTCATATGTTTCTTCCACTAGTCAAAACACTATTAATACTAATAAACTTTTATTACAAACCTTAATTCAAATGTATACTTTGCAAATTAATATTACCTATCAAATGATATAAATACAAAACCAATTAATGCATTTTCAAAATCATCCTCAACCTACTCAATGGGGGGTGTAAAATCCTAATTCCCCCACCCCTCTATATATGCACATGGTAATATTATACCCCAACCACCACTTCTTAACAAGGTTATTAATCATTTATAAATTGAACCCCTAGTTCCTCAAATTACAAACATTGACATAGGTGGTGTAGTTCCCACTATTACTTATAATGGACCCATTTATCAAGTTTGGATTTGAAAGCTTTTGAAAACTTATATAAATATTAGGTTAAACTAAATACCTTTTCTATCACTAAACTCTTAGATAAAACCTTTTAAAGTGACACTTTAGATTGGTATAATCAACTCAAAACCCATTATATATCTAGTTTGGAATACTTAGTCAATACATTAGTTTAATAATTTCAAACTAATGATCTTCCTAAAAATAGCCTAGATCATTTTATCAATTGTAAACAATTAGAATTTGAAATATCCCAAGTGTTCATTAAACAATGGAAATCATTGTCTAATAAAGTTGAGCATAACATGTCAGATGAAAATCTTTTACATTTATTCACTAATGATCTTCAACTTAGATTATAATATTGTGTGAGGACTCTTTTTCCAAAATATTTAGAAGAATCTCTCAACTAAGCCAAAGATCAAGATTTCCTTATACGACAATTTGAGCCCTCACACCCTCCCATAGGAACTTGAATTCTTATGAAAGCTAAAAAGAAACATATAACCAATGATGGTGTAATGGATACCTATGATTCCATACACACCAGTCAAGCCATTACTCCTAGTGGTTCCATGGAGCCTATTCTTTCACCATAAATTTCCAACAACCCACATCCTAGTTCTACATTTCTCAAGTAAATAATGTAGACATTCATAAACCACTTTCCTTAGTAGAGATTCAAAAGAATTTTCCTAAGCCTTCACCATGACATATTTATCCTACTCACCCTACCAAAAATTGGTATGAACCACATAAATTTTATTGGTATCATGCAAGTAGGGGCCATTTTCATGAAAGTTATCGCCAACTAAGAACCTTTGCTAATAAATATCTTCTTCAACCTAATTTTGATCATGAAACATTCGTACGTACGTGTTAACAAGCTTATGAGGTGGAAGATAGTGCTCATGAAACTAAAAATAAACATGAAACCATTAATAAATCTAATGCTTACCTAGTTATTTACAAGGATTTCCTTCCTAATCATCAATATAATCTTATCCAACCTCCAACTACTAATAATTTTGAAAGCTCTATTGATCCCACTACTAACATTAATGAATAAGATGTTTTCAATATGCATAAAATGAGGAGAGTGGTCTCTTATATTAATCCTTATCCAACTTCAAACTACAAAAATTATAAAATTTTCATACTATTCAATATTCTTACCCATCTCATATTATAGAATTAGGGCACATCAAAATAATTTCAATAAATTTAACAACACAGCCTACTAACTCACATTTTCCAATCAAATGAAATAGTTAGACATTAATTAGCTTTTTGTCGATATAACTTCTAGCCCTCGATTATCAACCATCTCTCCTCTAACCAAATTACCTCACTCATAAATTCTAAATTCATCTACTTCTAGTATTTCTTGATCTCCTTCAAAAGAAACAACCACTAATTTAACTATGTTATCTAAATCAACATAATCAAACACACTTAATCAATCCATATTGGATAAGTCCCAATCAAATACACCTTACCAACATCAATTTACATGCACTTTTGCTACACCTTCAAAATAATTACTTTAACATTATACACCTTTATCTGATAAAATCATAACTAGATATGATTAATGTGATCATATAACCAAACTTTCACATCTCCTATCTCAAATTCATTTTATATTACTTATGATAACTTCTCCCAAGCCATCATAATCATCTAATTTATATTTTATTCAAAATTAACATCACCTTCCCCCAACCTATGGGGTAGGATGCCACATTTTTTAGGTTTGAAGATAGCATCCTTTAGAAGTTTGAATAAATGTATATCTATGTTGACAAAAAGGTATAGACTTCTCTTCCACTCAAATTTCCTATCACTTCAATGATTCTTGATGAAATATTGCTTCATGAGAATGATCCTCCATTATTCATTAGTGTTCAAATATGATATATCCAATTCAAGTGTGTTTTGATTGATAAAAGTTTAGGCACTTGCATTATTTTCCTTGACTTAATTAAAACACTTGGGTATTCCAAATTTAATCTTAAATCTACACAAAGTACATGTCAAGGATATGATAGACAAAAATTGCCTCCTTTAGGTTATGTTTGGCTTTCTATCATAGTTCCCCCCATCACATTTTGCATCAAATTCATGATTTTGATTTCCCATTATCATATAACATCTTACTCAGTCTACCTTGGACACACCGCATGAGAGTTGTAGCCTTGTCATCATGCCAATGTGTTAAATCCCCTTATAATGTTGTTATTTACAAGATTCAAGGAGACACCAATCTTTGAAATTTTGAATAATTCCAAGAATGAGGTGTTTTTTAAAATACCTACCCTTGAACTTTTACCTATCATTCATTTTTTTGAGTCTCAACACTTTAATTGTCTTGTCAACTCTGCTAGAAGTTATAATTTCACCCTAAACTAATAGGTAATATACCACCTAATCTCTTAGATTTTGATGATGATGAACCTGATGAGATCAATTTGAAAATCAAGATTTATGATCCCTCTCCTCACATAATTTATCAATTACCTCCTTTATGACCTCAGTCTCATCAAAAACCATTAGATGAAATTCTTGTCATTCTTACAAAGATTTGTACATCATTCCCTTTTTTAATTAGATTTATTTCATTTTTTTCAAAAGTGTTGTCTTTGTACACTTGTTTTTACATATTCCACTTTTCATCATTATTTTTAACCATGCATTTGTTCATATTTGATAGAAAAGAATCAAAATGTTGGTTTAGTTTTTTCCCACCATGTGGTTTTACCTACATGGTCTAGTTAGCTTACTTATGTGTCACTTAGGTGTTTAATAAAGGTTATTAGGGAAGATAATCCCACATTTATGAAGATGCGAGGACATGTTTATCTTCCACCTATATATGTAATTTTCTATGTACTTTTGGCTAACCAACCATGAATGTTATTGCATTTGAATACTCTTGCGCATTGTGAATTTTTATCCTCTCATGTGTTCATGATTTCACTACTCCATATAGATTCGCTTTCATGTATTTTATCCTATTTAATTATCTATCCTCAAGTGTGGCCCACTCCAACACAAAATATATCACACATTTCTCATAGCATATACTAAACATTAACACATGTGCTAAAAATAAAATGCATGCATCCATAACATCCATGAGTCATAATAACAAATATAGATCTATATACAAATGGCTCAAATTTTTGATACAATACAAAATGATATAACCATAATAAAATCTTTGTTTTATGGATTTGGTCTACCCTATCAATCTAGTGGTGGACAAGCTATGCTACCGATATAAGCATGTGATTTCCCTCTCTAAATAGATAATTATAGAGACTATTTATGTATATAGGCCATCAATCTATCCTTATAAATGGTCCACCTGTCCCTGTACATGTGTTAATTCTCTAAATATAGCCAAATGAGTAGTCCCCTCCTTAGTTAATGTTTTCCCTACCCATAACTCCCCATCACCTACTCCTGATGGTAATTCCAATTGGGTTACATCTCCTCATCTCTGTAACTCTCATGTTGCTTCATTGAATAATCTAAACTAACTCACATGATCAAGTGTAGAAGGCATAAAAATATCAATAATTTGTATCATGTCATGATGTAAGATATGTCATCTAATATATCATGATTTGTCACCTATATCATAGTTGACCACCTAGCCTCCTCTATCAAAGCATATACAAAATTCAAACCAAATGTACATTACATCTCACATATATCTCTAAAAATCATCTATCTATCATATATATCTATCTATTTATAACATAGTAAACATAAATTAACAAAAAAAAAACACAATTTACTCACCCAGTAGTCTCTTTATCTACCCACCCACCAAGCACCTCATGTGAAGCATGGTTTTGTGATGTGGTAAAATTGGGTTGGAAAACATGAGCATGATGTGGCCCATTATGAATCCATCACACTATAGACCAATTCAATTTAGGTTGTGATAAGGGATCTCCTTGAACTAGTGCGTATACTTATGGTTATATCTCTATCAGCACCTACCTCCATCTAGATCATCATGGTAGTGGCTATGGTGGTAGATGAAAACCCTATTAAAATGCAATAATAACTACCTCTACCTATCCCTCTACTATTATAGCCTCTTCATGATGATGTCATTATCATCATCCCTAAGGTATCGATCAGTGTGGTCATATCATCGGCACAACAATTGGTATTCCACATCTACTACCTTGGTGCTCCCTAACAAACCTCACCTAAAACCTAGGTAATGTTATAAGCACCACTAGATGCAACAACCCAAACTATCTTGGTACATGAGACATAAGATGTGGCTCCACCCACCATGTATAATGTTATATAATATGTACATGACCCTATCCTAAAAATTACTTGGCCATGAAGGCCAAGTATAATATAGTATGTAGGTATGGCTACCAAAACATCTCTCCCATAATGATCATCTATAATGTTAGGGCATGCGATATAACCTATAATACATGATCATGTCTCCACCTTAACACATGAGGTAAAGTAGCATGTATCACATGTGGAAATATTGCATGATAATACATCAAACCCCTCTCATATATCTAATTGGTCAAGAAAATCACAAGTCCCATAGTCATTTTCCCTCATTATAAGATAATATACAAATCATGTACTAAATTCACCTAAATCACGAATCCTAGATCATACATCATGCCCTACTCCAACATAGATCAGTAAAAGGTAACCACATATAGTGGGGCATTCCCATCTAAATTTTAAAAAATCATATGAGTTGTTATATGACCAATAATGGACTTTTGAATATCCATAATGGCCACACATAACCATGAAATAAATAAATGTGTAACCCACTAAAATATCTCTCAAAGCTAGTCACCCATAAAGCTAAGGCTTATCTCTCTATGTCTATCTTAGGAGTATCATAAATCATAGGTGCCCCTACAATCATAAGTACTAATAGTGTATGGTCATCTTCTAAGGTCATACCCACCTCAATGGTATCCTCATTCACCACCCACCTAAAAGTTTTAGTTAGCCTCTCCTATGTACCTAAAAACATGGCAACTAATTCAACATTCAAAAAAATGCCTCACATTTGTATGATACACCCAAATCTCAGTGTCGTCAGTCATGTTCGATCACCCAATGTCAATATATATATAATAAATTAGGTAATTAAAGTACATCTATTAATTGTGATCTAGGAATTTGACTCAAGAGAGGATGGTTAGTATGGTGTTAGTTCCAAAATGAAAACAAAATGAAATAAACACACTAATAGCATAACATCTCTAGGCCTAGACACTAGGGAGAGCTTAGTTAACAAAAACAAATGACAAACACAACTAAAAAGTAAGGAATCAAACACAAGAATTCTTTCACCTTCCTTGGATGCTCCAAATGCATTTGTAATGGTGGATTTCTTTACTTGTGCTCATGAAGTCCTTGGCAATGGAAGCTTGGCTACATCCATCTCTCCTTGGCACCTTTGGCTTTGGCTTGGCTTGGCTTGAAATCAATTTGGCATGGTAACACTAGTTATTTAAAGCTTTTGGAACCAATTTGGCATTATAACATTGCATCAAAAAAGATTGAAGATATTTGAGCATAATAACTTTTTGCCAATATAGCTTAGAAATGATGTTGATGACCTCTCTATTTATAGATTTTTTAGAATGTCTAGAATCAACCTCAGCCATCCATCTCAAGATTAAGATATGTGGTTGAGGATTAAATTAATTTTGTAATTATCCCCATCTTGGAATTATAATAAGGGGTAATTAATATGCATGGAGGGCATCATGGAAGGCATTGATGAGGCATGGAGGGCATGAATCTTGATATTTATGACATTTATGGCCTAAGGATGTCTTCCCAAGAAATGAGGTCACTTGATGATGCAGATATTCAATATTCATTTCTAAAAATAAGTATTCAACAAGTTTCCATGGAATTTTTGATTAGGCCTTTATTTGGTTTAATTAGATATTAAGCATGATTAAGCACTTTGTGCACAAATTACTCAGATTGATTAGAATACCTTATTATTGATCCAAAATTTGACTAGATTAGAATTGGAAGTCACTATCAAATGCATTGAAACTATTATCCCATTTAGGATGTTGCCAATAAAAAATAACAAATGCATAAGTCTTGTGTAAAATATTTGATATGAAAGAGCAATCTAGAGCACGTAAGTACAAAATTGGCATTTTGACTCAGAGTGATCTGATCAAAGTTAGCTAGCCCATAAATTGCATTTCCCCATTGAGGGACACCCTAGCCAAAATTGGCACTTGAATATGTTAGTTTCAAATCATTTTACATGTTTTAGTATTTTTAGGCCAAATTGTGCATTTTAGGTGAAAACTAGCCGAAAACCCTGATTGGAGGTTATCAGTGGCCAATTTTAGGTGTCTACAGTTTGCCCCTATTTGGGAGGGTATTGCAAGCTATAAGCATAGTAACATTTTATCAAATAATGAAAAGGTATTGTATGCCTATAACTATAATGATTATAAACTAATTATATGATGCCCCCTTGAGGGAACAGTTGGCAAATGGTCCCTCAAAAAGAAAGAAGCAACATGAGGGGACCAAAGAAAGGAAAGATGATGGGGTGAAAACTCAATGATACTAAAAAAGTAGTCAAAATCATTTAGAAATTCAAGTGGGATGATGCACAATGATTTGCCTAAAGGTGGTTATAAAATTATACCCTGAAAGTGGCAACATGGTATGATAACACAATGACTTTCCCAAAGATGGTTATAATCATTGAGAAGATGGAGCTACCCAGTTAGGATAGACAAACACGATAATAACATGCCCCTATATAGGCAAAAAAAATAAAGTGGTGATAACATAATGATTTGCCCAAAGGCAGTTATAATCATTGAGAAATACAAGGGGATGGTGTGCAATGATTTGCCCATAGGTGGTTATAATCATTGGACCCCAATTATGGTAAACATGATAAACTTGCTGAGGATGATGATAAATTAACACAAAAGGGTAATGATGAATTGAAACAACCTACTAGTAGGGAGATGGTCATTCAAACTAATAAAGTTTAAAATTATTTCATGTTTAAATACTCTATTTGGGATATGATTAGGAGGGAATTGGGATGTCAGTGCCAAAGAGATGCCATCATTGCTGAATAGACTTATTTAAGTTGAGGTTTGTTATAGCACGTGTTGGTAGGCATCATGGTATAACATCATGAGGACTTGGCTGAAATATGCATCAAAACTAACTCCCATAATCTAATAATCAATACAAAATAATTCACCAATGATAGAAACCATGATGACAATGTAAACATATGAATATGGATGGATTCAAGTGTAAGTGTGGGCAAGGAATCACTGAATGAACACACATAAACTGAATCAAGGCAATAGTGCTGAAAGCAAACAAATAGGCTGACAAATAAATAAAATAATAAAAAATAAACAAATAAACAATGTAATAGAAACGCTATGAACATTTCCCCTAGAAAAGAGGTGATAACTTAACAAATGAACAGAATGGGGGAATAGAAGAAAAGGAAGGGGGTGGCCAAGATGTCTCCATATGCACTAGGTAAGTGGATGCTACCTACATAGTTCCATGGATGTAATATCTAATAAAAACTTCATGCTAAATGTAGTTCTCCCAGGGAATGGGAAGAATGTGATAACTAAGGAAAACAAATAGAAGGGATATGATAGAAGAATAGGAATGGTCTTACAAAATGGTAAGTGCATGGGAGAAAAATGCCAAAAAGGATGGGGAAACTAAATGACAAGTGATTTGCTTGTAACATAGGTAAAGGTTCCCAAAATCCTTATGGTGAAGTGATCAATGTTTTTTTTTTCTTATACCAATTTTTCAAATGTTTTTGAAATTTTTAGAGTGTCTCAACTCAATCGATAATGATAAGAAACTAAATGGTTCAAGATCACAAAATGGTGAGAGCATGGCTAAAGTTTCTCATAAAATAGCAAGAGCATGGCTTAGGTTACTCACAAAATGGTGAGAGCATGGGGAAAAGGGTGACTGAGCTGACCTCAAAAATTATTGAGAACTACCTACATAGTCCTAGAGTAGGACCTCAAGTCATTGTAGTTCCACCATTATAGTGGAGGAATTCGACTAGTGCAATAGTCAATTCAAACAAAATAGGCACAGTTAGTAAAAAGACATAATATGGAATTAGAAGTGGTAAGTAGGTACATCAAGGCTTAATGTTGCCCCTAGTTTGCCCATAGGTCGTTATAACTAAGACACAATGGCATAGATCAAAGGTACTAATTTTCCCAAAGTTAGTTATAATTAACAAGACCGATAGTAAGAAAGAATAAAAAATGAAGGATGTAACTGCCAAAACTTCTATCATATTATCCCAAAATATGATCTCTATTTGAAGTTCTTGAACCAACTGATGAAACTGATCAAATACCTTGATGCTAAAAATGCAAAATAGATGACAAAAACCAAGTTCAAACGGGCTAGGTTTTTAGAATACATTGGGTCGATAGGCTAGAAGTGGAAAGTGGATATTGCAAAGAGGATAGATAAGAATGGTATTTATACATGAAAGAATAGTGACAAAAAGGAATGACTAAAATGGTCCTTACAGACAATACACTTTAGCATCCAAGCATAGTACCACTTCAGATGAATAATATTCATTAGCTCTAGAAGTTCATTTCCATCTAGTGTGGCAAGCCTATATGCTCTTGATTTATAATCTACAGTGATGATGAAAGTCCCTATCTAGTTTGGTTTGAATTTCCCTTTATGTTTCTTATCGACCATGGTATTATTTTGGTTTTCTTTTAAGAAAAATATCACCAAGTTCAAATGTTCTATACTTAACATGCCAATTATAGTGGCCTTTGATTTGATTCTGATATGCTTGAAGATTATTGAGTGTGGCCATGCATTTCTCATCTAGTAGGTCTAGCTTTTATAGGCTAGCTACTCAATAGTCATGATCATCCAAGACATGCTTGAAAGAGATGTGCAGAGAAGGCAATTCAACCTCAATGGGAAGGATGGTTTTAGTACCATAAACAAGTGAGTATGGAGTGGCTATTATGGGGGTATGATGATTGGTATGGTATGCTTAAAGGGTAGTGAATATCTGGAGGTGCCAGACATGACCAACATCATTAACAATCTTTTTGAGAATATTGATAATGGTTTTGTTGGATGCCTCAGTCTAGACATTACCTTGAGGGTAATATGTTGTATAAAAGTGTTGTGTGATGTTGTATTCAGTACATAACTGGTCTACATCTTTGTTCTTGAATGATCCTCCATTATTAGATATAATGTCAAAGGGAATACCATAGTGTAAAATGAGGTGGTTGATGATGAATTTGGAAATTTCCTTTCCAGTCACATAAGTGAGGGGTATAGCTTTAACCCACTTAGTGAAATATTCGATGGTGGTAAGGATATGTTTATTGTCATCAGATGAAGTGGGATTGATCTTCCCAATGAGGTCAAGTCCCCATGTATAAAATGGCCATGGTGTCAATATCAATTTTAGAGATTTTGTTGGGGCATGAATCAAATTAGCATGTCATTGACATTTGTCACATTTTTTTACATATGCAGTCGCATCTATGTCCATTATGGGCTAATGATAACAAGTATGCAAGAGATTTTTGGATAGGACTACCCTATGAGAATGGGATCTACATACTCCTTCATGAACTTATCTTAATGATAATGTAGACTCTGCCAAAGTTAAACAACCAAGCAGAGTTCCATCAAAACTATGATGGTAAAGGGTGGATCTAAGTAGAGTATAATGAGTGTAATGATGAATGCAAGATTTGGTTTATTTTTGAGAGAGGTTAGGTGGTATAATTTGGTCATGAAGGTATTTTTAAAGGTATGAGTACCAAATAGAATTATGACTAATAATATTACAAATCATGGCAATGATTGATGGTTTATGAGTTGGTGTTGATAAATTCTTGATGAGGAACTGATACTCTCTAGCTTTATATATTTGTATAATCATAGAATTAATAGTAGCCATGGCATCTAAAATTTTGTTACTAACCTTGGGTACATGCTCAAACTAAATGTTGGCAATTTATTATTTAAGAGTGTCAACCATGTCTTTATATGGAACTAGCTTGTCATCTTTAGTCTGAAAATGATTTGTAACCTGATTAATGATTAACTAAGAATCACCATAAACTTAGAGATGAGACATATTATAATTTACTACTTGTCAAAGTCCTAAAATGAGTGAATCATACTCAACCATGTTGTTTTTACAAGTAAACTAATTCTAAATGATTTAGGGATTAGATCTCCCTTGTGGTGTAATAAACAATAGGCTTGCCCCTGATCTATGTGTTTTAAATGAACCATTAAAGTATAGCTTCTAGGGCTTCTCCTTAAGGGGTGTATCAATAATTTTCATGATGGGTTCATCAATAAATTTAAACTTGAGTGGATATGTGTCTATGAGAGGTGCTTCAACAAGTTGATATGCAAGAACTTATCCCTTGATTTATTTTTAATTGACATACTCTATGTCAAATTCATTAAGGACCATGATCCATTTAGCATTTATACCTTGAAAATTTGTTTTATATAGTAGATACTTGAGTGGATATACATTTTAAATGACCATGGTTTTATTATTCAACATGTAATGATGTAGTTTTTGAGCTATGAAAACCATGGTTAGACAATCTTTTTCAACAAGTGCATAGTTACGTTCAAATGTAACCAAGGTACACCTTAAGTATTATATAGCTTGTTCCTTTCCATTTTCATCATGTTGATCCAAGAGTGCCCCTAGGGCATGATCAGTAGTTGATAGGTATAACAAGAATGGCTTTCCTAGCATAGGAGGTAATAAAATAGTCGATTGATAAGATAGTCTTTGAGCTTTTGAAAAGATGTTTGGTAGTGATCATCCTAGTGAAATGCAACTCCTTTCTTCAAAAGGTGTGTAAATGGATGGCACTTATTTACCAATTGAGAGTTGAAGCATCAGATTGATTTGATCTTACACTATAAACTACAAAGTTGCTTTAAATTGGTTGGTAGTGGCATCTCAATTATAGCATGGACTTTAGCCAGATTGACTTCAATACCTCAATGAGACACGATGAAGCCAAGTAATTTTCTTGAAGTTACACCAAACCAACATTTCTTTGGATTGATTCTAACTTTATACTCTCATAGACTTTCAAATATCTTATGCAGTACTGTTGGATGTTTGGCCTTGGTCTTGGATTTTTCTAATATGTCATCGACATAGTCTTCAATAATATCATGCATCATATCATGGAATATGATATTCATGGATCTTTGATATTTAGATCCCACATTCTTAAAGCCAAATGGCATCACCTGATAGAAAAATGTTCCCCATGGTGTGGTGAATGTTATTTTATATTGATCTTATGGCATTATTTTGATCTGATTGTATCCTAAAAATCCATCCATGAGAGAAAGCATTTCATAACCTATCATGGAGTCGATGATCTTTTCAATATTAGGCAATGGAAAATCATCTTTAGGATAAGATTTGTTGATGTCTTGAAAATTAGTATAAATTTTGCTTCCTTCATGTTTTTTGCTAATAGGTATAACATTAGAGATCATTTCTGATTAGTAAATGGATCAGATACATCCTGCTTCTAAGAGTTTTTCCAACTCTTTCTTTACCAATATAGCAATGTGAGGATGCATCTTACATAGCTTTTATTTTACTAGTTTGGCATCAAGATTAATCACAAAGTGGTGCAGAACCAAGGTGAGGTCTAAACTTGGCATGTCAGAGTATGCCCATGCAAAGATATCTACAAATTCTCTTAACAGAGCTATAAAGATGTCACAATCCTCCTCAATGAGGGATAAACCTAATTTTATCCATTTCAAGTATGATGGAGAATCTTGATTTGTGATCTCCCAATGGAATGTTGTCTCTAAGGCCTAAGAAATCACAGAATGCCTCATCATTATAGAACTCATTAATTGGTAGACTGGATTCTTGTTGGTCCCAATCTATCATTTGGGGATAATATAATGGTAATGGATTATAATGAATGGCCAAGGTAAGGGTACAAAGGGCATTATTATCAAACATGTTGGTTTCAATTAGGTCATTAAAGGTAAGGCTATGATCAAACTCTACTTTGTTTTTAGCATCATCATCACTAGTTTTTAGTGATGGAGTTTGAATAAGATATGTGGGGTCACCCTGATGTGGTTTAAATCCAAGTCTATAAGGTCTTTCATATTTAGTCATGGAAATTAGCTCAATAGTTTCTTGTTGATTTGGTCTGAGGCCTCTTCCTTCATATTTGTGATGTTCCATGATCCTATTGGGAATAGGATACTTTTCACTTTTATAACAATCAACCTGGTTGTCATTGTATAACCATGATTCATCTCCTTCAAGAGGGTCAAGTTCTAAGCTAGATGCTAGTACAAATGTGACATGTCCCTTATCTTTGTTCTTTTGTTGCCAATTCATATGTGGGATGACTTTAGATTGCCCAAAGGTTTTTGGATTTTGAGGAATATTGGTGATATGAAATGTATCATGAGTCACATACTCTCCTAGTCCACTATCTTGAAATGGTGAAATTATTAGATGCTTTAGGAGGTGGCATGTGGGAAAGGGAATCCAAGGTATTAGGATCTATGCAATTATTTGGTAAAGGATCAATAAGTATAGTCTTTCCTTTATTCTACTTGGAACTTGGATTCATGCCATACTAATAATTATAGCTTTGAAACTCAACCTCAAGATGCTTGTAGTGTTCATATGGGTGTAAATCTCCTAGAATATTCACTTCCATCCCTGAGTAGGAAAACTTAATACATTGGTGCAGTGTTGATGAGACTACATGTAACCATGACCTACCTAAAAGTATGTTGTATGATAACTCTAGATCAAGCACATGGAAAAGTGTGCCATGGGTCAAAGGCCCAATGATAACTACAAACCTAATGGTGCCTTGGGATTCTCTTTCTTGATTATAATAGGCTTTGATAGTTATTCTTTCTAGCTGGAGATGTGACATTGTGTACCCAAGAAGCTTGATAAGCTTGAGAGACACTATGTTGAGGCTAGATCTATTGTCTATAAAGACATGTTTCACTTTATTTCATCTTATATAAAATTCTATGTATAATGGATTGTTATGGAGCAGACCAAGGGAACACATATCACTTTGGTTGAATGTGACTTATTGGGCTAGAGCTAGGTGTCCAACCAAAGCTTGAAATTTATCAAGGGATATGTCACTAGCAATAGTGGATTAGGTCAAGAACACATTCAAGATGTTCTTGTGAATTATTGCCATTCATAGAAAATATAAGATAAAAATATGCATTGGTGTCTTCTACAATTATTCCATAATATCAATCTTCTTATCTTGGTCAGAAGTAAATGGTTTATTCTGAGGCTGAATGGTTGGTTGAATGATAGGCATAGTGGTGGATGGTTGTGGGCCTATGATAGTAATCTTTGATCTTTGAGTTATGATTACATAATCAAATTAAATACTAGACCATTATTGCTAATCGATGCTAGAAATGGTGTAGGACTAGATAGGACAAGTCTCAGTTGTTGGTGTACTTACATGTGATCACGTGGCAAGAACAAGTTGTCATTATAAGATCCAAAAGAGGAAGTCCTAGTTTTTGGTTTTCTTATATGAAATCCTAAGTCAAAGAAGGATTATCCATATAATTTAGCTGGATAGTACTATTTAACAATGGTCTAGGCTGATTAGTGCTTGGTTTAGGATTAATGGAGATGGTATTAATG
Organism: Torreya grandis; assembly: GCA_037957365.1. Classification (NCBI taxonomy): domain Eukaryota; kingdom Viridiplantae; phylum Streptophyta; class Pinopsida; order Cupressales; family Taxaceae; genus Torreya; species Torreya grandis. The sequence goes on from JARHVA010000416.1 coordinate 803,448, forward strand.
TTACCCCCTGCAATATGACCTACAACCCTATTGTAGTCATATGAAACTAGATGGTAGGTTTGTTGGTTATTACCATTTTGACCTTGGTTTTATCCATTATTCTATCATTATGGATTTTCTAATTGATTTTTTCAATTTTGCTACTTTGGCCTTTGATTTTGGTACTATTGATTTTGTTGTTATACTGGCTATTGTTGTTGTTGTTGATTGTTCTGCTGATGTTGATTATTATGTTAGGGAAAGGGGTTTTAATAAATCCAAAGAGTTTGATTGGAAGTGGAAGAATCATTATCCAATGTTATCTCCCCATTCTCTAGCATATTCTCAATTAAATACTTGATTTGGACACATCTTTGTAGATTATATCTATTGACCAGATGATAGTCACAAAATTCATTTTCATAGTACCAATCAGGGTAAAGAATACCTTATAGATAATGCTTTGGTATAGGCCAATTAATCAGATTAGCAATAAAAATCTTGAAAAATATAAATTTAATAGGTTCTCCTAGGTAATTAAAGACATGCCATGTAGGCAAGTTCTCTTAGGAGGAGGGGTTTATAATGGTAAGGTTTGTTGTATTTATTGTGCAGGTTTTGGTTGTTATGCTTATGGCATTGGTTAGAGAGGTTGTTGGGTAGGAGTAAACTAAAAAGGTAGTGTAGATGAGGTTTGTATAGTTTGCACATGATGGGATTTGATTACTCTATTTCCCACAACATTCATATTTTAGTTGAATTTCTTTAGTATTTCTTGATTATTGGCCTATGCCAGTTGTGATGTTTACATTTGATTGGGATGTTGGTCATTTCCCTAATTGGTAACTTGATTTTGATTAGTTGAATTGAGCTTGATGAATCCCTTATTGATGAGTAGCCTCTCGATCAACAAACCTTTATCAATTATTTATTTGAACATATGCACACATTGTAGTTCCAGATGATAGGTTATCTCACTATGCAATTTATAGTAAACATAGTAATTAATTATTTATCTAGTAAACTATGGGTGAAACAACTTACAAGGGATCTCCACCATTGTAAATAACTTACAAAACTCTCCCCATATTTTTGCTTTGCTTGTGTTAGGTCTACTAATGAAATTTCATGCTCAAGATTATGGGAAAAGTATTACACAAATATATCAAAAAGATCATCAAATTTTGTTACTAAATTCTTGGGAAACTTTAAAAACCACTCCAAGGCTTATCCAGCCAAGCTCTTTAGAAACAATAGCAAAAGGTATATTGGAAGGGATAAGCTGGAAGGTATATTGGAAGGTATTTTGTAACTTGAATAATAGCAGTTACATCCTTCATTTGTTGCAATTCTTAGGGGACAAAATTGGAAGGGATATTGGTTTGAGGGAGAATGTTGGTTTGGGTAAATGGCTGAGAGGTCACAAGTGGGACACTTTGACCAGGCTATGATGGAGACACCTATTAAGGTATATTGGCTTAGTTGGGGAATGAACTAGGAATATGCATACGTGGATTAGGATGTACTAAAAATACACATTTGGTTGCATAATATTCTCGTTTAGGTTGGTGATAAAGGTTTGATTTGGAGGATTTTGTGGTTGGGATGGAAGGATATAATTATATTGTGCTTGTTGTGGTTGAAAAAGGACATGTTGTTGACTAATCAAACCTTGTTGTTGAGTGGGAACTTGTGGACCAAGACCCTGTCTCTAGATTTGTGGTACATTTTGAATTGATGGTTGCCTAATAGGTACTTAAGAAACATGGGGACTTCCTTGTTACATTAATCCCTATGAGGAAGTGAAAGTAGGTTGCAAATTTAGCATCTGTCACTGACCAATATTTGTACATTGTTGACTAGTCATTGCTTAGTTTTAAATTGGCATAATAGTCTATGACTGAATATGTATGTTTGTCATTACCTAGTGAGGTGGAATATTAGTTGCCCCTGATTGAGGTGTTAATGTTTTTGTCCCCTGTTACATTGATATACTAGGTTATGTTTGTTGTTGTAGAATACTACTCATTACTTATTGAAGAGGAGTAGGATTCATCATATTATGTCATTAAGGTGTGACATTGGCCATTGTTTGATTACTTAATCCCATAAGCTGTACACTTGAGGAAGAAACTAGTTGAGGTTGGGGTGTATAAAACCCTATTCTTTAGTATGATGATCTGCTCATGGGATTAACTATAGGCACATGTTGTTGGCTAGTTGTTTGTGTGTTAGTACCACTTTGATCAAGATTGGATGTTGTTTTCACATTATCCACTAATTTTGGCTCACTATTTAGTGTAGAAGTCAAAGACACTTCTTTAATAATTGGCATATGCATCAAGTTATCTATCGAAGCAGTTTGTACGAATGGGTCAAAACTCAGATTTTCTTGTCTAGTTAATTCCATCAACACTCTTGTTGAAGGTACTAGGTCAATGAGGGGCTTAATCACCATGTTCATTTGATTGAATCATGTGCTAAATTTAGGTAGGTTTGGTATGTTATTTTCATTTGGTTAAAGTGATCGTTCATGATGTTTTTGCCTTGATTGGATATATTGGGGTCTTGATACATTGTTTATACTATAGCCATAGGATTTCTAAAAGAAGCCTATTGATCATAAATGATATTGTGGGGCACTCTTACTAGACTTGGTAAATTTTCATGGGAGAAGTCTACCAGAAACTTGGCCCCTACCTCTATGGCTCTAACCAAAATCTCATCTTTGTTCTCTAACAAATGTCACTCAAATAAAAATAGATCATATGTGGAAGACATATTAGTAGAATATGACTGTTAAAGAACTAGCTCATCCACTTCATGTATTATAGCTAGCTAAGTATTATGTGGTTTATTCTTAGTTCTATTCTTAATAAGGTAGTGTGTTAACTAGATAATTAGCCAATGGATCTTGGCTTTATTCCCCTAATTGATTATTATAAAAGGGATAGGAACCCATCTCATAAGCAATATTATCTACATAGGGATCTTGTACCATTTCTTCCTACACAACTACATTACTAATCCCTAGATTGTACATGAGTCCACTATGAGTGTAGGAATATATGTTGGGATCCATAGTTAATGCTTTGCAATAAAAGGTCAAAGAGTTCTACAAACTTTAAAAAGGACATAATCTAAAAAAAATGATGCCTTCAACTTGGTTTAGATTTGTCAAAAGGATCAAAAGGTTTATGAAAATATTTGTGAGGAAACAAGATAGTGTAAAATATCTAATATTTCACTATTCACACAAAGAGAAGCAAGTAAATAGACCAAAAAATCAAAATACCAAACTCTAAGGTCAAAGTGTTTCAAATCAGTCTAATCTAGGAATTTAAAAGTTAGGTATTTTGGCCAAATGTGGCATCAAAATCTAGGCTCAAACAAGGCATGTGCTATGACTCTTGTCCAAACAGCATCGAAAGCTAGACTTTGAAAATAGATGAAATTTTTAATCTAATAGATTTGAAACACTTCTAACAAATACTAGGAATTTAATTCTTGGTCATGAACTTGATCAACTAGGTATAAGGTATGAAACAAAAGGCACTTTAGCAATAGTTTATTTTCTCATAAATAATGGTATAAAACTTGGTTAGTTTAACAAATAAGCTAGACAAAGGTGAATGATATAACTGTTTTAGAAAAAGATCATAAAAGTAAACTTGAATTAGTTTTAAAATGTAGGAATAAATTTAGAACTCTATGTAAGAGGGTCTATGAAATAATGTTAAAAATTATTGGGGTGGCATAATGATGCTACAATACCCAAAAGATGTGACAAAAAGTTTGTTTCAAAAACTCTCTAAGGCAAAGACATTTTCCATAATTCTAACAGCATAACACTACTTTTCTTAACTCAAAATGTGGTGGTGTATAGACTTAAAGTGAAAGTGTTTAGCACAAAATGGCTTAAGTATATCAAGTGATGATAATGATTATGAGTCTTAAATGGCCTTCAACCCAAATTGGGAAATTAAACCTAAGTTCCCTCAAGTTTAGTGTAAATGGCGAACCCACTTAACACATCAGTCCTATGAACCTTTAAAGGTGTAACTCTGAATTTGGATTATAAGTGAATGACTTAAACAATATTGGTAAAGGTCTAGACTCAATTGGGAAGCATAACTACACTAAAGTGTATGATATGACTCTCAAGCTTTTGATGAACTTTGAACAAGGCAAATTGATGACCTCACATGAACAAGATAATGCCTCTTTGTTCAAAGGAAAATTTGGACTATGTGTTTGACTTTGGATTATTTTTTTACACCAAGTTTTGACTCTAAACAAGACTTTAATCTAGGACAAAACCAACTAATTAATTTCCCTTAGATCCTAAACTGACAAGGTTGCTTGGTATTATTGTAATCCATTAGTATACATCATTTGAGAGGATTATAAGTGTTCATCCAAAAGTAAATGTGCATTATATAGTAGGATTTTTACACCCCCCCTTCTCTCAAATGTTAGTACTATGACATGGACCTTGACACACACCTTGCACCAACAATACTTCTATGGCAAGTGGGGATTTTTCTAAAATCTAACAAGTTTTTGAATGATCTAAGGGAATCAATTACATAATGACTTTCATTCCAAACAATATAAAATAAAAGCATGGATTTTGGGTCCATATCACATGGCTTGTTGCAAAAAGGTCTAGTCCTTTTTGTAACCACTACATCATGTTGTTCTCTCAGTGTAGTGCGATGTCCAAAGTGCCACTATGTCCCATGTGAAACTCCAAAGGAGCCAAATGAACTCAATGTTAAGAGGTGAAACCCAAGGTCAAAGCTTCCCTAAAAAACTTGTGGGAGGTGATGAAGTCCCCCTCGCAAGCCAATATGCATAAAAATAAATAAAGCATGAAAGTAGAAAGATTTTAGGGTTATTTTCAAGGTCACCCAAACTTTGACAAGTTTTTGGGGAGTGCTTTAGATGAATTTCTTTCTCAACCTTGGACTAGGATACTTGTAATAGGAATGGTGTTTTTGATTCCAAGGGTTCCCTATAGGGGACAAATGAAAGAGCATACATGCAACGCCCCTCTTTTTACCAAACAAAAATCTAACTAAACAACTATCGTAAGCAAGAATTGACAAGTGTGTTCAGTTTTAAACCCAAATGAAATGTCTGGTGGTGTTTATTTGACCCCTTGGTCTTAGTTGTAAATTTGAAAGCATTCAACACAAACATCTAAAAATTCTTTGTTAAACACCAAAACAATGTTCCTAATCAAAATTTAAGCATGCAAAAGTGATTTAAACATGTTTTGAGCAATATCCCACTTGGTCCTATAGCAAAATTGTTAGCATGTCCTTTATCTTTGAAGCCCTTTTGTGTTTGAAATAACAAACTTTGAAAAAGTAGGTCTTGGGTCTATGTTTTTGGAAAAACATAGTGATTGACATCATTAATTACCATTGACATTGGTTATTACCATAAATGCCAGTTATTACCACTAACATCAGTTATAGCCATTCAAAATCTAATCGATGTTGGTTCTGTTGACTGACATTAATTAATTTAGTTAATCGATGTTAATATTTACTGATGTAGATTATTATGTAAAAATTGTGGCAACCAAAAATGGAAAAATAAACTTAGAAAATCAATTTGCAGGAGTTTTAAAGGCTCAAATGAATATTTTAAAGTTACAAAAGAATCTCCTTCAGGGGTAGGATGTATCTAGTCTCATCGGGTGTGTGAGAATGTGATCTAAGAATTTGACTCAAAATAGGATGGTTAGTATGGTGTTAGTTCTAAAATGAAAAGGAAATGAAAAAAAACACACTAATAGCATAACATCTCTAGGCCTAGACATTAGGGAGATCTTTGTTAACAAAAACAACTAAAAAGTAAGGAATCAAACACAAGAATTCCTTTACCTTCCTTGGATGCTCCAAATGCCTTTGTAATGGTGGCTTGCTCGGCTTATGGTCATGAAGTCCTTAGCAATAGAAGCTTGGTTACCTCCATCTCTCCTTGGCACCTTTGGCTTTGGCTTAGCTTGGATTGGAGTCAATTTGGCATGGTAACACTAGTTTCTTGAATCTTTTGGAACCAATTTGGCATTATAACTTTACATCAAAAAAGCTTGAATATATTTGAGCATAATAACTTTGTACCAAAATAGAGTAGAAATGATGTTGATGGACTCTCTATTTATAGATTTTTGAGAATGTCTAGAATCAACCTTAGCCATCCATCTCAAGATTGAGATGTGTGGTTGAGGATTAATTCAATTTTTAGAATTATTTTTTTAATTATCCCCATCATGGCATTGGAAAAAGGGGCAATTAAGAGGCATGGAGGGCATGAATCTTGATATTTGTGGCATTTATGTCTTAGGGATGTCTTCCCAAGAAATGAGGTCACTTGATGATGTGGATATTCAATATTCATTTCTAAAAATAATTATTCAACAAGTTTCCATGGAATTGTTGATTAGGCCTTGATTTGGGTTAATTAGCTCTTAAGGATGATTAAGTACTTTGTGCACTAATTACTCAAATTGATCAGAATACCTTGTTATTGATCCAAAATTTGACAAGATTGGAATTAGAAGTCACTGTTAGATGCATTGGAAGAATTATCCCATTTAGGATGTTGCCAACAACAAATAATAAAAGCATAAGTCTTATGCAAAATATTTGATAGGAAAGAGCAATCCCAAGCACGTAGGTACAAAATTGGCATTTTGACTCAGAGTGATTTGATCAAAGTTAGCTGGCCCATAAATTGCATTGCCCCATTTAGGGATACCCTAGCCAAAATTGGTACTTGAATATGTTAGTTTCACATCATTTTGCATATTTTAGTGTTTTTAGGCCAAATTGTGCATTTTAGGTGGAAACTAGCCCAAAACCCTGATTGGAGGTTATTAGTGGCCAGTTTTAGGTGTATACATTAATCACTAGAGCCTTTGTTTCCATGACAAAATATCAAACAAAAAAGCACATATTAACTCTTTATATAAAATAATCATCAATTGTATTACTAAAATAAATAACACTAACATTTAATTTCAATTTAAGTACTTTAGCAACCCATTTTATCTCTTTTTATCATTTTATATTATGTTGGACACACACCCAACTATGTTGGCCAATGATATATTTTTTATTACATCAACTATGTACCTAACTATGTCGGCCAATATGAACTTATAAATATATAATCAGCTAGTTTACCTAACACATTCAGACACTTGTTATGAAGTCAAATACTGAGTCTATGTAGTCAACCATCTACCATACTAAGTCAACCACCTAAATGACCTATTGGATTGACCATGTTATATGTCATTAAACACCTTTATCCTTTTACACTAGATAGGCTAGATTATACATAGTCAGCCATTTACAACCTAACTAGATCGACCCATTAATATGCAGTCAGCCACTAAAAATAACCTACCTATTTAAAACCAGGTCAACTTGGCTAATCCCATTTATTTTTTGTGGTTATTTTTAACTAAATCATCATTAATACCCTAGACATAACTTTTTCCTTTTTGACCCCTACCCATTTTTTGTCATAATTTCTACTTTATCCCAAAAAAACTGGGATATATTATGCACACAGATTTGCCCCAACATCTAATTTTCCAAGTATAATTCATTTAACATGAAAAATGATAAAAAAATGTATTGAATACACCCCACACCTAGACTAAGCTGGCAACATCTGCAAGACGTCCTCCTCCTCATGTTCTTCATATGTGTGTTATCATCTCTCTCGTCATGCCTTTAGGTCACATAGAGCTCTATTTTATCAAATCATTAAATATTCAAATGAATAGTTAAATTTCTATTATATATTCACAAAAATTAATTTTTAATCTTACAGTTATTTTCCAAAAAATCCATATTTTACTTCTAAATTTTCTTCTACAAGCTCTTTTCACAAACCACAAAAAGTTTTGGAATCATGACAATATAGAGAATCTTTCCATATTTACCCCATATTTTTACAAAAAAAATGAATTTTAACTTATTTTTTAGGTCCATCTCTTTCCCTATACATCAAACACATTTTTATTTGCTTCACATATAGCTCCTATTTAATAGTAACAAGGTAAGTGAAGGTATGTATTTACTTTCATTTATTTTCCAGTTTCTACTACAATTTATTGGCTCAGTTTTTGTTTGTTGCTATGTTCTTTCTCAAAGCAACATTCCATGTTACACCTTCATGACACATAATGAAATTTGAGTGGGGCATATATATACATACAATATTTTTAAAACTTTATCATTTACTTATACTTTCTCTCTTAAAATAACCTATCAATCTTCAATTTCTCTAAGTGCATACTTTAAAAGGTACATTGGGAAAGGGGTGGGTAGACCTTTGGTGCTTTGTAAGATTATTGGTCCCTATACCATTACCTAAACCCACTACAAGTCACTTTTATCCAACTCCCTAAGCAATTAAATTGAATTTATCCACTTCCATAAGTAAATCCCTTTAAAAATAGCCCCATACTAAGTAAACATCCTTTTTCTTCATTTTCATACTATGTCAATTGGGTTGATCTTGTTAAAAAGGACTCAATGCATGTTATGGACCTAAGTCATCCCAATTGACCTATTTTAAGACCTAACAGCTACTTGTCCAACCTAATGAAATTGAGTTGGTCAATCATGTCAATAAACTTTTAGAAGGGTTTAGGGTCAATCCTTGGTTATAAACACCACCTTCAATTCAATATAATAAGATGAACATTTATTTTCATATTATTATAACTCAAAATTCTATAAATTCTACACTTGAGGGGTTATTTCTTAGGGTTTTTCCTTGGAAGGAAATAATCTTATATTGTGGGAAAGTCTTAGATGCAAAGTAGGAGTCTTTTAACCTAGAGCTGATTTTTATAGTGTGATCCTTACAAAGCCAAAAAAAACCTCTTGTAAAGCACCATTGGCCAAGGGAGAGATTAAGACATGACATATTAAATCAAATTAACTATTCATAACTCTTACACATTCATTTTGTTAGATGTATATTGCACAAAGTAATAGGTTGAATGTTTTACTCCTTGATTAGAATTACCTCTACATTGATTTGACAAGATTTTTCCTTCATATGTTATGTTTTGTTCATTTAACTATCCCCCTTTGTGCCACAAGCCTTAGTGGGCACTGTATTGGATTTATTTTATGTATTTTAGGCCTAGTTAGGGTTATTATATGGTGTTACTTGATAAAATACTTTGGAACCTCTCTAGTGGTGTTGTGTGATAAGATTTCCCTTAGGTAGGTTTAATAGATTCAAATTAGTCATGTCCTGATATCAATAATTATGTAATGAGTTATTGGTAATATTAAATTTTTGAGCTTAGAATTAATTAAGTAGGACAAGTTTTAGATCCATCCTAATTCATTTCATATAATTTTTACATATCCCAACTGGCCTCAAGTAGATGTAGTTCTCCCTTTTAGGGAAAGTAAGAAATAAATGATGAATGCAACTAGAAGATTTCTTAGAATGCTTGATAATAGATACCCTTAACCTACAATGAAACACTATTAAACTCTACCTATGACTATAATAAATCAACATTATTGGAGTTAGAAACAATGATGCCTATAGATACTTGAAAATCATGCAACATGGTTATAGTCTTCATCCAAGCACCCCTTGGCCCCCTTGGCCCCTTAAGTTAAGATTGATTATTAAAATCCTTAAACATACCCATTTACCTCCTTTGTCTAAATTAATTAATTTAATTAATTAAATAAGGCCTATTTACATCTCACCTACCCAAACCGATGGCTAGTTGATCAACACCTAGCCTAAGGACCATTTCTACCCTCGTATTTAATGCCCTAACTTCTTAGACTTATTCCTCATGTGTCCCAATGAGCCCTTTATTAACCTTAGACCATTTATTAACCTATTAACAACCAATCATTAGTGTAAAAGGATAATTTTAGCCATTTTTGACTATTTCTCCTTGACCAACAATGGTCATCCCTCGATTGATGGTGGTAGGACCATCGACAATTACTTAATGTAACCCTAAAGCCTTACCTCAAGAGGTTTAAATTATATTTTCATGAGACTCTCTTACTCTTAGGTAAATCAAAGCTCCCAAGTGAACCAAGAACTAGACCAAAGACATCATATGCTTTAGTAACTCACCATGAAGAGCCAAAGTACTATTATTCTACCTATATTTCTCCAGGATCCCTTGCAGCTTACCACTCAACCTTAGCACTCTTCTAGGATAGAAAAATTAGAGCAAATTATCTATACTTTTTATCGATTTTAGTGGTTAGTTTTAATAGTTTCATTTGCTTTGTGTCCATTCCCATTTCTCTTCATTCCATTCCTTGTGTTAGATTTCTACAACTCTAAGCAATTTACCTTCTATCCTAAACCACCTACAAACTATCTCAATCACCTGACTACCCAACCTCTAAGTTTGACACCTCTAAGAATCTACTTTTCTCTCATGACAAACATTCAACCCAAAAAAATCCATACAGACCTCCCTATAACCAGCCCAAAAACCATTCTTACCCAAACCAGAACTTACAGGAATCATCACCAGTCATCTTTGACCACAAATGGTCATTCCTCAACTGGTGATAGTTGCCTTAACCACCACCAATTTCACAATGACCATTGATGGTCACTATGTGTTTTTTAATCAAAACAAAAAGCAATTTTCCCCTACCAGACCATACCCAAATTCTATTTTTTTTATTTTTTATTGCATCACATAGGCTTAAGTTATTTTATGAAATAGGTTTGAACTATTTAGATTTATTTTTCAATAAGTTATTGATATTTTAGTTAAAATCACTTGTTTCCCTTCAAGCATTTCTTTCATTAAAGTTTTAGTATTCTTTATTGTTTTATGCAAGCATCTACTTTTAGTTTTTAGAACTTAATTGTCTAAAAGTGTGGATTGATAGCCTCCAAGGAAGTCTATTGCTTCTTGAATCTATATCATGCTAGATATCCCACCTATCTTTATCACTAATCCAACCTCTTGTAGTGTCTTTCTTATCTATAGGTCATCCTCCCTAGACAAAGAGGAGTATCTATAATCGACTAGATTCATGCGCTCACAACAAAACCAAGTTCTTCTACCACACCCTTATTTAAAGTTTCTTCTTATCTTATAAATGAAATATAAGTGAAAAAATAGTGAAACATTCTGGCATGCCCCGTGGAACCCTTGAGATTTTTTGGGGTTTATGGTTTGTCTAAGACATTTAGTTATATTAGTGAAGTTTTCATCATTTGCAAATTTCATTTTTTAAAATTAAACATTCCTTAATTCATTTATTTTTTTCCAAAAATCAAGTTTTAGTCTCTTTTGCATTCTTAGAAAAAAGAAAAAATTATCATTTTTGCCTTTATTTCTGAAAATCAAAAGTACTCATCCTAGGATTAGGACCTGCATCATCATATCACATTTAGGTGTATCTTAGTTACTCTTTTATTCATTTGAAAATAAATAAATTTTTTCCTTTAGGTCTAAAAATAAATTCAATCCATTGTTTTCTTGTATTACTTAGCTCACATAATTTAATCAATTAAAGCAATCATAACCTCACTTCTTATCACACACACACAATACCAAACCACATATTCAATCAAACATCAAAACATTGACATAAGGCCCAACTATAATTTCATCACTTAGTGATAAACCTTTCCGTATGGCTATCCCACTTGGACTTCACTACCAAGAGGAAAAACCAAGACTTAGTTCATTGATTGAGTTTAATATATAGCATTTGGTATATTTTTGATAAGCACCTAACACCCTTATCTCTGCAGTGTGTGAAGTGAGGGGGTAGGCCCCAATATCAATCCATGTACCAAATTCTAACATAGATTTTTAAGAGTCTTTAATAACCTAAAATCATATTTAGACATCCTCTTCTAGTACATGTTCTACAATCCCAAGTTGATTCTCATAACTTCCTAAAAATTGAGGCATAAACCTAAAGAGAGATAAAAAGTATTCTAGGACTTAAACATACTCTTAGTGTATGCTTGTTTGTCTTGAATCTTTTATTTTGTTTTCTTCTATTTTGAGTGGTTTATATCACTTTCACCTTCCTTTCCTCTTTATGTGCATGGTTTTGACAAGACAACAACTTAGAAACTAATTAAACTAAGATCCACCTCCCAACCACCCATCTTCTTCTTCTTCCTCATCCATAAATTGCATTTCAGATGTATAAAGTTCCCCCCATCACTTTGGAAGTCCTAGTATACCTTGAACAATTTCCCAAGGAGATACGGATTTCACCACCCTTCTTGATAACAATCCCATATCCCTCCAACACTACCTTAATACCATGTCTCATCATACCCTTGCTTTGGTTCTATCAATTGAGCCACCCTATGGCATGCCACCTTATCTTATGGGTATCACCTCTATTTCCACCATTTCTACCCAACCTTTGGTCACCCAAGCCTCTTCTTCCACCAACAATCCTTCCAACACCACCACCCAAAACTAATCCATTCTACCCACCGACACCCAAACACCTTCTAACCAAACCAACAACCCTTCTAATGTAGGAGCAACCCAAACTTTGGTAACCCATACTCCACTTACCATTGGATTACCTTCCACTAGTGTTACTACCCTTCTATTTGTCATTTCTAACCCACCAACCTCCACTCCATTCAAAAATTTGGTAGTTTACATACCCTCTACCCTTCCACCTAATAGCACTAAGGTTACTACCCACCTTCAAACCATCAACCCAACCATTCCTCCTACCCAACCAATGTCTATTCCCTAATAAGTGCCCATTGCACCAAACCCAAACTATATTCCTAACACACAAGGGTATATGCCTCCACCTTATTCCCAACATTTCATGCATACCTATCAATATGTGGCATCTTCCCAACCATCTATGCCCACTTAAAAATATGTGGCATCCTCCTAACCCTCTACTAGCTATCCATATATTACACTTTCCCAACCCTAATAAAATGTACCTTATAATTATGGGGGTGTACAATCATAAACTAATTTAATCAAGATCTTAATGGACAAGATGACCAATCTAGAGTCATCCATTTTTGGTGCTCACAACCTCTTGTCATATGATCAAATTTTCAATGAGCCAATTCACCCATTCATCCCAATCTAACCATACCCTCCTCAGTGGGAACTTCCAAAATTTTCCAAATTTTAAAGCAAAGAAGATCCCTAATAGCATCTTAGATTGTTTAGACATTCTTGTTATTTGATTTCTTATAATAACACTCTTATTCTTTGTACCTTCCCCATATCTTTAGGTGGTCCCACATTAGATTGGTATAGTGTTATTACCAATCACTCCCTCTTCTCTTTTGCCCAATTAGCCCAAACTTTCTTAGACCATTTCTCTATAAATATTTATAATAAATTTTATATCACTGATCTATAATCCATCAAGCAATTTGAGGATGAGTAAATTGTTGATTTTGTGCCCCATTGGATATGTTTGATCAACCAACTCTCTTTCTCTTTGCCCCAACCTGAGTTGATTGAGATTTTCTCTCAGGCTTGTGCCAAGCATATTTCGTCAACCTTATAGGTTCAAACTTTTAGAACCTTTGATGAATATTTCACCATGGCATGCAATTTGGAGATTAAAGACATTAATGAGGGTAAGTGTAGATTAAGAAACAAAAATTCTAGTTTCAAATCAAACAAAGCTTCTTCCTCCAAAACCACCAACCACACCAACACCAAAGCTAAGGGAACCACAAATGTAGTTTTGCTTAAAATGTTTTCTCCACTGGTTATCAACCAACCCAAGTCTTCCAACAAAAATTCTAAAACCCAAAACCATTATATCCAACATCAATATACTTTGTTAGGGGAGTCATACGCTTCAATTTTAGAAAAGTTGTTGAAATCATCTACACACAATTTACTCCAATCAAACCCCCATAGTAATTTTATTCTTCTCATCCTATACCAAGTTGGTATAATTAAAATGAATTTTATGCCTTCCACTACATCATTGGACATGATGTTAGTAGATGTAATACATTTAAAAGCACTATCCAAAGATTGGTTGACAAGGGAGAACTTGTGATGGACAATCTGAATGCACCCCCAAATCAATCACTTGAAATTTTTAGGCATCCATTCCCTAACCTTTTGCCTTCCACAAATAATGAAAATAATAATTTGGAATCCTCTCAAAATCATGAAGTTCACACTATTATTATTATCTTTAGTGAAATCATAGTTGAGGAAACCATAGTCCAAACCAGTTTTTCCTCTCCACTTATTGAGGTAGTGGAGTCACATACCATTCTTTTTGGAAAAAAAACAAAGAAAGCAACTATCATCCCTCCACTTATTGAGGTAGTGGAAACCACCATCCCTTCTCCTTTGTAAATCATAGAAAAGGAGAAAACAATTACCCCCATCCCTTTTTCGTCCATAATTGAGTTATCCACCCTTCCTTTGGAAAGTATTCCTAAGGAAATGATTGCTTCACCTACCCTTTCTATGGAAGAGTTATCTAACAAGGCCTTGGAACATTTTATAGGGGAGAAGGAATACATGTCCATTCCCCTTTCTCAACCACTTGGCTTATCCTTTGAGTTTAACACCAAAGGAACTAAGCCCATTTATAAGCCATTCTTTAGGTTGGTTCAAAACATAAAATTTCTATCCCAACCCAACTTTGATCAGGCCACATTTTGGCATCTCTTTGGGATCCTTTATCTAACTAAAAATGATTCATCAACATCACCCTTATCTACCCAACCTTCAACTTCCATTAGTGAAACTACCATCACCCCAACTAAAGCCTCCACCTCCCAAACCTTAGATGAACCATCACATTCAACTTCTTCCAAAATAACCAAAATACCTTCCACTATCCCAATTAATCCCATAAATAACCTAGGTGTGATACACAATTATAATCTCACCCATCTTCCATTGAATTTGGATCAAACACTGCCAAACCCACTGAAGAAACCTCAAGCCAAACCAAATAAGAAAGAGGAACTGCCTAAGATTCCAAAATCCAAAACCTTTCCTCCCATTTCCAATTTGCCTTCCATTTTAGGACCATGTCTTTCTTAAATATTGTGACCTCACCCCTCTACCTTGGTTAAGAGGCAAACCTCCAAAATAAATTCCAAACCCAAACTCTACTTCTAGCTACACCTCCACTCCTAGCTACACCTCCACCTATTTTCACCAAACCTTTTACTTCCAAACCTTATACTTCCACATCATCTATTTCAAATCCATTAAATTCCAAATCATCTACCCCAAAACCAACCACCAAGAAAAATCCACCTCCCAAAGCTCATATTGTCAAGCCTAACCTTAAGAAGGCTTCCACCCCAAATGTCAAATCCAAAACCACCACTTCCATGCCACCATTGTTAAAATCATATTCTACCATATTGTAAATATTTCTCTAAGATTCCAACTTGGCCTTGCCTCCTATAAAACCATTTGATCCACTTAGTCCTGAGCCATCCTAGTTTAATGATAATTTGATTTACTCATATCATAGGATGTCAGGGCATGATATGGAGAACTGCAAAGATCCCCAAGTCATAGTCTACAAACTATGTGATGAGGATGACTTATTGATAGAGGAACGTCCCATGATCCCACTACCAAGCCAAGAGCCAAAATCAACCACCTCAAACCTACCTACCCCTAAACTCTCATCTAAGGGTGAGGAAGAACCAAAGTAGTCCACTAGCCCAACTCCTCTCCATCCCCATACCATTCATGTGGTCACCCAATCATAAGCCCAACAAAAGGATAAATGGAAAGAAAAGTTTCCATCCCATAAACATACCATTCTTCCACCAGCAAATCACCCAACCAAGCCCAAACACCTTCACCCAAACCTAAGGTTTCTATCTTGGATGCCTCCCAATCCAACCCCTATAAATCAATGCAAAGGGTAGTTATAAAGCAACTTCACCAAACATTGGTGAAGATGACCTTATATGAGCTAATCGATAACTCACCCCATCACTATCAATTAATGATGGAGGCCTTTAGCCCATAGAAGTAAAACCTAAAGATCCAAAACCTCTAGTAGCCTTCATTAGAGCCCTTCAACTCTCCACCCTTTTTGCCTTCAAGGATTTGGAGATACCCCTATTCATCCAGATGATTTAGATCCTCCCCTTTTCATTACCACCTACATCAACCAAAACTATATCAAGAGGGTGATGATTAATGGGGGAGAAAGCATAAATATCATTTCCTCCTATGCATATGACCAATTGAAACTACCAGAGACTATCATGTCAAAAATTAAAGTGGTACTCTAATACTTCAATGATACTATGGAAACAACATTAGGGATAGTCATCCTTCATATTCATTTACGACCTCACACTCTTCTTGATATCTTTTACATGGTAGAAGGTGAGTTCTAATATAACATTTTTATTGGATTCCATTGGATCCATTCTATGGGTTGTGTTCCATCCACCTTACATCAGTGCATCAAGTTTGAGTACAAGGGTTGAGTCCATACCATACCAACTGACCCAAGTCCTTTTAAGTCATGAAATATAACTTACCAACCTAATGATGTTTTCTTCCTTCCATCAACCAAACTTACACAAACCAAGGATGAATCCCCTTCCTATTCCATCAACCAAGATTCCACTAGCTCATCCCTACCTTCCACCCGAATCCCCATGAATGACCCATTTAAATCAACATTTCAATGTTTCTTGCTTGGGGAGTATCACCTTTTGATCTTAGATGCCTTGCCTACTCTTGAAGAATATGGGAACCTTGACCAAATTCATAGTTATGATTCCAATATTGGAACCATTATTCCCTTTAGACCTAATTCCCAAACTAATCTTATTTATGGGGGACTTGACCAACTAATTTCTACCTCTACTACCTCCTCTTCTCCTACACCATTCACCTCTGTTTTCTCTTGGATAAACAAGATTTTATCAAGACATACCTCCATAGGTGTGCTTGGAAGGGATTAGGTCTAAGTTGTTATGAGCACATACCATGTGAGTTACTTCCATGTAAAACCCAAAAACCTCATGAATGATTTGGTCTCATATTTATTCCATCAAAAGAGCCAACCAACCCATCCCTTGTCACCATTATTGAGGAAGAAATCCCATCCTCACCAACTGCTTCTCTATTAAAATTTGAGGATATCGATATCATTACCTATAAAATTTTTTTCTATCAACATGATTTGTTTAGGACCCTTGACCTATCAAAAGGATAAGGAAACCATTACCTTTCCTCTAACTCATCCTAAGATGGTAAAAGATTACTCTCTAGTCATTAATATTGTTGAGTGTCGAGATGATGATTCCCTTCTCATTTATCTTTGTGTAGAATATTCTTCTATCCAAAAATCCCTCCCTCTTGAGACTTAAACCAAGTTAAACAAATTAATTGTGGATGTCAAGTTGGGTACTCATGATAGCCCTTGAATAGTCAAAATTAGGCAATCCTTAGATTCTTTAGAACATCAAGATTTCTCTACCTTTCTATAAGATTGTAGCATAGCATTTGCTTAGTCTTATAGTGACATGTCAGGAATCGACCCTACCATAGTCATCCATAACATCATTACCACACTTGATGCCAAACCCATTTAGTAAAAGCTTCATAGGATGTACCCTTGTATAGCCCTTTTATCAAATAAGGGCTTTAGTACCTCTTATTCATTAATTTCATCCAACCTATTGACTATCCCCAATGGGTCTCAAATGTCATTCCTATCACTAAAGCAATAGGGGGACTTTGTATTTGGAATTTCATGATCTTAACCTTACTTACCCAAAGGATGACTTGCATTTGCCAAGTAGTAACCAACTTATTGATCCTATAGCTAGTCATGAGATGTTATCTCTTATGGATGAGTTCTTGAGCCATAATTAGATATTGATTTCCCCCGAAGATCAACATAAAACTACATGTACCACCCCATGGGGAACCTTCTACTATAGGGTCATGCCTTTTGGTCTAAAAAATGCTAGTGCAAATTACCAATGTGTTATGACCTATATATTTCATGACCTTATTCATAAAACCATATAGGATTATGTAGATGACCTCCTTAGAAATTTGAAATGTCTTAAATATAATTTAGTTGTTCTTAAGGTTATCTTTGAACACCTTATCCATTTCCATATTTGCCTTAACTCCAAGAAGTGCATCTTTGGGGTCTTGCTAGGAAAGCATCTTGGATTTATTGTCTCTCCCCATAGAATCAAAGTTGATCCTACTAAACTCAAGGAAATACATGACATGCCTCCTTCAAATAACCTCAAGCAACTCCATAGTTTGCAAGGGAAGCTCCAATCCATTTTTTGTTTCATCTCTCAGCTATTTGATAAATGTCAACCTTCCCATCACCTTATTAATAAGGATATCTCCTGTCAATGGAACAAATACTATCAAAAGTCCTTTGACTCACTTAAATAATATATGCTTTCTTCACTTGTCCTTGTTCCTCCAAAAGAGGACCAACCTTTCTACCTTTACATTTCCACCACTGACCATTCCTTAGGGGCCATGCTTGCACATAATGATGATCAACATAAAGAGCAAACTATCTACTATATAATTTGAATGTTTATAGAGTATAAAACTTGGTATACCTATATTGAGAAATTATGCCTCACCTTGGTCTTTGTGGCTTCCAAACTCTACCATTACCTTCTTAACCACAAAAACTTTGTCATAACCAACACTGACCCACTCAAGTATATGCATTCTAATTCATATAAAAATTAATGTATGGCTAAATTTCTCATGATTTTAGCTAAGTTAGATCTTTAGTTCCTCCAATAGAATTAAATTAAAGGACAAGTCATTACTGACCAATTGATAGAAGCACCCTTAGCTGATAACCAACCTTTTCCTCTTGAGTTTCTTGATGAGTCCATCACAACTCTCTCTCAAGAGGACTCTAATTATCAAAGGACCATGTTATTTGATGGATAAAAGTGTTAATTTGGTGGGTGTTGGTATCATACTTATTCCCCTTGATGGTGAACCTATTCCCTTATCATTTAAACTTGATTTTGATTGTACCAACAATATGGCTAAGTACGAAGACCTAGTTATAGGTCTCCAAACTGCTTTAGCCTTGGTAGTAAAAATAATCAATATTTTTGGTGACTCTTAGTTATTGTTAAATAAAATAAATGAATATTAATAATTTAAAAATTATATATTACAATATTATAAAAATTGGTAAATTTACTCTTAGCATCATTTGATCATTACCTTATCCAAGCCACTTTGCAATCTATGAAAAAAGTTTACCGATACCATGGCTTCTCTTGCCTCTCAAATCCCATATGCACCTTTTGATTCTAAAATCTTTGTCACTATCCATCACCTTACCAAACTCTCTTACACCATATTATACACTCCTTCCATTTATCATGTGGAGGAGGCCTAATTTGATATTTGGTATAAGCAGATCTTTGACTATCTAAACCTAGCCATTCCTCATTATGATCTCTTTAGAAATGGTTCAAGAGTGTTTATAAAAGTACCTCCCATTATACCATACTATGGGGAATTATTTATAAGTGAGGCTTTGATGGTATCCTCTTTCGATGCCTACATATCCATGAAATCTCTCATGCTATCAAGGAAATGCATGATAGGATTTGTGGTGAGAACTTTAGTGGACTAGATGTCGCTAAAATTATACTTCACCTTGAATATTATTGGCCCAATATTAACCAATATTTTTGTGATTATGTAAAAAAGTGTGTTAAGTGTCAGCAACATGCTAATTTGCATCATGCACCTAGTCATAGCCTCCAAGTCTCTAAGGAATTTTGACCCTTCTCACAGTGGGGATTAGATCTCATTGGTGAAATTAACCCTCATTCTTCATAGTGACATCATTATATCATCACTACAACATAATATTTTACCAATTGGGTAGAGGCTATTCCCCTCATTTCAACCAAAGATAAAAATATTGTTGACTTTATTAACCATAACATTATATGTCATTTTGGTGTTTTTCATAAAATTATCGCTAATAATGGAAAATCTTTTTAAAATGAAAAATTACAAGGTCTTTGTGATGAATTTGGTATTAAGTTAAATTTCTCATCACCTTATCATCCACAACCTAATGGATAGGCTGAAGCTTCTAACAAAACCCTTAATAAAATTCTAATTAAAATGGTTGATGCATCTAGTCAAGATTGGCATTTACACATTCCCTTTGCCCTATGGGAATATTTTACTAGCATTCAAACCACTATGGGTGTTACACCTTTCTCTCTTATCTTTAGAGAAAAGGTTGTCTTACCTCTCAAAGTCCAAATTCCCTCTCTTTTAATATCCCTCTAGGATATCATTTTTTAGGGTGATTATCATCAAGAACATTTATCCCAATTTGATCTACTTGACGAGCATCATTTGACTACACTTAACCATCTTTGGGTCTATCAAGAACAAATCAAGCATGCTTATAATAAGCAACTAAGAGAGATATAATTCAACATCCAAGACCTCATCTTAAAGGAGAATCAGCATGTGACCAATATGGAAAAAATCAAGTGAGGTAAGTTTGATTTCAATTGGCTTAGACCTTATATCATAATATAAAAGTATGGATCAGGAGCTTACCAGTTATCATCTCTTGAAGGAAAACTAGAACCTGAGCCCTTCAATGCTTCACATATATGTCCTTTTTTTTGTTAAATAAGATTGAACTCACTTTCTATCTAACTTAAGCTTGTCCCTTATTTTATGAGATTTTTACCTTCATTCTCTCACTTTAAGGACAATCAATTATAACATAGAATCATGTGATTATCTATCATAGTCTAGCCTCAATACTAAATATGGTACCACAGCTCTACCCATGGCATGATTCTCATGGATATTTTTCATCCTTAATAGGATGGAATCACATGGTTATTGTATCTTAAA
This sequence comes from Torreya grandis, assembly GCA_037957365.1. Lineage (NCBI taxonomy): Eukaryota > Viridiplantae > Streptophyta > Pinopsida > Cupressales > Taxaceae > Torreya > Torreya grandis. Next base: position 824,368 of record JARHVA010000416.1, read on the forward strand.
GCATCCTGTCACCCACTTTTCAACCTTTTTGTGTTATAGTGTTGCCTTCGTAAAGATAGGCCCTTAAGCGTATATAAGAAAGTCTATGTCTAGAAAAAATAGTAAAAGTATAAAAATTCCATCTTATGGGACATCTCTAGCATTTCAGACTGTTCCTTTGAAGGACAGCTACCAAAACAACTCAAATTGCTTCAAATAAGGTAGACTGCTCCCTTGAAGGATAACTATCCATGCCTAAAACAAATCATAAATATCATACCACTCCATTAAAGGATGTATAAGTCCAACATTTTTCAAAACAAGCAATATCTTAGAAGCTCCTCAAATTGATTGGCTTCCCCAACCTCTCAAAGCCATAGCAAAACATCAAAAGACCCATAGTCAAAAATCAACAAAGCAAAACTTGGAAGCTACTATCAGACTTCATAAGTATACTTCCAGCATCTATCAATCTACACCATATATGATATAGACTTATTTATACCATCTATTTGGTAATCTATAAAATGGGTAAACTAGCTCCATAAGAAGGTTCCATTATCACCCTTCTTCCCTTTTACCATCTACAAATCAAGGGATTTTGAGCTTACTTGACACTATGTGATCAAGAAACTTTTTAATAAACCAATGAATGCTAATGTGAATCAAGTGAATGGATTATGTTCATAAGCTGATCTAACTTATTTATGTTTTGGTCCTCTCTAATGAAAGAGCATCATGTCTCCTTTTGATTTTTCATACCTACTTATTGATACATTCATTAAGGCACTTATCTTTCAATTGTTCTAATTTTCTTATCTTTTTCTTACATATAGTTTTGTTATCCAAATTTAATCTATGTGGTAATATTAGTCTTTAAATCAACCCTCATCTAAATGAAAATCATTAAAAACATTTAACAAACATTATGTGTTATTTATTGATTGCCATTTACCTTATTTGTTTTAGTGTTTTTATCATTAAAAAACATTTAAATAAATCACCCAAATTACCATCTCATCTATCAAAGCAACAATCACATCCATCAAATTAATTTTATTGCATTTATTCCTTTATAACCATTTAATCATTTCTTTCATAAATAAGTGATTCATCCAAATATGTTATTCATCATTTATCTATCTAGATAAGGGATCACATAGATTCATTAATTTAGGCATCCACATTTACAACATTTAATTAAGCATACACCTACTCATAGAAACAATGCTAAATAAACATCATAACCATGCCATAAACATCATAAACAACATCATCACATGAGCATAAATTAACCATCACGTCATGAATATCCATAACCATAAATAACATCCATCAACCAGAATCACATCATAACTCATAATCAAATGCCATGTATATATAATAATAATGTCTATGTCTCTCAAAATGATATGTACATCTCATTGCATTAGCTTGTAGGATGATATCAAAATCATATAAATAAAATAAGGAGTCTCATAAGGTCTATGGTGTTGGGACACTACTACACCTAGAGGCTATCCATCTCTTGGACCCATCCGTACACCTACAAATGTTACCCATTGACTAGGTTTATTGCTACTAATCCTCCCTCCCATAACTTGCTTTGCCACATACTCAACATATCAAGGATCATCTAGAAGCTAAGTAAAGACTAGTGCCTCAAAAATACCTAAGCTTCTCCACTATAGCCACATATCTGTACATGGAGATGATCTATGTTGGTCCTATTAGTTACCACCCTCTTACCTATCTCAAGGCATCCCTCTCTATTGATATCAAGGTCACCTATCATTGAACCTAATCCCTCTCTTGAATGACTAAGGATAGCTAAGCTCTTACATGGTCTCTCTCTTTTACTAGGGTAGAAACCTATCCTCTCACATAGCCTCTCTCCTAAGTAAAAGTAGTGACCTATCCCTAGATAGTGTCTCTCTCTTGTGTCCTCCCTACTAGATGACCCTATGATATATCTCTCTAAAATAATAGCTATAAGCACTGCCTATGTTTCATCCAATGTCACTCTCACCTGATCTCACTTAATTATGAGCATCTATCTATTTGGGGCATCAACATCCATCCGATCCCCATATTCCTCCATCTCTATGTTAACACACTACTATTGTCCACTTGTACCTCTTGCCTATCCATATCCATTATCTCTTCCAAAACCTATAATGGCATAGTATCCCTAGAACCATATATATAATCCTTGGTGATGCTAGCATCATCAATATCTATAGTAATTGGTATGTCTTCATGATCGACCTCCTCCTCTACAAGTTGTGATGGAGGCAATAGTGCCTCTACATTTTCTCTCTTGTACCTAAAAAATGCCCTTGGGATACCCTAAACCAATCCAAACTATCTCCTCACTTAGTCAAAGGGGATTAACTCTACCTCTTACTACTACCTCCCATGTATCCATTTGTATCTCTATAAACCAATCCAAACTATCTCCTCACTTAGTCAAAGGGGATTAACTCTACCTCTTACTACTACCTCCCATGTATCCATTTGTATCTCTATAATGAAAATGTGTGTCTATCATAGCCTATCTATGATGGGAATGTTGTGTAAGGTCTCTAGATCACCTCACTATCAACCAATGCCTCTAATCTATTCCTAAACCAATCAAAATCTTGTCATAATGCCCCTACTACCAAAAGTGCATAATCCACCCTGCACCTCATAAATCTAACCCTAAACCTTCTATGGTCCCATGTGTGCCAGAGAAATCCAGATAGTCATAACATAATTATGTGCTCATAGGCCTAATAGTTTAATACAAAGACTACACTCATACCGTATTGTTTATGTACATGATACCCCCATAGCTCATGATAAATCTATACCAGTAACATTGGGGCCCATGTGAACACTATCTGGTCCTCCATCATATCAACTAAAACACCTAATAATTCCTAGGGGAATCTACCTCTGCTCAAATTAGGAAGCACATAAAAATTCATGGCTATCATCATCATCATTATCATCATCATAATCATCATCATCACTAGCCATCTCCCTACCTTATCCATGCAATACATATCTCTAACATAGAAACCTCTTACATACCACCCTACCTACATAAAATCCTCCCCAAATAGTTGATCCATGTAAGCATCTTATTCCTCGCTATGGATGTACTCTATCACCTAGCCCCATATAGGCAATCTCAAAATCCTACCTCTAAGAGAATCATGATCTCCCTAGTTGGTAATAAGAAAGTGTTGGTAGATGGGTCCCATCTTTTGATGAGGGCTACCATCATTATAGTGTCTCATGGCATATGCAAGTAGTATTACATGCTACCTAGTCTAACTATTGTCATATGCTCCCACTCATATGGAGTCATGCCCCTATGTATCTCATCTAGGAGCATTAATACTTGGTCACTGATGATTGAGTCTTAAACATTCCTTCACCCCTTAACCTTCTTAAATGACCACTGATGATTGAGTCTTAAATGATGTTGGTTCCTTGTGAAATCATTACTATTTGACACTTGACCACCACCAATAGGGTTTTAGATCAATGATGGTCTTGTATTGATTGACTATTAGTCTACTATCAACTGATGATGGTTGATAGTGATTGGTGATGGTCACTATGTGATCGTCGATTGAACCCAAACCCTACTTTCCTACCCAAAAACCCTTAATAAACCCCAAACCCTTGATTTCTTCCCTCCCCTTAACTTATTTCTTACCCCAAATACAATCCTCCCCGTAATTACATCCTCCCACTATCTAATTTATTTTACAACCTAAAATATCCATTTTCAAACCATACCCACCTGTGTTATAATAAACAAACCACAAACAATAAACACAAAGTAATGTAAAACCTCTACCTCATTATACGTGCACCTCCATGGTGGAGCTCTTAGTACCATAACTACTACTCAAGCCTTGGATCAACCTTTAGCTAGCTACATCCTCATTGACCACTATCTTTTTAGCCCATCTAACACTTACTCTGGTCCAACCACACTCCATTATAGTCATGATCAAACACAACTCACCAGCTCACCACTCATGAGACCTAGCAATCAGATATCATTTTTTCTCTAGATAGAGGACAAATGGTATTTAAAAAATATAAAAATTCCAAAATCATAAATTAATGACTTTTTAAAATTATCAACTAAATTTTAGGTTTTAGATGGTGATCATCATCGATCACCTATTTGGGTTAGGCCAACCATTAATGGTCAACCCTAATTATCACTGATCAACCCTAATTAGGGTTTTGACACCCTAACTTCCTTTTTTTCACCCCATAAGATCCCTTCTTAAAGTTTAGACCTCCCACCTAGTTTCCCATTGATCATTTAACAAACTTACTCACATAGACTTTTGTGAAGCTACACCTTATCCACTTTATCATGGTGTACAACCTTGACTTCATTTTTATAATGCTTACCATAGTTTATGCCATTATACTCAACCTCAACCTTTACAATGCAAACCTTTTATATGCCTTAGAATACACTTAATTTCAATTTTGACACCTACAACCTATTTCATTCTCTTAGGCTCACCCAACTTTTGAACCCCTATAAATCCAGATATGTTTGATTAGAAACTTGAATTTATAAGTGTACATATATTTATTATGCCTAAATGTAGTGGATTGGCTCACTTGTCACTTGTTCTCTTTGTAGCAGCCCTATTTTCCACTTTGTTCCATCTTACCCATTTTTTCCACCCATGCACACTTGTCAAACTAGCACCCAAATCTATTTTTACCTCATTGTATCTTGATTTGAGGGGGAACACCTCCTCCCATACTCAGGGAATCTAACTTACCACTACACTTTTTTTTTTCATCTTGAGGATGCAACCTACATAATAAAAAGGGGCAAAATATAAATTATTTAAAACCACACAATATGGTTCTAGTTGTTAAGGTGTGGAGCTAAAAGCTTCACCAAAGGAGCATTTTGCAGAAGTTATAGGTTTACACAGTCACCAGCATCGGTCAGGAGCAGTTCAGGAGATGCCGGTGTCGGCAGGGATCGGTCGACATTGGTCACAAGCAAATAGGCAGGAACTGATGTCGATTACCTGTGCATCCAGAAAGCTATTTTTGTGGACAGAATAGTGTGTTTGCATGTCAAGATTAAGTCATAGTCTTAAGTCTGCGTCTCTATCTTTAGTAAGACTATTTAGAGCCCTTGATTAGGAGGTGCATCTGATGGCTGTAGTTGTATGCTCATGTTTCCTAATTATTATATAATAGGATAGATCTTCTTAGCTAATTGTAATGTATGAGTAATGTTGAACAGTATAGAATTGTATATGTGAATCAATCCAGGTTGTTGGAGTTGATTTTAATTGAGAGAGAGAGCTCTTGAGGGAAAGAGATCTAGAGAGAGATCTGTACATCTGAGAGAGGTGTGGAAGAAAAGAAGTTTCTTCAATTGTATTCCTTCTATAAAGAGTTTAATACAAGTTTTCAGGGTGGTTTCTTGTATCTCTTGTTCTTTGCTATTTATCATTCTAGTTACTTATCATTTTGGTTAATTCTGCATTTTATTGCTTTCATATTGTAATCAACATTGTTGGTTGATCCCCAACAAGTGGTATCAGAGCTCAGGTTGACTAACAGGTGTTTCAAATCTGGTTAGTGTGTATTGATTACAGGGTACTCATAGGGGTTTTTGTAGGGATTTATGTTTGAGTGGGAGAAGAAATGGCAGAAGAAAGTAAACTGAGAATGGAAAAGTTTAATGGCAAAAATTATCAACATTGGAGAATGTAGATAGAGGATTATCTGTATCAGAAAGATCTATACTTACCGTTAGGTGAGATTGCAAAGAAGCCCACAGACATGGATGATGAAGAATGGGAAGTTCTTGATAGAAAGGCTCTAGGGTCTATAAGACTGAGTTTGGCATCTACTGTGATACCTAATTTATCACAAGCAAAGTCTACGGTAGAGTTAATGACTACTTTAGCAAATTTGTATGAAAAACCCTCAGCTTTAAATAAGGTATATCTTATGAAGTAGTTATTTAATTTGCAAATGCAGGAAGGTGGATCTGTATCAAATCATCTAAATGATTTCCATGGAATTGTAAATCAATTAAGTTTAGTCAAAATAGTGTTTGATGATGAAATTAAATCTCTTTTAATATTATGTTCTTTGCCTGAAAGTTGGCATAGCTTAGTAATGGTAGTTAGTAATACTGCATCTGCTTCAAATATTTTAAAGGTAGAAGATGTTGTTAGTGTAATCTTGAATGAAGAAATTCATTGGAAAAGCACAGAGGAAACATCAAAGAATGCTTTAAGTTTTGAGAGCAAGGGAAGGTAGAAAGAGAAGAACAAGAAAGGGAGATCAAGGTCTAAGTCAAAGGTGAGAGGTAGATCCAAATCCAAAAATGGTAGGAAGCCACAATGCTGGTATTGTGGAAAGATGGGGCACATAAGCAGAGATTGCTAGTCAAAGCCTAAAGAGGACAATCAGCATGAAGGAAAAGAAGCAAAGGTTGCAGGTATTACACAAGATGCTCTTATATTCTCTTTGCATAATAATATAGAATCTTAGGTTTTAGATTCTGGTGCATCTTTTCATGCAACCCCTAATAGAGAATATTTTAGTGACTATATCCATGGAGACTTTGGAATAGTGTATTTAGGAGATGATGAGCCTTGTAAAATTATTGGCAAAGGAAAAGTGCAGCTGAAAATGTAGAATGGGAACACATGGGTGTTGAGAGATGTCATGCATGTTCCTAGCTTGAAGAGGAATTTGATTTCTACAAGAAAGTTAGAGGATGAGGGTTGTACAGTAACTCTCACAGCTGAATCTTGGAAGGTGACCAAGGGTGCACTTGTTTTGGCCAGAGGTAAAAGAGTAGGTACTCTCTATTTATGTAATTGTGTTACTAATAATTCTCCTTCTGTATTATCTACTTCAGATGTGGATGTAAAATTGTGGCACTCTAGGCTCAGCCAGATGAGTGAGAAGGGAATGTCCATTCTTAAGTCAAGAGGTAAGCTTTTAGATTTGAAAAGCATAGATCTGGATTTTTGTGAGCACTGTGTTTTTGGAAAATAGAAGAGAGTGAGTTTTCTCAAGACTGGATCAATAAAGAAGAAGCATAAGTTATAGCTTGTTCACACAGATGTGTGGGGACCGGCTCAGGTTGCTTCTATTGGAGGATCATAGTACTATGTTTCGTTCATATATGATGCTACAAGAAAGGTATGGGTCTATTGTATTAAGAAGAAATCTGATGTATTTGAGACTTTTAAGATTTGGAAAGCTATGGTTGAGAATGAAATAGGCAGAATATTGAAGTGCCTGAGATCTGACAATGGTGGTGAGTTCTGTAGCTACAAGTTTAACTAGTATTGTTATATGCATGGAATTCATAGGCAAAGGATGGTTCCAAGAACACCTTAGCAAAATGGAGTTGCTGAAAGGATGAACAGAACAATTATGGAGCATGTAAGATGTATGAGATTACATGCTAGTTTTCCCTTAGAGTTTTGGGCAGAAGCTGTTGATACTGCAGTGTACCTGATTAATAGAGGACCCTCTACAGCTCTGGATGGTGAAATTCTAGAAGAGGCATGGATAGGTAAAAAGGTAGATCTCTCATCTCTCAAAGTTTTTGGTTGTGAAGCCTTTGTGCACGTTGATAAGGAAAAAAGAAAGAAGATGGATGCTAAGTCTATGAGGTGCACATTTATTGGCTATGGCTCTGATGATTTTGGATTTAGGTTTTGGAATCTAGGAACTAACAAAATAATTAGGATCCATGATGTTGTTTTCAATGAAAAAGTGATTTATAGTGATCAGCTGAGGAAGCTGAATCAATTTAGGTAGAGCAATGGAGAATTGGACGAGGTGACGATCCAAAATGAGCTCGTGGGAAAAATTAATCACAGATAGGAAAACACAGACCAACGTTGGCAAGGAAGGAACTGACGTCGATAGAATAGAAACTGATGTCGGTCATATAGTGATCAACGTCGGTAGGATAGAACCTAATGTCAGTCAGGCAGAACTGACGTTGGCCAGTTACAGGCTTGGAAGTGATCGAGGTCGGTCACTGTCAAAGAATTTGGGTGAACAGCGTGTTGTGAATGAGTCTCAGATGCCCATCAGGAGGTCAGAAAGGGTAAGTAAACCTCTAATTCGATATTCTCCTTCATTATTTTATTTATTACTAACTGATGGTGGAGAACCAGAGAGTTTTGAAGAAGCAATACAGGTAGAATCCAAGAATCAGTGGGAGTGTGGCATGGTTGAGGAAATGGAGTCCTTGAAAGAGAACCAAACATGGGATTTGGTTGAGTTGCCAGTGGGAAAGAGGACACTGAAGAATAGATGGACCTACAGATTGAAGGAAGGTGAGAATGGATAGATGAGATATAAGGCTAGGTTGGTAGTGAAAGGATTTGCACAAAAGCCAGGTATTGATTTTGGTGAGATTTTTTCTCCTGTTGTTAAAATGACTTCTAAATGGACTGTATTGTCTTTAGTTGCCATTGAGGATTTGCATCTTGAGTAGCTTGATGTTAAGACAATGTTTCTTCATGGAGATATGGATGAGGAAATATATATGGATCAGCCAGAAGGATTTGAGGTCAAAGGTAAGGAGAAGTTAGTGTACAAATTGAAGAAAAGCTTGTATGGCCTCAAGCAAGCTTCTAAACAATGGTATCTGAGATTTGATAGGTTTATGGCTGAGCATGGCTATAGTAGGTGTCAATCTGACCATTGTGTGTATTTTAAGAGATTGGATAATGGTAGATATATTATTATGTTGTTTTATGTAGATGATATGCTGGTTGCAGGATCACACATGCAAGATATCTCTGAGCTTAAGGTGAAATTAGCTCACACATTTGCCATGAAGGATTTGGGAGTAGAAAAGAAAATCCTTGGCATGAGCATTAAGAGAGACAGGAAAAATCACAAGTTGATTTTGTCTCAAGAGGATTATGTGAACAAGGTGTTGAAACGGTTCAATATGCAGGATGCAAAACCAGTAAGCACACCTTTGGCTGGACATTTTAAGTTGAGTAAAGAACAATGTCCTAATTCACATGATGAGGTAGAGTACATGAGTATAGTTCCATATTCTTTTGTAGTAGGGATTTTAATGTATGCAATGGTTTGTACTAGACCGGATATTGCCCAAGCAGTGGGAGTTGTAAGTAAGTATATGGCCAATCCAGGGAAGGAACACTGGAAAGCAATTTAGTGGATCCTTAGATATCTGAGAGGAACCAACAGTAGGCATTTGTGCTATGGAGGTTCAGATACTTCTCTACATGGTTATGTAGATTCAGATATGGCAGGTGATTTGGATGGCAGAAGAAGCACCACAGGATATGTTTTCACTGTTGGTGGAACAGTGGTTAGTTGGATATCAAAGTTGCAGAAGGTTGTTGCCTTGTCAACTATAGAAGTAGAGTATATTACAGTCACAGAAGCTAGCAAAGAGATGATATGGATGACACGGTTCATGAAAGAGCTTGGAATGGAGTAAGAGAGTTGTAGATTATACAGTGATAGTCAGAGTGCAATTCATTTGGCTAAGAATTCAGCCTTTCATTCAAGAACAAAGCATATACAGCTAAGGTACCACTTCATAAGACAGGTATTGGAGGATGGTGAGTTGAAGATGGAGAAGATCCATACAGATAAGAACCTTGCTAATATGTTAACCAAGCCAGTTACAAAGGAGAAGTTGAATCTTCATTCAACTTCTGTTGGTCTTCATGATTGAGTTGAAGATGAAGGAGCTAGAGGATGTTGTTGTATAGGTATCGGTGCAGCTGTTTATCTCCAAGTGGGAGATTGTTAAGGTGTGGAGCTAAAAGCTTCACCAAAGGAGTGTTTTGCAGAAGTTGCAGGTTTACACAGTCACCAATGTTGGTCAGGAGTGACTGATGTCAGTCAAGAGTAGTTTAGGAGATGCCGGTGTTGGTAGGGATCAGCCAACATCGGTCATAAGCAAATAGGCAGGAACCGACGTCGGTTACCTGTGCATCCATAAACTATTTTTGTGGATAGAATAGTGTGTTTGCATGTCAGGATTAAGTCATAGTCTTAAGTCCACGTCTTTATCTTTAGTAAGACTGTTTAGAGCCCTTGATTAGGAGGTGCATATAATGGCTGTAGTTGTATGCTCATGTTTCCTAATTATTATATAATAGGATAGATCTTCTTAGCTAATTGTAATGTATGAGTAATGTTGAACAGTATAGAATTGTATATGTGAATCAATCCAGGTTGTTGGAGTTGATTTTAATTGAGAGAGAGAGCTCTTGAGGGAAAGATCTAGAGAGAGATCTGTACATCTGAGAGAGGTGTGGAAGAAAAGAAGTTTCTTCAATTGTATTCCTTCTGTAAAGAGTTTAATACAAGTTTTCAGGGTGGTTTCTTGTATCTCTTGTTCTTTGCTATTTATCATTCTAGTTACTTATCATTTTGGTTAATTCCGCATTTTATTACTTTCATATTGTAATCAACATTGTTGGTTGATCCCCAACACTAGTCATCATCTAATCACCCCTTATCCCTCTTGGCCCCTTCAGATAGGATTAATTATTAAAACCCTTAAACATACCCATTTACCTCCTTTGGCTAAATTAAATAAGGCCTATTTACACCTCACCTACCTAAACCAATGGCTTGTTGATTGACACCTAGCCTAAGGACCATTTCTACCCTAGCATTTCATGTCATAACTTCCTAGACTTGTTCCTCATGCATCCCAATGAACCCTTTATTAACCTCAGACCATTTATTAACCTCTTAACAACCAATAATTAGTGCAAAAGGCCATTTTTTTCCATTTTTGACTATTTCTCCCTAATTGGTAATGATCATCCCTCGATCAATAGTGGTTGACTAGGACTATCGATGGTTACTTAATGTAACCCAAAAGCCTTACCTTGAGAGGTTGAAATTATCTTTACATGAGAATCTCTTATTCTCAGGTGAATCAAAGCTCCCAAGCAAACCAGAAACTAGACCAAAGATATTAGGTGCTTTAGCAATTCACCATAAAGAGCCAAAATACCATTACTCTACCCATATTTCTCTAATACCCCTTATAGCTTACCACTCAACCTCAACACTCTTCTAGACAAGTAGACGTAGAGATAAGTATCTACACATTTTATCAAGTTTAGTGGTTAGTTTTAGTAGTTTCATTTGCTTGTCCATTCTCATCTCTCTTCATTCCATTCCTTGTGTTAGATTTATATAACTCTAGGAACTTCACCTTCTACCCCAAACCACCTACAAACCATCTCAATCACCTCATCAACCAACCTTCAAGTTTAACACCTTTGAGAATCTACTTTGATCTCACGACCAACATTCAACCCAGAAATAATCCATACAGACCTCCCTACAACTAACCCAATAACCATTCTTACCCAAAATAAAACTTATAAGAACCATCATTAATCATCTCTAACCATCAATGGTCATTCCTTTATTGGTGATGGTTACCTTAACCACCACTAGTTGCATAGTGACCATCGACGGTCACTATTTATTCTATTTTCTCAAAATAGCAAGAAATTTTCCCCTATCAGACTGTACCCAAATTCTAATTTTTAAATTTTTGTTACATCACAGAGGTTTAAGTTATTTTTTTAAATAGGTTTGAACACTTTAGATTTAGTTTTAAATAAGTTAATGATATTTTAGTTAAAATCATTTGTTTCCCTTCAAGCATTTCTTGCATTAAAGTTTTAGTACCTTTTATTATTTTATGCAAGCATCTAATTTTAGTTTTTAGAACTTAATTGTCTAAAAGTGTGGATTGATAGCCTCCAAGGAAGTCTAGTGCTTCTTGGATATATCTCACCTATATATCTCACTAATCCACCCTCTTCTAGTGTCTTTCTTATTTGTAGGTCATCTTTCCCAGATAAAGAGGATTATCTGTAATCGACTGGATTCATGCATGCATAACAAAACCAAGTTCTTCTATCACACCCTTATTTAAATTTTATTCTTATCTTTTAAAATAAATAAGAAAAAAAATAATGAAATAATGTCCTTTTGCTCAAGATATAATACTTTTGAAATTAAATGTGTAGATGATTGATAGGTACTAAATTGAGTGGATTTGATGTGATTTTATAGAATAATATTTCAATTATTTTAATGATCTGACCCTATGAGAAGCATGTGATAGTTTTTTACAAACATTTCAATTTTAAAAAGTATTTTTTGGAGGTAAGATAAGACAAGTGCACTAGGGGACAGGATCACACTACATTCTTATAAACCTAGTGTGGTCTTGTCCTATAATATTTGAAACTTTTGAAACTTGATATAGATGACTTGTGAGAAGGATAGGAATGAAATAGGTAAGATTCCATGCTATTTTGTTAGTATTTATAATATAATTAAGGCTTATATAATGATTTATTTAGTGACATGGAAAAAATACCAAGGTAAGGATGTCAAGAATAAACATTGTCAAGCATTTATTGATTAAATTTATGCATCTAAACATTTTATTTGTTTATTTTAAGACCTATGTACCTTTTTTTAAATTAGTTGAGTATCAATTTTTTTAGTTAATTTTTTTTTAAATATTATTTATTCTTGTATAGATGTACCAATGAATTATGGCAATGGATGAGGAGGATGAGGTACCATAGATTGTATATAGTGCTCATATCTAATTCTTGAAATTATAACAACATGATTGTAATGGATGTACTTTAGGCATATATGTACCGTATAAGGTATAACATGATATTTTTATAACCAAGGGCATCCTAATATCATATCAAATACATTATTCTATGGTATAATTATAAAAAAGAGTTAATAGGATTACAGGGCCTACTTGAAGAGGCAACACAATGCATCCCAAAGCGATTTGTTGTTTCCCATTAAATGTCTTGACACTTTTGTAATTTTATTGTATATCATGTTGTGTGTATCTGAATGAATGAATGAATGTAATTTTTCATGCATTCTCTCTTGATCCATTATCAACTAACACACTATGAATGGGTTGTTGATCAATATAAGCTTGTATACATAAAATATGAAAATTTGAATCATCCTCTACTTGTTCACTATCATCAAAAGTAATCACTATACATGTTGAGGCGTTTTGAACAATTGTGCCAATATTTCCATATAATAGATGATCATATGACTTAGGAGGTGGATATGCATTGTAAGTATGATTTATTATTGAATTATCCTTGTTGGTATCATGGTTCATAAATGGGTCAATGAAAATCTTTAGGTCAACATTTCCATTCTTTTGAGGCTTAGATTCCTCTATAGGACTACCTAACTCAATAACATTTTTATGGATAAGATCCTAAATAATGTGTTTGAGATCAAAACATATGTTAGTATAATAACCATTACATATATGGTAATCAAAATATGCATTATTTTTGAATTATTTTACTTGAGGTTTACTCATGCCAACTTTGAATGGTGGAGATAGAGTAACAATATTTCATTCAAGTAACTTTTGAAGTAATGTGTGAGGTCGTTGTGGGATCTATAAAATTTCCTCCTTGGTTGATCTGATAAAATAATCTTGTTATAAGGTTAATAAATAGCATTAACTATGATCTTTACGTCAACTTTAGTATATGTTGGCTTCTCTTTATAATATGGTTTGCTTTGAAAATTCATTTTGGAAGTAGATTTAGATGTAAGTGCATACTTCAGCTTTTTTAAAGAAAAAAATGTAACTTCTCTTTCTCTTATTGTATGACAAAGTTACTCAAATTATTTGAATTTTTTGAAATTAATTGACTCATGCAAAGGTGCAAGTAAATTTTTCTTGAATATAACTTGTAATTCATTATTTGTCAATGTGTTAGTCATTTTGGAAAGCATGGTCTTGTTATAAATTACACATCACTTATATGTTCATTAATTCCTTTATTAAGATTATCAATTTCTACATAAGAAATATGTTCATCAATGTTTATTGTAAAATGCTTAAGAAATTGTTCTACTAGTGGATTAAATGCTTTGACTTATAGAACAAGTAGATCATTAAACTAATGCAAAGTATAATCTTTTACGCTTCTTAGAAATAAATTGGTTATTAAATATATCATTGAAATCATAATCTAGACATGATGCATGCAAATATCTAAGATGTTTTTCTGGATCTCCTTTACCTTCATATAATGGTAGTTTAAGAGCTAAAAATATTATAGGTAAAGGATATGTTGTAATGTCAGATGATAATGGATTATGAAACAAGTCTTGGGAATCCAATTATTGGTAATATTTTAGTATATCTTGATCTATCTACATTACCTTAGCATATAAAATTGAAATAATTTGCATAAGGGATTGTGTAGTAGGCAAGATATGTGATGTAGTAGTGTAAATATCAAAGGTTTTGTATGAATCATTTAGTTGTGCATAGGCATAGAGATTTTTTATAAGGCTTAGGTTGCCCCTAAATCCAAAAGTGTAAATGTAATGAACGTATCATTTTTAGATGTAGCAGCATATGTAATAGGGTTAATAATGTGAAAGAATGGTTCTTATTATGTATTCAAAGTAGAACCTTTTATTTTTTATGCATTTTAGAAGATAAAATGACTTCAATTATTTTGGGTATATCTTGTAGAATTTAATGAAGTCCTTCTCTAAAATTATATAAATTTTGTAGTTTTGCATAACCTAGTCCATTGAGTTCATTAGAATGAATCCTATCTGATCCTTCATGGGTATATTGTGCATAATGATCATATTGATTAACTTGTTCACTTTGATTATCTTCTTGAAAATATTCATGAGAAATTTATTTTTCAAAATAAGAACCAATATTTGCATTAATAGCATCCATTTTAACAGTATTCAAAGGGATTTAAATGTGCTCACTAGGGACCTTAATTAACCTAGAAATGTTTCTTAAATAGATATGATAAGCAAGTTTTTTATATGGAATATAAAAATAACATATAAAATAGGATGCAAACAATAATGAAAAATGAAATGTTAGAAATGAAAGGAAAAAAATGTGTATGGAGATTAATAAATTCTTATGAAATCCAAGGTTGGAAGAAGATACTTCAGTGTGGGATGTCATATCTGAGGTCAAATGAAAATTATTTCAGTGTGAGTGATTAGTTCTAGTTCAAAATTAACTTCTTTTAGTGCCATATTTAGAACCAAGGTTTAAATAATATTCTTTTTGTGTTAAATGTTAAGTAATTTACATAAACCCTAGGACAATTTTTTTGAATCAATACTCGAATAAATATAGGTCCACCAATATGTTTTATTTGAATTAATAAGTGAATTAACCCTCACTCAAATAAATTGAGTTAAATATGACAAAATATTGTAAATGAACTTTCAACATGTAAAATGAAAGTAAAATATTGAATTTGACAAAGCATAATCTATATAAATAAGATGAACTATAAAATTAAATAGAAACTTAGATGTTTATATTTGAGATCTAACTATGTGAAACTGATAGAATATTGATACTAACAAAAAGGCATTAAATCTACAAGTACCCATAATATAGAATTGAAATTGACAAAGGACAAGATTTTTTATCTTGGGACAAGAATGACTGCCACTATATTCCCCTACTCATTGATATTATGCTTCATTTTAAATTAGGAACTTAAGTCATGATCATTTTCAAAAACTCAAATTAGGTGTGTATGTGTAGATTTGACCTTTGGAAGTATGTGGAATACTTTCAAATAACTTCTCTAAATTTGAAACCCTAATAGGTCTTGTAATGATTAAAAACCTATAAATAGAAAAATGGGGAGTGTAATGGGTTGGGTTAACCGTAATCACCCCCACGATGAGTTAACACTACCTATGTATCAAATATTCTGAGGGAATTAGATCCTACATAGTTCTCCCACTTAGAATGTTTGACACAATTATGTTTATTTGATTATATGAATGCATCAAGAGATGTTTTAAATACTTGATCAAGCTTTGATTTGGCTTGAATAAATTAGGCTTTTAACTTGGTTTAGGACTATTTGAAATTTTTAGAATAATAATTGGGAAAAATATGGAAGCTTTGCTTAATGTGTAATAATGTAAATATGTCTTTGTATTAAAAATGACAAGTGGTAGAATATGTGCTTTAAGTGTGCCTTTATATCAATTCAAAAGTGGAAATCCTCACACTTTATATCCTAAAAACATGAATCACAATGTAATGTGGGGTTTCAATTTTAAAACTATCCCTTAGAGAGTTGAGGATAGAAACATTCCATAGGGTACAAATATGTCTACTACTATTATCACATACTAGACATTTTTGTCCTTAAGGGAAACATGTAGTTTTGGGGTCTAGACTTATCCATACAAATTTTTATGGGTATTTTTAGTTGTTATAACATGTTTATATGTATCATATATAAATTTATTAAAGAAATAGGTCCATATATGTGCTTAGGAGAGTATGATGTGTGAAATAGGTCCATATTAATTGTACAAGTTAAATGAAGTTAAATAGGGCCAAAATTGACATAATCAAGTATTCATGACCAAATTTAAGTGTATACATTTCTCCCTTTAGTCTAGAAATGAAATTACTATATTAAAGGAAATATATACCTTAGTGTGTATAACACACTTTGCCATTGGAAGATGCTCCAAATTATACAAGGTGCTCAATGGAAAATCCTACAATGATTTAAAAGTAGTTAATGCTCAAAGTTGAAAATAAAAATTGAAATTTAGCTTGAATTTAAAAAGATGAAAAATAAAAAGGAATGATTACACCTGTATGTGTGAAACAAATTTTAATCTTGTGACTTTAATTTTAAATTATGTTTCCTTTAATCATTAGAGAGTTGGTTCTTCCTATGAAGCATTTAGAGAGTCAGTTCCTTAGTTGATCCATTGAAGAATTTGAGGATGATCAAAAACCAAATTGAATTGAAATTGTATATAAAATAAAACCTATTGAGGGATATAAAATTATCAATTTATTATGTTGGTCTTTATAATCCAAAGATGTGAAATAGGTACAAATCCATAATGGATTTGTAGACATAATGTTAGAGAGCACTAAACCTTTAAGTTATGCATTATTCACTTTAATTGAATCAACCACTACATATGGCTTGTAGATTCAATGTTCACTTTGATCCTTTATTCTCAAGTGTAGGATCAAAAGAGAATGGAAAACACCCACGCTTATACCATGTCTATATATATATCAATTAGTATTTAAAATAATGGCATAAATATGTATCATGCCTTCTAAATTTTTTAAAATAACATAGTGTGTATGAATTTGTATCACACCCCCATTGATAAATGTAGAATTTGTAACTATACGTAGATGCAAATTATGAATTATTTTTTTAAACTTATACATGAAGTTGTATCATGTACTCAAAAATGTATGAATTTATACATTTATTTTACAATGTAAGTTCATATGCATTGTATATGCTCCCATAATTTGTGCCAATGATTGAATTTTGAACATTGTGAAACCTTTGAAACTATATTTTGTATTGAAAACTGGTTTTACTCTTAAAAAATCTTATCTCATATATGAAATTCCCAATAAAATTCCCCTTTTTGAGGTGAGGGAATTGATCTTGAAAGTTGATCATCTCTAAATAAAAATTAACTATATCATGCATAGTAAGATGTAATCATTAAGTATTGTATCATATTTTTAAAGTATGTCAAGATAGTAATATTTGAACCATTTGCATTGTATATGTAAAATATGAGGCAAGGCCTATTGAAATGTATCAATTAATTCATAGTAGTAACATGTAGAATTAGTATTTTATACATTAATCAATGCAAAATATGGATCATAGCACTCATCAAACTTAACAATCTCAACAAGAACAAAAGTACAACAATCATAATGTCATACAATAGGCCAAGAGCCACATAAAATGGACATGTTCAAATGTCACATAAGTAAATATTGAAAATATAAGGCCAAAGGCCACACACAAAGGACATGGATGATATCATAAATAAGGTACATTTTCAAATGTCACATAAAACAAAGGGCCAAGGGATAAAAGTAATAGACATGTTTATATGTAACACATACCAAGCAATGATTTCATGAAGAGGTTTAAGAAATTACACAAAGGGCCAAGGGCCATACACAATAGACAAGAAAGATATAATCTAATAGGTACAAGTAATAACATCAATGGAAAGTAAAACTATAAATGTAGTCTAGATCATGTATATGTAATGTGATCATATTCTATCAAATAGCATATCCAAGTAAACAATGTAAGATAGAAATGTTAGCGATATGTTTTCAAAATGTATATATCTTAGTAGTATAGGATTCATAGAATGATAACACTTATAAATATTGTAACCTATGGAAAATATGCATCTTATTGATCAAAGTTATTGGGTAGATGTAATTCCAACATCTTAGTCCATGTGAGATCTATATGTCCTACATAACACTCATGAATACTAGTGAAATGCATGTGTGATAGAAAAAGAGTATGTTATATAATAATCGTGAGATAAATAACATATTCTAATAATTTAAAGTATATGTCTAATCATGCTCAGGTCTTGATTTATATTTTTAGATTATTTTTAATGTTTTTGCATTTTTGAAATATTTGAATTTTTTTAAACTTTTTGAATTTTGAAACAGAAAGTGTGAAACTAGTAGGTAACCCATGGTGTCAAAAATATAAGAAAGGAGATATATTTGAACAATATAAAACATGTGTTAAATTAAATTATGTATGAGGAATGATGGCATGGCCATGTATAAACAAGATGCATCTACTGTAAATGTGAGTTATAACTTTGAAAATTATGTAGGAAACTGAATAAGTATAAAAATGATTGATTGTACATCCCTATTTTATCAAATGTATAATTTTTGAAGTGCATAACATGTATTAGCAATGTAGCATAGGAAAATAAATATTTTCCATGTATAATTATTATCTTACATATTATAACTAAGTGAAATATATGAAAATTATAAATGTTAAGGATTTGTGTGCTTAGATTTTTATGTATAGGTGAAAGTTTGCATAAGATAGGAACATCCAAAGTGGGATAATATTGGCAGACATTCCTTTTATATATTGGGCATTATTTTCCTTGTAATAAAAATTCAATTTTATCCATTCATATTAGGAAATTAGAGAGATAAATGGCAAAATATGATAGAATTGATCATTATTTTGAATTGTTTAAATTTAGAAAGTGAAAAGGAATAGTCAAGAGTCCAAAAATTCAATAAGAGCTAAGGGATTAGAATAATTCATCAAATCGATTGCATGTGAAAATAATAGAAAAACATGATGCAATGGTTAAGAATCTATTTACAATCATATTTTTGTTTTTTTTTTAATTTATAATTTTTTTACTTTTTTAGAATATTTGAAAATGCAACAAGCTAGCCAATGATCCGATCAATAGGAGAGTCATAATAATATGTAATTGGTATTATATGGATTGTATTTCATCAAAAAAATGTGATATATGTGTAAGTATCATAATAATAAAATGTATCAAGTGTTGTAAGAAAACTATCTAGATCACTACTTGTGTAATCCTATATAGGAGGAGTAGCTCTAGGATATGTATAATGATATGTTATATGATGAGTACTAGTAGGATATTGTGCCAAATGTTATGCCTTTTGATTAATATGTTGATTGGTATGTATCACTAATTTGGAATGTGTTATATGTGATGGTTCTTGTTGAGAAGTAGACCTTTTTTCTGATGAAAATGCTTTTGTACTTATTACTTTTTAGACCTTTGTGCCTTTTTATTAATTGGTTGAGTAAAGTTTTTTTTGTTTATTTGAAACAATTATAAAATTGAATTTTTATTTCATAGATGTACCAAATAACTATGATGGTGGATGGGGAGGATGAGGTACCATAGATTGTAGATGGTACACACATCTGATTCCTAAAATTATAATAACCTGATTGTAATTATTGTAATTTAGGCATATATGTATAATAGAAGGTATAGCATGAAGATTTTGTAACCAAGGGTGTCCTAATATCATGTCAAATATGCCATTTTTTATAAAACTAGAAAGGGAGTTGAGATTATAGCAGGGCCTACTTAAAGAGGCAGCACAATGTGTCCCAAAGTGGTTTGTTGTTTCCCATTAAACTTCTTAACACTTTTTGAAGTTGCATGTATATAATTATGTGTGTATCCCAATGAATTAATTTATGTCATTATGCATGCATTCTCACTTGATACATTATCAACTAGCACACTATGAATGGGTTGTTGATCAATATAAGCTTATATACATAAATAATGAAAAATAGAATCATCATCCATTATTTCACTATCATCAAAAGTGATCATTATATGTGTTGTATTAGTTTAAAAAATTATACTAATAGTTCCATATAATGGATGAAAATATGACCTAGGCCATGGATATGCATTATAAGTATGATGCACTATTGAATTATCCTTAATGATATCATGGTTTGGAAGTCGCTCACTAAAAATCTTCAACTTAGCATTTTCATTATTTTGAGGTTTAGATTCCTTTGGAGGATAGCTTAGCTCAATAACATTTTTGTCGATATGATCATTATTAATGTGATTGAGCCTAAAACATTTTTTAGTAGAATGACCAATGCATCTATGGTAATCACAATATGCATTGTTATCAAAATATTCACCTTGAGGTTTACTCGTGTCAACTTATAATGGTGAAAGTAGAGTAACAATATTATATTAAAGTAATTTTTGTAAAATTTTATTGGGTATTTGTGATATTATATAGAATTACCTCTTTGGTTAATTTGATTAAACAATATTTCTATAAGGTTGATAAATAGAATTAACCATGATCTCCACATCAACTTTAGTATATGTTAACTTAGATTTATAAAAATGGTTTGATTTGAAACTTCATTATGGAAGTAGATGTAGATGAAGAAGCATAATTGAGCTTGTTCAAAGAAATAAGCTTAACTTCTATTTTTCTTACTGTATGATAAAGTTCCTCAAATGAATTGAATTTTTTGAAAATAATTGACTCATGCAAAGGGGCAAGCAAACTTTGTTGTAAAGTATCTTGTAATTCTTTACCTACCAATGTGTTAATAATTTTGGAAAGAATGTTCTTATAATAAAGTACCTAATTACTTATATACTCATTAGTTCCTTGTTTAAGCTTAGTGATTTATGCACAAGAATAATTTTCATCAATGTTAGTTGTAAAATGCTTAATAAATAGATCTTTTATTGGATTGAATGTTTTGATTGATTAACTAGGTAGATCATAAAACCAACACAAAACATAATATTTTAGGCTTATTGGAAACAAATTAGCTATTAATTTGTCATTGAAAGCATAATCTAGCATGAAAATATCTAAGATGGGGTTTTGGATCTCTTTTACCTTTATATAATGGTAGTTTAGGAGTTACAAATCTTACAGGTAAAGGATATGTTATAATGTTAGGTGATAATTGATTATGAAGCAAGGCATGGGAATATAATGATTGGTTATCTTTTGGTAGATCTTTTTCTAAATATAATACCTTAGCATGAAAACATGAAATAGTTTTCACAATGGATTGGTAATTGGAAAGGTATGTGATATAGTATGTGTAGATATCAAAGGTCCTATATGAGTCATTTGGTTATCCATAGGCATATATAACTATTGGAAGCCTTGGGATACCTCTAAATCCAAATGTGTATATGTAATGATAACATCAATGTCATAAGTAGTAACACTTATAGTAGGGTTACCAATGTGAAAGATTGGTTCTTTTGTGAATTAAAAGTATATCCTTTTACTTTTTTAGCATTTATAGAAGCTAAAATTACTGCAATTATTTTGTATATATCTTTTGGAATCTAACAAATCCCTTCTTGAAAATTGAATAAATATTGGACTTGTACAAGATCTACTCCATTGAGTTCATCAATATTGAACCTATTCGAGCGTTAATGGGTATCATGAGCATTATTATCATCTTGATTAACTTTTTCATTATTATTATCTTCTTGAAAATATTCATGAGAAATTTGTTTATCAAAATAAGAGGAACTAATATTTGCATTAGTAGAATCAATTTTAACAGTAGTCAAATGGATTTTAATGTGCTCAATAGGGACCCTAATGAACTTAGAACTTCATCTTAAATGGATGTGAAAAGCAAGTTTTTTATATGGCATAGAAAAGTAAAATGGAAAACATGATGAAAAAAATAACAAAAATATGTTAGAAACAAAAAGGAGATTTTTGTGTATGGAGATTAGTAAATTCTTATGAAATCCTAGGTTAAAATAATATACTTTCAATGTTGGATATTAGATTTGAGGTCATAGTAAAATGATTTTAGTGTCAGTGATTATATTTGAGTTTGAAAGCAAGTTATTTTAGTGTCATATTTATAACCAAGGTCAAAAGGATATTCTTTTTATGTCGATTGTTTAGGAATTTATCTAAACCCTAGGATAATTTTTTTGAAGCAATGCTCGAATAAAAACAAGATCAATAATATGTTTTATCAAATTTGAAATTAATAGGTGAATTAACCATAATTCAAATAAATTAAATAGAATATGAAAAAAATTGTAAATAAACTTTCAACAAGAAGAATGAAAGTAAAACACTGAATTCAACAAAGTACCATAATTTGAAATAAGACTAAATATAAAATGAAATGACAAACTTACATGTTTATATCTAAGTTCTAACTATGTGAGGTTGACAGAAGATTGATAATGACAAATAATTACTAGATTTACAAGTAACCAAAATCTAGAACTAAAACTAATGAAGGAAATGATTGTCCAACTCAAGATTGGATCAACTCTTACTATAGTCCCCTACACATTGATCTTGTCCTTTGTTTAAAATTATAAACTTTGGTCATGGTCATTTATGACAACTTAATTAGGTCTGTATTTAGAGATTTTACCATCAAAATTATGTGAAAGACCTTCAAATGACTTATCCAAAGTTAAAACTCTAATAGGTCTTGTAATGATTGAAAACTTACAAATATAATAAGGTGGGGTGTAATGGGTTGAGTTGACCCTAATCACTCCTATGATGACTAAACATTTCCTATATATCTAATACTTGAAAGTGGGAAATAAAGCCATTGTAATTCTCCCACTTAGAGTGCATTGGGATATTGTGCTCCTTAGACTATATGAACGTACCTAGTGATGGCTTAAATACTTGATCATGATTTGATTTGAATTGGATAAAAAAAACTTTTGATTTGGATGAGGATTACTTGAAATACTAAGAATTGTAATTGGGAAAAATATGGAAGCTTTACTCAATGTGCAGTACTGTAAATATGCCTTTGTATTGAAAATTCCAAGTGGTAAAATAGGTGACTTAAGTGTTCTTTTATAGAAATTCAAAATGAGAAATCCTCAAGATTCATATCATAAAAACACAAATCATAATGTAATGGAGGGTTTTAGTTTAGAAATTGATTGTTAGAGGGTTAATGAAAAAAAATCCCATATGGAATAAAAGTATCTGCCACTATCATCCCCTACTAGACTTTTTGTCTTTAAAGGAAATGTGTGGCTTTTGGGTCCAAGCATGTCTATACATATGGTTGGGTTATTTTATCTATTAAAAATTTTATGTAGACATCATATATCAATTTAGAAAATAAATAGTTCCATACAGGTGATTAGGATAGGATGAGGTGGTGAAATAGGTCTAGATTAAGTGCGTGAGTTCATTAAAGAGAAATAGAGCCAAAACTAACATAATCCAGTATTCGTGACCAAATTTAAGTGTCTATAGTTTTATAAAAATGAGGAAATATAATGTGAAAACTATAAATTGTTTATCTTTTACAACTAAATTTATGAAGTTTGTGACATTTATGAGTGTTTATAAAATACAATATGTACAAATATAATTTTCATTTCAATGATAATGAAGGGAAAACTACTTGGAATGAAAAAGTGGAGGGGAAAATCCTACATCTAGAAATTGATATTACAAGCTTGTATTATTAATTTTTCATAGTCAAGAAGGATTAAATTCTAAATATTGTCACAATGTTATAAACTATTGGAATGTGTGATCATTTAGACCCGTAATGCCTTGAAACAGACATGATGTGAGATACTTGAAATATCTATAAGAAGTGTGTATATTTTGGGAAGGATGAAGCCTATAATTTGTAAGGAAGTGAATTTATCACAATAAAAAATAGAATCTTTTAGACACATAAATTAACATTTAAGCTAAAATCATGCACTCGCAATCACATTTTTAATACACTTAACTCATGACTTATTCTAGGGACTTTTGACCACTTTCCTTCCTTTTTTGCATGGTGACTCACTCCTTAAAGCACCCTAAATAACTTTATAATGTCTCCATCCAACTTGCTCAATATCCTAGGCTCATTGTTAGATTGATTGATACCCTCAGCTTACCATTTATTTCCCTTAGGATAGGAGCACCCCATTAGGATAACAATGTACCTAGCTATTGTCACCTCCAACAAAGTTGTCCTCCCATAAACTAATGAATATTTTAAAAAATTAAAAGTTTTGTAAGGGTCCTCCCATAACTTTTAGGAATCCCCATCTAGAGGAATTCCCAAAATATTACTACATAAGCACATTTCAAACCATTTTACACACAAAGGGATTCCACACTGAAAAGCATCAAAATTAAAATTTTACATTGAGATAAAAATCCCTATTTCTCTTAATTTTCATCACATATAACCTTAGTATCCTTGAGATAAAGTCTAAATACACCTCCAAAGTCACAAGTCATGAATGAAGCATTTAATCACACCAAGATTGCACCAACATCTAACATTTTTCACTTGTTTCATGCTCATCACCATAGCATGGGAGAACTACATGGAGTTTAATCCATCTTAAAAGGATTATTATGTAGACAACACTAAACACAAGGGGTGTTTAGGTTAAGCACAAATTTAACCACTGATCTATTTTTACTCCATGATTGCATCTTCTCATCTCATTTATTGAGCTAGGATTTTCAAGTCAAAAATCACTTACATAGTGATCACTAAAGTGAATTAGAATATCCCACATAACCTATATAAAAAATAGGTGAAAGCATAAAAAACCCATAAATCTCATATCTATGTTCTTTGTTAGAAAACATCACCCCTAGGGACAATGATGTCCCCCACTATTGTCTAGTCACTACACTCATGTATAAGAACCCTGTTAGCTCATGTTCCTAGTCTGCATTAAGTCAACACAATAAAACTATTAGTCTTAGATATATAATCATCCCACATCTCAATTTTCCAACTAAGTTTATATTTTATCTTCTGCACTTTCCATATTTAGTAAATTTCCAAATTTAGCAAGTTTTAAATCAATTTGTGTCATTTATTGCATATATGTAGCATTCTGATTTTGCACATTAGTTTGTTTAATTAGGGTTTAACATTCTCCTAGTTCCCAAAATTTGATAAAAACATATTGGTGAGCCTATCTATTGATTTAAAGTTTAAAAACCCTAAACATAGATGTTGATAGGGTTTTTATCCTTATTGTTGTTGTTTCTTATTATTATTTTAGGTTTTTCAATTTTGATCAATTTTGTTATAGAAATAATATCCCAAGTTTTTGTCTCACACTATATGCAATCTAAAAAAGTTATTTCCACCTCTCATTGAAGAAGTGTTAAATTATGTGTTATTCTAATTAACCACACTCATATTCTTTTTTTAAACACATAACATGGATAATAATAAGGTTATATTATAGACTTAATGATAATGAAAACAATGATCATGTAGAGATTCATGATAATTATTTAGAACAATAGCAATATGATCAAGATAATCTTGGTCATTGAAATGGATATCAATATGAGCTTTCACCTCTAAGTGGAGATACAATATGAATCATAAAAGAGGAAGCTATCAAGATATTTCAAGTGAGACTTTATGTAAAACCTATTGATCATTATATAATTATACAAACCCTTTTAGATATCAAGATTGAAATCATCGTAGAATTATATGATACTTCTAATCCTATGACCCTCATGGATACAACTTTTGTACCAACATTTACTATGGGGGAAACCGAATGGATTCAATAGATTACTATGAAAATTCTAAATCAATTATTGGGAACACCACCATTGGTTAGCATGCATTATTCTTCTCTTGATGTACAATCCCTTATGCATGAGCTTCATACACTATAAGCTGAAGTGTTACATTTGAAATAAGGTGCATCAAAACCAAATCAGGGTTTTGATTCTCATACTCTATTGCATACTCCATTAGCACCACATAAAGTAATATATTCTCTACCTATATTTTTTTTCACCCAAGCTTACACTATATTATGGAAAGGGTGACCATGAGAAACATTTGAGAGCATTTCATGTAGCATGTTTGGATTATGTGCCCAATGACAAATGATTGACCAAATTATTTCCCATAAGTCTAATAGAATATGTTTTATATGTTTTATAATCGTTTAAAAATTTATCTAATCAATCAGTATATGAATTAAATCCTTTGGTTGATATGTTTCTAACACACTTAATTAATATCAGTGAGAAGGTCTCAAATGCTCAAATTGCTCAACTCAAACAAAAGTCTAATGAACCTCTTGAAAAATATGTATTAAGGTAAAATATTATGATATCTAAGATGAAAAATCCTATAGATAAAAAATAATTCCAATATATATTCAATAAAAAATTTCTTCCAACCCTCTATGAATCAATCATGTTTAATAATTTTCCCTCATTCACAAATTTATGCCATACAGTAAAGGAAAGTGAAATCATTTTTTTGTCAATGAATAAGATCAATTATGTAACCAACACAAATTCAAATTAAAATACTAAAAATAATCCACCATACAAGATAAGGCCAAATGATAATAATAATGATCAAAAGATAATAGTACATGTAATTTCAAAACCACCTTCACACATTGTATTATCAACTCCTCTAAGGAGGTAATTTACAAATATATCAAAATCTCCATACAAGGTCCTCAAAACACTATTGGAATTCAATGTCATATCTCTCCCTCCAATTAAATAGGTTGATGTGAATCAACATATTCCAAAAAAAATTGATCATAATGCTTTTTACGATTATCATAAGGCACCAAGACACACTCCTAACAGGTGCATAAGTTTAAGACAAAAGATTCAAGAATTAATCAATGCCAACATAATTGATGTGGGCACACCTAAAAATAATTCCAAATCATAACCAAGTGAAATTAGATATTCAATGATTCCTATCTTAAGAATATAGCTAATGAGATAACAGATACATCAAAGGTGTATTATGCATATAGTGCATACACTCCACCAGTTTTTTATCATTCTCAGATAGACAAACAACATAATTTGAATGGAATTATTGAAATGCATCATACTTTAGTACCCTCTCATCCTCTCATTAAATTTTTAGATCAGTAGATAGTGGATGATGACTCTGATTTGCATTCATTATTCATTCAAACTTACATTGATGACTAGCCTATTCTCAATGTCATGGTTGGTAATGGTTCTAGTGTGACTATGCATACAAACACACTAATTTATCATCTTGGATACTAGATAATTATTTAATTCCTATTACCATGGAAATAAAATGGTTTAATGGGCACATTCAGCGTTCTATTGGTGAGATTACACTACCACTACAGTCTAGTCCAATACATGTGGATACTAGATTCATAGTAACCTAGTGTAGGGGTTTTTGATATATTATTGGGATGCCTTTGGATTAAATAGATTCACATAGTTCCATATATATTTCATATATGTCTAAATTATATTTATGTTAATGAGGTAATCACATTTCATGGTATCCCATATGTATACCCCCTACCATAGTATGATATGATTTCATAACCACATATTCAAGTTGAGGAACCCAAAGAGGTGAAATATACATATATAATTCAAAAGTAGATATCTACCCTTCCAAGAAGGCCTATACTTAAAATGAAATGTTCACAGAGATTTATTATAGACTTTAAAGATCCTATTTCTACTCCTACACATCCTAGATTGATATTAAAAGGCACTAAAGGTGTTGTACATATGGTACCACCTCAGAGTTCATCCACTACATGATGGGTTCCCAAAAATAATATAATTCACCATGCTCAACCAAGTTAATAGTATGTTATATATCATCATTATGGTCATGGCACCTATAGCACATAGGGAAATCAATATATAAGTTCAAAATTTAGTTCAATCTAATCTCATCCCTATGAGAGTTACCATTTGTGAAAGGTCATAATTCCTAACTTTGAAAGGTCATTAGTTAGTATCATTCTCCCATTTTTTATTTAAATCTAGACATATATTAAAAATATGCAAAATAAAATATTTTATAAAAATAAAAAATTAGTACCTATACATGTATATGTTTAGTTAATTTATACACATTATTTAGTACATAGTTTTATCCAAGTTTTATATCATATATGGTTCACAAGTGAACATGATTGGTTGCATAACATGTAGGTTGTCATCCCTAGAACTAGTTCCAGGTTACTTCACTATCACAAACTCAAAACTTATAATCATACAACAATGCCCTATTGGATAAGAGTGTACCACTTTGTTGTCTATTTACCCCATTTATATCCTAGTGAGAATATATAACCATTTATTAGTTCCAAACCATACAGTAGACTTCCAAATCTTGTATACATATCATCAAACACACTAGTGAATCTCATACATAGGTTTTCTCCTTCTATGACTATCCCTTATTGCTCATAGCTCAGTTGTTTCATTTCATTACATCTATTGATAATTATCATATACTAACACATTAATATACTATTGTTTATCAAAGTTACTAAATCTAATCTTGTTCTAAATTATTTATGGTGATCAAAGACATATATCCATGTATGTGTTCCATGTTTTCATTCACTTTCCATGTCTTTTTTGGGTTTCTATGCTTTAGGGCATTTGAATATGTCATTGTATGTGGCTCTAAGCCTTCATTATCTGATTATTTATGTGTGAAGGCATTTGAACATGTCTTTGTTTGAATTTATTTTTTGAGGAAATTTAAATGTCTTCATTGTGGCTCTAAGCCTTCATTATTTGATTTCTATGTGTGTGAAGATATTTGAACATGTTATTATGTGTGATTTTATGCAAGTGATTTTAGACCCCGTTTTGGCTAAGTATGGATTTGCACCAACTCAGCAGACACCTTGGTACAAGGCAATCACTTATCATGATTGTTGTTTTCACACCTTTTGTGCCAGCTAGAGGAATCTTCACATATCTTACACCAACTAGTAGGTAGTTTCTTGGTGATTGAATTTTAGGGGTATCTTCATGAGTGGCTACACATGGTGACTTGAGAATAAGGGGTGTAAGGTGATGGAGTTAGTGAAATGATCAACCAAGGTTTTATCTCATCACCCAATGTGTGCCCTCCACCCTAAAACAAAGATGTTGCTTACTGATATAAATCCAAGCTTGAACTAGTATGCAGGGGGGCATAACTTGGAGATAGTGAAGCTCTACACAATTGGTTCTAATCATAGCAAAGTAACCAACATTATAACTTAGGACTAACATGGATGTCATCAAGGCTCCATATTGTAGTGCCCAAGCTTGCATGTGAGCCTCTGGGCCTTTAGTAGCTTTAAATGAGCATTTTCTCTATTCCACTTGCTATATACTCTATTTATCTGAATGATGTTAATGAAGAATAGAATTGACTTATTTGAGTTTTGATCTAGTTTATATGGCTATAGTTATTTTCTTTGAATATGGTTTAATTACACAATGTTCATAATAGTTATAATGTTTAACTTTAATAAATGAATACTAAGTTCTAGAAAGCTTTTGATTCATAGCTTTAATGGCATCTCTATAATTTATGATGAAATCAACATATTATGTGGAATACTCTAAGTGTAGGAAAACCCTCCTACCAAGTAATGATATATGTGCTTAAATCACTATCCTACCATGGACCCTTGATCTGAAGAATTTTTCCAAACCTTCCAAGTTCTTAAATGGTGCTCAACTAAGGGAACTGAATGTTTGCACCTATGAGGCTATAGAACTAGCCTGATATAGACTTATGCCCATATGACCAGAACAAGCCACCCAAATAGGCTTTGTTCCTATACACTATTAGATTTCACCTAGAATGGCTTATGCTAATGAACTTGCCAACATCATTGTTAAAATGAACAACTCCCTTGAAGAATGAGTTGTGCCATAGCATGACTAGCCCAATGTGGGCCCCAATTCTTTATCTGATGCACTTTGGGTAAGAGCATAAGGCTTGCACCTTATGTGAATTGATGTTGATGTAGTCAAGTGACAAATATTGATTGCTATAGAATTAGCATAGGTTTTTTCCTAGTTGTAATAATTTAAGAACTAATTTGGATAGCTAGATAAGTGTCTAAAAAATCTAATGACTTAACAACCAAATTTTCTACAACATTTTGGTTTTGTTGTCGGGACTCGTGTTAAATTTTATTATTATAATTGTGTAAAATAATAATTCTCTAACTCTCCCTTAAGAATATTGAGTGCTAGCTAAAACAAGTGGAAGATATCTTTGCACTAAATCATCTAACCTATAGAGGGTAGAAACCAAAGAAGTGGGTCTAGAACTACCTGTATGATGCTTTGTATGAGGTTTTCTTTTGTGAACTACCTAAGCATGTGTACCAATAGTTGGATACCTATGAGACCCATAAGAGATGAAGCTATGAACAACACCTTGAGTGGATACAGGAGTGCTTAAAAAAGCTTGATGACCTTGATGTTACTTGGACTAGAGTAGTAGATAAATGGTGGCAAGGAGTGCTAAACAAATATATTCTTGAGTTTGTAGTATCGACATGCTCCTACCCTAAAGAAGCATAATATCAATTTTTGTACAAACTCAGAGGTGCATTTGTGAAAGAGTTTATCAAATAGCTTAAGAAGGTGATGGTAGATTATATTTTTGAAACTATAATAATGGAAGGCTAAATTCCTCTCACATATGAGCAGTGCAATGGGGAAGAAGGGGATGTGTGGGTGAAGCGCAATGGAAAGGGATGAGCAGATTGAAACCCAAGAGCTCAAGTGATAGGATTATAACAATAGAAAGCATAGGCTAATAAAAGATATGTAACTTATAAGTGTTAAGAGAACCCGTAGTGAGTGGGGAGGGTATGGGGAAAGATCTTTTGAATTATATAAGTAACAAGAGGAGAGAAATAATGAAGCCACATATTGAGCTTAATAGTTGATAGGTGTTGAATGTTTTGGGTTCTTATATAATTTGACCATTAAATATGCACTAGATGTGGCTACCCCCTTTAAACCTATAGTATAATCTCATGTACTATATCCCCCTCAAGAAGAAAGAAGAGTGATAATTGACCCTATTTTCAACATTGACTTTGATTGGTTTGTAGATTTGGAGTATAATTTTATGATTAAATAAGTTGTTTCTTATGAGGAGATAAGTGAATATACCTCTAAACCTTTAGGCACTAGATCTATAACATAGAATGTGAGTTCAATCATTCTATTTCATCAAATTTCATCTATGTAGAATGGGTAATAGCCCATAAGGAGTTTCCCAACACCATAAGTGAATAGCACCATGTTGTTGACTTCAACAATATAAACAACAAAAATGGGGTCGATTCCCAAATTTTTGACTAGAGGCATCATAAGACCACCACAAAGATAAGTACTAGGGGGAAATCACCTTAGATGCAAGTTTCCCCCCTATGTTGAGGTCAATATACTCCCATTTCTAAAAATGGGGACCCTTATTTCAAAAATTTATAAATTTGTGCTTTGAATTAAAACATGTCACTTAATGGCACATCATATTTTTTTGAAGGTCATCCACACCCGATGCTCAATTATTTTAAATGGCATGTCTCCATTTGATTTTTATCTTATTTTGCCTAGTTTTTATAATGGTTGCTTTTGTGTTCCCAAGTTGGAGGTTTAATGGAGTTTCAACATTATGGACAATGTCTAGGGTTTTGAGCTTTAAAGATAAATTGACCCTTTGATTAGTCATTGGTTCTTAATTTTTCAATCGAATTCATGTTTGAACATCTAGAAACCCTTAGTCTAACTCTTTTAGCCTAAGCCTTTTAAATTTGAATTCAAAATTATGTGGGGTCACTTTATTTTAAAATTATGTAGGAACACTTTACATTTGTTTAAAACTTAGCTTATATTTTATCTTGAGATATTGTTCATGTTTATTAACATGAATAAGACCTTAGTCTAAAATTCTAATGCTAAGTTATTTATGACCTAAGACCCCCTTAATTCTTTTATTATCCACCTAGATTAATTAAATGCAGGGTCCCTTTTATTATGTTTCACACTTATTCTAAAATCCTATCCTAAGGTATTTAATTACATTTATTAATGTGATCAAAACCTTAGGTTAAATAACTTATACTAAGCTCTTTGTGTTCCTAAATATTAGTTTATTTTATTATCCAAAAATCTAATGGAGCATGTTTGATCAAGCAAGATCTAACGGTTTACAAAGGCCTTTCAAAATCAGTAAGTCAAAGAACCTAGATCAATGATGAATGTTTGAATAGGTAAAAATGATCCTACAATGAGTGAGGCATCAATAAGTCAAAGATCCTATGAGTAAACAAAGTAATCAATCATGTTTGACTCTAAGGATCAAAATCTAGTGGTACACATTGATTCACTCAAATCAGACCTGATGGTGTAAGATGGAGGTTGAAAAGTCAAAAGCCCCATGAAAAAATGTGGAGATGACAAATGTCATGCTCATAATGGATATTTAAAACTCAAGCACCATCTCAAAGATCGATGGTATATGGCTAGATATACATATTTCAATCAATGGTGAGCATTCATTCAAAACTTTAACGAAGCCCCAGGAAGAGTGAGAAGGTGACAAATGCCACCATTATGGAGATTGAGATAGAAAATCAATGGCTTGTGGAGTAAAGGATAGAACCCAAAGGATCTAAATTAATGGTGCATGTTGATTTGTACAACCAAGATCCAATGGTGTGTATTACATTTTGAATTTTCAAAGGAATCCAAGACAAACTTAGGGTTACCATATGGTGTAAAGGCATTGGCCAAGAGGAAAATAATAGTTGGAGGCCCAGAGAAGGCATGTAAAAGTGACACATATCATAATCTCAAATGGCAAGCATAAAATTGACCAATAGCATTCAAACTTTTGGACACAAATCAATGGTGTAAGGTGAGGTAGAATTTTCAACAAGATGAGACCCAATGAGATGTTAACACGTCTTAAAGGATAAATGGTCACTTTTTAAACATTAATAAACTATGTGACACGATGAAGCCACATAAGTGGCAAGTCAGATTGAGAGATCTTGTGGACCCAAAAAGGTAAAGGTATAAATATGAGGTCTAAATGTAAATATAAGTCATGAAACTCTCAATTCAAACTCCACTATTTCCATTAAATCTCTATGAAAACCTACTTGAACCTCTAAAAATCCCTAACACATACAAAAGCCCTAATTGACCCTATTTTCATTGTAATCAAGCCAAGAAGCATTACTTTGTCACCTATTCAAGGATAATTCAATCCAAAATTGAATTGTAATTCACTTGTGAGTGATTTTATAGAATTAATAGCAATGGTAGCTCATAAGGATATTTCCTTTCCAAGGAGGTTGTCAAGTTATATCTAACCTCAAACATATAATAAAGGGTTTTTAGAGATACAAAATTTGTTGTCAATGCTTTCAATACTGGAGACAATAATTGGTTAAACGTATTTTATACCATTGAGAACCATCAGCCCATCACTTGAGAAGAGGAGAAGAACATGTCTGCCAAGAGGCTATACTATGACATAGTCACCATTCAAATGACTGGTCTCCATTATGCAATAGCAAAACCCAAGGTACTTCATTATATTGATATCTTTGCTCCAATTTTTAAGGATGCTAAAATAGATAAAGGATAGATAATTAATGAACACACTCATAGAAATGTGGCATATATCTCTGATATAGCCTTAGAGAAGTATTATAAACTACCCAAACCATAAATTAACTTGTCTTCCATCAATGCCTAGGCCAAAGAGAATGATTTGAAGAGCATCTATTATAATCTAAAAACTAAGTCTTCTCAGAATTCAATAAAAACATCCCAATTATCTAATTCAGACCAAGGATAATAGTGATCATGACAATGTTGAACAAACTACATGGAAATGCCACCATAACCTATGTTGATCTTGTCTATGTACCAATTGTCTATTTCATGGTTGAGAAATAGATTACCCCTCCCCTAGTTGAAATTATTAGCATTTCTTTGAGTAGGAAAATTTTTTCCGTCAACCATAAGAAGAGAACCCATTTCTACATGATGTTGTACCTCTCAGATGATCTCTATGCCACTAAAAAGATCCCAAATCAAAGGGAATGGTCACTCAGTGGTACACAAACTATTTCATAGTACTATCCCAAGCTACATATATTCAAATACAAAGATCACATTCAATTCATATATGATTATGTCTATCTAACCCTTAGTGAAGCCATTATTGGTCATCCCATGGAAAGAGTTATCCCACTCATTAGAAAGTATGTTCAAATAATGGGTGATATCTAGTTATACCCAGACTATATAGTTATCAAAATTAACGGAACCTAATGCACCCCTCTCAAGTTGCCTATCCATGTACCAAATATACTAACAAAATAAGAGGTGGATTATCATTTGTTTCATGGTATAAATGGCTTTTTTAAGACCAAGATAAAATGCCTCCTCCACAATTTCCCCATAATAATTGGGAGAACCATTTTTAAACAATGGGATAACATTGAGGCATCCTCCAAACATAGGACTTCTTTCTACTTGTAAGGAGATGAGCTAAAATAGTGGGACCCTTATGGGAGGATAAAGGAGCATTTAATGTCAGGATCTTAGACAACAATTGATTACTTTTGTATAAGCGACTAAACATGGAATTAAAACCAGAAGTAATAAGTAACTAAAAATCAGAAACAACAAATAATATGAGATACAAGAAACAACCAATCTTGTATTAAACTCTTCCAAAAGGAAATACAATGAAGAAATCTTTCTCTTCTCACACCTTGAAGATGTACAGTAATTCTCCCTCAAGAGTTCTCTCTCTCTCTCAATCAATTACAACCAACTCAATTACTGAATTGTATTCTAGCATATCTTCTTGATCTTGCACTTCTTGCAGATCTTCTTGATCTTGCTCCCTAATTATAATGTTGCCCCATGGGTCTCTTAAATAGAAGTGAAAGCAAACACTAATTAGAAAAATAGACTCAAGACTAATTTTAGTCTTTACATGCAAACTAATTGTTCTCCTAAAAATAGCACTTCTGGAAACATCTAGAAATGCACAAAAGTCGGTGTCGGTCCACAGATGATCGATGTCAGCCGACCCCTAACTGATATCGATTGGTTCTGACCAATGCTGTCAATGCCATTCAACCCCTAAGCCATGTTGGTTGGTTTTGACCAATGTCGATTACTATGCAACTGATGTTAGTTACTGTGTAAGCCTAGCAACCTCCATGTTTGCTCAATAGTGAAGCTTTTAGCTCTATAACTCAACAATCTCACACTTGGAGATAAACAGTTGCACCTATACCTATACAGCAACATCCTCTAAACATCTTTGGCTTGTTTTTCCTTCTTCAAGTTCAATCTTGAAGACCAACAAAAGTTGAATGAAGATTCAACTTCTCCTTTGTTACCGACTTTGTTAACATATTAGTAGGGTTCTCATCCATATGGATCTTTTCCAGCTTCAACTATCCATCCTCCAGTACCTATCTAATGAAGTGGTACCTAAGTTGTATATGTTTGGTTCTTGAATGAAAGGCTGAATTTTTTGCCAAATGAATTACCCTTTGACTATCACTATATAATCTATAACTCTCTTGCTCCTCTCCCAACTCTTCCATGAACCAAGTCATCCAAATCATTTCCTTGCTAGTCTTTGTGACTGTAATGTATTCTACCTCTATAATAAATAAGGAAACAACCTTCTGCAACTTTAAAATCTAGCTAACCACCGTTCCACCAACAGTGAACACATATCCTATGGTGCTTCTCCTACCATCCAAGTCACCTGCCATATCCAAATCTACATACCCATGTAGAGAAGTGTTTGACCCTCCATAGCATATATGCCTACTACTGGTCCCTCTCAGATATCTGAGAATCCATTAAACTACTTTCCAATGTTCCTTTCTTGGATTGGCCATAAACTTGCTGACAACTCCCACTGCTTGGGAAATATCAGGTCTAGTACATACCATTGCATACATCAAGCTCCCAACTGCTAAAGCATATGGAACTCTACTCATGTACTCAACCTCATCATGTGATTTAGGACACTATTCTTTGCTCAACTTGAAGTGTCCAGCCATAGGTGTGCTTACCAATTTTGCATCCTACATATTGAACCTCTCCAACACCTTATTCACATAATCCTCTTGAGACAAAATCAAACCTAGTTTCTGTGCAAATCCCTTTACTACCAACCTGGCCTTATATCTCATTTTTCCATTCTCTCCTTCCTTTAACCTATATACCTATTTCTTTTTCAATGCTTTCTTTCTAGTTGACAACTCAACCAAATCCCACGTATGGTTCTCTTCCAAGGAATCAATTTCCTCATTCATGCCATGTTCTAACTGTTTCTTAGATTCTACCTTCATTGCCTCATCAAAACTTTTTGGTTCTCCACCATCAGTGAGCAACAAGTAGTATAAAGAAGGGGAATAATGAATTGTAGGTTTACTTACCCTTTCAGACCTCCTTATCGGCATTTGAAACTCATTTACAGCTTTTTGTCCACCCAAATTTTCTTCTGACAGTGACCAATCCTAGTCAACTCTGATCGATGTAAATTTGCACTCGACCGATGTCGGTTCCTCCTGATCGACACCAGTTTCCACCTAACCAACATCAGTTTCCACCTAACTGACATTGGTTTCCACCTGACCGATGTTGGTCTCTATGTTTTTTTGTGAGTGATGATTTTTACCCGTAAGCTCATTTTGGATCATAACCTCTTCCAAATCAAGATTGCCCTGCTTAGAATTATTCAGCCTCTTGACTTGATTACTGTACATCACCTTCTCATTGAAAACTACATCATGGCTTCTAATAATTTTGTTAATTTCTAAATTCCACAACTGAAATCCAAAATCTCTAAAACCATAACCAATGAAAGTGCACCACATAGATTTAGCATCCAACTTCTTTCTATTTTCTTTATCAATGTGCAAAAAAGCTTCAAAACCAAAAACTCTGAGAAATGAAAGATCTACCTTTTTACCTATCCAAGCCTCTTCTAGAATTCCACCATCCAATGCAGTAGAAGGTCCTCTATTAATTAGGTAAATTGTAGTATCTACAGCTTCTACCTAAAACTATAAGGGCAAACCAGCATACAACCTCATACTCCATCCACACTCCATTATTGTTCTATTCATCCCTTTAGCAACTCCATTTTGCTGAGGTGTCCTTAGAACTATCCTTTCCCTATGTATTCCACTCATAAAATAGTAATTGTTGAATTTATTGCTATAGTACTCACCACCATTGTCAGATCTAAGGCACTTCAATCTCAAACCTGTTTCATTCTCAACCAAAGCTTTTCATTTCTTAAATGTGTCAAAAACATTATATTTCCTCTTTATGCAATAAACCCATACCTTTATTGTAGCATCATCAATGAAAGAAACATAATACTATGATCCTCCAATAGAAGCTACCTGAGCTGGTCCCCATACGTCTGTGTGAACAAGCTCCAACTTGTGTTTCTTCTTTGTTGACCCAGTTTTGAGAAACCTCACTTTCTTCTATTTCTCAAAAATACAATGCTCACAGAAATCTAGATCTATGCTTTTCAAATCTGAAATCTTACCTTTTGACTTAAGAACATTCATTCCCTTCTCACTCATGTGACCAAGCCTACAGTGCCACAACTTTGCATCTACATCTGAAGTAGATAAAATAGAAGGAGAATAATCAGTAATACAAGTAGATATATAAAGTGTACCTACTCTCTTACCTCTTGCTAATACAAGTGCACCCTTGGAAACTTTCCAAGATTTAGCTATGAGAGTTAATGTGTAACCCTCATCACCCAACTTTCTTGCAAAAATTAGATATCTCTTCAGGATGGGTACATGCATGACATCCTTCAACACCCATGTGTTGCCATTCTGCAATTTCAGCTGCACTTTTTCTTTGCCAACAATTTTACAAGGCTCATCATCCCCTAAATAAACTTTTCTAAAATCTCCATGGACATAATCATTGAAAAATTCTCTATTTGGGGTTGCATGGAAAGAGGCACCAGAATCTAAAACCTGTGATTCTACTTTATTATCCAAAGAAAATATAAGAGCATCTTATGCAACAATACCTGCAACTTTTGCTTCTTTATTACCTTCATGCTGATTTTCTTTGTTATCCTTCAACCAATAATCTTTCTTTACATGCCCTTTCTTTCCACAATTCTAGCAAGTTATTCTTCTAATTCTGGATTTGGATCTACTTCCCATCTTTGATCTTGATTTCCCTTACTTGCCCTTCTCTCTTTGCCTTCTCCTACTTGCAACACTTAAAGCATTACCTGATGTTTCCCCTATGTTTTTCCTATGAATTTCTTCATTCAAGATTACACTAACAACATCATCAACTTTCAAGATATTTGAAGCAGATGCAATATTACTAACTACCATTACCAAACTATGCCAACTTTTAGGTAAAGAGCATAAGATTAAGAGAGCCTTAATTTTATCATCAAAAATTATTTTGACTAAATTTAACTGATTTACTATTATATGGAAATCATTAAGATGACTAGATATAGATCCACCTTCCTACATTTGCAAATTAAATAACTGCTTCATAAGATATACCTTATTCAAAGCTGAGGGTTTTTCATATAAATTTGCCAAAGTATCCATTAACTCTACCATTGTCTTTGCCTGTGATAAGTTGGAAAACATAGAAGCTTTTAGGCTCAACCTTATAGATCTAAGAGCCTTTCTATCAAGAACATTCCATTCTTCATCTTCCATATCTATGGGCTTCCTTAAAACCCCACCCAATGGTAAGTACAGATCTTTTTAATATAGATAATCTTTAATCTGCATCCTCCATAATTGATAATTCTTGCCATTGAATTTCTCCATTCTTAATTTACTTTCTTCTACCATTGCTTTACTCCCACTCAATCAAAAACCCTTGTGAGTGAATTCTATAATCAACAAACACTAACACGCTCTGATACCAGTTGTTAGTGTATACACATAGCTCTGATACCACTTGTCAAGATCTTAGACAACAATTGATTACTTATGTAGAAGCAACTAAACATAGAATTGAAACCAAAAGTAATAAGTAACTAGAAATCAAAAACAACAAATAATAGGAGATACAAAAAATAACCAATCTTATATTAAACTCTTTCAAAAGGAAATACAATGAAGAAATCTCTCTCTTCTCACACCTCAAAGATGTACAGTAATTATCCCTCAAGATTTCTCTCTCTCTCTCAATAAATTACAACCAACTCAATTACTGAATTATATTCTAGCAGATCTTCTTGATCTTGCACTTCTTGTAGATCTTCTTGATCTTGCTCCCTAATTACAATGCTGCCCCATGGGTCTCTTAAATAGAATTGAAAGCAAACAATAATTAGAAAAATATACTTAAGACTAATTTTAGTCTTTACATGCAAACTAACTATTCTCCTAAAAATAGCACTTCTAGAAACATTTGGAAACACACAGAAGTCAGTGTTGGTCCACACATGACTGATGTCAGTTGACCCCTAACTGATGTCAATTGGTTCTGACCAATGCCACCAATTTTAGTCAACCCCTAATCAATGTCAGTTGGTTCTAACTGATGTCGGTTACTGTGCAACTAATGTTGGTTACTATGTAAGCCCAGTAACCTCCATGT
This sequence comes from Torreya grandis, assembly GCA_037957365.1. NCBI lineage: Eukaryota > Viridiplantae > Streptophyta > Pinopsida > Cupressales > Taxaceae > Torreya > Torreya grandis. The sequence continues at coordinate 864,344 of JARHVA010000416.1, forward strand.
TTGCTCATTAGTGAAGCTTTTAGCTCCACAACTCAACATTTAAGGCTAAAAAATATTCTAAGTATTCCTTATGATCATCATCCTAGTGTTTATAATCCCATTTATACCAAGGAATCTAGCTACTTTGAGGTCACAAAGAGGTTGAAGGAGCATAACCTTAAACCTGAGCCTATACTATAAAGGAATCAGAAGGGAGATGGTAGGTGGAAACTTGGGCCTAGGTAGTACCATTTGTTAAGTAGTGTACCTTCTAGGCCTCCATTATCTCAACCATCAATAGAGAGCAAACCTAAGACACACATTGAGTAAAGACTAAAGGAGATAAGGAATGATGAGATTGCATCATCTTCAACCCAGGCAGATGAACAAGAATTACCTTAGGAGGAGGTGCACATGATAGAAATGGACCCTGATGAGACCATAGATGATGCACTCAAAATGTTATCACTAGCTTATTAATCATATGATGAATAATATTAAATTTAAGAGGCCAAGGAAGAAGAAGGGAAGGCATTATTGGACTTAGTTCCTATGGATACCCCCAAGAGAAAGGTTGAAATAGCCATTGTTTCAGTAAAGACCAAGAAGCCCAAAGTGAATTTCACTCATCCTTTGAGTGAAGTTATTTCATTTAGTGAATAAAACCTGATTTATGGACTAGCTATCCTAGAGTGGTTCATTTATGGACCTAAATTATAGAAAGTCCCCACTAGACACCATCCTTGGGCTATGATGCAAGCCATTAACATCTTTGTGCATGAAGAAATCAAGCCATGGATTGTGGCTTTGCAAAAGGAATATGAAAGAATATTGGTTGCTTCAAGAAAACCAAGTGAAGCACAAATGGAGATCCCTGCACCATGGGTAACATAATCCTTAGTTGGTGTCAAGTTTGACTCAAAGATAGTTGGATTACAAAGAATAATAGAGAAGAAGATCATGATAGGTGGTGAGGAGATCATGTATCAAAAGGTAAAACCCATGGTCGGTCTAATTATAGTGGCAGGACAAAAACCTAGAGAGAACAATAACTTTGAAGAGTATGTCTTAGAATTGGACAAGGCATAGTTAGAATAGTTACAGGCAACCATTAAGGGTTTAGAACAATAAAAGGAGAATTTGGAAAAATAGGTTGTCTTGTTAGTCCCAAAAGCCATGATAAAGATATTTGAAGCATCTTTGTTTAATATGTTCAACTCTTTGAAAATAATGAAATCCAAATAGAATGTGATGAGCCAATAGAGCAATATGGCTATGAATCTAGTCCACCAATGGCAAAACTCAAATAGCAAAGTAAAGGATTTGATCAGTATCCTGATAGAGGATCAAATTCTTGACTTTGAAAAAATTAGCCTGGCTTACCTATATATGGCCATGGTAATTTTGGTAGACAAGATCAAGGGATTGAGAAAATGATCCAAGAACCTAGAGTAACTTCATGAAGATGTCAAGTAGTTGATAATAAATATGGAGCAAATACTTGGGAGCATGATCATAGATCCCCCTACTCTCAACCCCACAGGGCTAATCACTGATGAAAAATACAAGTTGAGAGATGCTCAAGTTATGCAGGAAGCGAGAAACTAGATCCAAAAAAGGACTAAGGATTTAGACATGATCTTGAATGCTAAAGAAAGAATAGAGAATGCAATGATTATTACATAAGCCATGGAAAATGATGACAAATACTTCAGAGACCTAGTGGATCAAAAAGATGGACTCTTCATGGAGCCTATTATTAATTTGAATTTTATTAGTGAACATGTCAAGGCAATGAAGATATTGCAATATCAATAATAGGGCACTTTATCAACATAGGGACCTTAGGGTCAAACTAGTTGATTTATGAAAATTCCTTTTGTAACATAGCATGTGTAATATTTTGAAAAGAGAATATTATTCTTTGTAAAGGCATGCATATCTTGTAAAGCACATTTCCTATAGGTTAGTCATTTGGAGTGTTTAAAGGGTTATATAATGACTGTAAAAGGATAGTTATCCTTAACATTTGATATGATTAACTGATGTACCTCATGAATTGTCCATATAAAGAGGTATTATCATTTATAAAAAGAGAGGGAGTTTTGAGCAAGAATATTGTGTACCAATTTTAGAGCTATTAGGGATTAGCTTTTACATTTTGGGTATTATTGGCCAAAATTGGCCTACATACAAAACTTTTGCCTAGATGGATCATGAAACTCTCTTGGACTTTTCAATAACCTTCTACCCCTATGATTAGTTTATTTGTGGTCCTGAATTGATGATGTAGTGCAATATTTTGGGAGGTCCTAGTGTGGTGAGAGAAGCTGAGCAGAGTTATGGTTGAGTGAGTGATCCAATGGTTTAATAAATAGACATACCTCATGACCCTACCACATGTCACTTGTAAGCTTTTGAAACACTTTAAGCAAGTTTTAAGGTAATTTTGGTGATTTTGAGGAAAAGGCCTAGAAATAGGTCTAGAACTGTAAAGGAAGGATCCAATACGTTTTCATGGTGTTTGATCATCTAGGGGCATGAAGGATATTTTTTAAAATTATCAGAGATTATAACAAGCCAAAAATGAGGCCTAAATAATCTATTATGCCCAAAAGAACCCCAAAAGTGTATTAGATGACTTAATGTCCTCAAAATAGAAATTTCAAGTGAAAAAGTCACTTTTTGAGGAAGTCAAATTGGTTTTGACTTAATCCCACCTCCATATGGTTAATTTTACCCATTTATACATTTTCAAGGTCATTTTAAGTCATTTGGAGTGGAGGGAAGGAGTTTGAAAGCAAAAGGATGCATTTTGGAGTTATGGTAGATTGGGTTTTTGGAGTATTTTCTTTATTCAAGGATCAGATATCATACAAATTCATCTATTGTGTCTATAATATACCTTTATACAACCTTAAAATCATATTATAGTCTATGAATTGGTAGAGGTAAGGAAAACCTATTGGTTGCAAACTAGGCATGAAATAGGTTTTCTACCATTAATGGAATTTTAAGTATTTAAGAAGCTTTATAGAAGGAATTAAAGGTCATTTATAGCCTAAAAAATCTTTCCAAAGTGTTGTATTTCATAGGTATACTTATAGTTATTCATGCTAAGGAAAAACCATTTTGGGCAGTTTGGGACATCTCTAGGAGAGCCTCGAATTTTCACTTGATATGGTTAGGAGAGAGAGATTGGGGATAAAATATTTTGGGTGGTATTAGGTAACCTAATTTCCTTCCACTTTTTTGTATTTGTGGTATGTTTCATCTCCCCATATTTATAAACAATCACTAATAGTTTCAGGGTGTCTTCATGGCCTACCCATCCAAACAGGGCCTAGGTTTTCCCTTGTTTATTCACTTTAGACTTAAATGATAAATAATTGTTTTATATGCTTCATTTAAGGTTCAAATATGACCTACTCCAAAAAATTTAATCATCTATTTCATTCTAGGAAGGTACTTATGGCATAAAATAGGTTTTCCTTATTATCCTTATGAAATGGTCATTTGATCAGTTTTACAGCAAAACATGTGTTAGAGGGATAATTTACCTCATCCTCATTATGAAACATAAACTTACACAAGTTATCATACTCAAAAATCCTCAATATCTCCTTTAAGCATTTATAAGCCAAATAATCGAGTTGCTAGTTGGAGCTCCAATGGAGTTGCAGGCAAGTTTATCAACTACAGAAGTTTTCATTTCTTGTAGTGGGTTTAAAATAAATAGGATATGATTTTTTCACCTATAATATATCATGGAAATAATTTTTTATTCCAAAATTACCAAGCAAGTTGGAAGAAACCATCTTCAAAATTAAATGGTTGTGTTAAGGACAATTTCCCTAAAACTCAAAAAATGAGGTCCCAAGCACTTTTATTGATGCCATGGACCTATGTTTCAAGGATATTTGATGAATTAAAATTAACTAATATTATATCAATATCATATGGTAAGATTCATGCAAAAATTAAGGGGTGTGTGATTAGAGTAGCATAGTGTTTGAAGACTCCCAAATCATGAAATTGTTCACTGCAGGTTTTTAGTGACTTCTACAGGATTTGAGCCTCAAAAGATATTCACACCCAAATATAACAATGAAAGGTCTCAAATTTTTCATGGAAAATCATGTTATATTTCCAAATGTGAATCAAACTTTTCCCAAGAGTTTTCATACATTCAGAGGACAAAAAATCCATTTTTTAGTTTTCTAGGCCTAGAATGCCAGAAGAGAAGGGGGTGACAGCAGTATTTTACTTGGAATTTAGGACCTAAAATTTAGAGTATATTTGGGTTAATTTATTATCCATGAAAACCTCTCTCATTTTCCATATTTCACCCCTGTAACTCAAGAAACATCATCAAAGAAAAAATAGGGCAGCAAGCAGGCACTTTTTTGTTATTTTTTGTTTGAGAGCTTGGTGATGTTTTTATGATTTTTTCCAACTCTCCTAGGTCTACCCAATTTATAACTATAAAATTAATTAAAAAATATATCTAGGTGAATCCTATAACTCATCTACCCACCCCCCTACCCTATCCAAAACAATGTCTCGGAAAGAGCATGTGACAAGCCCTAAACTAGGGTTTTGAAGATTCCAAGAGTTTTAACCCTCCAAATTTGAAAAAAAATTGTAATATGATGTATTTAAAATTTATATAAGTGATTCAATAGTTTTTTTTATTATTATTGGAGTCTGTACAATATGTATTTGGTCTTTGAGGGTTTGGAATAGGGCTAATTAGGCCTAAATGAGGGGTGGTTTCTAAAAGAGGTGTGATCTAGGAGTGAAATCAGGTCATGAAACTTGTCACACACCTATAATGAGATGGATAATAGATATAAATGGTCTCATATTTTAAATATAGTTCATATATTATTCCATACAATAATAATTTGACCAAAAAAGGGCTAATAGGAGCCTAAGCAAGTCAAGGTACTAAGAATGGTGCACAATGTGAGCTAGTGTTTTAAAGCTTTTGTACTTTGAGTTGAGAATTAAATGGAATTACATAGTCATGTTTAAGGTCTTAAATACATTAAGATAATTAGGTGACCTCTTGGAGTGTAAAAGGCTCAAGAAACCTTTGTTAAGGGCTTGCATTGTGATACAGTACAGGTGAGATGTTTTGTGGTTGTCCTCTACTTCATATTGACCTTGGAGGAGCCTCAAGGAACCTAGGCTCAATTGAAAATTCATTACCTTAAATAAATAACTTGAAACCCTATAAAAACACACACCCATAACTATGGGAATAGTAGTCATACTCTCCAAGCATTTCACCTATAGTTATAGAAACATAATCACATGCTCTAGTTAACAATTAGTGTGTGAATAAGTGTTTTAGGGTGTGTGTTTTGTTTCAAATTCATCCTCATGAGAGAAATAATGTTTTAAACTCATCAAAAAGCATAAATGGATATTCAAGGACACAATTTATTTTCATGACTCAAACCTTAATACCAACCTACAACTGTATTGAGTACATTGGAAGCTAATCATGGTGATTGGAGTACAAATGGCCTATCAGTAAGGAGTGTGTTTGCTCAAAAGGTGAGGATGGTCTTAGCAACCTAAATCAACAATCATATGGAGTGGAATCCATAAAAATGAAATTAATATCCTAATGTTCAAGTGTCACCTATAATTTTCTCTTTAACTTAGATTTGGATGGTGGAAATGAGCAGTGTTTCAATGGCATGGACACCCAAATTGAGTAAGTGAGCTTGATGCATGAATAGGTCTTGAATGACAAATGAGAAGGAAATGATTGAAAAGGAACTAATATTAATTTCCTTAGTCAATCCATAATCAAGGAATAAATAATGTTTTTTATGTGATACACAGTCAACTAGCCTTGGAAGAGCCTTTATATGCATTATGAATGTCTAATGGACAGTTGAAAAGGGTGAATCAGTGTAACAAGATCTATGAGATGCTAAAGAAGGTATCCCTAGGTCATTCCATGAAGGGATCATCACTCCATGTGACACAAGAATGATTTGTGATGATGAGGTTAAAAACATAATGCTAGGATTTCACCCTCATGAACACCATCAATTTCACATAAAGACACCACCTATAACATCAACAAGGAGGAGCTATAGTCAACATGATAGTCATAAGGGTTTCCTTAAGGTTTGGCCTATGAAATTAGTTTCATGGTCAATATGTTGATATGAATTCATCACCTAAAATAAAATTGAACTTTTCTTCCCATAAATATGCTTAGGGTGATTCTAAAGGATAGTGACCTATAACCATACTCACCTACAACCTCCTTAAAGAAGTAGGCCTATCTTTGAAAGGTAAAGAAGTGTTCCTAAGCACAGTGATATGCAAGGTAAAATGAGATGAGATTTAATGATAATTGAGGAAAAATAATTTATATCAAACCATAATTTTATAAAATTAATACACCTCAAAAGACTTTCACCTACAACCATATAAGGTCTAGTTTCCCTCTCATAGTCATGGGTAAACAAGATTCACTCAATCACCTTATCCAAATCAAGTGAGATATATGAATGGATTAAGAAATTTCAGGTTTAAAATACATTATCAGAAATATTTTAAAGTTATAAGGCACAATCCAAATAAAGGAGAAAGAAAACTTAGTTGTGAATTTTGACCAAGCAGACACGTGTCACTAGCTTTTGCCATAATGGGCCTACATGCCAAAATATGCAATATCCAATCATGAAATTTGGTAGATAGGCTCATTATGATATATTATACCTATTAAAAATAATTTATAAGTTTTTTAACAAATTTAACTATTCTTTCTTTTAGTACAGTCAACCCTATGTCAAATCATGATCAACATTGGAGCATGCCTTGGAGGAATTGGCCATTTTGGGGCATCTATAGGTTGATTAAAATCACAAAATTTGGTAAATATAGTATCTATGACATAAAAAATAATTAAATTCCACAATAAAGGTCATATAAATAGTGAAATTTTCCACTATTCTTACATAGTTTACAGGCACTCAAGAAGGCAGTTATTGGAGACCAAATGAAGTTTTGTCAGTTCTAGATGCCAAGTAGTTTAGGCCTTAGAAAGGTATTAAAATGGTATAATATGATTTTTTAAACCTATATTTTCCTATTTTATTTATCACATTCATGGTTTTCATGCAAAATTTTGAATAAAGATAAGTTTTGGCATGAAGGAAACATACAGGTAGCTCAGGGTAACTTTTGGTAAAAAGGGTCTACATGACAAAGTACACATCCAAACGACTTGAAACTTGGTAATATTGGTAATAATAACCTATTATATCCATAAATAATATATTTAATGTTATGTGATTATTTCAAGTTCTCATTGTTTATACACAGTCCTCCCTATGTCTCGTAATGGTCACTATTCATGCAGGCACACTTTTTGGATTTTTAAGGTGTGTTTGAGGTTTTAAAGATTAGGGGAATATCTTATAATAAATTTAATATATTTTTAATCCTCTTAAACACCTTTAAATATTGTTCACACTCTAAACTTCATGTAATCTCTAAAGGCAGGCTCAAATCCCTATAGGTAGTCTCAAAAGCATAAAAGGCAAAGTTGAGTTTTGATAATTTAGAAAGGTATTATGAGGTTTTTCATATGTCATGAAGATGTTTTAAATCAATTAATATCAGTAATAAATTTCAAATTGGTCATTTGGATAAATTCAAGCTTTTTAGGCCTAAGACACCCAATTTTAGCCCATTTTCAGATGCTCATTTCTTTCATACAATGAAGATTTGGGACAAGTGCTTCTAGTGTGTTTTGAGTAAACCTATGTAATTTAAAATAATTTTGTATTTAGTTTGGTTAAGGTCCTAAGTTTTATGAATAATCTTTAAGAGTGTAAGCATGTCTAGAATGCTTCCAAAACCTACAAGCAATCATCTTTATGTGTGTATCTTTTCACACCTTCCGCATGGGAGCCCAATATTTTCAAGGCTGTTAAAGGGTAATATTTTATATATATCCATTATAACAATTGGTGTAATGGGTGTCTTCAATGTATGAACAATCATCTTGAAAGTGAACTTGCTTAAGCTTGTAATGGAGCTTTTTTACCAGTTTTGTGTTTTTGGAATCATAGGTCCATAAAATGGCCTATAATTTCCTGGAAAGCACTTATAATGTGTAGATTACTCCATAAAAATATTGAAAAACCTTTCTTGTAGAATAATCTAGCACGTTTGGGTGCCTAAGAGGCCCAAAATGGCTCAAAATTGCAAATTTTTGTAGGTCTTCAAAGAAATAAATGGTATAAAACCATGAAAGGGGTCCAACAAGACATAAAACATTGTTCCATATAATTTATAGCTCTTCACCAAAGTTTACATGGTGTCTTACTAAGAAAAAGGGTCAAAAACCCAATTTTTGACATATTTGTGCATTATTATAGGTTTAATGGTGATTTCTACCATTGTTGTAGGTATTGAAGGTTTTCCAAATATTCATATTATTCATCATAGACATTCCATGGATGTCTAAAAGTCTTATATAGGTCAAGAAGTGGTCTTTAGGGTACCAAATGGCCTTGGGAGTAGTTTTTAGGGTAGCTAGTTGAGGGTGGCTCAAGCTTATGACCTCCATCAATGGGGTCTATGGGAGTTGCAGGTATCATGGAGTTTATTACAAGGTGTAGGATCAAAGTCAAATTGAAAACATAAAAGAACCTCAAAAAAACAAACATGAAAGATAACCTCTATGGTCAGTTAAGCACAAAATGCCAAGTTAGCTAACCTTTTGCCTAACATCTTCTAAAAGAACAAGTAGAGGGGGGAATAAAAGTCTATAGGAGAGATATTTTGAGGTTAGAGAGTGAAAGTGGAGCATTAAATACATTTTCAAAGTCTTTTAAGAATTTTCCTTTTTAGTGGATCATGGCATCATCATCCTCAACAAGTTTCTATCTTTTAGTGTGTTTCTCAACCAATGAGAGGGTTTGAAGACTATTGGAGCTAATGGAGGTTAATTTGTTAAAGAAAGATTAGTTCTAATTAACCCAAATGTGGGTGAGAATCCATGGAGGGTGGTTGGATCTCATTTATTAAATTTTGTTTGCTTGTCTCTTCTCTCTCTTCCCCTTTTCTCCTATATCTCCTATTTCTCCCCCATTTTTGTAAGATATTCTCATTTGACAAGGAGAAACCTTGTCAAAAATTTTAAGACATTTTGAAGCAATAAAGATCAATTTTTACCTATCTCTTGCCTCTAAATTATGCTTAGCAAGCTTGTGCATGATGGCCTTGTGAAGAAGTGTTCTTCCATGTCCATTTTCCTTCTTTCTTACCTATTTTTAGGTGTTTTCAAACTAGTTTTAGGTCTGAACTTGAGTTCTTTCTACCATTAATGGATGCTTGGTGTGAATTTTGAAATTCCTCTTTGCTTCATGTATTGTTTTGTGAGCCTAATTTATGAAACACTTATGCAAATTAATTAGTTTGTGAGGTTGTGTGAGAAATAATTATCTTATGTTGAATTAGTGTTTATTTCATGCTTATGTGAGTGTTAATCAATTTGTTGTATGACCCATTTATCTCTTTTAGTTACCCTATACCCCCTCTCTACCTCTTTTCCAAGAAGAAATATTAGTTTAGGTGATGTACCATGAGGAAGTTGGCCTTATCCAGAGGTTCAACCTCACTATAGGATACCCATAGCTTGAGGTTGCTCTAATATTATAGTAGGGAGTGAGAGAACCTAAAAAAATATCCCACAAGGGTGTAATTCTATGCTATAATAGTTTTTGGCATGCCTAATGGGACTACATTATTCACTAAGAGAAGAGTTTTGGTGTTCACTTCATCCAATCATCCTATAGAGGCATGTGTGCAAACACCAATGGTGACTCCAAGTATTTATCAACTGGTATGAGCAGCCCAAGTGCCTAATCATCATTATTTGGTATGTATAATCAACCATATTTTGATCAGTATGCTTATTCTTTGCCTTAGCATCACACTTATCAAGCCAAAAATGTTTTTGTGTTCCCCCAAGTGGCCCTCAAATTACCTATCAGCCCTATCATGGCCTTTACCCTCCTCCTACCCCTAGGTATGACAAAGATCAGCCTCCTATGCATTCAAATCAATCCTCTAATTCCCCTTATCAAGACTATGTTTATCTTGTTACATCCTTGTTAGGATTAAAGCAAGCATTATCAGATTATATTGAGTTGATAAGGGACATTGGTAGGGGTTTAAAACTTATTCAATCATCCCTATTCATTTTTTAAAAGAGGTAAGGAGTTCTCTTAAATTGGTCAAGAATAGGTGGTCAATTTGTGAGGATGAACAATGGGTAGGTTGTGAGAGGGAGAACAAGGTGTGGTTGAGAAGCATGGTCCAAAATTCAAAAAAGTGTGTTGATATCTTATGAATATTAGCAGACTCGGTGTAATTAGTCCTATGTGTCCTCTCCCCTCCAAGAGCCTCAATCTTAGCCTCCAAAGGTTTTAAATCAGCCCCATAGTTAACCTTATCAAGGTCCATCCTTGTCAAGAATTAGAGAAGTAATACTAGACCAAGGGAGAACAATCATGAAAATTAATAAGGAGGTTGGACTTGGACAATAACTCCCCATTCATGCCATGGAGGGGATAAGGAGCTTCTTTTATAAGCTTTGGAGTGTATGGGCATCCATTGAAGAAGGTGAATATCCACACGTTGAGAAGCAAGAAATAAAGGAATGGATACTCTCGATAGAAGAGATGTTGACTCATTTGGATGATGAGTATGTCAAATCCAAACTAATTAGTTTTTGTTTTCCTACCCCTACACCCATTCTCACTCAAGATTTTGAAACCATCTCACTATGGATCTCCTCCCACACCTTTGACCCTGATTATGTCTGGCCCTCTCTTTTGAAACCACCCTCTCCTATACCTATTCAAAAGGAATAAAAGGTGGTTGTTCCCTACACATTTCCATCATGGAAATTAGTTCAGAAAGGTATAGAGAATAAGGAAGAGGTGTCAGTTATGGTGGTCCAAGAATAAGTTCAAGAGGAGTTAGTGGTTGAAGAAAATAACAAAGAGGTGTTAGCTCAGCTCAATGAGTTTTCCCTACAAGAGTTCCAAGACTCTTTTTCCCTCCCTCAAGAGCCACCAAAGATACCACCCAAGGTAGCTAGTTGTAAGGATACTCTCTTAAGCTGAAATCAAGGTGAACATTTTCACCCTCCCACCATCTCCCTCTTGGAGAAAGAACCTATTTTACAAAGGATAGAGGAAGAGCTTGTAGTATCAAGTGAGTCTCAATAAGATGAGGTAAGTGTGTATGAGGAATAAATATTGATAGGCAGCCCACTTCATTTAGAATAGGAAAAATCAAGTTTGGACTAGCCTTCTTGACATGGCTTTGACACTAATGGACTAGAGACTGAAGAGGACAATCCTCAAGCTAAATATAGTAGAGACCTTGAGTAGACTATTGAATGTCTATTATACTTAGATGAAAAAGAGGATCAAAATGAAGTATCAAAATAGTTGTACCATGACTTCATGGACAAGGTAGAGATTCAAAACCAACTTATATCTCCTCCAGAGCATGAAAATGAAATTACAAATCAAGTTATAGAAGCTAATTGGTCTCAAGATGAATTGTCCATTGAAGGTGGTACTAATATTTTCAAGAACAACGGAGAGTGGTAAGATCTATAACCACAATAATACATCATTTTAAAACTTAGATGGGTTGATGAGATTCCATATGGCTTTTTCTAAGGTAAGGTGAGCAAGAATGGTGTTAAGGTTGGCATTGTCCCAAGTGACCAAGAGGAAGCTAATTTTTGGGATGATCTAGATCTTTTTGTGTAGACATGTACACCCAAAATTCACTCCCAAGACAACAAATTTATCAAATGGATGCCAAGAAAAAGTGTGAGCCTAATAAGCTCTTTAAATCCAAGGTTGTAGTCATAAATATGTTGGAATGCTCTCTTATCTTTGAAGAGACACCAAGTGGAGAGATAGCAGTCACTCTCCCAAATTATATTGAGACATTCTCCCAAGACATTTTTCACATTGAAGATCATCATGGGATTAGTTTTGATAGGAGTATGTCTATAGTGGGTACATGTTATTCTAGTTGACCCTCATGAGAGACATGATTCAGTAAGTATAGTGTTTCATAAGCAAAGTGCCTTTAATCATGTTCCTCTTCATGGAGTGATCTAAGAACCTTTCCTTTCGATCTAGGAGGAGGATAAATCTTTAGGTTAGTTTTCCTTCCCTAAGTGCCTTGTGCACATCTTTTCAGTTGTGTGTTTCCCTTCCTTAAGTGCCTTGGGCATAGTGTTTATTTTCTTCTTATTGTCCTTATTGCTTCAAGAGGAGTTTTTTTGCAAAGGGACAACCTTGTATTAGTTTTATATCAACTAGGAACAAAGACTTGTGACCCTGTATGCAACTAATCTATTGCATAGAAGGCATGTAAACCTAGGAGGTCACTAGAAATGTTAGCCAAAATTAGCTTAATTATGAAAATTTTGCCTAGATAGATCATTCAACTCTCTTGGACCTTTCAGTAACCTTTTACCCCTATGACTAGTCTCTTTATGGTCATGAATTGATGTAGTGCAGTATTTTGGGAGGTCCTGGTGTGGTGTCAGAAGCTGAGTAGAGTTCTAGTTGAGTGAGTGATCCAATGGTTGAATAAGGAAAAAAACCTCATGACCCTACCACATGTTACTTGTACACTTTTGAAACACTTTAAGCAAGTTTTAAGGTGATTTTGGTGATTTTGAGGAAAAGGCCTAGAAACATGTCTAGAAATGTAAGTGAAGGATCTAGTAGGTTTCCATGGTGTTCAATCATCCAAGGGTATGAATGATATTTGCACAAAGTCTTAGAGATTCTAACAAGCCTAAAATGAGGCCTAAAGAATATATTATGCCCAAAAGAACCCCAAAAGTGCATTAGATGTCTTAAGTGTCCTCAAAATAAAAATTTCAAGTGAAAAAGTGAATTTTTGAGGAAGTAAAATTATTTTTGACTTCCTCCCACCTCCATATGGAAAATTTTACCCTTTTAGACATGTTCAAGGTCATTTAAAGTCATTGGAGTGGAGGGAAGGAGTTTGAGAGTAAAAAGATGCATTTTGGAGCTTTAAGAGAATGGATTTTTGAAGGATTTGATTTATGCAAGGCTCAGATATCATATGCAAGCATACATGGTGTCCATAATATCCCCTCATAGGACCTTAAAATCATATTCTAGTGTAGGAACCAGTAGAGGTAAGGAAAACCTATTGGCTACAAACTAGGCATGAAATAGGTTTTCTACCATTAATGGAGGTCCAGGTATTTTATAAACTTTATATGAGTTAAAGGTCACTTACAGCCTAAAATATCTTTCCCAAGTGTTGGATTACATAGGTAGACTTCTAGTTCTTCATGCTAAGGAAAAACCATTTTGGACAGTTTGGGGTAGCTCTAGGAGAGCCTCAAATTTTCACTCAATACGATCAGGAGAGAGAGTTGTGATATAATATTTTGTTAAATATTAGGTACCATAGTTTTCTTCCACTTTATGGCATTTGTGGTCTATTTCATCTCCCCATATTTATGAATAATCACTAACAGTTTAGGGGTGTCTACATGGCCTACACATCCAAATAAGGCCCATGTTTTCCCTTGATTCTTCACTTCATAATTTAATGAGAAATAATGGTCTTATATGAGTCATTTTAGGGTTAAATAGGACCTAGTCCAATTGTTTTCATCAGCTATTTCATTCCAATAAGGTACTTATGGTATAAAAGAGGTTTTCCTTGCTATCCTTGTGAAATGGTCATTTGATCAGTTTTAGAGTGGAACGTGTGTTAGAGGGATAATTTGCCTCATCCTCATTATGAAACATAAAATTACACAAATTATCTTGTTCATAAATCCTCAGTGTCTTGTTTAAGCCTTTATAGGCCAAACAATCAAGTTGCTAGTTGGAGCTCCAATGGAGTTACAAGTAAGTTTATCAACTGTAGAAGTTTTCCTTTCCTATAGTGGGTTCAAAATAAAGAGGATATGATGTTTTCACCTATAATATACCATGGTAATCATGTTTTGGTCCAAATGTTCCAAGAAAGTTGGAATAAACCATCTTCAAAGTTGAATGACTACGTTAAGGATAATTTCCCTAAAACACAAAAATAGAGGTCCTAGGTACTTTTGTTGATGCCATGGAATAATGTTTAAAGGAGATTTGATGCATCCAAATGAACTAATATTATATCCCTATCATAGGGGAATATTCATGAAAAAAATAAAGGGTGTGCGATTAGAGTAGCATAATGTTTGAAGACTCTCAAATCATGAAATTGTTCACTACAAGTTTTTAGTGACTTTTACAGGATTTAAGCCTCAAAAGAACTTCACACCCCAAGATAGAAATTTAAGGTCTCAAATTTGGCATGTAACATCATGGTAGATTCCCAAAGGTTAATAAAACTTGTCCCAAGAGTTTTCATACATGCAATGGACAAAAAATCCATTTTTTTAGTTTTCTAGGCCTAGAGAGCTAAGAGAGGCCTAGAATGCCATAAGAGAAGGGGGTAAAATAAGTATTTTCCTTGGGATTTAGGACCTAAAATTTGGATGATATTTTGGGGCATGGATTATCCAAAAAACCTCTCTCATTTTCCCTAGTTCATCCCTAGAGCTCAAGAACCATCATCAAAGAAAAAATAGGGCAGTAAGCTGGCACTTTTTTGTTGTTTTTTGTTTAAGAGCTTGGTGATGTTTTTATGATTTTTCAAACTCTCCCAAATTTTACCCCCACAATCCAAAATAGGGTCTTAGAAAGAGCATGAGAGAAGCCCTAAACTAGGGTTTTAAATATTCTAAGAGTCTTAACCATCCAAATTTGCCAAAATTTTGTAATATAATGTATTTCAAAGTGATATAAGTGATTAAATATTTTTTGGGTTGATTGAAGTCCATATAGTATGTATTTTATAGTTGATGGTTTGGAATAGGGCTAATCAGGCCTATATGAGGGGTGGTTTCCAAAGGAGGTGTGATCTAAGAGGGAAATCAAGTCATGAAACTTGTCACACACATGTAATGAGATGGATAATAGCTATAAATGGTATCATATTTTAAATAGAGTTTATATATTAGTCCATACAAGAATAATTTGACCAAAAAAGGGTTATTAGGAGCATAGGCAAGTCAAGGTACTAAGAATGGTGCATAATGTGAGCTAGTGTTTTAAAGATTTTGTAATTTGAGTTGATATTTCAATGGAATTACATAGTCATGTTTAAGGCCTTAAATACATTCAGCTAAGGAGGTGACCCCTTGAAGTTCAAAAGGCTCAAGAAACCTTTGTTAAGGGCTTACATTGTGACAAAGTATAGGTGAGATGTTTTTTGGTTGTCCTCTACTTCATATTAACCTTGGAGGAGCCTCAGGGAACTTAGGCTCAGTTGAAAATTCATTCCTTTGAATCACTCACATGAAACCCTCTCAAAACACACATCCATAGCTATGGGAAAAATAGTCATACTCTCTCAAACATTGCACCTACAGCTATAGAAACACAATCATATGTTCTAGTTAACAATTAGTGTGTGAATAAGTGTTTTAGGGTGTTTTTTGTTGTTTCAAATTCATCCTCAAGAGAGAAATAATGTTTTAAACCCATCAATAATCATAAATGGATCTTCAAAGACACCATTTATTTCCATGATTCAAACCTTAATACCAAACTACAACTGTATTGAGTACATTGGAAGCTAATCATGGTGATTAGAGTGCAAATGGCCTGTCAGTAAGGAGTGTGTTTTCTCAAAAGGTGAGGATGGTCCTAGCAACCTAAATCGATAATAATATTGAGCGGAATACATACACAATAAATTAAGAGCCTAATGCTCAAGTGTTACATATAATTTTCTCTTTAACTCAAATTTGGATGGTGGGAATGAGCAGTGTTTCAATGGCATGGAGGCCCAAATTAAGTAAGTGAGCTTGATGCATGAATAGGTCTCAAATGAAAAATGGGAAGGAAATGATTGAAAAGGAACTAAGATTATTTTCCTTAGTCAATCCATAGTCAAGGATTAAATACAGGGTTTTATGCAAAACACAGTCAACTAGCCTTGGAGAAGCCTTTATATGTATTATGAATGTCTAATGGACAGTTGTAGAGGGTGAATCAGTGTAATAAGATATATAAGATGCTAGATAAGGTATCCCCATGTCATTCCATGAAGGTCTAATCACTCCATGTAACACAAAAATGATTGGTGATTATGATGTTAAAAACATCATGCTAGGCTTCCACCCTCATGAACACCATCAATGTCACATAAAGACACCACCTATAATATCAACAAAGAGGAACTACAATCAACATGATAGTCATAAGGGTTTCCTTAAGGTTTGGCCTATGAAATTGGTTTCATGGTAAATATGCTGATATGAATGAATCACCTCAAATAAAATTTTAATTTTAATCCCATCAATATGCTTAGGGTGATGCTAAAGGATAGTTACCTATAGCCATACTCACCTACAACCTCTTTAAAGAAGCAGACCTATCTTTGAAAGGTAACATGTGATGAGATTTAATGAGACTTGAGGAAAAATAATTTATATCAAACCATAATTTTATCAAATTAATACACCTCAAAAGGCTTGCACCTACAGCCATATAAGGTTTAGTTTCCCTCTCATAGTTATGGGTAAACAAGATTCACTCAATCACCTTATCCAAATCAAGTGAGATATATGAATAGATTAGTCAAGTTCAGGTTTTAAATTCATTATAAATACTATTGTAAATTTTTAGTTCACAAACCAAATCAAGGAGAAAGAAAACTTAGTTTTGAATTTTGACCAAGTAGACACATGTCACTAGCTTTTGCCAGAATGGGACTACAAGCCAAAATATGCAAGATCCAATCATGAAATTTGTTGAAGATGATAATTATGACCTATTATACCTATTGAACATAATTTATAATTTTTTTACAGTGGTAACTATTCTTTTATTACAGTCAACCCTATGTCAAATCATGATCAACATTGGAACATGCCTTAGAGGAATTAGCTATTTTAGGGAATCTATAGGTTAAGTAAAAGCTCAAAATTTGGTATGTATAGTATCCATGACGCAAAAAATAATCCAATTCCATCATAAAAGTCATATAAAGAGTGAAAGTTCCCTCTATTCTTACACAGTCCACAAGCACTCAAGAAGGTAGCCATTAGAGACCAAATGAAGTTATATCAGTTCTGGATACCAAGAAGTAGTTTAGGCCTTGTAGAGGTCTTAAAATGGTATAATATGATTTTTTAAACCTATATTTTCCTATTTTAGTGATCACATTCAGGGTTATCATGCAAAATTTTGAAGAAATACAAGTTTTGGCATGAAGGAAACATGCAGGCAGCTCAAGGCAACTTTTGGTAAAAAGGGTCTACATGATAGAGTACACATCAAAAATAATTGAAATCTGGTATTATTGGTAATAATGAAATATTATATCTATAAATAATCTATTTAATTTCATTTTATTGTTTAAATTACCCATTGTTTATGCATAGTCCTCCTTATGTCTCGTAATAGTCACTATTTATGCAGGCATACTTTTTGGAGTTTTAAGGTGTGTTTGAGGTTTAAAAGCTAAGGGGAATATTTTATAAGTATGTTAAGATGTATTTAATCCTATTAAACACCTTTAAATAGTGTTCACACTCTAAACTTCATGCAAGCTCTGAAGGCAGGCTCAAATCCTTATAGGCAGTCTCAAAGGCATAAAAGGCAAAGTTGAGTTTTGATAATTTAGAGAGATGTTATGAGGTGTTTTATATGTCATGAAGATGTTTTAAATCAATTAATATCAGTGATAAATGTCAAATTGGTCATTTAGAGAAATTCAAGCTTGTTAGGCCTAAGACACCCAGTTTTAGCTCATTTTTAGATGCTCATCTCTTTCATACCATGAAGAGTTGGGATAAGGGATTATAGTATTTTTTTTTATTAACCATATTTAATTTAAATTAATTATGTATTGAGGCTTTTTACAGTCTTAATTTCTATGAACAATTTTTAAGAGTGTAAGCATGTCCAGAATGCTTCCAAACCCTGCAAGCAATCATCTTTATATGTGTATCTTTTCACACCTTATACATGGGATCCAAATATTTTTAGGGGTATTTAAGGGTAACATTCACCATATATCCATTTAAATAATTTTTTTAATGGGTGTCTTCACTATATGAACAATTGTCTTGAAAGTGAACTTGCTTAAGCTTGTAATGGAGCTTTTTTACTAGTTTTGTGTTTTTGGACTCATAGGTCCATAAAATGGCCTATAATTAATTTTAAACCACCTATAATGTATATAATAATCCATATATATCTTCACTAACCTATATTGTAGAAGAATCTGGCACGTTTAGGGGCCTAAGAGGCCCAAAATGGCTCAAAATTGCATTTTTTTGTAGGTATTCAAAGAAAAAAATGGTATAAAACCATGTAATGGGTATAATAAGACAAAATATCATTCCATGGAATTTTATAGCTCTTATCCATAGTTTCCATGGTGTCTTGTCGAGCAAAAGGGTTAAAAACCTAGTTTTTGACATATTTGTGTATTGTTGCAAGTTTAATGGTGATTTCCACCATTATTATAGGTATTGAAGGTTTTAAAAATATTCATTTTATTCATAATACACATTCCATGGATGTATAAAAGTATTATATATGTCCAAAAGTGGTCTTCAGGGTACTAAATGGCTTTGGGAGTAGGTTTCAAGGCAGCTAGTTAAGGGTGCCTCAAGCTTGTGACCTCCATCAATGGGGTTTATGGAAGTTGAAGGTATCATGGAGTTTATTGTAGGTTGGAGGATCAAAGTCAAGTTTAAAATATAAAATAACCTCAAAAAATCAAACATGAAAGATAACCTCTATGATTAGTTAAGCACAAAATGTCAAGTTAGCTAATGTTTTGCCTAACATCTTCTAGAATAGCAAGTGGATGGGGGCATAGAAGTATATGAGAGAGAGATTTGGAGGTTAGAGAGTGAAAGTGGATTATTCAATAAATTTTCAAAGTCTTTGAAGACTTTTCCTTTTTAGTGGATCATGACATCATCATCCTCAACAAGTTTCTATCTTCTAGTGTGTTTCTCAACTAATGAGAGGGTTTGAAGACTATTGGAGCTAATTGAGGTTAATTTGTTAAAGAATTATTAGTTATAATTAACTCAAATGTGGGTGATATTCCATGGAGGGTGGTTATATTTCATTTATTGAATTTGTTTTTCTTGTCTCTTCTTTCTCTTCCCCTTTTCTCCTATATCTCTCATTTCTACCCCATTTTTGTAAGATATTCTCATTTGACAAGGAGAAACCTTGTCAAAATTTATAATGCCTTTTGAATAAATAAAGATCAATTTTTACCAATCTCTTACCTCTAAATTGTGCTTAGCAAGCTTGTGCATGATGGCCTTGTGAAGAAGTATTCTTCTATGTCCATTATCCTTCTTTCTTGTCTATTTTTAGGTGTTTTAAAGTTAGTTTCAAGTCTAAACTTGAGCTATTTCCACCATTAATGGATGCTTAGTGTGAATTTTTAAATTCCTCTTTACTTCATATATTGTTTGGTGAGCCTAGTTTATGAAACACTTATGCAAATTAACTAATTTGTGAGGTTTTGTGAGCAAGAATTATCTTATGCTAAATTAGTGTTTGTTTCATGCTTATGTGAGTGTCAATAAATTTGGTGTATCACCCATTTATCTCTCTTAGTTACCCTATACTCCCTCTCTATCTCTTTTCCAAGTAGAAACATTAGTTTAAGTGATCTACCAAGAGGAACCCAACCTTCTCTAGAGGTTCAACCTCACTACAAGATACCCACAGTTTGAGGTTGCTCCAATATTGTAGATGGGAGTGAGAGAGACTAAAAAACTCTCCCACAAGAGTGAAATTATATGCTAAAATAGGTATTTACTAAAAGGTAAAGAATAATCAGTTGGTTAGTATTTGGTAATAGTTAGTTATCAGAATATTATTGTATAATAATATTAGGATAATAGATTAGTATATTATAATATTAAGAAATATTTTTATAAGTTACACCAATATATCATATATAGATTTGCATAATCATAAGGTTGATAAAATGATGGAGAAATTATAGGAATCATATCTTATATATTTGTAATGTGTCTAAAATTATTAATTAATATAGCAGATTATTATTTGTGTGATTAAATTATATTTTGTGCTCTCAGTGTTCTACAATATTAATTACTTTATAGCATCTATTAAATTCTTTGTATTGGTTCTTTAAATACCCAACATTGGTATTAGAGCAGTCTAAGTCTTTCCCTATGAAGGATGAATAAATATGTTTATAGGGGTAGCTTTGTTGTTGTCCTTGTTACCCCAAATGATGAGAGAAAATACTTTTTGCAAAGTTGATAGGATAGTTTGATTTAGTTTTAGCATTATTTTAATCTAGCATTCAATTTTAGAATATGAAAGTCTGGGAAAATAATATTGACTAGGCATAGGTGGCTTAATAATTTGGTGTTGTTTATGATTTCATTATATGACCAGGCTAGATATCTGTGTGGGTACTCGTATTCTAGAAATAATTATGTTCCAAGTTATAATATTTATTTAGACTTATTTCTTTTATGCAAATTTATTTTTATGAGCCTGATCTATCATCTATCATTCCAAGCCATATTTTGCTTTATTTTTTAACGGTGATCCATATCTATAGTATTAGATTTACATAGGCTGATGCCATTCAGCCATAATGAATTAAAGATTTTGAATTAGATCAGAGTATTATGAGAATGACTCATGATCATATCCTACATTAAATCTTAGAATTTCTATAAAATACTTTAGTGAACCAAAGGTATTCATTCTACCTACTGCCACTTCATTTAGCTTATTCATAGATCTGTCCACTTATGCTTTGATATATGAAAAACTATGAGTTTCTCTATTTTTACTTGCAAGCTCAGGCTCAGTCATCTCTTTACAAACCATGTGTACAAATAATAAGCATATTAATCAGAAAATGGCAAATGTGGAATCATACATTAAAGCCTCCTACTTGGTGAAGATGCATTACAAGCTCCCTGTAACCCTACACTTTTTCCTGATAGCTTGATTTTGTCATGACTTTCGTAGCTATGAGTCTTTTTGTCATTGTCATGTTCTATTTTCTTTTTGTTTTTAATACATAGTTTAGTTTATTTTATATGGTTGATGTGTCAAATTAAATTAGTTTTGTTAAAAATATTTATTTTATTATGAGTTGTTTCAATATTATATATGGCATAGATGTTATTGATCCAAAATTTTAAGCATCAATTTTTCTTAAGTCATAATTTATTTGAATAGTCATTGTGTCATTTAGGTTTTAAAAGTATTTTTATATAGTAAATTAGTATTTTAGCTTTGGTCATAGTTCATAAAATTCTCAATTGATATTAAAAGATAAGTATGTTATAGTAACTTGAGTCATAAAATTGTATCATTGGGATCAGGATTTTTAAGATTTTTTAATATGTTATTAATTGACAATGTATGTAAAAGTCAAGAGTCATATCAAAAAGTGTCAAAATTTTATTTAAAGTTTAGATTAATTTGGTCTATGTCAATATTTAAATTCAAAATTGAAAAAAAAAATGCCTCACATATGCATTTTTGCTTGTACATGATGTCTGAATTATAGGGGGGTTTGTCCTCGACAAAATCATGCACTGAAGCTTCATGACTTCTTCAATTGAGTAAGCAGTGACCTACTAAAGGAAGGAGGATACACAAAGTTTGGAGGTCTTTTTAGTGACCTCTCATTAGTCACCAATTATGGATTCACACTAATGATGTGGTGATATGTTGTGTGGTGTGTTGTTATAATTTTTGTTATGTGTTTTTAAAATAAGAATAGAAGAATATGCATGTTCAAGTAATGTAATTTGTGTGAAAATTCTAAACATAATTCCCTGATGTGAAAATATTGTGAAAGAATATAAAGCACCAATGTAATTTAGTTCATGGATCTTGAAAGGGTTTATGGTAGATATCTAGAAAACCATAGGAGGTGAATAGTTGATGGGTCCTATTCATGTCAAGGTTTGTGATAAACTTGTAAAACCATGGGAGGAGTGAGGCTTTATTTATGTCAAGGTCATGAGCCAAATAGGGCATGCTACAATGGGTAAGCCTACTAATGATAAGAGTGTGAATGTTTTTGCACCATGTAAAAACTATGGTGGGGGGGTGGGAATGTTAGGGATTAGCTTTTACATTGTGGGTATTTACCAAAAGGTAAATAGTAATTGGTTAGTTATTATTTGGCAATAGTTAGTTATCGGAATATTGTTGTATAACAATATTACAATAATAGATTAGTATATTATATTATTAATATATATTGTTATAAGTTATAAAAATATATCATATATAGGTTTGTATAATCATAGGGATGAGAAAATGATGAAGAAATTATAGGAATCATATTCCTATATATTTGTAATGTGTCTTGAATGATTAATTAATAGAGCATATTATTATTTATGTGATTAAATTATTTCATGTTCTCTTTGTGTTCTAAAACATCAATTACTTTATTGCATGTGTTAAATTCTTTGTATTGTCTCCTTAAATACCCAACAAGAGTAATTAATCCAAATAGGGAATTCTAAAAAATTTATCTCATTTGTTTATGTGAATTATCATTATGGCTTCTCTCTCAATTATTTGGCTTACAATTTAGATTTGAATGTTTAGGGTTAGTTATAGTTTATATTGATCCCTGATGTGCATTTACCATATGCATATTTGTTAACTTGTATTAATGCTAAGTTGACTGAAAGTTTCAAGATTCATTCTATTTTTTATGCTTCACTTATAGATGTGATAATGTTATTTTCTTACAGGGGTAAATTTTTTAAGTGGATCTTGATCTTATTTGCATTATTTTACTTCCTTATATACTCAACTGATGTGTGATTTGATTTGAGATTAATTTGTTTCACTTTATATATTAGTTTTAAGTGCATATTTGGATGATATTTGAACTTTGTCATTATGTTCCTTCTCTACCCTACCCTTCATTTTTCTTATTTCTTGACCAATTCACTTTAGAATAGCTTCATTGTAAATATTCACTTTAGCTTAAATCTTAGATTTAGTTCTTTGAGCATAAATTAACTTAGTTAGGATCACTTTTATTTTCATAAAGATCAACTAGTAGGTCATAGTTGCTCCCAATAACCAACCACTATAAATATTGTGAAACAATTCACTTATTCTATAGTTATTCCATCATAGATAACAGGATTATCACAACCTATAACTCATGCATTGGATTCTTCGAATTCAAAAATAAGTAGTGTTTTTTAAACACTCAAAACCACTTGTGATATACTTACATGCATCAACACCCCGTAACAAGTATATTACAAAATGGCCATGCACCTACCTAAATATCATGGTGTAGAAAATGTTGTAGAGCATGTGCTTAAATGTGAGTTTTAATGGTGCACTCAAGGTATAACCCAGTTAGAGTGCAAGGCAAAATAATTCATGATAACTCTACTTGACCATGTGCACACTTGGTATAAGAAATTTAATCCTAATCAGGCCATGATTGATTTTGATAGTTTGAAGGAGTTTGATAATCCTAAGTTTGAATAGTAGAGCATTGCAGTTCTCAAAGAAATTAACTGAGGACTATCAAAGAGCATGCATCTATACAATTCTACATTCAAAACCCTTATTTCAAAGCTTTCTTATGAAATTCACCCTTAATAGCATGTATAATGGTTTGTTGGTGGATTGCTAGTACCATTCAAAAGAGCATTGTCCATGAAGACATTTATGGACCCTTGAGAAGCGCTTGAAGCCACACTCCAAGATGAGGTAGATAGAAGTGATGATATAATAATTATTCCTTTTATAGAGGCACAAATTACATCCATGGCTTCCCAACTTTATAAATTGACCATTAGTTCATCATAAGATGCTCAAAGTAGGATATGGTGTACCAACTACATGGTAGAAAGCCATAATAGAAACAACTACCCTTAAAGGAATGTCTACATTTTGCTTCTAATCTATGAAGTTTATCATGAGGGATATGATATTTATAATTTACCCTTATTTTAATGTGCCAATCAAGTTAAGTGATGCCTATATGCATACCATAGTTGATTGTCACGTAATCGATGAGATGCATGAAAACATAGAGAGCAGCATATGACAAACAACTACAATAGTCAGAGGTTAGGTGAACCAAGTAAATGAGGGTTGTGTTCAATATAATACTAATTATGGGATGTAAATAGGCATCAAAAGGTGAGGTGGAGGATGTGATAGAGGGATATTCCCATCATGCTCATGTTACAAGTGTGGCTCAACCAA
The DNA here is from genome assembly GCA_037957365.1 of Torreya grandis. NCBI lineage: Eukaryota > Viridiplantae > Streptophyta > Pinopsida > Cupressales > Taxaceae > Torreya > Torreya grandis. The sequence continues at coordinate 888,739 of JARHVA010000416.1, forward strand.
GCACTATCAGTACGATTAACTTATACATCACATGAGTGGGTATTATAAAGGACCACATAAGGTTGAGGAATGCCCTAAATTATATAATAAATTGACTCAAGCCAGTCTGGTGTAGACAAGGGTGAAATAATAATCTAGTGTGAGCTAAAACCATAGAAATGGGTTGTAAAGGCATAATTGACGTACATAGATAAAATCAAAGTGTAAGTTACTACCCATAGTGGGTTTACTACTCATATTATAGCTATACCAACACTAGAGTTGTGATTATAATATGGTGAACTAAGTCACACTAAGTGCATCATATAGCTGGAACCTAAGGAGGTACCTTACCCTAACCTTGCACCTAAGAAGGATGTCTTGTAATAGGCCATGAGTGTTATTCAAAACTTGCAAGGAGAACTCCAAATAGCATGAGATTTATAAGGATAGGTTTCCACCTCAAGAAAGAAACAAGAGAGCTAAGATGCTAAACTATAAGAGCTAACAGAGATCATGTGCCTCTTGTAAATGGAAACAATGTTACCCCTATTAAAAAACTTACTCTTGGAGCATGTAAGGCAAAAATAAGTTAAAGTTGTTTCACCAACATGGAAATGGTGTGAGAAGTGAGGCATACATAAAACTCTAAGTATGATCAAGAACTCCTTGTGAATGCCACCATAAATGGATGGTCAGTATGTGAGCTCCTTGTGGACACTGGCATTGAGGTCAAGATTTTAACAAAGAATGCATGGGAAAAGATCGATAGACTAGCCTTGAATACTTTCCCCTATGTGATTTTCATGGCTAAAAAGACAAGAGTGAAACCCATCAAAATTGTTAAGAGTGACATTGTATATATTATGGGTGTCAATCTTTGTACTAGCTTCAAGGTGATTGAATTGGTAGAGCAAGATAATTACCTAGCATTCCTAAGAAGGCCATGGTACTACACTAATAACCCAAACATGCATTTCAAAAGGTACTACATGACCTTTTAAAATGGAAAGGAGAGGTTCATGATCCACCTCTTAAGTGACCAAGGGCCCCATATATAGAGAGTGTTGATCTCAAGGATGAGATCAACAATATTTATAACATCATGGCATAAGGCATAGAGACCCTTAATCCTAATGACCAAGGAGTGTTATCTTGGGAAGATGGACAGTCAATTTTAAACACCACTAATGTTGCTTGTGACCAATGGGTTGAAGAGGCTTTTGAAACCACTAGTCAGAGGTACCATTTATTACATGTGAAGGTGCCAAAACCTATGATAATTAGTTGGGTCCAAATTGACTGCACTCCCAAGAGATGGGTCCCTTCTGCCAAGAAAGGCAAGAAAGTGTTTCACCTCAACAAAGGAAAACTTTTAGTGCTCCCAAGGTATGAGGGGAGCATACCTATAGAAGAGTATGTCCACGACCTAGAATCATGAATCTCAAAGGAGAAAGATATAATATGTGTACTAGTGTATACTTTAAGGAGCATTGTTACTCATTGGTGGGAAACACAAAAACCTAGATTTCCAACTTGGTAAGATGTAAAAGTAGAAATATGCACCAAATTTGGGAAAAGTAATTAGGACCTAGACATCTCTGCATAGTCTAGTGATAATGACCCTATATCACATGTGCACTTATGTAAATAAACTTGGATTGACTATGGATGGAACACCCCAAAGAACCTGTGGGTGCCCACCTTCTATAGAACCTTGAAAACATGGGTACAAGCATGGTACATTGTCAATGAGATGAATTTTGAGATAACAAATTGGGATGTACTCAAGGAGAGGTTCATGCATACCTTCTCCTTTTCTTCATAAAACCTAGAGCTAATCAAGCTACTACAAATGATTAATAGTGCAGTGTTTAAGGACACTACCATCTTAGAGGAGCACCTCAGAGATATATTTGGGGAGAAAGGGTTGGTGCTCCAAAAAAAATTTGAGTAAAAAGCACTCAACATTGACTTAAGAAAAGAAGATGATAAAACCTAGAAGGAGTGTAATTGGATGACCTTGATAGGTAAGATGAAACTAGTGTGCCAAATATATGATAATATTCTCTATGAAGAAGACATGACTCATCTTCAAAAAGAGACAACTGAGGGAACTTAACAAGTCAAGGACTCACACCAGGAAAAGAATGAACCCTATCTTACACCACTCAAGACCATCAAGGTAGACATCAGTGTAGAAGGAGAGATAAATATGGCTACTCTAGGTGTCTATTAGTCTAATGCAAAATTGACACAAATTATGGATCTCTTAAAGGAGTTATAAGACTTGTTCCCCTAAAAATATTAGGACATGAAGAGCACCTACCCATCGCTTGGGAAAATGAGTATAAATTTGGTAGATGGTGTAAGACCTATCAAGAAGCACCCCTAAAAAATGAACCCCAACCTCCGCACCAAGGTCAAGATAGAGATTGATGGAATTTTATTTGTAGGCATCATTTACCCTATGCAAAAATCTAAATGGGTAAACCCCATGGTGATTAGCATCAAGAAGGATAGGCATATTTTCATTTGCATTGATTATAAAATTTTGAATGCCACCTACATCACTGACCCCTTCTTGAATCCATTCACTAACAAAGTCTTGGATGATGTTGTAGGATGTGAAATCTACACCTTCACTAATGGGTTCTCTAGATACTATCAAGTCTAGATTGAAGAAAAGGACAATCCCAAAACAACCTTTGTGACTAAATGGGGTTGTTTCACTTAAAATATGATGTCCTTTGGACTTAATAATGTGCCAATTGTATTCTATAAAATGGTCATCACTGCATTCAAGGACTTCATCCACAAGTTCCTCCAAGTGTACCTAGATAAATGGACTATGTATGGGCTTGTAAAGGACCATTATGATAACCTACGCCTAATATTTTAAAATTTCAAGTAGCTACAAATATATTTGAACCTAAATATGTGCATCTTTATGACACCCTTTGGAACCTTACTTGGGCATATCATCTATAAAGATGGTCTTCTCATTGATCCCATGAAGATCACAATAATCATTTAGCTCTAGACCCATTCAATGCAAAGAGATGTTCACACCTTTCTTGGCCATTATGGCTATTATAGGAAATTCATGAGTTATGCAAATAGTATGGCACTACTAGAGGAGCTCTTGTGTAAAGATGGCTCATTATATTAGGGTAAAACATAAGAAGACACCTTTAAAACACTAAATCTCAAATGGGCTAGTGCACCTATTCTCTAATTTCTTAACTAGATAACCCCATTTCACATCTATGTTGATGATTTTAACTTTGTAATTAGCACCATTCTAATGCAACCTAGTGAAGGTAAGATGGATCATCCCATCTCCTTCATAAGTAAAAAATTGATATAAGTAGAGTAGAATTATACAATAATTAAGCACAAAGTACTCCACATGGTATATGCCCTAAAAAAATCTAGATAGTACTTATTGGTGACCCCATTCATCTTCTTCATAGATCACAAGGTGTTTAAGTGCCTCATGAATAAGACTATTCTCCACAAGCACATTTGTATATGGATAGTTATATTTCAATAATTCTAGTTCTTAGTTGTCATCAAGTCTAAAAAATAGAACTTGAGCCCATATAATTTATCTTGAATTGACTCTAGTGACATAGTAGTGCCTATTGAGGATGGCATGCCAGATACACAACTCTATAGTATCTAGTGTGCCCTTAAGGACTTGGCTCATCACTTTTCTAACATCTAGATATGTGCCCCAAACAGTGGCAACAAAAGAAAAGAAGAAAATTGTATTTCATGATGCCTTTTTTCCTAGGATAAGATGAATTCATGTATCTATGTATCTTGGAACATGAAAGGGACTCCATTTTACATGAGGTGCATGAAGGAATAGCATGAGGCAATTACACTAGAGATGTAATGGTGTACAAGATATTACAATGGGCTTGTGGTTTCCAAGTCTATTTTAGGATGAAAAATATTGCACCAAGTTATGTGACATATGCCAATGCATAAGGAAGCCCAACCACCAAGATGATATGCCTCTTATCCCCATTCTTGCCTAGGCACCATTCAAGAAATGGGCCATTGATTTTGTTGGACCAATCACTCCCATAGCAAGGCACATACGCATGAGATACATTCTAACATCCACTAACTATTTCACCAAGTGGACTGAGATTATACTAACCAGAAATTTCACAACCTCTATAGTCACAAGGTTTATATGGGATAACATCATAAGTCATTATGGGTGCCTACTAATCTTGACTAGTAATAGAGGCACACACTTCATTAATGAAATTGGGTAGATCCTACTAATAGAATATATGGTGGTGCACCATAAGACAATTCTTTATCATCCCCAAGTGAATAAAATAGTTGAGGGATTCAACAAGATCCTAAGGATGTGCCTCATGAAGATATGTGACGTTGGTCAAAAATATTTGGATGATTGAGTGTCAACAATACTATGGGCATATTGCACAACCTACAAGCACATAAACAAGGCTACACCATTTCAAATAGTGTTTGGTGCTAAGGTGATTCTACCAATGGATTTCTTAGTGCCATCATTACACATTGCAAAAACTAGTTGATTAGATGATTAAGAATTATTAAGTTCAAGGTTGTAAGACTTAGATCATTTAGATGAGGTACATGCCCAAGCAAGGTAGATCCAGTAGATAAAAAAGGTATGCTAGAAGCTCTGGCATGACAAGCATATTAAACATAAGGTACTAACTGAAGGAGCATTAGTCTTGCTCTATGACTCTAAGTACCACAAGCACCTAGGCAATCCATAGATAAAGTGGATGGGTCCATATGTCATTCATAACATATTGGATACTGGTGCATGAAAGATGCACATATTGTCAGGTGAAATGCTCCTTGGGTATTTTAATGATAATCAATTAAAGCCTTATAGGTAATAGGATGGTTTTTGTACCATTAGACACTTACTTCTCGATCATAAGTTGATTGTGTTGTGATGAATAGAATAAATTTTGGTTCAAGCCAAATAAGTTCCTTATGTTTGTTTTATTTTGTATTTATGTAGTGATGAGTGAATAAGTGGTGTTTTGAGACCCACTAATAAAAATATTCTAGAATTTCATGCATAATTCCATCTAGGTGAGTTGAGCATGGGTGCTTTCTAAGTACCTAAGGTTAGACACCTAAGTTATGGGTGTGTGAAGTTTACCAAAATCAAGCATGAGGCACACCAAATCTTCATGTGTAAGATTCATAAAGTGAGGTGTTATAAGGCCTGTAGGAGAATTATTTTGATGCTTCCATTCATAATACCATTTGGGTGAGTCGAGAAAGGTTACTTCCTAAGAACCTAAGGCCAGACACCTAAGTCTTTGGGAATATAGAACTCACCAAACTTTGAAAATAGGAGTACCAAGTGATGAATAAAGATTCATAAGATGCTCAGTGCATAAGATGAAGGAAAGGTGCACAAGATGTTAAGCATGTAAGACACCTAAAGAGTTATGTGATGGAGGACCAACACAAGGAATTTATATGGGGTATAATAGGTTAAGGTAAGAGATGAAAATGCAGAGAAATTGACCAAGATAAGAACATGTGCTTGAAATAAAAGTGTAACAAGAGAAAATGGAACCATGGAGGATGAATTGTGCACATGTGAGGCATCATACCCAAGTTATCATAAGGAAGGTGAAGGTCAAGCCAAGTGAACTAATCACAGGGGAAACATCATTAGGACAAGCTAACATCCACCCAAAGTGAGGTGAGAAGTGACCATTTGAACTACACATCAGTTTATAAAAAATACCATTTGGAGAATTTATTGAGGTGATGGTAGAGGCATAAAGATACACATTAAATGTGTAGGTGGTAATGTATTTTTGTGGATTTCATGGGTTTTAACAAATTCTAAGAATTTTAGTTACACCATGCCATTAACCACCTACAATTAAGAAGGTAGTTGAATTAATGGTATAAAGCAGTAAGGGGATAACTAGTTTAGGTTACAAACTTTGAAGTTAATTTGAATTAAGAGTAGCAATCTAGAGCCAAACTAGCAAGCCAGAGTTGAACCAAGAAAATGCTAATACATTGAGACCTTGAGCACCCATAAATGCCGAAATTGAATGATTAAATAGAGAAAGGAATTACATTCCCTTTGAGATTGGCACAGAGAAGTGTGACACATGGATTATGTAAGAACTAGGAAGTATAAAATTGGAGTGATGTTGAGGCTACCATTAATGGCAAGCAAAACTCAAGAGCTGAAGTCATAGTCATAGATCTCATAACTATGAGGAATGCCAACAAAAATTATAGGCTTTGGCAAAGTAAATAAACCACACTTCAACACTAGTTGGTTCACAATGGGTAAGAAATGCATGAGTTCCATCCTACCCCAATCAAAGAAAGATGCCAAGAGGGTGTGAATGATAGAATAAGTAGCCATGGTGAAGAATAAATCATAGCTGGTATAAGGAGTGAGTGTCATCGAGGTTAATCTAGAGATGCTTAAAAAAATGGGTCTTGGTAGGAGAGAGTTAGGAATCTTTCATGCACACCTTCCAAATCAAATAATACAACTATTACACCTCAAGTAATGCATATTATCTTTCACAAGACTGGGTGGTTGATATGAGGGCAAAGATCAAGGTAGGTGTGGTATTATTTAATGTCTCCATCTAGGATAAATTGGCAACCATTGGTACAATTAACTCTATGAGTTGTCATGTTTCAAGAATCCATAATAAATTGTAAAGTTTCTCCTCTTACGCATCTATGGGGACTGCTTATACTTTGAAAAAAGGCACATGATGTTGTTATCTAGCATTATTGATTCAGGCATCAATTTAGGCGACAATTCGGGTGACAGTTCCACCCCAATTGATGACAAAACTTCTGGGAGCCATAACTTTTGCACCATAGCTCCAATCAACTCAAAATTGATGAACTTGATCCACAATTTTTTGCTCCAATGGAAGAGGATCAGATTGTGGATACCTGGATGAAGACAACCAGAGGACGTTCTATTCTGCTTTATCGAGTGGTCAAAAGGGGCCAGCTTAGCCATCAAGGTGAGTGGCTCACAGAGAATCAAATCAAGAAACAACTACCACACCTGGTCAGGAGCATTGATGCAATGGGGACCATTGCTTTTCAAGGAGGGAGGAATGATCCAGGCATCAATTTAGGCGACAATTCGGGTGACAGTTCCACCCCAATTGATGACAGAACTTTCGGGAGCCATAACTTTTGCACCGTAGCTCCAATCGACTCGCCGTTTGAACCGTTGGAAAGCTAAAAACAAGGGGAACATCGTGAAATGGAATTTATATCCACTAGATGAATTTTGACCCCAGAAAACCCAACGGAAGTGCCTCAAATTTCAATTTTAATAGTGCTATCAAAAAATAGTAAGGTTCTAAAAATAGTAATTCCTCAAATTATGTATTGTTTTAAATATTGGAAGTCATACCACTTCATCTCCCTCAAGATTGGTGACCTTACACATCCTCCCCATGCTTTCAAATTGTGTATAAAAGAAGAGGTAACCCAAAATGTGAAGACAGACATCTCTTCCCAGAGATAAGCATATATTTGTATTGCGATTTTGAGTAATACTACATCTCTTTTCAGAGAATTCATTGTTACTGTGTTATTTCTATGTTATTGTGGTATTTATCAACCAAAACTTTTGAGTTTTGGATCACTTATTAGCCAAATCACCAAAATCCTAGACTCTAACAAAGACATCCATTAGATGATGGCAGATGATGTTGAAGCAGAAAGGGTCATGAAGCTCCTAGGATACTATAAGGGAGGTTTCATGTTCCTAATCAAAGACATCAAGGACCTTGATATGAGGGCAGTTGTGTACCTTATGAATTTGAAACTATGTCTTAATGGTTGGGGAATAGACATTACCAAGGCCTACCTATGCATCACCTACCACATGGCATAGGGGTAAAATTCAATAGCTCAAAGTTTATTGTAGAGGAAATGGTGAAGAATATGCTTGAACATCATAAAATGTGGGAGACCTTTTGGTAGGGGTCAATGTTGATCCTAATTATCATGGAAGAGACTAGAGTTTTAGATGGCAATGAAGACAACCTTTGGGTCTTCCTAATGTATAAGGATTCCCTAACACTAAAATACCGAAAATTCACCCATCCTCTTACCTTTTCCTAAAAGTATAAAACCCATGTGATATGGTGGTGTACCCAATATATCAAAGCATTTGGTGAGGAATGATGCATCCTAGAGGATCTCCCTCAAAATATGTTTAGAATGGTAACCTTCACCATTATGAAACATTTCTATGTAGTGTGCTTAGCACTATAAATAGCAACCAATCTAGCTAGCTAAATCTCCCCCATGCATTTTTAGCCAAATACTTTAGGGATGCACTTTAAAGAATTCCTAACATGTAGTAGTTGGACATCTCAGTCAAGGCCATGGATTTGGAATGAAGCAGGTTATGGTACCAATATGTGTGCCTAGAAAAGAAATCAACCAAGGATGAGGAGGATGACTCAAATCATACTTACATCCATCCCCTCCAAAAGGAATTCATCCTCAAGCACATCCACATGTTATACAATGAGATGAAACTAAGGAAGAATGGCATACACCCCAAGAAATATGATGATTCCCCCTCTAAATCATTAATAAATGGAAGTTGGTACTGGTAGGATTGAAGAAGTCTCCCCAAAATAAAAAGGGGGAGACACTTGAGGAGATGTAGGAGCACATCAGATTGAAGATCACCTTCAATGATGAAGCCACCCCCTCAGCCCCAAAAAAGAAGCACCTGACCTTCACACTAGGAATTGCTTCACCCAAGAAAAGGGAGAAGAAAAAGAAGTCTAAGGGGCCATTAGTAATGCCCAAAACAACCTTGGAAAATATGGCGGTGAAAGAGGCACATGAGGAAGAAAAAGCATATAAGGTGCATGAAGAGATGGAAGAGGAGGAAGAAAAAGAAGAAGTAGGAATGAGATTTTACATCATCTAAAAAGAATAATTTAGAGAAGATCCCAGGACCTCACTAAAATATCCCAGTGCCCTTGCAAAAGAGCCTTCCACATAGACTCGTCAAACTAAGGAGAAGAAGAAAAGCTTGTGGAACAAAATGGGACATAATGAAGAAGAAATAATAATGGTGCTAGAGTTGGAGGAAAAAATAAGGGAGATCAACATGACCTACGAGGATATTTTGAAGGTAGAGGCTGAAGAAATAAGTTCTAAAGAAGAAAAGGCCTTATCACAGGCTAGGAAGAAGAATGTTGAGAAAAAGAAGGTCTGGGAAGAAAGGGCCAGGAAAGAGAAGGAAGAGAAAAAGGTTATCACAAGTGCAAAACCATTAGAGGGAATAGCAGAAAAGGTGCCTAGTGCCCCCACTAGAATAGTAGAAGAAGCTACACCATAGGTGCTCCCAACTAGTGAATAGGTGCCTAAAGACAAGTAAGGTGATGTTGACACCTTGAAATAGAAAATGGAGAGTACAGAGGAAATCTAGTAGAGATAAGAGGGTAAAGTTGGTGCTGAGGAGGAGGAAAAAATAGACCAAGTGTACAAGTCTAGGGAAGAACCCCTACTGGAGAAATAATAAACCTCAAAATAAATTACTAAAGAGAGCACTAGCACGGATGAATAGAAACAAGAAAATATGGAGCTAGCTATCACTAAAGAAGAGGGCACCGAACCAAGCTTGAGAGAAAAGGTGTAGAAGGGGTGGATCGATGAGGATTCTTATATATTTGAGTACATGCCCCCCAAAGCTATGACAACAATTACATGCCAACATTTGTCATTTACCTTTGACAACATATGGATGAGCCTCATTTGAGGCACCACAAAAGTCCATATTGGGCATGGATCAATTGGAAGAAGGGTATTATTCCCTCTTTATAAACGTTCATGCAATGAACCCAGTCAGGTCAGCCACCATGCTCATCTAGATGGCCTCTAAAGTAGCACAGAAGAACATCATTAATGTTTTTAGGGATTCAAGATATAAAAATATCACATTGGAAGTAGAGGAAGAGGTAAAGGCCATGAAGTTCAAATTTTAACAATTGGAAAAGTGCATCAAAGAAGCTAAGCCATCCCTCTTGGATGGTGTTGACACTTTGAATCTTTAAAAGGTTAACAAAGTATACATGTTAGTGGAGAAAATGCTCCTACGGTTGAAGGTAGAGTCAACTCCAAAAGAAGAGGATGACCCATGTGTCATAATAAAATAGGAGCTAGTTGTAAAACTCAAACAAGTGAAAGACCTCTTCACACAAATTCAAGAGGGTGCACATGTGTTGACACCATCTTTTACAACTTCTCCAACTAGGTGTCAGTCATAGACATGTACCTCAAAAATTTAAAAGGGGATAAGGATGAACTAATGATGAATTTATACACTACTATCAAGTTTAAGTGCATATAGATCATGGCATAGGTCAATACCCTAAGTGCCCAAATCAAGACCTAAGAGCATGACCTGGAAGAACTCTTCCACACCTTATAAACTAAGGCATGTAATCAAGGAGTAATCCTATATGGAGGAGTGATGAAGGTAAAAGAAATGCTAGAGGCCTTTAGGATGGATTTATATAAAACTAACATGCTCTCACTTAGCACTACATCCATAAAGATAGATATCACCATGAATAAAATAAAGCTCGTTATTGAGGGCTTTGAGGACTTCAACTCTGAACTAAAGGAGAATGCACCAGAGTTATACACACCTAGAGTGTTGAAAGACTAGTCTAGGGTGGACTAGAAATTTTTTATGGGGTAAATGTTTAGCCCCTTTTTGGCTAAGTATGGATCTATGCTAACTGGCAGATACCTCATCACGAGGCAATCACTTATCATGATTATTGTTTTGGCACCTTTTGTGTTGGTTAGAAGAATATGCATAGATCTGGTGCCAGCTGGAAAGTAGTTACTTGGTGATTGGATTTTAGGGGAATCTTCAAGAGTGGCTACACATGGTGATTAGAACATAAAGGGAATAAGGTGATGGAGCTGGTGGAATGATCAACCAAGGCTCCATCTCATCACCCAATGTGCACCCTCCACCTTGGCACAAAGATGATGCTTACTGCTATAAATCCAAGTTCAAACTAGTATGAAAGGGGATGTTACTTGGAGATAGTAAATATCTATATAATTAGTTCTAGATATAGAAAAGTAATTTCCATTAGAAATGAGGACTAGCATGGATTCCTTCGAGACTCCATATTATAGTGCCCAAGCTTGCCTATGAGCCTCTAGGCATTTAGTATCTTTAAATGAACATTTGCTCTATTTCACTTACTATATACTCTATTTATATAAATTAAGTTAATGAAGAATGGCATTTCCTTATTTGAGTTTTGATCTGGTTTATGTGGTTATAGTTATGTTCTTTGAATATGGTTCAATTGCACAATGTTCATAATAGTTGTAATGCTTAACTTTAATATAAGACTACTAAGTTCTAGAAAGCTTTTGATTCATAGCTTTAATAACATATCTATAATTTATGATGACATCAACATATTTATGGAATACTCTGATTGTATGGAAACCCTCACACCAAGTAATAATATATGCACCTATATCATTATCCTAAGCATGGACCCTTGATCTAAAGAAGTCTACCAAACCTTCTAAGTACATGAATAGCTCTAAGCTAAGGGAACTAAAGGCTTTCACCCATGAGGCTATAGAACTATCCTAATATAGACTTGTGCCTATATGACCAAAATGAGCCACCTAAATAGGATTTACACCTATACGCTATCAAATTCCACCCAGAATGACTTGCACCAATGAACTTGCCAATGTCATTATTGAAATGACCAAGTCCCTTGAAGAATGAGTTTTACCATGGCATGACTAGCCTAACACATGCTCTGGTTCTTTCTCTACTATGCTTCAAGTGAGTGCATAAGGATTTCACCTTATGTGAATTAATATCAACATAATTAAGTGAAAAATGTTGAGTACTATAAGATTAGTCTAGGTTGTGCCTAGTTGTAACAAGTCTTGAACTAACTTGGATAACTAGATAAGTTCCTAATAAATCTAATGACTTAAAAACCAACTTTTCTAAAATGAGTGACATTTGAACATGTCCCTTGTATGTGGCCCCTTGGCCTTCCATTTGCATGCCTTGTGTGATTTAAGTGTACTTTATTTTGGTGTTTGTCATGGCCATCACAATTCATTTCTTGTTTATTTAGTTTTCTCAAATTTTGGCATCATGATGAATATCATGCACCCTCCTAATTTTCAATACCATACTTCCTTCCCCAATTAGTTATATCCAAATTTAGATATTCATTTTTTATCACTTATCTACGTGCCTAAATTGCCAACATATATCTTGACATTCACACTATGTACATGCATGTTCCTACATGCATCTCACATTACTATTATACTCAATTTATTTATATAATGATGGCATGTTTCTCCATGTTATCACTACTACTTAGATTTACATCTTTTGCATAACATTTTTAGGGTAGTTTTTTTATTTGAGTTAAGTTGTTGCACAAGCTCAATGACTTACCTCAAAATAGGGGACATACACAATGGTTTGTCTTAGATATTTAATCCCACTCAGTGTAGTGCATAGACATGCACATACATAACTTTATAGTCCTCATAAATTAGATCACAATGCATACTCAAAAATCAATTTGTATAGTATCACTCCAAATAGACAAGATCACTCCCCATTATTATCCAAATAGGGTGATCTTTTCCCAAAACTCAAAAATAATCAATTCCAAAATCTATCAAAATTTCAAACAATCCAAATCAGTTTGTAATAGGTCCATAGTCTCAATTCTTAGAATTTACTTAGATTTTATCTCATGTTTACTTAATTTTATGGCATCATGTGCAACATGTGTTCTAGATTAATACATAATTTTTTTCTTATAATTTTAGTTATTATTACTCAAACTCAAAATCTATATGTATCAGATATCAAATTGGGGAATATATGTAGCATGTGGATTCCTCCTTGCTCAATTTCACACTAGTTCTATAGATGGAATGATAATAGTTATCATTCTCTAGGTTGTATACACCAAAATCATATTTATAAACTATTTTCACCAGTTTTGTGTTATTTTTCCAACATAAATGAGCTTTATTTTATTTGTTGCACCCTTTTTAAGCCAAAAGATTCTATCGGGATTCATATAGGGATTCCAAGTTATTTCACTACATTGAGTCTGTAATGATGGAGTGAAGCATACTTTGAGTTATCAAGCACACTCATCTAACTAATGAGGATTGTGGTATGCATTGTCCAATCCAAGATTTTTAATGAAAATGAAATCTCCAAGGGCCTTACCCTCTACAGTTACCAAGTTTGCACTAGAGACACAATGTTTCATGTAACCAATCAGGCATATTTATTCCTTTTTATTAGATATATAAGTTTTTTTTGTCTTTAATTTTTTATTTTCATCTTAAATAAAGACTGATTTTACACATGTTTCATTGCAAGTTTGTGTGAAACATAGTTCAATGTTATGGCCTACATTCAAGATTACACTTCACAGGTAAGTTCAGGAATGTACTTTTTCATTTTACTTTAGTATTTTTATTTTATATCATTACTAAAATAAAGTGGGGGAAAATATACACACATAAATTGAAATTTAATCTAAAATCATGCACTTGTGATCACCCTTTTGAAAAACTTAACTCATGACCTATTCTAGGGCCTTTTGACAATTTTCCTTCATTTTTTGCATGATGAATGATTTATTTAATCACCATAAATCACTTTAGAATGTATTCATATAGCTTTATTTGTATCCTAGTCTCATTCTCATATTGATTTGGGCCCTCATATTAGCCTTTATTGCCCTTAGGATAGGATCACCCCATTGGGACAATAATGCCCTATATTTGTCCACCTCCAATAAAAGTTATTCTCCTACCAACTAATGACTATTTTCAAAAATTAAAAGTTGTGTAAGGGTTACCCCATATGTTTTAGTAAACCCCATCTGAAGGAATTCTAAAAATACTACTATATAAGCACATTTAAAACTATTTTACATACAAGAGGATTCTACAATGAAAAGCACCAAAATTTTCATTTCATATTGAGAGAAAATTCCCTATTTTCCTAATTTTGATCACACTGTAGACACTAAAATATGATTTTATATGATAAACTAGTCTTTTATACTTGACAAATATCATTCATTGCTCAACCCTTCATTTCAAAACCTTCTTGCTTTCGAAAGGCTTGTGTTCACCATCTCATTATGCCTAAATGATTATCCTATATTATGAACCTTTTATTATGATTACCCAAGTCACCTATAACCCATAGTCTACACAAAAAATAATTAATATCCTACTATGGTATTTACATTTCTTCAACAACTTTCTATCCTCTTAGACACTAGCATTGACATTAGTGTCCTAGGTTTAATGTTAGTGTATGAGCCTTACAAATGCTCAAATTTTTAAATACTTTGGAATGTATGGGTTGTCCTATTTGTATTAATTAAACCTCTTATGAGATAAAAAATAAAATGTGTTTTATAAATACAATTAAAATACCATTCATTATCATCAAGTACAAATCAATCACACATTTATCTTATACCAAGCAAAAGCACCTCTCAAACTTACAAAACTATCTTATTCTTCCATATTTCCAAATCAATCATAGGAGCAACCTTATTATAGGTCTAAAGCATTCAAAGATCATCCCATGAGAAATATTTTTCAAGTTACAAAATATAACACTATATGCACTCACATATAACTTATTAAAAAATTGTTCACACACAACCCACGTAAGGGGGAGAATCACATAGGTTTAAAGCCCTCTTAAGATTAGATAGATATGTAGGAAAAACTCATTGATATAGGTGTATTTAAGGTCAACTTGAATTCACTTAATCCCACTAACCCTTGTTTTGTAAGGTGGCATGCCCTAATTAGAGGACCTATGGGTTTAAGCTACATAAAAATATCAAAAACCTATGCATAAGATCTAAAAGGATAATCTATAAGGCAATAGTGAACCCTAACATGTATAAATAGTCACTCTTGAAAAGTACTTATACTTCATTATAGATAGAATCATTTAAATTGGGATAGAAGCATCGATGTTAGAGTTTAGATTCTAGTGGTAGTGTCCAGGTGGCCAAAAAGCTAATTTTAGAATCAGACAAATCACAATGGATCATCAACCCATATTCTTACACACTTATATCAATCATATTTCCCTATGCAGCAGTGAATAATCTAATTATTATCTCTTCTTCATTTTTAAGCATTCAAATTATTTTTCAAGAATGTACTTTTTATATTCAGCATATTTACATAATTCAACACTATATCAAAATATTATGAATCTAAATTATTTAATTGGCCTACTTTAGAATAAATTATCCATTTATTTGATTAGGTTATTATCTCCCATAAATATTTCTAAAAAGGTTTAAACATTTGGTAAACCTGACCTCTGACTCTTATTTTGCAACATAACTTTAGGGTTTTTAATTTTATAGGGTTTCATATTTTTGTTAGTGTAGGACTTTATTTCCATTTATTTGTTTTATTCAAGTTATTCCTACACATGTGGTTCAGCTTGCTTATGTGTCATGTGTCATAGGGAGTTATATTTGACCATCATTTTTAGCTATTTGGTGGGAGTTACATGCCTATTCTAGGCTTTATCACTACTATTATAGGGGCAGTTACTTCTCATCTCACCTATTTTTATATCTATTGTAAAGCTAAATACATGGAGGAATGTTGAATTGGATATGCTAATTTTCATTATTTTTTTACTCTCTTTGATTTCTTTCTTCAGCAATTATGTATATTCAATCTACTTCACTGATCTTAGATGTCTTCATTTATGGACGATTCTCACATGGTATCAAAGCATGGGTGCTAGTAATGATCATCATTTTCTTTTTTGTGGAATAGTTTGAAATCTTGAGTTTACATTACAAAAAAATGGGATATTTTTTTTGACAGGCATATAGGATCTAGTATATCCTCAGTGCAATAAAATTCCTTGACTACATGGATTCTTTACCCCATGGATTCCTTACTTGGTTATTTTTGTTCCTTTAATATTTGATCCTGTAAGAGTTGGTCACCCTTTCTCCACCATGGAAATACATCTCACTCATAGCCTCTATATGCATACATAGAGCATAATAGAAGACTCTAATCTAGTTTTATCATAATTGGATCTTTTGAGTCATGTTGCTCATCATCCTCAAGTAAAATTAGACCTATTATCTACATCCACTTCACCCATGCTCTACATTGGCCATTTGTAAACTTTGTTAAAACTTGTGATTTCATGTTAAATCCTAGTTTAGGTTGTGATTTGTCTCCACACTCATCATCCTCCCAAAACTCACACAAACTTGTCTACCTCCTTCTTGCCTAGATGTTGTGCAAACAACCTAGTTTAGACTTAAAACTACATGTTTTCTCAATTTATGGTTCTTCAAAAATCACTACTACAAAAAAACAATGGTTTTGATGAAAAATACATACTTATAAAGGTTTGACATTTTTTTTGAAGAGGGATACTTTTGCAATAGTTAAAATATATATTTGACAAATAATTGCATTAGACTATAAAGTTTGTCCACTAGTTTTTTTAATGAAGGGATTTTTATATTGTTTTTATAAAAAAATATTATAAGTGGGAGAGTAATTGATGTGGGGAGGTGACTCTTGTATTTTAAAGTTGATTTTATATGGTAGAGGGGTATTTTTTATGTTAGACCATATTTTTTATTATTCTTTTATTTAAAACAATATATTGTAATGCGAATTTTTCTATTATTTTTTGTATAAAAATAATATACTATCTTGTAGAGAGAAAATGTAAAAAGAGATTATGTATAGTTTTTTGCTTGGTGTCTTCACCCCATTTATTTATCTCACCAA
The DNA here is from genome assembly GCA_037957365.1 of Torreya grandis. Taxonomy (NCBI): domain Eukaryota; kingdom Viridiplantae; phylum Streptophyta; class Pinopsida; order Cupressales; family Taxaceae; genus Torreya; species Torreya grandis. The sequence goes on from JARHVA010000416.1 coordinate 905,650, forward strand.
TCAAAGATGGATGATGAGGCCCATTTTGGTAGGTGGAAAATCCCCTCATAATTAAACCACTTTCTCCTCCTTCTCTCTTTTCCCCCTTAGTTGTTTTGCACTTGTACGACTTCTCATTTGGACACATTATCAACAAATCTTGATGTCCTCCTTGGCATGTTTGAACTATCACTTCTTACATTGATTACTCATATTTGGAAGCATTTTCATCTGTGTTTGACATTCATTCATTGAGATGTGCATTATAACTTGTGAATTGATTGATCTCACATTTGTGGATGTATTATCAATTGAGCCTTACATCCATTCACTTGAGCATGCCTTATACGTGTAAAATTTTGGGGAGGTCATTCTTAATTGTGTCAGGGGGAGTTTTTATGGGTCCTACTTTCTCTCTTATGTGCACACTTAGTTTTCATGACTTATGTACCACTTTGGTTTCATTTGTATATATTTCTCTCACATTCTTGGATGCATTATTAGTATAGTCTAACATCCATTCATTGAGCATGCATTGTAACTTGTGTAATATTTTACTCATTTCTCTTCATTGGTGTCTTTTATTAGTCATTTTGACTCCACTTGAGAGATATCAACTGATGAATAGAGTTGATTATACACCAATGGTGCTTATTGGAAAGACCAATTATGTTTCTTGGCATGCATATATGCAACACTTGTTTATGAAAAAGAAACATACTCCATTCTTATATGGATAGATTCCTACCCTTTTTGACTTGGGTTAGTACTATAAGTTGGCTAACATTTATGATTAGGTTTTTGGTACCTTACTGTTGCATGTTTCCATGGATATTTATTACCATGTGGAGCATACATGGTGTCCCTAAATTATTTGGAGCATTCTTCAGTCTCTTTTTGGATATCCTACTAATATTTATATCACTCCTCCTCCCCATATTCATATTATCTTTTTGGAGACTATTATACTCTCTCTTATTTATATTTATTATGATGACACATTCTTGATGGACAAAATTCTTCCTTCTATCAAGCCACCAACATGATGAGATTCTACCAAACCTTAGATTTTTTATTGTAGATTCAACATTTGTTCCCATACAGGATGCTGTTTTCTATATCCATCACAAATTTTCATTTTAGATTACTAATATTTTCAATGAGAGTATATCTATTAAGAGGATCAATGACTCATCTCTTCCTATGGATGTTCCTTCTTTAATTGGTGAGTCATTTTACACACTTCACATGGGAATTCTTTCATTGAATGTTCCATGTCTTTCTTATAAAAGGTCTAATTTAGTGGCATTACATTTATTTCTTATGCATTATATTACTAGACCTATGCCACATTTTGTTTTGGACCCTAATAAAAGTTATTTGTACTACTACATTCATCTTCCATTATGGAATGGGTAGACTTATAGTACACCATTCATATTCTTCCTTTGGCAAAGGGAAGAAACATTGTTCAATGTAGATGAAACTTCATTAGTCTTCAAGCAAAGGATTTCATCAATGACTTTCATCATTTTGTGAGATTTTGTAGAGACAAATTTAACATCTTATATGGAAACTTCTTAGCTCTTCTCTATGTTTGATATGTTACTGTCACTTATGGATGCATTTTTAATTGTGTCTAGAGTCCTTAGAGCATGCACTATTTCTCTTCTTCTTTTCTCTCTTCTGGGGGGAGTTTTTTTCCTATGGGTTTTATCATTTTCTTCACTTTATGAGAGTTAATTGGTACATGGGTGCCTCATTAAGCCTTATTATTAGGACCCATTTCCTCTACCCACCTAAGCTATGCTTAAGGAGGTATTAGTGTAGTACTTTATTTCTATTTATTTATTTTATTTGAGTTGTTTTTACACATGTGGTTTAGCTCACTTAGGTGTCATGTGTCATAGGGATTTACACTTGACCATCATTTTTAGATACTTGGTGGGAGTTATATGCCTATTATATGCTTTGTCACCACTATTCTATGGGTGGTTACTTCTCATCTCACTTATTTTTACATATATTGTAAAGTTGAATACATGGAGAAATGTTGCATTGAATATGCTAATTTGCATTATTTTTCTTCTCTCTTTGATTTCTTGCTTCAACAATTATGTGTGTTAGATCTCTAATTCACCAGTCTTAGATGTCATTGTTTATGGATGATTCTCATAATTTTATATTCAGTCTATTTTATTTTTTATAATCTCACTCCAAATCATATGGATACCAAATATAAAATTAAAACTTATTCATGAAATTTTTTATGAAATCAAGCATAACCTATGAGCAATAAGAGTCATTTATTTACAAAGCTATAGATATAGAGAAAAGGAAATTAGAAATTTTACCAATACCATGTGAACATAAATAAGCATGTTCAACATATTTCATTTCCCTAACTACACTTATGGTTTCTAATAGTCATCACTTTGATTCCACTATTCACTCATTGTTTATACTAGATATCGTGGTCCATGCTATTAATAACCAACAAGGTAGGTCATTGTATTAAGAATATATTTAACATGTTCCTCCTCCATCTACCACAATACAATTATATACACTTGTGCCAAATATTCTTGTATTTATTTGTAAAAACTTTGTAACATTCATATAGATATCATTTTTTCCTTACAAACATCAATTAAGGTGAATGTTCCCTCATGAAAAAACTTACAATTAAGCAAAGTTTCCTCATTTCCAATCTAGTCAAAATGATTCACCTACCATTATTGGGTTTCAAAAATATTGCTAAATACAACCCATATGTACATATTTTCACACTTTAATAATTTCTATAAGTCATATTATGTCTATGATGAATACCATTAGAAACATTCGATGGAAAGTTTCCATTTTCAATTTACAAATGTTATTATCAAATGATACTATTAACGATAACATTGTCAAAATTCAACCTCTTACAAAAATTATACTTTAATATCCTTATCCATGGGAATTCATCATACCTTTGTTACCTTTTTTTTTGTTCATGAAAACCCTTCCAACCATGCAACTCAATATGTATGTTTGTTTGGTCATTGGGCTAAGGACAAACACCTATTATTAAAAAAAATCTATATAAGCCTAATATGAGAAACTTGGGATTGGCTCTATGGTCTTTCCAATGGTTCCTAATCCAATTTGAAGTAATTAAAGTACATTTTTCTCTTAGATTTTAATAAACACAATGGGCCCAAATTAATGTTAGACCATTTTCAACATTTAAAGCAATATGATGATGAGTCTCTTTGGTATTATGCTACTTGATTTAAGAATTAATCACACACTTTAAAATTTTGACCTTAAAATTTGGAACTACAATTCATATTTAATAAAGGTCTTCTTTCTCTACTTAAAGAAAGTGTTTAACCCTAAATTTTAGATAGAGTGGATAAGGTTAAGAATACATAAGTAGTTCAATAACAAGGGTGATAAACTAATCTATAGTAGGCCAATTAATTACAAACTCAGATAAATAAATATTCTAAATTATAATACTATGACATCTTAAACATAGAAAATATTAATTTCAAAAGTTGTTCAATTGATTATAATACCAAAGAGAAATGATACTTAACTAGGTTTTACAATGCATACGTATATCTTTATTTGAAATATATGTAAATTATGTAGGATTGGTATTCTAGATCAACCATCAGATTTTAGAAATTGTACTTTAATATTCTTAGACACTATTGTCAAATATGGGCACTATCATCAATGTTAGTGTTTGACTGTGATGCAAGTTTTTAGTATGAAATAATGACTAGATCTGGCTATGACCAACTTAATTGTTCTAGTTTTTCTATCACCTTTTTATTGATGTATTCATATATAAGATATAGGTTATCACTCTTCATTGATTTATCAAACCCCATCTCTTCATCCTTCTTCACCTTTGGAATGAATTTGATAAAAATGGGTTAGTGGGCTCATGATGTCGAGCTAACCTTAAATACCCCTCTACTAATGGGTACTACCTACATAGGTAATACTCTAATTAGGGCCTCAAATTTATGTAGTTCTCCCCTATGTATGGGAAAACATGTGCACAAAGGTGCAATATACTATATGATAATGCATGTAGTGATATATCTTTTAATTTGACAAATATCCCTCATGGGCTACTCTTTAAATGTTTTATACCTATAATATGACTACTCCTATGCTTGATATGAAAATAGAGAATAATAAATTGCTTGTGTAGTTGATTGATTTAGATTTAGTAGGTATTTGCTTGGTACTTATTATATAAGGAATGAGAAGGATTAGACTTGTATTTATACCACACATTTTGAAAATATCTCATGGTAGGGTTCAATAAGATAAATAGGTTGACCCATAGGTTTCACATCACTTAAAATATGGATGGCTTTTATAAACTACATAATAGATAAGGATTTGGACACTAACATAAATAGTAGTGTCCTTCTATGGCTGGTAGTGTCCAAAAGGTAAGAAAATAGATATGGATCTAAAATTGACATTGAAGGATGTTTATTAAGTTTTGAATTTTTTATGTAGTACAAGAGACTTGGGTCATTACAATTATATGGATCAGACTAAAAGATAAGCATTTAAGCAAATTGATATGGTGGATGTGAGCCTTTCAGTAGCATGAAATTCTAAAATTAAAGGGTAGAGCCCTAATTGATATTTGTCAAATGTGCAAGACTAAGATGCTATACATACTCATTTTTAATATCTACATTTCCCCCTTTAATCTAGTAATGCATAAGGATAAAATTACTAGTTTAAAGGAAATAAATGTGTGGCTTGGTGTGTACAACACACCTTATCATTTATTGAGCCTACTTTGAGTGCTTTATTGGTGTATGACTAGTAACCAAGAGCATGTTACAATATAAATTAGTGTATATAATATGAAATTTGAAATACTTTAAATGCTTTAAAATAAAGAGAGCAAATAAGGAGTATGCATGTATGTTGATACAACCATGTTGTCTCTTAATGCTTTGAATTGGTAATGATGCTTCCCTATGAAGCATTAGAGTTGGAAAAAATTTAGACCTAAACCTTAGATATTTGAAGAGGGAGATTGGAAGGTATTATTCCCCCAATCTATTACAAGAATGAGTTGTGACATGTCCATTGAGATTGTTATATCTCAATTGTACAACTCAAGTGTGAATATATATAATTTAGTGAGTGTGAGTGATTTAATCAACTCATCCTATAAATATAATGAGATTGGATGATTTAATCACTCTAATCTATGAGTTTAGAAAGTTTGAATGATTTAATAATTTCAACCTATAAAATGAACCCATTATTATAGCATAATAGGCTAGATAACAAGACATCTTAGTGTAATCAATGTGTCCTGGTGAATAGTATAATTAGTAAGTTTGGAAAATTATTATGCAATAGCATGACACATGCACCTCTAATATGTTTTATATTGAGTGTATGTGTCATAAATCTAGAAAACATTGTATCAAAACTATGGAAAATAGGTACAATTTATAGGATTTTGACCCAAGTGTATAATTAAATCATAAAATTGAACTAGAGTTTGTGCAAGTGTAGAGGTCATGTATTTATGTCATGCCACCACTGAAGTCTAGATATACTAAGTGTGTAAGTGTGGAGATATTATTTTTATGACATACCCCCATTGAAATCTACAACTATGAAAATTTGTAGGTCATGCTTCTATTACATACCCCCCTTTTGAGTTGAGGGAAATAGAATCTAGCAGTTACCTTACCTCAAAAGGATAAGGTGGTTGTATAATATTTGTATGAGTCATGTAGCATATAGGGATAAAATTTTGAAGTAGAGATATAAATTTATCTCATAGTATGTGATCACATCAAGTCCTAAAATACATGATGTAGATCATGGAAATGTCTAGAGAGTAACAATATGAGATCATCAAGAAATCAAGCACACATACAACAGTACTCAATATAATGCAAAGAAATGGTCCAAGGAGACCTCATACAAGAGAATTTTTTTAATTATACAGAATAAAAATTTATGTCATATTTAAATTTCCAATCAACATAGAATAACATATTCAAATGTCCAAAAAACATACAATGACATAAGGGCTAATAAGCAAGGAACATGTGTCCAAATTTTCCACAAGTAATACAATAACAAGTAATTTAATGCACTTAAGGTAGTGATAATGTGAATAGATGAAGTATAAGAAACCAACATAGGCATATTATATGAGTCCCTACATTTATATGTTAGTAAAAACATTATGTAGCATAGTATATCAAGTACACTATGAAAGATATAAGCATGGATATAGACATGTATAAGCATTAGTATATAAGCTCAAACATGATAATGTATAAATTATCATAAAGTATATGTAACATGTATGAATCATGATCAAAGAAGTAGATGCCCCTAACATATTATATGACATGATTAGATGAGGGGTATAGCATCTAGAAGATTATAGATCATGTGTCTAGGTATGCTTGTATCACACTCAAAGATGTGTCAAACATGTATATATGTATAAATGAAATGATATTTTTATACTAACATAAATCAAACAAAATATATTCTAAAGAACTTATATAATATGGGTATGCTGAATATTTTTGTATTTTTGAATTATTTGATTATTTTTGTATGTTCTTAATATTTAATTTTTTTATATTTTGGAATAATTGAAATGAAAGGACTATCTTATGATCCCATCCAATGGATACTCATAGGTAGATCCAATCTCATAATATGGTACATTAAACTAGTGGTACTACTAAGGATCATGCATAGGTGTCATTTATGGATCTATAAATTTTATGGTAACCTGTCTATGTGTAATAGGACTATGTGGTCATGAAAAAACAATAGAAGGAGTATGTGTTTTGAAAGCTATTTTTTAATGTTTTGTGATTTATTTGGAGTAGTTGTAATTGGAACATGTTTAGTTTCTATAGGTAATTGAGTATGTTGTGTAGGAGTAGATGAATATTTTATGGAATCCATTCTATGTCTTTGGTGCAAAGGCCTCTTAATCATGGGCCACCTAGGAAATGGAATATCATGTTACTTACCATTTTATAGAGTATTTACCTTAGTAGGTTTGATAATTAGTTGTCTTGGAATTAACTTATCTTGATAAAGTGGATGTTTATATAGAATTCTAGGAACTATGAATACCTTATTGGTATGAATGTATTTAATACACTCATGTACTATGGAAGGTACTATCCAGAGTTTATGTATCCAAGATCATCCCAGTAACATATCAAAGACTCTTGTATATGGTATAATTGAAAATAAGGTAACCACATGTGTTGGATCATCTCACTAATAACATGTTGTGATGTCTCATTGAATGCTCTAACCATTTTGGTTGAAGGGTATAAATCATCATGTATATATCCCAAATGTGTAAGTGGTTTCATGGTACATACATTTTCACTAGCACTATTATATATCATAACACTATGTATAAGTTCATGGTCACGGTTTTCTTAAATAATGAATGAATGAATATCATAGTCATCATACACTATTTCGCTATTGTCAAATGTAATAGAAGGTCTTTAAACCATAAAATATATTGTGTGCATAAGTGTCACTAATATCATCTGATGGGTGCCCATAATGTGATAAAGGAGGATGTGCATGGTATTCCATTTTCACTTATATATCTTGCTTATAATGATCTTGCAAAGGATTGTTAAATATTTTATGATTATGGTGATCACTAGTTGTGAACTTGAATCTTTTGGAGGATCATCGAAGGTAATATTTTAGTCATCAATAAGGTCTTAGATATTATGCTTCAAGGTGTACCATATGTTTGTAGAATGTTTGAGGCCTTGGCAATAGTCACAACATGTATTAGATGTAGGAAGTGATGATGTGCTAAATGGGAGAGAAATAGGAATATAACGATGCCCCATATTTCTAATAGCATCATCAATATATGCACCTATTCATCTATGATTTTTGTTTTTTTAGTTTCCAATATGGTTTTGAGGATCCCATCAAGATCTTTAGGGTTTTGATGGATACATTCTCAAATCATGGAAATAGATTGTACTTGATTTTGATCTATTTATTCATGTTCATAATTTATATTAGAATCAATATTCATGTTTAAAATCATCTTCTATGATAACCTCTTCAACATTTTGTTCAATTTCATTATTGACACTTTCATTAGGCATAGGATTTGATACTTCATTCATTTGAGCCATCTTAGGTGGAAAAATAGGAAGATTCAAGTGTTCAATAGAAAAACCACCTAATTTAGTGTTATGTATAGGTTTCATATAAATAATACAATATATTTGGAAAAAAAAGAAGGAAAAACCTCGAGGGGTTAAATACCCTAGGGCAAGCTACGGTTTGTATAAAGAAACATAGAAGTCAAGTTCAACAAATGTTTAACCCTAAATCTTAGATATAGTGGATAGGGGTAAGAATATAGAAATAGTTCAATCACAAGGGTGATAAAATAATCTATAGTAGGTCAATCAATTATAAACTGAGATTAATGAATATTCTTAATTATAATACTAAGATATGCTAAATATAGAAAGTAATGATTTCCAAAGATGTTCAATTGATTTCAATGCTAAAGAGAAATTATACAATGCATAGGCAGATCTAGACTAAAAATAGGTGTAAATTATATAAGATTAGTATTTTGGATCAATTATTAGATTTTATAAATTTTATTTTTGTATCCATAGACACTATTGTCATATCTAGACACTGCCATTGACATTAGTGTCTGACTGTGATGTAAGTGTCTAGTACAAAATAATGACTAGATCTATATATAGCCAACTTCATTCTTCTAGGTTTCTTATCACCTTTATATTGATGTATTTATATCTGTGACACAAGTTATCACTCTTTGCTTATTGATCAAATCTTAGAAATTCACCATTCTTAACCTTTGGAATGAATTTTATAAAAATGGGTTAGTGGCCTAATAGTGTCAAGCTAACTACAAAGACACCTTTGTCAATGGGCACTGCCTACATGGCTAATACTCTAAGGAGGGCCTTAGACTTATGTATTTTTCCCTTATGTGTGTGAAAACATGTGTATAAGGGTGTAATATACTATATGATGATGCATGTAATGATCTAGTTTTTAATTTGACAAATATCCCTCGTGGGCTACTCTTTGAATGTTTTAAACCTATAATATGACTATTCATATGCTTGATATGACAATATGTATGAACAATATAAAATATATTGGTTGTGAAATTTATTGATTTAGCTTTAGTAGGTGTTTATTTAATATTTTATAGATGAGGAATGAGAAGATTTGGACTTATATTTATACCACACCTTTTGAAAATATATAGCTAGGGTTCAATAAGACAAATAGGCCAACCCATAGGTTTTGAATCATTTTAAATTTGGATGAATTTTGGTAAATGGACACTAGATAAGGATCTAGAAACTACCATTGGCAGTAGTGTCCCTTTATGTCTAGTAGTGTCCAGAAGGTTAGAAAATAGGTATGGATGTGAAATTAATAGTGAAGGATGTTTATCAAGTTTTAAAATTTATATGAAATACAAGAGATGTGGGTCATCAAGATGATATGGATTGGACTAAGAGATAATAATTTAAGCATAGTGATATGGTGGATGCAAGCCTTTTGGTAGTAGGAAGGTCTAGAATTGAAGGCTAGAGCCCTGATTGATATTTGTCAAATGTGCAAGACTTAGATGTTATAAATATTCATTTTTAGTATCTATAGAAAGAGTATTGCATAATAATTATATTTATTTTGATAGAACATATCTATATGTGCACAAGTATGTATGTGATATAGTCAATAATAACAAATAATTAAAGGCCTCTCTTTCAAAAATAAAACTTTTATCAAAGATGCAAACAATCAATGCAAATTGCCAAAAAAAGATAATGTAAATAATAATTGCATTCCAATTCATTATATGGCACCTTTGCATAATTTAATCAATAAGGTGGAAAAAAAATTCAAACATATTATGCAAGCAATCTAAATTCAGCCACATCAAGATACTACTGCAATAATTTTACGGATGTTATTGGAAAATAAACTTATTTCACTACCCACTACACGACATTGGGAAACAACATGAATTTTTTATAAAGAAGGAAAATCATTCTATTCATATCATCAAATCCCAAGACATGATATATAAAATTGTAATATATTACAAGAATAAATACAAAAGTATAAACATTAGGGTATTATTGGCATAATACAAAATCAACAAATCCTTGTTACTGAGGAAATTTAGCAAGCATTGCCAACAACTTTAGCAAGTTAAAAGTGTCCTCAACCAAATGATTTAATAATTATAATATTCATGCATGGAGCTTATTATTGACATAATCATATTGACTCTTCACAACTAGACAATCATTATAATATAAGCAGATTACCATAAATGGGGTATACTATAAACAATCTACTTCATAAATGAGGAAAGACTCTTTAGGATACATCATGTTACCAATTACTTGTGGACCAAAAGTTGTCCTTGTAAAGTTTTAGATCATTCCTCATTCTTATCAACACCCCTTTACATTATGAAGATTTTGGTTATACCAAGTGTATGCCACAATTGATCCTAATCAACTAGGCATTATGTTTTCTCATAAAGGATGCTTAATTTGGATACCCATAATGATGATATAGATCATCCCACATATGGAGAAGGAAAGCATGCTATGTACCTATATGACTTCAAGAGATTTGATCATGATGAATATGATTTATTTAATTAACTCTAATCATTAAATTCTAACAAATATTGAAACAAATACAAAAATTCAAAAAAAATAACGAAAATACAAAAACATTCAAATAAATAAAAAATACAAAAATACTTAACATTTATATATTTACTAACTTTTGCATATGTTGTTTACTTTATGTTGGTAGATATCATATCATTTCTTTTTTTCATAGGTTTTTGAGTGTGATACAGGCATACATTAGATCCATGATACATGAGCATACAAATGTTGGACCTTTTCTCTACCAATGTGACATACTATGTTGGCGACATCTACTTCTATTGATCATTATGGCTATGGGTGGTATTATCTTATGATAACTTTACATTATCATGTTGAGCTTATATAATAATGCTTACACATGTCTATACTCATGTTTAAATATAACATAGTGTGTTAAATATTCTATGATATAGGATATTTTACTAACACATGTATACAAGAACTAGTCTGATATGTTTATACTAGTTGTTTATATTTTACATAGTCACCTTATCACATGGATTACTTGAGTGTACTTATTTTTTTTATCTTGTTTGCATAGTAGAACATTTGAACATGTTCCTTATTTTTTGGCCCCACTGCCATTGAGTTTTCTTTCTTTGGTATGTAGACTTTTGAACATATATTCTCCTTTGAGTATGTAGTATTTGAACATGCCTCTTGTTTGTGGTCTTTTTAGACCCCTTTTATGTGACATTGAATGCTCTCATGTGTGTGTTTGATTAATTATTGATCTTTTGATTGTTAATTCTAGACATTGCCATGATTCATTCATGAATCTTAGGACTTGTTATGTTTGTATAATGTGAGCTTCATTGATACATCTACTTAGACATGATACCACTGTGTTCTTGATTACTACATGATTGATACATATATAACATGGTTATCTTATCTTTTTTACATAAGGTGACTATTACATTCCATTTCCCTCACCTCAAAATGATGAGCATATTAGTGGGGTAATATCATAAAGACATGAGTCCAAATATACACAATTGTCATAATTAGTAGGATTTGACAAAGTTTACATGATTCATATCTACACTTGGGTCAGAATCTTATGTATTTGACACCAAATTTTACAAATTTAAGACAAATTTTTTAGATTTGTGATAGTATTTTATGTAGCTTATCAATAAGAGGTTATATTTTGATATATAATTTATCTTAAAACACATTAGAGGTGTATAAGTTATGTAAATGCACCAAATAACATATACATATTAATATTATATACACATTTATGAACCAACCTTACCAAGATGCATTGATTGATCTCTCATTTGTCTATATCAATTGGCTCCCTTGAGTAGTGTGATCGAGATTCAATGCACTCACATTACTTCCCTTTTTATGGGTTGATATGGTTATACCATTTAACCTAGGTGAGATTGGATAGATTATGTATAGACTTGATTTATATGAATGAGAATCAGTGACCTCGATGGCCTTAGCACAACTCATCTTTTGCACTAGATTGGGGGCATGAGCACCCTCTAATTATCCTATTCACATCTCCAAGATTCAGTTGTGAAACTCTTTCTCCAATGCTTTAGAAATGAATTATCATTACCAAAGTAAACTACTAATGGGAAACATGGTTCTATTGACACACAAGTGTACTCCTTTCTTGATCTCTTTTATTTTAAGCATTTTAATTATTTAATTTTAATACTATATGCATAAATTATACTGTAACATGATCTTGGTTACATGAAATACATTAATAAAAAATTCAAATAGGGCTCAAGTCAAATCAAGGTGTGTTGTATACACCAAGGTATTCATTTATTTTCCTTTAACCTAGTAACTTCATCCTTATGAATTACTAGATTAAATGAGGGGAAAATATAGAAATTAAAATATCATTTTATATAATAAACCAATTTTGTCCACATGACCTTCCCGCTACTAAAAGGCTCATGTTCTCCATCTCATTATGCCAAAATGTTTATCCCATAGTCCAACCCTAATATCTTTATTACCCAAATCACTTATAACCCATATTTTACATAAAACATGATTAATATCCTACTTTGGTACTTATGAATATTCAACAACTTTTTATCCTTTCAAACACTATCATTTATATTATGACACTAACATTGATACTAGTATCCTAGGTCTGATGCTAATGTCTGAGCCTTACAAATGGGTCAAATTTGTAAATATTTTGACATGTATGGCTCAGTCTATTTTTATTAATTAACCCTTGTGTCAAATAATTTCAAAATATGTTGTATAAATATAAGTGAAAGACCATTCATTATCATCAAGTATAAATCAAACACACATCTATCTTATACCAATAAAAAACACCTCTCAAGCTTATAAAACTACCTTATTCTTCATTGTTTCCAAATCACTCAAAGGATCATCCTTATTGTAGTTTTGAAGCATCCAAATAGTATCCCATGAGCATTATTTGTCAAGTTACAATGTATATCACTACATGTACTCGCATATAACATATTGTACAATTGTTCACATACAAACCCAAATAAGGGGGAGAACTACATCGGCATGAGGCCCTCTTCAGAGTATATGGCTATATAGGTAGTTATCATTGATAGAGGGGTCTTTGAGTTTAGCTCAACTTCACTTGAGCCCACTAACCCCTATGTTCTAAGGTGGCATGCCCTAATTATAAGACCTAAGGTTTTGAGCTACATTGAGTTATTCAAAACCTATACACAATATCTAAATAGAGACTATGCAAGTTGAAATTGAGCCATAATAAGCATAGTTGGTATTTATTGAAAAGGACTTGTACTTCATTATGGATAGAGACATCAAAATTGGGATAAAAGCATTAATGCTAGTGTCCAAGTTCTGACAATAGTATCTAGGTAGCCAAAACAATAAATTCTAAAATATGATGAATCACAACAGAGCATCAACCTATTTGTGTATAAATGAATAAGCTTAAAAATATCTCTTCTTCATGTTTAAGCATTTAAATTACTTTTGACATTATACATTATATATTTATCATAGGTGCATAATTCAACCCTATTTAATTGGCCTACTTTAGAATAAGTTAGCCATTTATTTGATTAGGCTATTCTCTCCCTTGACTCTTTCCAAAAAGGGTTAAACATACATACTACCCTAGTAGACCTAATCTAAAGTCTAAATACACCTCCAAGGTCTCAAGTCATCATTGAAGCACTTAATCACATTAGGATTGCACCAACATCTAGCATTTTGTACTAGTTTTATACACACCACCATAGCATGGGATAACTACATGGATTTTGATCCCTCTTTAGAGTATTGGTATGTAGGTAACACTCAACATAAGGGGTGTTAAGGTCAAGAATGATTTCAACCATTGAAGCCTTTTTACTCTATGATTATATATTGTCATTTTATTTATTGAGCTAGGGTTTTTAAGTGAATAATTACTTACACAATGGTCACCAAAATGAATTAAAGGCACTTATAAAATCCATAAAATAAACAAGTGAAGGCACACAACCCAAAAAGAAATATTAGATCTCTATTCTATGTCAAACAAAAACACTCCCTAGGGATAAAAACATCCCCCAATGTTATATAGTCATAACACCCCTATTTGATAACCCTGTTATTTCCTATTCTTAGTCCCCATGCACTCAACATAGTCAGCCTATTAGTCTCAGATCTAAAATCATAATGCGGCTAAAATTTCCAACTAAATTTATATTCTCTCTCTTGCACCTTCCATATTTAGTAATTTTTTAGATTTATCAAGTTTCAAATCAATTTATGTCATTTATTGCATATATATAGCATTATAATTTTTCATAGTAGTTTATCTAATTAGGGTTTAACATTATCTTAGTTCCCCAAATTTGATAAAATTGGTCTTCAAGCTCTATCTTAAAATAATTCACTAGGTTTTTATAATTACTCCTAGAATATGTAATATATTTTAATACATATTTCTTTCACATGTTTTATAGCTATGTAATGAATACATTCATGAATATTGGAAAAACATTTTTTTGTTTAAAACTACTTGTAAGAGAAATTTCTCAAGAATTTTAGAATAGAAGCATCTATTTTTTTTAAATTAAGACTTGTATATCCTCATATAATATGTTTTTTAAATATTGGGGTGATATAATGATGTGAGGGATTTTTTTTCCACATGCATCACCATCTTTGTGGAATCACAAAATAATGTACGACATCTCTAAAATATAGCTTATAGATTATTTTACAATAAATAGTATTGGTAACTAACTCAACATGGCTCTTATCATTTTATTTCGTTTGCCCTTTTAATGATCTCCATTGAAAATTAGCCTATTATTTTATTTGATCCTTCTTGTCTATAAGTCAAATATTAATTGTCCTATAGGTGGAGAACATGAAAGTGGTTGTATATTATAGCTATTGAACCATAGAACATTTACTCTTTAAAAAACAAAAGATAAACCCCCTCCTCAATTTTGAAAATGACTCTTCATTACCCATGTTCCTCTTCAATTTCAATGCCTATCCTTTCAAGATTTTAAAATCAAAAATAACTTCTCACTATTCAACAAAGATAAACTTACAACTAAAACTTAAACATCATACACATAGCACAAAAATCTCAGGCAATCACAATCTTTTTTAATTGAGTTTTTTTGTTCTTCTTCTAATAAAATTGGTCCAAATTTATTTATTATAATAGTTGATGGGTCCCTGCCAAATCCTAAAATATACATGTGAACATGCATATTTAAAAAATAGAATGTTTTAAATCTATCTAAAAAAATAAAAATAAAACTACTAGCTTTGAAACAAGCCAATCTTATCTATTTCCATTGCATAGTTTTATTCTTATCTAGAAATAAACTAAAAACCAGTAATCTAATCTATAGTCATTGCATGGATTTATTATTTTCTAAAAGTAAATTAAAAACCTACACTCAATAACACTTATCCAACATTCTCTTGTTTGATACTGAATGGGTCAATAATTTGATATCAGAGTTTTAAAATATGAACTTTTGCAATATCTTTAGTGAAGATATCTACAAGATATTGTTGGGTGTTTATATGCTTCAATTATACATATTTCTTCTATAAAAAAAATCAATTGAAGTGGCAATTAAAATCAAAAAAATTTTACTTATTATGATGGACCATATTCTTGGCCAAGTTGATCGTGCTTACATTATCATAAAAAATCTCTATAGATTGATTTTTTTCTTCCCAATTTCTTCTAGAACTTTTCAAAGCCATAATGTTTATGTACCTACTAAAGTGACCATGATATATTATGATTCTATAAATGAAATGTAAATTAAATTTTATTATTTGAGCTTCATGTAACCAAACCTGAACTAAGATATTTTTTTTCTAAATGTTGATTTTTGGTCATCTAAACTACCTCTCTAATTAGAATCACTGAAACCAACAAGTTCAAACTTTTTAATTGTATAACAATGAATACCAAAATTGATAATACCTTTCACATAACTCACTATTCTCTTGGATACCTTCATAATAATCTCATATCTATTATATTTATACCTTAAAATAAGACAAACTGGATAAGAAATATCTAGTCTTATGTGAGTTAAAAATAATAAGTTTCCAACAATATTTATATAAGTTGTTTCATCAATTATTTCAGCATCATCTTATTTACATAATATAACTCCATGATCAGTTATAGTGGAGATTGGTTTACAATCAACCATACTAAATTTATTCAACCTATCATTTGCATAATTTGTTTGACAAATGAAGATTTAATCCTTACTTTGATGAACCTCCATTCCTATGAAGTAATGTATGAGACCTAAATATTTCATTTCAAATTCATTCATCATAGAAATTTTTATTTCATCCTTCATTTTATAATTGCTCCTCATATACAACAAATCATCAACATACAAACTTACAATAAGGATATCATTATCTTCATGTTCATAGTTAAGATTAGGCTCACTTTTACTTCTCTTGAAGCTAGTATTCTAAAAATATCCATCAATTCAGTCATACCATGCTCTTGAAGCTTGTTTGAGTCCATATAAATCCTTTTTCAACTTGTATACTTAGTTTTCTTTACCTTGCACTAAAAAACCTTTTGGCTTATATACACAAAATTACTCTTTTAAGTACCCATTCAAGAAGGCACTTTTCATGTCCATGTGATATATGCTCCATTTATTTTGATTTGTTAGTGAAATCACCATATAATGGTATCTTGTCTTGATACTAATGGAAATGTCTCTTCATAATTTGTGCCATATTATTTAGTGAAACCTTTTACAATTAGATGTGCCTTATGACTATCAACACTACCATCATTATTGTAATTATTGTTGTAGACCCATTTAGTACCAATACACTTCTTGTCATGTCAAAGTTATATAAGCTCCACAAAATCATTCATATGAATAGAATCCATTTATTTTTGCATTTCTTACACCCAAAAATCATTAGTACATGCATCTTTAAAATATGATGGTTCAAAATCAACATGTGTAGATAAACCATAATTTACCATCTCACCTCTTGGACCTTATTCATGTGTCTTATACTCCTCTAATAAATTTTGCTTGAGCTTCTTACCTTATTGAAGAAATTAGTCTTGAATCTAGACTTGCACTTGGAATACAAGTACTAGATAAGGGTATAGTTGGTCGACTTATATCACTTAGAAATAAAATACTAGTGGGTTACTCATCAATAATATCATTAGATTACCCTCATTATAAACATATTTATACTTGTCAATATGGCCTTTATCTTTGTCATGACCATACACTCACCCTTCATAAAAAATAACATCTCTTGACATAATAATGTTGATAAGGAGAGGATTATAAATCCTGTGAACTTTGTTTTATTCATTATACCCAACAAAAACATAAAAATCACACTTTGGATCTAACTTCTTTCTTTTTTTATCAACTATATGAGTATAGGCTTAACAACCAAAACTTTAAAGTATTTGGCATTTTACTTCTTTTCAAACCATGTTTCATATGAAGTCATCTTATCATGTGCACTAGTAGGACTCCAATTAAGAATATTTGATATTGTATAAATTACATTAGCCCAAAAAGAGTTACTCAATCCCCTTGTTTGTAACATGTTTTTTTCCATTTTAACCATTATATGGTTCTTTTTTTTAGTTACATTATTTATTTTATTAGTGTATGTAGTTGTGAGTTTCCTTTTGATGTCATTCAAATCATAATCATACATACAATCTTTTGAAAAAAGTAACCTCCATGGTTAGTCATTAAACACTTTATTTTGTAACCACTTTCATTATCTACTAAGGCTTTAAACCTATTAAATATATCAAATGTTTCATATTTATGATTCACAAAATAAACCCAACACTTTTATGAGTAGTCATCAATAAAGGTGATGAAATATAATGACCTACCCAAAAAAAATTATAGGACCACAAATATCAGAGTGAACCAATTGAAGTGGATGATTATACACATTTACAACTACACATGAATACCTATAGGTATAATTATATATATCATCCTATCTCTATCTCTGGCATGATGGTCACTTGGACTAGTAAAGAGGGGCGGCACCTGATAGCTCTACTTGATAGATAGGGATGATGGCCATCTATTTTGGAATGCCCCCTAGTATCTAGATATGGGGATTACCCCCTTGGATTGTACTATCATTATAGACTGTTGTATTTTAGATAGGCTAAGTCAACTAATCGACCAACTAAAATAACAATATCCAATGGGAGCCACCTGGGCATCTGATCATATATAAGGTGAGGCTCTATCTATATCCATACATATGAGCATCTTTCTAGTTGGCCAAATATTAGATATATGTGATCTACCTCCATCTCCCAACTGGTTGATGAAAGGTTCCAACCCCATCTATATACTAACCTCTCTAATACATAATTCTTAAGATAGATATATATGACCCATCTAGATTATATACGTAACATCATAACCAAAACTAGGCTCCCACCCCACCCCAATATCAAGGATTCTATAGATGGGGTGGGAGATGTCTATAGTCCATGGGCATATAGTCACTATATTGGGTGGTGAGACTAATATATAGAGCCCATTAAACTTAGCATGTTGGTACTTATGTATAGTTGTCTATATGTATACATATATACAACTATATATAATTATACTTATAGGTATTCATATATAGTTGTATACATGTATACATATATATAACTATATATAATTATACCTGTATGTATTCATGTATAGTTATATATATGATACATATATAACTATACATGGATACCTACATATATATATAACTATACATGTAGGTAGTGTAATATATCATGTATATAGTTGTAGGTAATATATATATATATATATATATATATATATACTACCTACAGGTATACATATATAATTATACATATAGGGTATTCATGTATATATACATGAATATCTACAAGTATAATTATATATAGTTGTATATATGTATACATATATAACTATAATGTATACATAAATACAACCATATATATAGTTATACCTATAGGTATTCATGTATAGTTATATACATGTCTACAACTATATATAATGTATAATTATATATATATATATATATATATATATATATAAACCTATGGGGACATGAATTGGCCCCTCAAACTCAACATGAGGTAACATTGGTCACAACTAATAATTCCCAAACTACACTTCAGGAGTCCACCAAGAATGAGTTAGATAGTGAATGGTACAAAAACTTAGCAACAACTTCCTTGGACTATAGAGGTAGGGGAGTAACTCTAATTCAGAAATTTAAAACAAAAACTTCACATATTAAAGACCAAAAAGGAACTATAAACATCCTCACAACACCCCATAACCTTCACCCAATAGGCTACCTAAAATCAATATCTTTGAGATAGCCTTGCCTAACTAGTGTCAAGTGCATAAAATGATAACACATGGGGAACTAGATTGCATGGAGTTTGGTTCTAGTTTTGAGATCTTCCAGAAGGAAATATAAGAATATGAAGTAGTCCTCAATTATTTTGTATCCTCCAACTTGAGTAAGGACCCTAGTATTGTTATGGTTTTAGAGACCATCAATTTCCCTAGCCATGAATAAATGAGTTAAAAGAGGGTATTATTAAGGTGAAAAGATTTAATTAATTCTAAAGGATCAAATACACCCTCAAGAATAGGTAACATCAACATCCCCTTACTACTTTGACTACCCTTAATAATGGTGCAACCCTATCAGACCAAATTTTGAGAAATGGCCCATCACCTCCAAGAACTCAATAACCTAAAGCACTTACCAAAACCCCATTGATTAAAATTAAAGGAGGTTATAACATAGTGGATTATATGAAAAATAACAAGGCCAACATTACCCTTCATGAGCTTTCTCAAATCATAGAGCAACAGGATCTCCTACTGAAATCTTTGATTCAAAAGTTGACCCCATAGGCCCAACCAAAAATAAGAGAAGCACACACCAATGTGCTCATTCATAAAAATAATATGGAGGTACCCCCTTTCCTCCTAACCATATGGTTGTTTGTAAATAATATACATAACTTCTTAGTAAATTTCGGAGCCTTAACCAATGTGATGTTAATAGGCATATGTGAGAAGCTCAAGTTAGTCCCCATAAAGTCAAATAAAGTAGTGGTCCAGATAGACAAGTCAGAAGTAAAAGTGATAGGTGAAATACTCAATGTCCACATCTATTTATAGTTTGATCCTAGGATTCAAAACTTCATATACATTTAATTAATGGAGATCCCAAAATCTTACGACATGTTCTCAGCAATAATTGGTCCAAAACCCTAAATGGGTACATGGCCATAAATTTATCCCATATGTGGTTACCATGGAGAGGAGTGGAAAACCAAATATATTTAGATAGATAACCTTACATGAAACACATTATAACTAAGTATAACACCATTAATGATAATGTGTACCTAGTTTCCTCAAACCTAGGCATCTACACGCTGAGCACAAAGCCACCCAAAGATCAAACTAGTCCAAGTTGAGGTTTGCTTGGCCTATGGTCTCTTTATATAGATATATCTCATTCCAAACAAGGTATTTGGGCTATTACTCTACCTATAAATCCCATAGGGAGAAAAAAATTAGCATTATATAGGTTGTAGTTTCCCTACACAAATAACCTAGCTAAGTATGAAGTTGTAATCCTAGGATTGAAATTTACATTA
The DNA here is from genome assembly GCA_037957365.1 of Torreya grandis. Classification (NCBI taxonomy): domain Eukaryota; kingdom Viridiplantae; phylum Streptophyta; class Pinopsida; order Cupressales; family Taxaceae; genus Torreya; species Torreya grandis. Next base: position 926,575 of record JARHVA010000416.1, read on the forward strand.
AAATATAAGGAAAACTAACTAAGAGTATTTAGCAATTCTAAGTTGGTTTTAAACCACATTAAGAATAAATTTCAATGAAATATATCATACTCAAGAGGTATAAGCATAGATCTTGGGACCTAATTGATATGTTTAATGCATTTAATATCATCCCTATTCATTAGGAGGAAAACTAAGTAGCAGACTCAATAGCATCTACAAAAGAAAAAATAACCCCCTTAGATGGCACTAAGTTACAAGAGTTATCATTGGATCTCATCCCATGTGCCTCTATCCCAAACAACATGACAAACTTTTAGGTCTTCAAGGATGACCAGTAGATCATCCAATTTCTCAATAGTAAGGTAATATTTGAGACCCAAGTTATAAATGAGAAAGATAGAGACAACCCTAAGAATGATATAGATAAATATGGGATCCTAAATATTCATAGTAACTAAATATTGAAGGGGATGATCTCATTAGAGAGATCATTTGATGCTTTAGACCCCACTTTCTAAGTAAAAAGGGCCAAGTTTGAATACCAAAAGTGATGACTCATCAACCTTGGCCCAGCAAAAAATCCCCAATTGGCTACTATGGGTCTTGATTGGATAGACCACAAATTGGGGAAGTTAAAAATGTTACTATTGAGATATAAGGATTTTATTTCTTGGGCCTATGGATACCTTAAGGTCTTTTACGTAAGAGTAATCACTCACACTATCCCTCTAAAACCCAGTAAAAAATACTTTAGGCAAAGGTAAAGGGTGGTAAACCTAATCATAAAATCCTTGGTACACAAGAAAGTCCATAAGATATTTTATAAAAAGATAATTTTATTGATCAGCCACTCCACTTGGGTGGCCAACTTGGTACCTATGAAAAACAAGAATGGATAAATTCACATATGTGTGTACTTTTAGAACTTGAATTAAGACTTAGATAAAGACAATTACCCATTATCCTCCCTTGATGAGGTGATCCAAATGGTGAGCAGGTCGCAAATGATGTCCTTTTTATATGGATTATCTATTGATAAGTGTTGTCATTGATGTCAAGGTTGATGTCATTGATGTCAAAGTGCATCTGGTGAAGATACATGGTGAGTGATTCGTGAGGTATAAGCTTTTGTACCTAATGTAATAAGGAAGTCATGTGACAAGAAAAAATTTGAAGGATATCTATTATCTCTTTATTGAGAGAAAATTTTAAGTTCACCTAATGATTCTTTTGAGGTTGATGTCAAGGTTTAGGCCAAGGTAAGCATGTTTGAGTACTAGTCATTAAAATACAAGGTGTCTTGAGAAGATTAGTCATATCATAATCATGTGCATGATGAGCATAAATAGGTATGTAAAAAATTATTACATTCCTAATGATCATGAAAGGCATGTGATCAAGGTTTATAATCATAAAAGAGTGTTTCAAGGTCAGTTATCAAGCTTCAAGCACTTGAGAAGCCTAGTCATGAGATTAGTAATAACATGAAGAGACCTTGTGATAAGGTTTGAGCATGGTGATCAAGTGAGATGGATTAACAAAGGTATAATAGGTTGTATGAGATTTTTTTATCATGCATATGAGGCATTGGATCACCCATGATATCCTCTCAAAATAAGCCTATAGGGGTAGGACCTACAGACCCAGCATGCAACTAGATTAGTTCTAGACCTTGCCAAACCTAATGAGGTGTCATGAGGTATTTTCAAGTAATATGAAGAATGTATGGTAGTGTTTTATCATGGTAATAGGTTTTATTACATATGTATTAGGTTTTGATAACTTGAATAATGGTTATAAGGTTAGTTTCAAGGCCTAATGTGACTTACAGGTCACGACCTAGAAAGCAAAGAGAGAGATGGTGGCCAGATGGGGTATCAAGATCAGTTTCCAAGGAATGTGTGATCAAGTGAGTGTTGTTATAGATATTTCACATTGTTTAAATCATGTTAACAAATTTTTAGGTCATGGTTTGCATATTAAGGAAAGAAAAAGTGTTTTAATGTCTCTCATGTGCATAGAATGAAGGGTTCTCAACTTGAGAAGAACTTTCAAGTGTTCATTGGCATGTTTAACCTCTACATGATAAATTAATCCATTAATGTTATATTTTTAATGGTCCTATCTCAAAGTTACAAGCTTTGTTTTTTATAATAAGGGGCTAAGATTTATGAATGATTGTTAAGACTGGAAGATGGTTTAAACTCTCAAAGAACCCTAAAAGTGACATGATATAAGAGATATTATTCTAAATTTATCATAATGTATTTTAATGGATATTTAAGTGATTATATTTTATATTCAACTCTCCCAAGAACACCTAGGTGTGATTGTTTTGTCAAGAGAGTGAGAGACCCTACAAGTAAGGCCTTATTTCTTAAAAATTTGTTGTAGCAGTCAAAGCTGACCAAGTAAAATTATGAAAATCATTAGAGGACAAATTTTGAGACTTCAATTTTTTTTCCATGGTGGTTTCTAATCATGTTATATCCTTAGGGGTGTTAAACTAGTCATCCAAGTTGACCAGTCGCTAACAGACCTAATAGTGCAGATAATGAGAAAACTAGGCAGAAGTGAGAAGTTGATTAGGGATGTGTTATCATGGACTAGGGATTAATATAAGTGAATGGAGAGGTATTTAAATAATTTTAATACATTTAATATTAGATATATGTTTTGGAGGTTAGTGGATATGATGAAAATATTGCTCATAAGTTGACTTGTCTAGTGAAGATAAAATAATATAGGTATAAGTTCATGAGATTGGTCTACAAGACCAATATTGTCAATTTAACATGGTATATTTATATATAAGAGTTTCCTAATGATATAATACTATCATACACGTGCATAATAAGTCTAAAAAAGTTTCTACACATGTTGAAGGTTACTTTCACCATGACTGTGTTTGAAGGTAAATTGGCAAATCTGGGTAAACAAGTTGTAGTGATGGGTTGGAGGATCTTTGCCCTAAGATAATTTATTTAATGCACATAATGTTGTTTTTTGGGACTTGAATTACCTATCCATTATTTTCATAAAAATTTAATTCCATGTAAAATTTTGAAATGTTGAAGCAAAAATGGCTTATCAGGTAGAGTGAAATCTTGAGAGTGAAGGTCAATAAATTGGTCTAAAAGACCAATTTATGCCATTATTGCTTATGATCCTTTTATTTATGGTTATTATAAGTATGTTTTAATATATTTTTTAATGCATTATAATTCATTGATTATGTTCTTTAGATTATTTAAGATCAAGTTACTCATGATTGGGTTTTGGAGTGTTCTAGCAGTTCTGACTGGGCTACTTACAAAAGAGGATTTGAGTCTTTTTACCATATATTGGGACATATAAAATTCATGGTGATGATATTAAGGTAATTTATATTATGTATGTATTATTTTTTTCATGTTTCTTGGAAAATTTGTGTTTATGCTTCAATTTTTCAAAACATGCTTTCTAGGTATGCACAAGCCTAATATGAACAGTACAAATGGTGTGTTCCAAGTAGTGGTTTGACCTAAAAGGAGTTATGAAGATAATATGAGATTATTATGGGTATATTTATGTGTAATGTAATATTTTCCTTCCATATTAATTGTTTTAATTTTCTCCAAGATGATCAAAGAGTAACGTGTGCTAAGTAAGCCTAATGGGATTAGGTCTCCATGAGACCTAAAAGAGAGATAAGGCATAAATGAAGTAGGTAAAACCTAAAGGGACTAAAAACACATGTGATAAATGTATAAAATATGTCATAATATCTATTCCATGTCTGAACTAAGAGGATAAAAGTTTTTGGCCGACTAAAAAGGATATGAACAAGAAACTTGTATAAATACTAGGCAATTTTAGGCCTATTTAAGTATGTATGGTGGAAGCAAATAATATAACATATTTTAGAGTAGAATAATATCTTTTAAACCATTATATGAGTGTATAAGATCTATGATTAAGGTTTAAAAGATATTATATTCCTAAATATCAAGTTCATATGACCTAATCAAGTCAATAAGAGGGCTAGTTGAGCGAAGAAGGCTAGAGGCCAATTTGAGAGGAATAGAAGTGTGTGAAGAGCTGAGAAAGGAGATTCTATGCACCTAAAACTACTCATCATGATAATTCTACTAATTCCAATAATTTAACCTATAACTATATTTCCTATCCAATTAACTAATATCCTATTTCATATTCCCTACATCTGTCAAACTTTATTCTAAGCTTTCAACCAATTAATCACCTTCACTAGTATACTAAATAATCCTACTAAACTACCCATTAACCTGCTTGCCAATTTATAAATACATTTCATTCACCTACCCATCTACCACCCTACTAAACTAGCTATTCCTACATCCCTACTCCTTAATGGAGATTTTAGAATTCTCTAAATTCTATAATCTCCTCTAATTTAAACCTTCCCCTATAAAATCCTATATTCTAGAGGTTTCCAATGAATTTTTAATTCCTTGGAAATTCCTTGGCCATTGATCTTAATGGCTCAAAATTAAATTTGAGCCATTAATTTTCCTTCCCATGGCTTATATAAATAAGCCAATCCCTCCATGAAAACTAACTTAATAGACTTAAAGCCAACTTACATCCATAAAAATCCTTCTTGCATTATCCAATCACTCACATAGCCTTATCAAATCCATCATTAAGTCAAGAATCCACTAAAGCCATTAACAAGCATAATCAAGCAATCCAATAATTCACTTATTTTACACTCAAATTGGTTTGGAAATTTTGGAGGGGTAAGAGGTAAAATGATGGTAAGTGACCTCATTATAAACATATGATTATATATTTACCCTCTTTATTTCTTGTTGTTTTCATTTTGGGTTTAATTGTTAAAAATAGTAATATAGAAAGAATCCAAAATTCTTACTATATTGTGGAAACCATGGTGGGACCTACTCCCTAAGTATAAGCTATTGAGCTTAGTGGGAGTGATTTAGTAGCTTATAAGTATAACTAGATAAAAATCAAAGGTTGTATTTTGAAAAAATCATCATGTACAAGAGAGTTGTGCTTTTGCACTAGTATCACGATATTACAATCATGATTTTACAATGAGACAAGCAATATTGCATTAACATTAGATCTTAACCACTAATAGTTTCGAGTTTTTATAGGTTCTCACCTTTTTGCAATATCACTACTTCAAAAGTAGTAACATTGATCTGATAATTTCAATAGTGTGTGTAGATTTACAGTTTTGTAGGGTTTTTATGTTGTCTTAACACCACTATTTTTCTTCTATTTCTAAACTCTATGTAAAGATGTTTTATCTATTTTATATTGTCTAGCAGTAGTTTATATCTCCTATGTGCAATAAAAATAGGGTTGATTCAGAATCTAACTCATAAGTACTAAAGAGAAATATTAATACTTTGAAAGTAGTGGCATTGCCCTGATAATAGTGATTTTGCATCTATAGTCATGGTTTTGCAAGATTCTTGGGTAAATATAAAATAGCTAGTTTTTATGTTTTTACTAACCCCTATGTAGATAGTTTAATTTGTTTATATTTACTTTAAGTAGTTTTTAAATCCTACATGTAAGGAAAATTAGGAATTGGCCAAGAATCTAACTGTTGGTGGTTGAAATGCAATATCGTAACTCTTAGACCTATGGTTTTGACATGGTAGTTGTGATATTTCCATCACAAGTTATGGTATTGTAACTTCTTTTTACATGGGTCAAAATTTATCCTATTAGTCTCTAATTTGTAGGTAAAATTTCTTCATTCTCTATTTAGTGATCATATAATCTCCTTGATAAACCAATCTGACTATTTTCAATCCAACCATTTTGGAGTTTGACAATTTTGAGTTTGTTTGGCTAACTATGTATCTAAAAAAGTACTTCTGAGATTGTTGTGTGTAGGTTGATAGGAAAAAGAGGTATAAAAGTTATCATATAAACTAAAATGTATACATCATTAACCTATTAAAACCCCTACTATAGTATCATTAATCATGACCTGTAGTTTTGCCTTGCTATCAATGATATTGTATTTTCATTAGTGACATTATAATTAGGTAGATTTAGGATGTAGTTTAGCTCTTTGTTTTAAACTTTTAACTAATCTTAAGGATTAATCTAGTTTATCCTCTATCTCTTCATTAAAATATATCATCTAGATATCCATTTATTAAATATTTTGATAAATAATTAAATTTTCTAAAAATCTGCTATAGTTATTTGACTATGTTTTTTTAGAGATCTAGGATAATAATCTGACTATCTACATCAATTAAAAAATAAAATATTTTATAGTTTTGTACTTTATTACGAAAATACTAATCTCAAAGTTATAACATTGCCTTAATAGTTACAATTTTTCACTAACAGTCATGGTTTTGTATGTGCATGTTTACTAATTGCCATGGTTAACTATTTTCTATAATATCACAACTCACAATCTACATTTTTTCTTGATAGTCATGATATTGTAGTCTCTGGTTATAATTTTGCATCTAAATATGTAATTATGATTTTATAGGGGAGTAGTGGTTTTTCATTAAGTCAGACTACTAACCCTTGTTGTGTAGGACCTCTAAAGATAAAGGCACTTATTTGTTCTCCTAATCCTTGTGTTTATAGGAGGGGTATCATAACTTTATAATTTAGTCTTGTTATTTATATATATTATGTGTTGTTTGATTTAATTGTGTATTTTCATGTTTCCTCACATAAGTAATTAATTGGGAAAATTAATCATGCTTAATTTCTTTTTAACCCATTAAGTCCAAGATAGCACGTGACATGGAATTCATCCCCATGCATGGGATTAGTCACTATGGGTTAGTTTCATGAATTTCATCACCACACATTTAACCAAAATCCATGTTCTAATAGAGTATAAATATCAAGGGTAATTATCTCTAGGCCAAACATTTGACCCCATACATGTCATCCATGAAGGGGAAGAGTTAACTCTATTAACCAAGCATTAGATAGCACCCTATATGGACTTGGTCTCCATCTTACCTTCACATATATTATGGATCCCCTAGAAACCTTTTTTGTAAACCTATATTAGGACCCTTCATCCATAATATGCAATTTACTATTGGAGTCAAGATCAACTCCTAAGAAGTTGTTAAGTATAGACGAGGTCAAGAGGGTTCAGTTGATTCCATAATAGGTCACCAGCCTACAAACTCACCTATGAAGTTATTAAATGGTGCAAACATTGGGTTACACCCTTTTTAGTTTACTAAATTAGAACTTCTAGCTAAGTGTGTTGTTTATGTGTCATGCTTAAACCTGTATTGTTTATGAATCGAGTCAACTACTCCCATTTTTGTTTCAAAACACATAGATAACCCTAGGATAAAAACCCATTATTAAACCCCATCAAACATTCATCTCACACCATCAATTCACACCTTTTAGATACAACATTAGTCTTGAAACCAAATCTTAGTGGTCACCCATTCCCACTATCACTTTCAAAACTATTAACTAAGAGTTATTAAAATACATAATCCTATCAAGACTTTAGTATATCACCCATCACTTCCCTATCACTACCTCTTCATACCTAGCACCCATCCTATCACTATTTTACTAGTGTGAAAGGTACTTAATCACTTCATCTCCTAGTCTTCTTGCTAGATTGGACTCTTGTAGGGTTTTATCTTTTGGTAATCCTTGGTCATTTTAATCTTCACCTCTCTTTAAAATCCAAAATCACCACATTTCCAAATCATCTTCTTTTACCACCCTTATATTTTATTTTAGACCAAATTAGTATTCCAAGTCATATCATATTCCATCACACTTAATCACTTTTGCTATCCAATATGCCAATCCAAAACTGTGCCCAACTTCTTATGATGGGACAAGGATCCAACCAAGATAATGACTTCTTGGGGAACTTAGGTGATCAAAATTAGGATCATGATTATACACATAGTGATATGCAAACTCTTGAAGGAGAATATGACCAATTCACAAATGACTTCTTCCATAGTGATGAAGTTAGAGCACAATTTGACCAATATATATATGAAAACCATGACTAGATTCTAGCTCAATTCATTAGAATTAAGGGCACACTACCCACAAAATTTGATTGCAACCTTTTAAAATATTTAGTACATCCATCCACATGACCTAACACTCCTTATCAACATGCCCATACTAATCAAACACCTAAAGAAGATGAACTTGTGGACCATGAACAAGAACTTGCAAATCAATAATAATAGGTCCCTCTCTGAAATAATCATGTCAAGGATAATAAGAAACAAACCACCCTAGAGGATCAATTAGACTAACTCACACAAAAAATTAACTCTTTAGCCTCCCAATTATGTACCCAAAATCAACAACCATCCTCCCCATGCCAAAATATCCACAACTCTAATAGACCACACATAAGTCATGCTGAAACCTCTAACCCTATTAAGGATCCATCATTTTCACAAGAATTGAAAATGATGAAAGAAACTCTCCAACAAATCTACCCTTGCATGCAAGAAATGAAATATAAATATGAAGATTTTTTCTCTTCTCCCTTAGATATGAGCATTCTTCAAATTCCTTTCCCACCTCATTTTGAGGTCCCTAAATTTGAAAAATATAGAGGGAAAGGTGATCCCCACGATCATGTTTAGGAGTTTTATATGGATTTCCATGAGGTTTCATATGATGATGCCTACTTATTAATATTTTTCCCAAAAAGTCTCATAAGACCAGCCCTATAATGTTTCATGCATTTGCCAAAGGGGTCTATATCTAGTTTTGGAAAATTAACTCAATGATTCGTGAAACATTTCTTATTTAATATAGAACATGATGTCTCCATTATAGACCTCTACAACACTAAACAAAGGAATGGGGAGATTTTAGCCTTTTTCTTACAATGTTGAATAAGCTTGGCAAACTACTTTTGATGCACAATACCAAAGAAAGAGTTAGCCAAAATACTTATTGACAACCTCAACATGAAGCTAAAATATCAGTTGAAACTCCAATGTGCTAAAACCTTTGATAAAATTATTAAAAATGGGATACAGATTGAGAGAGCACCAATTAAAAAGGGAAAAATCAAATTACATAACCAAAATGACCATAATCAACATCAAGATAATTCCTTTTTTGTGAAAATCAAAAATATTTAATAAAAATAAGAGTGTTATGGGAGATAGAGTTACAAATTCCAAACATGTTCAAACTATGCAAAAGAGGACCCCCAAAGACCAATAAAATGTCTCCTCTATCCAAGTACCATGAGGTAAACCAAATCCTTGAATAGGAAAAAGACCTCTTACCAGCCTTGGAATGCCTATTAAAGTGGTCTTTCAATAATTGATCGTTATTAACATGATTACCCTTCCTAAAATATGACCTTTGGATGATAGTAAACTTTGACCTGATTGGTATAATGAGGATGAGTTATATCAATATCATAGAGTAAAAGGTCATGATATAGAGAAATGCATGAAATTTAAGCACTATATTCATGACCTTATTGAAAAGGGTCATATTGAAGTAGAAGGGGAGAGAAATTTTAGCCAGTCAAAAAATCAACAGCTCAATATTTATCAAGACTTTTTACCCAAACTTGGTCAAATATAAGGGAATCCACCTAGATTCTAGTGTGTCAAGCATCCACTTCTAATCATATGGACTATCATGCCATCCCATACCACTATGTCAATATCATTAAAATCTATATCCCCCAAGATCCCACTCTACCATCATCCACCATATTAAAAATCAATTGGGTCATAATTGACTGTGTTTCTACTACCCAACATAACAAATTCATAGTTCCTAGGGTACCACCAAAAGACCCATCTACATCCACATCTCAAAAACTCAATATATCTAATAAAGTCTCAATATCTCTTAATCAATCTTAAGATATCATCAAGCAACTTAAGAAGACCCCCACTCAAATCTCACTCATGGATCTTCTCAAAACATCATCTAAGCATTGAGAGTCCTCAATCAAGTTTTGAATGATCCAAAAGTCCCATGAGATATTGACACCAATCAGTTTCAAGAATTGTTGGGTCATTTGTCTCCATCATAGCAAATCACATTCAGTTCCTATGACATGCCTCTCATGGGCCCACATCATAATATCCATTATTCATAGAAATATCCATCTCCAACCATCACATTCCCTAGGTACACATAGATGGAGGGTCTACGTTAAACTTACATAATATGGGTTTCTTAAAGAAATTTGGGTATTCTAAAGCTTCTTTGGGGCCTACTATGATCATGATTAAAGCATATCATGATAATGAATGGTCATAGTAGGTACTATTTACCTTCCCATTATTATGGGACCCATGGTACATCAGACCTTGATTCATGTTGTGGATGTTGATTTGTTGTATAATTTACTGTTGGGTTGCTAATGGATCCATGAGATGCAAGCAAGCCCATCCACCCTTCACTAATGTCTAAAATTCCAACACTTTGACATGAAGGTCACCATTCCTAGGGAAATAGAGCATTTTCATAAGTGCCAAATGGGTCAATATCAATCCTTATGTTATTGTCCTAGCACAGATAGTTTCAATCTAATCCCAACAACTACCAAATATATATGCCCTAATGATCTAGTGCCCACTTATGATCCATTACTTGATGTTACACATCTTAAAATCACATCCATGGGATGTAAGGAATATGAATATAGAACCTTTTATGTAGGTGACCTACCTCTTTCCCCACAAAGTTATGGGTCCCTGACTGTGAGGAAGACCAATCCTATCAGCTATCAATATGGATCAATGGCCTTTTCTAGTGTAAGACTATTATTAGAAGAATATATTGATGAATCTAATGCATCATAGCTTATTCTAGAGAATGAGGCCCTCACATCTCATAGATAGAGATACTTTGACATTCAAAAAAATTTAAAAAATATGCATTATCAAGGAAAAGGACTAGGGAGACATGAGCAGGGCAATATTGAGCCCATAATAGTTCAATAACATCCATAATATATTGGCTTAAGGTATAAACTTATTGACAATGACTTAAACAATATCATTATGGATACTACTTTGGTCTCTGAGGAGTCTCTTTCTAATGAAGAAGTTAAGATGGGATTCTTTTATAGTCTTTATGAAGAGCTTGTTGCCACAAACATTTTCCATGATACTTCTATCACCACCATTGACATTTCCCTCTACTACCCATAATTAATTGATTTGGATCAATGTCAGGAGCCATCTTTTGACATATTTCAAAATGATGAGGCCATCTTAGAATTATTAGGAGCATGAGATTTCATGCCTTTTGGTGACCATAAGAAAGGCTTTTCTATTAATCTCTACCTATCCTCTTATTTCATGGAATAATAAGTGCCTCTTGATCACATCAAAGAAGAATAATCTAAATAATAAGAGCCATATTTAGATCTTTAAGATTTTCCATAAGTTTTAGATGAATCAGAATCTTATGCTAAAATAGACACAAAACTCCTAGAAGATTTTGCTTTCAAAACCAAAGATTTACCATTGCCACCAAAATATCTTTAGGATCAATCTCCCTCTGTCATTGAGGAAGTAATTGAAGTCAACATTAGAACTAAAGAACATCCTAAAATAATCAAACTAGGGGAAACTCTTATGTAGGAGGAATGCCAAATTATTATTAAGTTAATCAAGGAATTTATAGATGTATTTTCATGGTATTATTCTAACATGCCAGGATGTAATCCCTCTTTATTTGTGCAACACTTAGTTGTTCATCCTAATGCCAAACCAATTGAGTAAAAATTATGTAAGATGCACCCTAAAGTGGCCCAACTAGTTAAAGAAGAATTATAAAAATTCTTGGAAGCAAGATTTATCTGACCCATTGATTACTTCGATTGGATATCCAACATTGTTCCTGTGGCTAATGAATAAGGAGGGAGTTATATTTGTAATGATTTCCATGACATCAATAAGGCATGTCCTAAAGATGACTTCCCTCTCCCAAGCATAGATATGATCATGGATTCAATAACTGGGTATGAAATGTTATCCCTCATGGATGGATTTTTGGGCTACAACCAAATCAAAATCATGCCTGAGGATAAACATAAAATAGCCTTCATTACTCCATGGGGGACCTTATATTACCAAGTCATGACCTTCAGTCTCAAGGATGTAGGTGTTACCTATTAGTGGGTCATGACTATTATATTCCATGATATGATTCATAACATTGTGGAAGATTATGTTGATGATAGTTTAGGCAAGTCAAGACTCATATCTAAGCATCATATGGTCCTACGTAGAATCTTTGAGTGCCTGCATGAATATAACATTAGATTGAATCTAAAGAAATGTGTATTTGGTGTTACCTCAAGAAAGTTATTAGGGTTTATTATACCTAAGAGGAATATATGTGGACCCATATAAAGTTAAATACATTATGAAAATGCCTCTTCCTTGTAATCTAAAGCAACTTCAGAGTCTTTAGGGCAAGTTATAACCTATTTGATGATTCATCTCCTAGCTCATAGACAAATTCCACCCCTTCACCCATCTCTTGAAGAAGGGGACCCATTTTATTTGTAAATATAAATGTCAATAGGCCTTAAATAATCTCAAATAATATCTTGAAAATCCTCCTATATTATCACCACTAGTTATGGGAAGGCCCTTGCTCCTAAATATTTTTACAACAGGTTGTGAGATAGGTGCCCTAGTTGCACAAAACAATGATGAAGGAAAGGAATAGGAAATTTATTATCTTAGTCACACCTTAATTTCATATGAGATGAAATATACTCCCATTGAAAAATCCTATCTAGATGTTGTCTTCACTTCATAGAAGCTTCAGCATTATATGTTAAATAGTCTAATTTAACTCATCACTAAAGTTGATCCTCTCAAATATCTACTATCAAAATCAGCTCTCACAAGATGAATGGCCAAATGGATAATGTTAATCAGTGAATTTGATATATAATATGTTTATCAAAAGGCTATTAAATGATAAGCCATTATAGATCAACTTGTAGAGGCACCTCTTATAGAGACTCAACCTCTTGTCATAACCTTCTAAGATGAATCCATAATGAATATCGTATAATATAATGGTTGGAATCTATATTTTAATGGCTCTTTTACCATGCACAAATTAGGAGTTGGTATTCTTTTGGTAACCCCACAAGGAGACCTTATTCTTAAGGCTTTTTTATTGGCTTTTCCATGCACCAATAACATTTATAAGTATAAGGCTTTAATTATTGGCTTCCAATTAGCCATCTAATGAAACATATAACATCTACAAGTATTTGGTGATTCACAAATAATAATAAGTCAAGTCGATGAATAATTTTAGACCAGGGACAAGAAATTACTCCCTATAAGTAATTCGTAGATTAGTTAAAGTAGAGTTTTTAGTCTATTACATTTGAACAAGTGCAAAGGGGAAGTAATAAGGTCATTGATTCCATGGCCACTATTGGGTCTCTAATAGACCTCTGTGAAGATGTCCCTAAAGGAAATTTCTTGATTGAGAATTTGATCTTATGATCCCATCAATGTATGGATCCTCTATAAATTTATGTTATTCTTCATCACAGTCTCCCCTGGTATCATGATATCTATAATTATCTCTATGATAACATCCTCTAACCAAACCTCAATCATCATCAATGCAAATCTTTCATCCACCATACCTCTTGTTACACTATCCTTGGTAGCATGTTCTATCAAAGAGGTTATGATGGGACCTTATTGAGATGCCTAACCTCAAAATAAACTTCTCTTACAATCAAGGAGGTTCATGATGGTATCTATGGTAGCCATGTCAAAGCTAAGAAATTACTTTAGACTAGATAATATTGGCCTACAATGGAATAGAACACCTTCCAAATATGTGTGAAAGTGTGTAGCCTACCAAAAACATGGTAATATTATCCATGTACCTGCATAATAATTATAGCCTATTATGAGTCCATGGCCATTGTCTATATGGGGACTAGATTTGATTAGCAAGATAAATCCCACATCATTTGATGGCCACAAGTTTATTATTACAGCCACAAATTATTTTACCAAATGGGTAGAAGCTATGTCATTTACCTATACCATAGATCTGTAGATTTATAAACTCATCCTGAATCAAATCATCTACTATTTTGGCATTCCTGCCAACATCTTATTAGATAATGGCAAGTCCTTCAAAAATCAATAACTTGAGGCCCTATGTAAGTGGTACCATATTAAACAACACTTCTCTATTCCCCATTAACTCTAGGGGAATGGATAGGCTAAACATGAAAATAAGACTCTTATCAATATTCTTAAGAAAATAGTCAATGATGTAGGAAGGAATTTCACCTTAAATTATATCCTACACTCTGGTCTTATTAAACAAGTATCTACACACCCACTAGGGCTACTTTGTATTCTTTGGTTTATAGAACAAAATCCATCTTGTATGTAAAAGTGGATCTCCCCTCCTTATGTATCTCATTACGGGGCATAATCACTGATCACAATTTTAGACAAGAAAGGCTATAAAAACTAGAGCTTCTAGATGAAAAGCATCAAAAGGCCCTAAATCACCTATGAGCATATCAAGAAAGATTAAAAGGCCAATATCATAAGAATATCCAATCCTAAAAGTTTGAGTTGATGATCTAGTCCTAAAATAAAATCAAAAAAATACCAACACAAATAGAGAAAAGAAGGGAAAATTTTAAGCCAATTGGCTTGGGACATATATAATCATTGCTAAGTTTGGATTAGGAGCATATAGGTTAACCACATTGAATAGTGAAGAGCTCAAGGATCCAATGAATATAATATATCTAAAACATTTCTATACTTAACAAGATCTAATTTACCTATGTCTATGGGTCCCCACTCTTGGGGGCATGTCCATTTTAATTCCACACCTCTCTTCTCACTCCACTCCATTTTCATATCCCTGACCCTAGTCTTAAAAGTGGGATTCCATTACAAGTTTATACAGTAATAAGAGATAGATGTTTTAAACTAGAGAAAATTCATTACATATTGTGTGATGGGAATGTTTGTTGAAGAGTCTTCTAGAAACACTTTATCCATTTTCACATATATCCCCCATCTCATCACATCCTCATACATAACCCAATCACATCCTTTTTGATGATTATGTCTCTGCTTACCCTTAAGCTAATATTATCCTCATTTGTCTCTTGTTGTCTCTAATCCATAGTCCACACATTCCCACTAACTTTATCATTATGGAAGGGTCAAAAATAGGTCTTTACTTTGGGATTTATTGGTTAGATATTCTGTAGGCTATCAAAAGTACCTAGGCAGTAATGGGATTAAATCCCTTTCATTAGTAGTGAAGCTCTTGTATGTTTATATCTATTTACTTCTAATTATTCACAGCTCTAAGTTATTCATAGATTATAAAAATTATTTGAAATTTGTCTTATTTTGGGGGTATTACTTTAATCATAGAGTTCATGAACCATAACAAGGTGATTTTGCATCAAGTAAGTAGTTATTTTAGAGAATGTCTAAAGAAATTTTGAGAAATAGAGAATGAAAGACTAGAATATGTGAGAAGAAGAAATTTTCACTTCACAATAAGTAGTTTTACAGAGCTTATTGAATCCATACAAGTAAATAAACATTCAAGAGATATGATAATCCTTTCAGAAAATAATTAAGAAAGACTAGAATTCATATTCAAATTTAAATATAACACAAAGTTTACCATTTTAATCTTCACACATCCACCAAATGATCTACTTAGATTCAAAGTTCCACATAAATCAACTTCCTTCTTATTCACTTTGAACCAATTTCATATAAAATAAAAACTCATAAATATAAACACAAAGTTTTAGATTACTTAAACTCTCTTACTTCAGTTACAATTTCTTTCCAAAAATTACCATCCCTAGGCACACAGGCCTGCACTTATATTTATACAATTTTAGAAGTCAAAATATAATAGGAGATAAATCTTTGAATTTCTATGTGTTGCACTAAAAATTAGGAACCATTAAGAGGCATCCTCCTAAATTTTATCCTATATGGCATGCAATGGTTGATGACATGTAGCACTTGTCAACTTTACTATTTGAATCAAAAAAAATCTCTTTGCATACATCACAAAGCTTGCTTAAGTAATTTTATTTTACAAAATAACTACAAGTAATGGTGTTTAGCCAAGTTACTTGAGTCTTACATCTTAAAAAGTAACTTACTTATACAAGTCACTTCACTAAATGACATTACTTACAAAGTAATTACTCAAAATAATATTACTTCAAATACATCACCTAAAGAAAATAGAAGAAACAAGTTGTTGAGGAGAGGAACAAAATCACTCCACATCATAAACTTTATATATATAGTTTTCTTTATGTTTGATATGCTGGGACATCATGAACTATATTTTTACATCATCTAATTTGGCAATTGATTGCCTTTCAGTTTCATATCTCAGCAATTCTCTTTCCAACTTCTTATAATAAGCTTTCACCCTCTCAAGTCTTGGTTCAAACCTCTTGATTTCTTTTTGATTCTTGATTAACTCCTTTATATAATTTTTTTGTGAAAGGAGTTGTGACTTTTTCAATTAATTTCTTGAATTGATTCAAATGTCCTTAGAGTTTTCTTAGATTAAATATTAGTGAGATTGCAATCTTCTAGATCCACTTTTTCATTATGAGTATTTTCTTCTACAGTCTTCATCTCTTCAAGCATAGCCCAAGAATACACATGCAAAAAGATAAGAGGTACCTAGGACCTCAATAAAGTATTTTTGATCAGTTTGTAGCATCTTCTCTATCCATTTATCAATGACTTTAGCCTAATATCTAGTTTCCTCTACCTCAGTTATTATTTGTTGACCAATCAAATCACCTAAAAGAATTGACTACTGAGGAGTAGATCTTGCCACTTTGAAAATTATTTCACACAACTTTATAATTTTTTCCTTCAATTTGGCTTTTATCTTTCTCTTCATCAAGCTTCTAGAATATGATATTAATCAAGGTCTAAGTATCTTTCTTCAAACCTTTTATGGTAACTTCTCCAAGGGATATTTTTGTGACTGTTAAGCCTTGTTTAGGGACTTCATCTTTACCTTTACCCTAAGTAAGAATGAATAACTCTATAAAATTCTACCCTAAAGATTTAATTATCAGCTTGGAATTTACTTTATCACTCTTGGGCTTCTTTCCTTTTTGATCAAAACTCTTTAACACTTGTAAATCAATGTCCTCCAAATTTATTACTTCTCTAGTCTCAAAAAAAGTTTACAATGCTAACCATGATGAGAAGTATGTACTTATTGGAGTAACTAAATGTACAACCATTTATTTTTGATTGTTTCCTACTATAGTCCCTTGACTTAGACCATCTTGTGCATTTCAAATACCTTAAGCAATATTAGAAACAATGTGTTCCTCATGTTCTTTCTTTACCTCCTCAGCTTCTTTATGTTTCTCCTTTTCCTTCTCTTTCTCCTTCTCCTTCTCCTTCTCCTTCTCCTTTGTTTCCTTTGCCTATGTTTCTTTCTCAGGTTCAACCATTTCTTTTTGATTTTCTTATGATACCTCCTAAAATGAGGTCACTTTTTTAGCAATTACCTGATTTGGCTCCTTCTGAGTGGTTGGTTGATCATCTGAAGGGGTGAAGGTGGAGAAGTAGGTCAAGAAGATGGAGGAAAAGAAATAAAAAGAACATCAATATTCTTATAAATGGGATTCTTAGGAGGCTTGATGCTATGGTATTTTAGAGGTGGTATGAATATTGATGGATCTATGTTAGGTATAGTAGAAGTAGGAATGATGGGTGGGGAAGTATCTATGGAAGTGACCAAAGGGGGTGTGGTAATAGCTGGTTGAATTGGTTATTTATCTTTCACCATAGAGTAAGTGTCATCAACATTTCTCTTCAAATTCAATTTCTTCTTTAGCTCTTGATTGTTGTCTCTTTGAATTATCTTCCTCTTCTGACTTATTCTAGTAGTTTCAATCATTAATTCCTTCATGCAATATCCCTTACTAAGGAGCTATGTAGAAGTCATGGCAAGGACCATAGAAGTTCTATCTGTAAAAATTTTAACTTGATATTTTTTGAAAATAATCTTTGGAAGTGGAGCATTATCCCCTCCTATTACATGGTAGGCATCACTAGTTACAATTCCATCATCCTCCATGTTTTCTATAATTATTTCTAAATCAAAAGCATGGATCTACTCAATATTCAATCTACTATTTTCTCTTCTTCTTACATCAAACTCATCCCTACAATCAATCAAAAATTCTTTAAGTGTAAGAATATGCATATACTCAATAAAATTTGTATTCTAAGGTGATTGCTTGCATGAGTGGAGTCTTGATGATAGATTTGGATCTATATAATAATTTAGTTATTGACACGTCTCATATATATGTCATTGATTTCTAACACTTTAGATATAACGCTAGACTCAACGGGTTACCCTTTGTACTCATACTTCATCTTTGGTTCCTGAGATTTCACAACTTTCTTTACTTTTGCCCTACCCTTCCTACTTGGCCCTGGTATTTCTTCAAGTGATAACTTAGGGAATTATTCAATGAGGGTTTTATGTTCCAATCCAACCATTTCTTCCTCTGATCCTTTTCATCCTGACATTTGTTTTGGTTAACTTTGTAAAAGCTTGATAAGTGTTTTAGAACACTTAGTGACTACTTCTGTTAGTTTAGAAAAAGTTGAATGAGTCAAGTTGTTGTCTCAAATAATACTCCTAAGCAATATTTAGATGTCAAGCAATAGATATCCTTGAAAACTCCAAGTAACTCATAGTAAGTAATAGGGTATCACAACTCTGGGTTGGTCTAGATAATCTGTAAGTCTTAAGTATTCAAAAAATTGAGCAAGTAACTAGTAATAGGCATAGATAACTTTGGGTTTCCCTCAGCTTATAACTTTGAGTTTATATTATCAAGTTACATAGGTTAAATAATAAGTAATAAGTTATGAGGAGTCAGGGTCTCTCTTTGGTAGTTCACTAGGTTTTTTAAGACTTGTGTCTTTGAGTTTATATTAGCAAGTTACTTGGGTTCAAGACTCTGAGTAAGTAATAAGTTATGAGGAGTTAGGGTCTCTCTAGGGTAATTCATCAGTTTTATTAGGACTTGTGACTTTGATTTTCTTAATAAAAGTAACTTAGGTTTAGGACTTTGAGTAAGTAACAAGTTGTGGAAAACCCAAGTTTCTTAGCTAGGTCAACATCTAGATTTTTCTTTTTGAAAGGTTCAATATTTTTAGGATTTTGTGTGATTTTCTCATGCTAAGTGCCTATGAGAATTTTGACAAGGTTTTAAGAAACATTTTATATGTAATAATAACATTTAAATGTAGGAAAAACAAGAAAAGATAATGAAAAAAATAAAAATGATGCATGAAGTTTTAATAGTAGAAGAACATGATTTACAACCAGAAAGAAGACATGGAAAAAAGGGAAAATGAACTAATACCTCAACTACAAATGGGTTGTCAAGTTTAAGTGTAAAATTTGCTCCAAAATCTTGAATAGAGTCACTCAAGATTCATAGGGGTGGTATCTTGGTCAAATAACTTGAATGCTAGGTGGGAAATGAGGTGGATTTTCTTGATATTTATATTAGGCAATGCATTAATGATAAGTAAGAGACACATGTAATGGATCCATGCAAGCCCTTATCTTTTTTTTAGGTTTCTTGGAGTACTTTGGTTAATTTAGCTTTTCATGTTAAGTAGCTTTGTAATCCTTCTTTAGTCTTGACTTGTGAGTACTTTAGGCTCGTAAACCTTCATTACTTCTACTTGTAACTTTGTGTAAGTAAAGTAACTTTAAAACCTTGGTTTGCTCTAGATTAGTGCTCTGCGGGTTTATAGGACTACTTTACTTACCTTTTAATGAGAAGCAAAGTTATTTCCTAAATATGGTTTAAACTGGGTAGTGCAACTCAAGTTTGTGGGGATGACTTTCTTTTTTTTCTTTAATAAGTGAAGTAACTTAGAGAACCCTAGTTGACTTGGAAATGAACCCAAACACTTAGCTTTTTTATTCCTATGGGAAAGATGGGTAAATGGGTTTTTTAGTGATGGCCTTAGGTAGACATTTTTATCCTTTTAGAGTAGTTTGAAGCAATTAGAAAAGAAAGCAAGCAAAAAAAAATCTACAAAAGACTAAATTTTATTTGGGGGACTAGTTTTAACAAGAACAACTAACTCACAAAAGACAAAAGGCAAAAATTTAATAGGGGTATCCCAAAATTCTATGTGTAAAATTTTGAGTGATACCAACTGGCTCTAATTGGGGACATCTTTATTTCTATCAAAAAGAAAGAAACAAGGATGAGATCCCAGTATATTTGGTCTTGAGTCTTGTCTATTGGGTAGGGAGTCATGTAAAAACTCAATCACAAAAAACCACAAAACAAAAAAATAAATAGAGAAACAAAAACAACTAAATAAAAGAAAGATTGAGAACTTATTTATATACATATAGGTCTTACCTTGCTGCTCAATTCTTGTAGAGCTTTAAGTGTTGTTCATTGAAAGGCAATGGCAGTTCAATTCCATCCTGATAAGTTAGTATGAAGCTATCTCTTCTAGCAATCTTGCTTATAGTGAAGTTCCCTTTCCATAGGGAGTCAAACTTGTCATGCTTCCCTTTTTGTTCATTTTGTTTAGCCCATAAAAATACCAAGTCACTAACTTCAAACTATATATCTCAAGCCTTCTTATCAAATATCTTCTTCACTTTCATTTCATGATCAGTTAGCCGATCATCAACTTGAGTATGAACCTCTTGTAGTTCAGTGAGAAACATAATCCTCTTATCAAGTGAATCTTGATAAGTTGCATCTTCAATAGCTTTAGAAAATTACAAAGTAGGCAATTCTATGATACTTAGTATCTCAATGTTTATTCCATATAATAGCTAAAAAGGTAACATACTAATGGCTTTTTTTAGAGTAATTCTATCAACCCACAGTGCATCAAATAACTTCTTATGCCATGTACATTTATTATTATCCACCAGCTTATGAATGATGTTCATCAAGTTCTTGTTACTTGATTTAGCTTGACCATTTCCCTAAGGATAGTGATTTGAATCATGAACTAGGTTTATTCATATGAGTAATAGAAATCAGTTAGTTCCACTGAAGAAAAGTTGGATACATTATCTATTACTATCTTATGAGGAACACCAAACCTCACTAAAAACTTTTCCTTGATAAAGTCACATACAACTTCAGAAGTGGCATGTTTGAATGAAATGGCTTTTACCCACTTGCTAAAGTAGTCAATTGTAATTAGGATATAGTAATATCTAACACTTGAATAAGGATTCAACATGCCAATAAAATCCATGCCCCACTACTGGAATGGTTCATTGATTATGATTAGTTTTAATGGAAATGTTGGAAACTTTACATGTCCCACAAAGTGTTGACATGCTTGAAATTTATCAACCCAATAAAAAGTATCTTGGAAAAGAGTACGCCAAAATTACTTTGCTCATAAGATTTTTTGTGTTATGACTCGCACTGAAAAGTGGCCTCCACATGCTTTATCATGGAATTACTCTAGGAGTCTCCTTTGTTGATATTTATCCACACAATAGAGGAAGACACCATCAATTCCTCTTTTGTACAAACCATTATCCCAAAGGACATAATCCTTTGAATTCATCTTGATGGTACATTTTTCCTTGAGTGTAAGATTAGTTAGGCATTTTTTATAAGTTAGGAAGTAATCATTCTTATTGTACCATTCATCAACAAGATTAACAAAAATCACCATAGGCAAATCTTAATCTGATTCATCTTAGAGTGAATGTACCACTGTATATATGTCATCTGTGTCATCAAGTTTTCTCTCTATCATCAATTGGCACAAGCCTCTTCCTTTTACTATCTTTGTTAGTTTGATATTGAGATCAAACTCTTTCACCTCAGCAACCTAGTTGCCTCTCAGTTTTCCCAACTCTTTTTGTGTTAGAATTGATTTGATTGTAGTATCAAGTACATAGACTTTAGTATGTGAAGATAAAATGTAGTACCTAAAGACTTTGCATGCTTTGACTATAGAAAATGCATGTTTTTCCATTTGTAAATACTTTAGTTTAGAGATTTTCAATTTTTGACTCATGAAAGCTATAAGAGATTCAATTCCTTCATCATTCTTTTGTAGGAGTATGGCTAACATAGTGTGCTTAGAAGAATAATAATAAAGAATGAATTCATTACTAAAATCTAGGGAAACTGGCACTGAAGATTGAGCTATAGCTACTTTAATCCTTTCAAATGACAACTTACTTTAAAATTCCATTTAAATTCCTGCTTCATTTTTATCATATCAAATATGTGGTGAGTCAACTCAAAAAAGTCAAGAATGAATCTTATGAAGAAATTGACCTTGCCAAAAAAGGAATGTACGCCCTTCTTGAAAGTGCATAAAGATAGACTTTGTATGGCTTTCACCCTTTCTAGGTCAATCTTTATTCCTTACCTTGAGACAATGTAATCGAGGAATTTCCATTCAATCATGACAAATATTGATTTCTTGGGATTCAAAGAAATCTTAGGTCTTGTACACTAGATGAGAACTTCTTCTAAGTCAGTCATATGATTACTTCTTTATTTGGAAAAGATTATCAAGTCATCAAGGTATACCACTGTACTCTTATTCTTTATATGTACAAATTCCAAATCTATTTCTCACTAAAAATTTGCTCCAACATTGATAAGCCCAAAAGCCATCTTCTGATAGGTAAATTTCCCCTATGGCATTGTGAAAGTTATCTTGTATTAATCCTCATCTACCACTTTTATCTGATTGTACCCTAAGAAATAGTCTAACATGTACAACATATCTAAACCTATAACTACTTACAATGTGTGATCCATATTGGGCAATGGGTAGTTTTATTTTAGAGAAGCTTGATTAAGATTGCAAAAATCAACATAGGCATATTTCTCTATTTTTTTTCTCAATAGGACAATGTTAGCTAGCCATTCTGAATGATGAATTGGATAGATGATCTTAGAATTAAGAAGCTTATATATTTAAATGTAGATAGTACCTAAAATGGTTAGGTTATGATGGTTTATCTTTTGCTTGAAAGGCTTTACTTCTCATTGAAGTGGAATATAGTGTTGTACCTCATCTAGCTAGAATGTCTTTAGGTCTTTATAAGACCAAGAAAACACATCAATGTATCTTTTGAGAAGCTTAATGAATGCTTATTTTTCTTCTTGAGAGAAACATTTGCCAATGTTGGCCATCCTAAGCTTTTCTTCACTACCTAGATTAATTTGATGTACTTCTGGAGAAGAACTATCACCATATTCTTTCTTTTTATTTAGAAATCGGTCATGCTTTTCAAAGATTTATTTTAAAAAAACTAACCCTTTAGGGATTTTATTTCCCTTAAATTGAATTATATCTTGACTATCAGTAAGCTCAGGGTCAATGATACTTATTGTCATCTAACATGGAAGTGAACTACTACCTTCAAAGTATAGTTCCTTAAAGTTATCTTGTTTCTCAAGGAATGCAAATATTTTCTTGTCATCATTAAAAACTTGCTTATTGACATTATCTTGAACTTTTAGCTAGAAAACCTTTCTATTCTATAATCACCTTCTCTAAGAAGTATGGGTGGTTGATTTGGTCTGAGTAGAGTTGTAGTGATTACAAGAGAATCAACTCTGGAGTTTTGATCATGAAGAACAAAATTGATTGAGAAGGCTAAAAAAATTAGTGTTGCACTCAGAAATTGATCATGGTAGTGCCTCAGCTTGTCTTTCTTCACTTAATGTTTGCCACAAATTTGCCTCACTATTAACTCAGCATCTTCTTATGCTTTTAAGAGTTTTACTCCTTTTTCCTTTGCTTTTTCAAGTCCTAATAAGAGTGCCTCATACTCTATTGTGTTGTTAGTATTTTCAAACATGAGTTTATAGGAGTAAGTAAATACTTTACCATTAGGTGATATCAATACCAAACCATCACCTAAACCAAGAAAACTACAGCTACCATCAAAATCTAGAGTCCATATCTTATCTTCTTCTTATTCTTATACTTCCTCTAGTCATTATATCTCCTTTCCCAATTTGAGGTAGTAGACTCCATGGTCTAATTCTTCAAAAAAAATCTATGATCTTGGATCATCAAACTTGGAAACTATATACTTGGACTTCTTTTTAGGTTTAAGTTTTTTATTTACTCCTTTGATTGGAATGTGAGCACATGACCAATCCATCTTGACTCCTCCACCTAGACTTTATAGAAGTTTATACTTAGCAACATTCTATAAGAGATAGGAATATCTACTACCAGAATTATCATTTTGAGTCTTTTATCTGGGAAAGCTACTAAGACAACTTGGGCATCCTTGATCTATCCAATTAGGGTAACTTGTCTCTCCATTGAGTAACATCTACCTATTTTTTTTGTTAAAGTGAGGGTAAGGGCATCAACTACTTTAGCTGGCATAACATTATCAAAGGCTCCAGAGTCTAGGATATAGTTGCTTAACTTGAATCCATTAATCAAGAGATAAACATAGAATGGCTCTATCCTTTTAAATGTGGAAGTAGATATGGAAGAAGTAGTTGAAATATTTTTCTTGGAAAGAACCTATTTGGGAGTAGGAAAGATACCTTTAGAGGCATTGGATGTATTTTTTGACCCTTTACTTTGAACACACTTGACTAGTCTATTCAATTGATGTGGATAAGACCTCAAGTATTTAGATTCTGACATTTGAATTTTGGTTTTATTTATATGATCAATTATGTCAAAAGATAGAATGTATGTAGATAAAGTAGGATTCACTTTAAAAGTATAAGTTACAAGCTTATGAGTTTTAGAAGAAAAAGCTACATACTTATCTTTTGCAGCTAGAGAAGAAGGTAGAGGACTACCTCTTTTAAGAATGCTTACATCTGATCTAGAGTCTCCTTTATCTTGTTCTTTGAAAGGTTTATCACCAACTAGCTGAGTACACTTCAAAAGAGTGACTATGATCTTATTTAAATGCTTCTTCATAATCACTTTCTGATTGATATTCAAGATAGCCTATGTTGGAGTCATTAGTAGGATCTACAAAGTCATCTTCATCAACAAAATTTTTATGAGTATCATAAATTATTTGATATTCTTCATTCATTTCAAAATGATTTTTAGGAACATCTTTAATTTCCAATCTTTGTGTAGGAATAATAATGTAGTTCTTGTTTTGATTATTAAAATTCCATGCAGGTGTATTCTTAATAAGATCAACATGAGTACTTTGAGAAATTTACCTTTTGACTTGTATAAAGTCATTAGCCAACTTCTATAATAGGGGATCAATAGTTTTTGATGTGATTTAAGTAGAATTATTTCCCTTATAAGTCATTTTCTTGATCTTTTTAGCCATTATCAAGCCATGTTTAACCTCTGTAGCAAGATTTTGAGTTGTTGCTAAATCATTCGGACATGTTATGCATAATAAATCCTTCATCCACTATACCTCCTATTACACTATCCTTGGAAGCATGTTCTATTAAAGAGGTTATGATGGGACCTTGTTGAGATGCCTAACCTTAAAATAATATTCTCTTGTGATCAATGAGGTCCATGATGGTATCTGTGGTAGCCATGTTAATGGAATGGCCCTAGCTAAAAAATTGTTTTGGATTAGACATTATTATCTTATCATGGAATAGGATGCCTTCCAATATGTGTGAAAGTGTCTAACCTACCAAAAACATGGTAATCTTATCCATGTACCTTCATAGGAATTATAGCCTATTATGAGTCTATGGCCATACTCTATATGGGGACTAGATTTGATTGGCAAGATAAATCCCACGTCATCTAATGGCCATAAATTTAATATTAAAGCCAAAAAATATTTTACCAAATGGGTATAAGCTATGTTGTTTACCTAACCATAGGTCTTTAGATTTATAAATTCATCCTAAATCAAATCATCTGCCATTTTGGCATTCCTACCAACATCCTATCAGATAATGGTAAGTCCTTTAAAAATCAAGAAGTTGAGGAGCTGTGTAAGTGGTACCATATAAAATAACACATCTTTATGCCCTATTACCCCTAGGGAAATGGACAGGGTAAAGATAAAAATAAGACTCTTATCAATATTCTTAAGAAAATAGTCAATGATGTAGGAAGGAACTAGCACCTATAATTATAACCTACACTCTGGTCCTATCGAACAAGTATCTAAACACCCACCAGGGCTACTTTGTATTCTTTAGTTTACGGAATAAAATCCATCTTGCATCTAGAAGTGGAGCTCCCCTCCTTATGCATCTTATTGTGGGGCATCATCACTTATCATAATTTTAGACAAAAAAGGCTATAAAAATTGGATCTTCTAGATGAAAAGCATCAAAAGGCCCTAAATCACCTATGAGCATATCAAAATAGATTAAAAGGCCAATATCACAAGAATATATAGTCTTAACAGTTTGAGTTTAGTGATCTATTCCTAAAATAAAATCAAAAAAATACCAATATAGACAGGCATAAGAAGATAAAATTTTAATACAATTGGCTTAGGCCATTTATAATCATTGCTAAATTTAGATTAAGAACCTATAGGTTAGCCACATTGGATAGTGAAGAGCTCAAGGATCCAATGAATATAATGCATATAAAACATTTATATACTTAACAAGATTCAATTTACCTCCATCTATGGGTCCCCATTCTTAGGGGCATATCCATTTTAATTCCACACCTCTCTTCTCATTCCATTCCATTCTCCCATCCCTAACTCTAGTCTTAAAAGTGGGAATCCATTACAATTTTATACAATAATAGGAGATAGATGTTTTAAACTAGAGAAAAGTCATTGCTTGTTATGTGATGGGAATGTTTGTTGAAGAGTCTTTTGGAAATACTTTATCCATTTTCATATATATCCCCCATCTCATCACATCCTCATACATAAACCCATCACATCCTCTTCTATGATTATATCTCTACTTAGCCTCAAGCTAATCCTATCCTCATTTGTCTCTTACTATCTCTAATCCATGGTCCACACATTCCCACTAACTTTATCATTATGGAAGGGTCAAAAATAGGTCTCTAATTTTGGGTCTATTGGCTATATATTTTATAGGCTATCAAAAGTACTTAGGCAGTCATGGGATTAGATCACCTTCATTTAACAGTGAATCTCTCGTATGCTTATGTCTATTTACTTCTAAATATTCATAGCACTGAGTTATTCACAGATTATACAAATTATTTTCAAGTTATCTTATTTTGGGGGTATTACTTTAATCACAAAGTTTATGAACCATAACAAGGTGATTTTGCATCAGGTAGTTGTTTCAGAGAATGTGTAAAGAAATTTTGGGAAATAGATAATGAAAGACTAGAATATGTGAGAAGAATAAAGTTGCACTTCACAATAAGTAGTTTTATAGAGCTTATTCAATTTTTACAAGTAAATAAACATTCAAGAGATATGATAATCCTTTTATGAAATGATTAAAAAAGACTAGAATTCATATTCAGATTTAAATATAACACAAAGTTTACCATTTTAATCTTCACAAATCCACCAAATGATCTCCTTAGATGCAAAGTTCCATAGAAATAAACTTCCTTCTTATCTACTTTGAACCAATTTCATAAAAAATAAAAACTCATAAATCTAAACACAAAGTTTTATATTACTTAAACTCTCTTGCTTCAGTTATAATTACTTTCTAAAAATTACCATCCTCAGGCATGCAGGCCTACACTTATATTTATACAATTTCATAAGTCACAATCAAATAGGAGACAACTCCTTGAATTTATATGTGTTGCACTAAAAATAGAGAACCATTGAGAGGCATCCTCCTAGAATTTCACCTCTGTGGCATTCAATGGCCAATGACATGTAGCACTAGTTGATTTTATTATTTGAATCAAAAACAATCTATTTACATGCATCATAAAGCTTGCTTAAGTAATTTACTTTTACAAAATAAATTTAAGTAATGGCATTTAGCCAAGTTAATTGAGTCTTACATCTTACAAAGTAACATACTTAAAAAATTAACTTCACTAAATGACATTACTTACAAAGTAAGTACTCAAAACAAAATTACTTGAAAAACATCACTTAAAGAAATTAGAATAAAATAGAAGAAAGAAAAAGTTATCGAGGAGAGGAGAAAAATCACTCCACATTATGAACTTTAGATCTACACTTTTCTCTATATTTAATATGTTGTGACACATGAACTATATTGTTACATCACCTAATTTGGAAAGTGATTGCCTTTTGGTTTCATATCTCAGCAATTCTCTTTCCATCTTCTTGTAATAAGCTTTCACCCTGTCAAGTCTTGGTTCAAGCCACTTGATTTCTTGTTGACTCTTGATTAAATCCTTTATAGATATTGTTGTGAAATGAGTTATGACCTTTTTAATTAATTACTTGAATTATTGATATAATTGTTTAGATGTCCTTAGAGTTTTCTCAGACTAAATGTTAGTGAGACCAAAGATTCAATCTTCTAGATCCACTTTTTCATTGTAAGCATCTTCTTCTAAAGTATTCATCTCTTCAAGTATTGCCCCAAAAATATGCATGCAAAAAGATAAGAGGTGTTCCTCTTGTTTTTCTTTCTTTACTGACCCTTCAGGAATAATATGTTCTTCAATTAAAACTTTCTCACTCAAAGTGTTTATTCTTTGAAGACTTTCTTACTGCAACTCAGAAATGCCATTCTAATTTTCTATTTCCTTCATCACTACCTTTATCTGTGCTAATTTATTTTCAATATCATCTTGAGTACCTAGGACCTCAAGAAATTACTTATGATAAATTTGTAGTATCTTCTCTATCCATTCATCAATAGCTTTAGCCTTATCTCCAGTTTCCTCTACCTCAGCTATTATATATTGACTAATTGAATCACCTAAAAAAATTGATTGTTGAGGAGTAGATCTTGCCACTTTGGCAATTATTTTACACAAATTTGCAATTTTTTACTTCAATTTGGCTTTGTCAACTTTCTCTTCATCAAGCTTCTAGAATAGGGTATTGATCAAGGTCTTAGTATCTTGCTCCAAACCTTCTATGGTAACTTCTCCAAGGGGTATTTTCATGACTATTAAGTCTTGTTCAGTGCCTTCATGTTTACCTTTACCCTGAGGAGGAGTGAATACCTATACAAACTTCTATCTTGAAGGTTAAATTATTAGCTTTGAAGTTACTTTATCACTCTTTGGCTTCTTTCCTTTTTGATCAAAATTCTTTAACAGCTACAAATAAATCTCCTCTAAATTTATTACTTTTCTAGTCTTAGGAATAGTTTCCAATGCTAACTAGGATGAGAAGTCTATACTTTTTGGAGTAATTGAATGTACAACCATTTATTTTTTATTTCTTCCCACTGTAATCCCTTGACTTAAACCATCTTGTGCATCTGAAATGCCTTGAGTAATATTATAAATAATTTGCTCCTCATTTTATTTCTCTACCTCCTTCTCAACTTCTTTCTCTTTCTCCTTCTCCTTCTCTTTCTCCTTCTCCTTCTTCTACTTCTCCTTCTCCTTCTCCTTTGTTACCTCTACCTATGTTTCTTTCTCAGGTTTAACCATTTATTTTTGATTTTCTTGTGATACCTCCTAAGATGAGGTCACTTTTTTAGCATTTACCTAATTTGGCTCCTTTTGAATGGTTGGTTAATCATCTAAAGGGGGTGGAGGTGGATAATTAGGTGGAGAAGATGGAAGAAGAGGAGGAGGAGGAACATCAAACTTATTTTAAATGGGCTTCTCAAGAGGCTTGATGATATGGGATTTTAGAGGTGGCATGATTATTGATGGATCTATTGTAGGTACAATATAAGTAGTAATGATGGGTGTAGGAGTATCTATGTAAGTGTCCAAAGTGGGTGTGGTGATAGTTGGTTGAATTAGTTCTTTATCTTTCACCATAGAGTAAGTGTCATCAGCATTTTTCTTGAACTTCAATTTCTTCATCATCTCTTGACTACTCTCTCCTTGAATTATCTTCCTCTTCTAACTTATTCTACTAATTTCAATCATTGATTCCTTCATGCAATATCCCTTATTAAGGAGACATGTGGAATTCATGGAAAGGATCATAGAAGTTTTATCTTCAATAGTTTTAACTAAATATTTTTTTTAAACAATCTTCAAAAGTGGAGCATTATCCCCTCTTACTGCATGGTAGGCATCACTAGTTACAATTCCATCATCCTCTATGTTTTCTAGAATCATTTCTAAATCAAAAGCACGGATCTTCTCAATAGTCAATATACTATTATCTCTTCTTATTACATCAAACTCATCCCTACAATCAATCCAAAAGTCTTCAAGTGTAGGAATATGCATATACTAAAGAGAAATTATATTTTGAGCTATGCCTCTATAATCAAAATTTGATGTAGCTTCAAAATTCATCTGATTATAGTTGTGACATATCTCTTTTCACACATTCTTTGATTTGTAAATGTTGGGACAAAAACTAATAGAGGGATGGTAAACCTTCAACTATAAATCATGCAACTCAACTAGTTTCCTACACAACTCCATAAGGATCCATTTGTCACTAGGATACCTTGGCAATTTGACTGGTGTGTCTAAGAAACTTCCAATTTTGATTTATGTGAAATTAAAAATTAAATGAAAATAATCCAAAATGATAAATTGCTTCCCATGTTGTATCTGACACTCTCTTGTGTTTCAAATAAATATTCAACTTACAAATGATTTCATAATAGAACCCATCATTTACCCTCTTATAATGTTTGAAGTATTTAGAAAGAACCAATTAGAGGTAATATTCATATATAGGCTCAAATGCTAATGTTCCTTTGGTAGTCAATCTAGAAAAATATCTACTTGATGTTAATACATTTACTAAGTATGAAATTATTTTGAAATCAAAAGTTGCCAACACCTAACTCAACTGGTGATCAACGTTATCACTTATCAATCTTGACCATTCAATCATTACAAAACTCTTGTTAACATCAATGGCCCTGATGTATACATACATCTAGGTTGAAAAACACTTAACATTCTTCTCTTCATTTATTATACATAATAGCTGGGTGATATCATCAACTTCCTAGATGAAGTTAGACCTTACTATCTATTTTAGGAACCTTGAGGGTTGCTTAACTTTCTTTAGATAGTGTTCATTACTATAATACATTCTAGAGTCTGTCTTTCCCAAAGACTCTTGGATTTATCCATTGATAAATATATTACTTTAGAATTTGTTAGGATCTTTAAATATCTGTCAAAGTATTGAACATCAAGCCTGATTATTGCATTGCTTAAAGTGTCCATTGTTCTGGTGAGAGAGTCATATTATTTGACACATTCTAGGACAAATTTAGGTAGTTATGCAGAACTTGGGAAAGTTATAGCTTATAGGATTCCATTGTTGGTTATTTCTTGCATGAGTGGAATCTTGATAATAGCTTTGGATCTCTCTAATATCATAGTTATTGACACATTCCCCATATTTGTGTCACTAATTTCTAACACTTTGGCTACAACACTAGACTTAATGGGGTACCCTTTGTACTCATACTTCATCTTTGGATCCTAAAATTTCAAAACTTTTTTTATTTTTTCCCTACCCTCCCTAATTGGCCCTAGTATTTCTTCAAGTGCTAACTCAAGGGCTTATTCAATGAGGGTTTTCTATTCTTCTACTCCAACTATTTCTTCCTCTGAGCCTTCTAATTCTGACATTTATTTTGGTTAACTTTGGAAAAACTTAATAAATACTCTAGAACACTTAGTGACTGCTCCTACTAGTTTATAAAAGTTTGAATAAATGAGTCAAGTTGTTGTCTCAAATAATACTCCTAAGTAAGCTTTAGATGTCAAGCAGTAGAGAGCCTTGAAAACTCCAAGTAACTCATAGCAAGTAACAAGGTATTGTAACTCTGGGTTGGTTTAGATAATCTTCAAGTCTTAAGTATTCAATAATTTGAGAAAGTAATAAGTAATAGACATAGACAACTTTGTTTTTCTCTCATATTATAACTTTGGGTTTATATTATTAAGTTACTTGGGTTCAAGACTCTAAGTAAGTAATAAGTTATGAGGATTCGAGGTCTCTCTTGGGTGGTTCACTAGGTTTCTTAGGACTTATGACTTCAGGGTTATATTATCAAGTTACTTGGGTTTGAGACTCCAAGTAAGTAATAATTTATGAGGCATCAAGGTCTCTCTAAGGTAGTTCACTGTGCTTCTTAGGACTTGTGACTTCAAGTTTCTTAAGACAAGTAACTCAGGTTTGGGACTCTGGGTAAGTAACAAGTTGTGGAGAACCCAGGTTTCTTAGCTAGGTTGATAGCTAGGTTTTTCTTGTAGAAAGGTTCAATATTTTTACTATTTTGTGTTATTTTCTCATGACAAGTTCCTATGATAATGTCTATAAGGTTTTAAGAAACATTTTTCACACAAGAATGACATTCAAATGCAAGAAAAATGAGAAAAGATAGTGAAAATAATCAAAATGATGAGTAAAGTTTTAATAACAAAAGAACATGATTTACAACAAGAAAGAAGACATGAAAATAAATGGAAAACAAATAACATACCTCAAATACAAATGGGTTGTGAATTTTAAGTTCAAAAATTACTCCATAGGCTTAAATAGAGTCGCATTGCAGTGGTGACAGCTTGGTCAAATAACTCAAATGCCAGGTTGGAAATGAGGTGGATTTTCTCAATATTTATATTAAAAATTACATTCATGACAAGTAGGAGGAACATGTGAGGGAAAAATTCAAACCCTTATATTTTTGTCAAGTTTATTGGACTAATTCACTTAATTTAGCTTTTGAATTTAAGCAGCTTTGCACTCTCAATTTAGTCTTAACTTGTGAGTACTTCAAGCTCGTAAACCTTCATTAATTCTACTTATAACTTTATGTAAATAAAGTAACTTCAAAACCTTGGTTTTCTCTAGATTAGTGCTCTATGGGTTAATATTACTACTTTACTTACCTTTTGATGAGAAGCAAAGTTATTTCTTAAATATGGTTTGAATAGGGTAGTGCAACTTGGGTTTATGGGTTTGTGTATATATGAATGTGTGTATGTTTTAAACATGTGTGGTTGTTTGATTAATCATTTAGTATTATATATATTAATTAGATTGTCTTATTATCTTATCTTTCTATGGGTACAAGGATGGTCTAAGTAACTCCTAAACTTGTTTTGGGCAAAGATCACTTCAAAAATAGAGTTCCCCCATGCACTAGGTGTTTAATGTGTCTTTGAATTCTATCATGTCATTAACACATGTTTTATTTACTATCACAATATTAAATGGATTGCATACATTATTAATGGCTTCAAAAATTACCACCTATCTCATTCCCCCCAATCCTATCACCATCTAGCCTAATCATCTTACCTTTCCATCATTACCCCACCTCCTTGGTGTAGGAGGATTGTTACCCAAACCCAATTTGTGAGACATAACAATTAAACATGGGTCCATCCTTATTTATCTCATTTATTCACATTTAAAATCAATACATCTCATTAACATTATAATATTTTGCATCCATATACAATCTGTATCATGACAACTATCTCATAACATTTTATAAGCTACATATCATCCACTAATCCTAAAATATCATCACATAAATATCCATCTATCCATCATAACATTAAATCTATATCTAACATCCATCTAATCTATCCACATATCCATCAACATAGAACCCATCATCTATCTACCATGTTATCATAAATATCACATCATTTAAACAAATATATACATTAATATCCAACTACCTATCTACGTCACATCATGATAAACAATCATATAACCCAACTACAAACATCACATCATATAACATCAAAAATAATATAATACATATTTATAATTCATCTAACTCATGAACAAATCCATCACATCACATCATATAACCATACAAGTATCCATAATCAATGCATATCACAAAAACAAAATCATCATTGCATAACTCATCAAATCATAGCAAAAGTCTCATCATATATCATCTCAAATATCCATATAGATTCCATGTCAAAAAATATATACATACCTCATAGGCATAAATGTGCTACAATAAACAAAATCCATATATATACGACCTCACATAGTCTCAACTAAGTTCTTGGTGGTCCTCTAGGGTACTGGTGTACTAATTGTGAGGATTTGGATCTAAATATAGGCATGCATTGCTCAATTGGTATTGTTTCCTCATATAATTCCCTTTAATATTGATGCTCACATTTCAACCTCATAATGTTCTACATCAAGCCATCCATCCCCTGTTAGCATGGTTGTGTTTTCCTCCTCTTTGACCCTCTCGACCACCAACACCTCTCTTGTTAGATCTTTAATCTGAGTCTACATCTGACTAATCTATGCATGTAACCCAAAAATATATGTCTTGACTCTAGATTTGGCTCTATAGCATAACTATCTAAGCTTATAAGGTCATAACATGTCCTTGTAATTTAGCAACCTACCAGGTGCCTAGGCTAACTATCCATCATATGCTTATAACCGAACCTAGAGCTAGTTTCTCTCCATGGTAATACCCACTATCTCTAAGATTCATGTCAGCACCTCTATCTTAATATGTGCTAATAAAGACCTCTCATCCTCAATCAAAGGCTATTGGGATGGTTCTACACCATCCCCACTCCCACTGGATCTAGCTTGTGTCCTAGGCATTCTAACCTATGTGTTGTTCCCTTAAGCCTAGGTCCCAATCCCTCTAGCCTGAGTTATCACTATTGTTTGATCACTATCACCCCATCTATATTTATAGCATCTAACCCCCCTATCCATCCTAGGCATCCTACACTAGGACATATCCCTTCCTTTGTCTTTATAGGCTTGCCTACACTTATAAAACCCTCTTAACCACTCCCCTCTGTACCACACCCTTGTGCCTGAACAACCTCACTGATATCCTCTTATCCCACCATGCAGTATATGCTATTGTCACACTGATATCCATTTCCCTACCCCACTATGGCCTCTCTCTGTCACTCCATGCAAACAAATGTTCCTTGTTTGACATATCCTATGGGAGCTTGAACTGTCTCTAAACATGGTCAGGTTGGTATAAATCTCTAATAAAATCTCTCCAACCTATCAAGTAACACTATATCAACATATACTAAGTCACCTTAATGTCATCCTCCCAACCAAATTGAATTCCCCTATAGGGCATCCACATGATATGTTCTTGTTGTAAACTATCAAAATATAATCTATAAAATCTCATCTCTCTGGCATGGCCTCTTTGCACACCTAATAAGATGTACCATCCAAATATAATGGGATCATGAGTCTCCCTAGCTGCTTAAGTACCTAATGACCATTGGATTTTTATGTGCTCCCATCTCCAAATTTGTAGTAAAAGTGACAAACCCAAGCTAGCATCTCCCCTGGAAGCCCATAATTGTAATTCCTAATATAAATTAGCCAACACCACTAGCCCCCATGCAAATACCCTAAAATTGTATACCATGTCACCAACCACATCTCCCAGTCCTAGGTGAAACCACTAACCACTCTTGTCTAGTAGAAGTATGCCAGTAACAAGAGACATCACTACTAGTGTCAACTGATCAATGATACCATCTCATAGGCATATATCAATGTCCACCCATCGGTCCCACACACCAACTTATAACCCTCATGCCAATCTCTATAATGTTTCACTCAATGTGTGTGATCATTATTAAATCATATCCCCTATCATTGGTAATCATAAAATCTAATACACATCCTCTAATGTCATCATCATCTCTCTAGTCACAAAGTAAAAGGTACTCATCTTTAAATGTCATCACTCCACTAATGTATTAATTAGGGCATGATCAATCCACACCACCATCATCATAACAATGTAATACAACCCCACTAGCTTTAGCACCCTATAGTCTAAAGGGCTCAACCAATGTATCTCATGAAGGACCTCAAGATGCCATAATCAATATGCCATCGTGCCTAAGTCCTTCTTCACCAATCATACAACCCATCACTAAACCCATTCTATTATGTATTCCTTTTTAGCATCTCTTGCCTCGTTGACTCACCTACCTATAACTCATCCTAAACCATATACCCCAAACCCTTAACTAATCCTAACCATCCCTAATGTCTATCCTAAACCTCTTCCCTAACTAACATCATTAATCCACTACCTAATCCATTTTAACCTAATTAAACCTAATCCATATTAACCTAACTCACCTAATCTTACCCCACCTTCTATCTTAATGCCCCTTTCCTAACTCACTTATACTTTTCATCCATTAAATACCCAACCTAATTAACCTAGCTAAACACTTTGGATTAACCTACTCATCCTCATTACCTCTCAATCCCTACTTACCACCAAAGTCTCCTCACTCCTAATCACCCAAGTTAAAACTAATTAACTCATCATTCCTTCCATGTAACCAGATTCTCTATCTATGGTAATATCATTAAACGTGAATGTGCCCTAATTAATAACCTTGTTAAGAGCACTATTTTATTCTTGTGGTTTTATATAACCATGATTGTAACCTCATAGTTATGAAAAAAATTGGATCACTAACTCATGATATCACAAGTCAAGACTTATGGTATTGTAATATCATAATTTCATATATGTGGTATTGTAATACCATAACTCATGAGGCAATATCTCTACTCATGAGTACAATAACATGACTAAAGGCATTGCCCTTAGTTGTGATATTATAACTATGGCACCTATGATCTAAACATCATGAAATAAATGCAAAAACACAAACAAATTACCAGATTAGGGGAGAGAAACATATCGGTGGTCCAACATCCTTGAGCCTCTGAAACTCCTAGACTCTCTCATCGTAGTGTGAAGCTTGTGGGATCTAGTCCATGTTTTTACCTTACCAAGGTTAAAATTTAAAATGAGCTCTTTTTTACCCCTTTAGCCTATTTGACCACCCTTTGACCCCCCACCCCCCCTCGACCCCCTCTATCCCCTCTTTAACCCCTAACACCACTATTCTCTTATCTTGTCACAATCAAATTCCATCAACTTACTCCATTAGCCTAATCAATCATTGACTATCATCCTTAAGTCATCTAGGGCATGGCTTTTCCATTTCCCCATTATCTAACCTAATCTTGAATTAAAACTACATCAATCTGAGGTCTCTTAAGACTATGTAGGCAACACCTGGCCACAGCCTTGTGCCTAGGGATAGCTTGACCACTATTAACACCTAATCCCCACCTCATCCTTGATGATATCACTCGATCTTATTATATCATTTTAAACTATTCATCTCCCATAAAGTGTATTATTATCATTAATCAACTCATTTGATCTCCATTATAGGCTTTCAAGTCTTCATTAGCATGTGTCCTTTCTACAAGAACCATCTTTGGCTTGTAGCTTATCTCATCTCTTTATTTCCTAGACAATGTCTTCATCATGTGAATTCTCATCTTATCAATTTATCTCCTTTCTAGACATTGATCATTTGTCTAGAACCCATATCTCAAAATCAATCCCACTTTTTCCCATAATATATATGCTTGGGGAATCTCAATCATAGCTATATCAATACGCAGGTCATCCCAAACCTATCTCATCATTTTGGTCTTATCCCACCCCCATGACTTTTATTTGAGTGACTATTTGGGTTAGTTCTGCCCATATGCTCCTTCGAGGGGGCATCATCTAAACATCATCTAACACCATTTCTATACATGAATATGGTTTTTTAATAAAATACCATTACTCCTACCATCCTATCCACTCATAATGCCCTTTTAAAGAGGGGGAAAATGTATGCACCTAAATCTGCTCACCCTAATAATTCTACTAATTCTGCTAATTTAACCTGTAACTATATTTCCTAGTTAATTAAATAATATCCTATTCTATATTCCTTACATCCCTCAAACCTTATTTTAACCTTGAAACCAATTAATCACCCTCATTAGTCTGCTAACTAAGCCTACTTACCTACTAACCTACCCATTAACCCACTTTCCAATTTACAAATACATTTTACTCACCTACCCATCTACCACCCTACTAAACAAGCTATTCCTACATCCCTACTCCCTAATGGAGATTCTAGAATTGGATATTTCTATAATATCCTATAATTTAACCCTTCCCCTCTAGAATCCTCTATTCTAGAGGTTTCCAAGGAATTAAAAATTCCTTAGCCATTGATCTTAATGGCTTAAAATTAAATTTGAGCCATTGATTTTCCCTCCCATAGCTTATATAAACAAGCCAATCCCTCCATCAAAACTAACTTATAATACTTGAAGATAAATTGCATACATAAACATCCTTCTTGCATTATCCAATCACTCACATAGCCTTATCGAAGCCATCATTAAGTCAAGAATCCATTAAACCCATTAGCAAGCATAATCAAATAATCCAACAATCCACTTATTTTACATTCAAATTAGTTTGAAAATATTAGAGGGGAGCTATAAGAGGTAAAATGATGGTAAGTGACCTCATTAAAATCATCGGATTATCTCTTTATCCTCTCTATTTGATGTTATTTGTATTTTGGGTTTTATTGCTAAAAATAGTAATATAGAAAGAATCCACAATTCTTACTATAGAGGTCATCATCTATTATATAAACAACAAGGTATTTTGAAGGTGATCAATTGTTTTAGGTGCATTAGTTGGTGTTGATTCATCAAGGGGGTTTGTGTCTCCTTGCAAGTAAGTGCTTAGCTATTTTGGGTTAGTGCTCCATGTGAAGTTGGTGCTTCA
The DNA here is from genome assembly GCA_037957365.1 of Torreya grandis. Classification (NCBI taxonomy): domain Eukaryota; kingdom Viridiplantae; phylum Streptophyta; class Pinopsida; order Cupressales; family Taxaceae; genus Torreya; species Torreya grandis. The sequence goes on from JARHVA010000416.1 coordinate 965,342, forward strand.
CTAAAGTTGGTGTTTATATTATAGTACTATATTCCATTTGTAGATATTAGTAGGTTTTTATCCCCTTGAGGTTTTCCCACATATATGGTGTGTTGAAGTATGCAATCTTATTTCATGATTGTATAGTTGATTGTTTATGTATTGCTTTGTGTGTGTGTGTGTGTGTGTGTGTGTGTGTGTGTGTGTGTGTGTGTGTGTGTGTGTGTGTGTGTGTGTGTGTGTGTGTGTGTGTGTTTATAACTATTTAAGTGAAATTGATAAGGAAGTTTTTGAATACTGATTTCCCCCCTTCTAAATCATTTTTCTTCCAACATTTGGAATCAAAGCCTTGTCTTTTGAAGTAAGTCTAAAAATCCTAAAGGAGATCCTACAAGCAAGGATGGCTAGTCAGCAACCTCAAGGTGGTTTCTCTACTAGTAAGGATTTATTATTTAATGGATAAAATTATGACCTTTAGAATGTCAGGATGAAGATATATTTGATGTCTCAAGGTCATGATATTTGGTAGTCAGTTTGGATGTCTATAGTGTTCCTCTTATTCCACCAACCGATGCAGCAGGTAAGAAAGCTAGTGAAAATAACTCCAAGGAAATAAATGCCATTCTTTATGTCCTATTAGAGGTATAGCCTTTAAAGGTAATGCACTTTTCATCATAAAAATATATATGGGACAAATTGAAGACCATATATGAAGGATACATCAAGGTAAAGATGGCCAAGTTTCAAACCCACAAAAGATAGTTTGAAAGTCTAAAGATGAATGAAGATGAAAAATTGCATCTTACCTATTAAAAGTTGATGAATTTGTTAATGTCATTAGAGGATTGGAAGAAGAAGTGAAATAATATACAATGGTTCAAAAAGTGTTGAGATCACTAACTCCTAAGTTTGACTCTAAGGTATCTACAGTAGAAGAGATGCAAGATTTGGACATGTTAGATATGGATGGGCTTCATGGCATCTTGATTGCCTATGAGATAAGAATAAATGAAGGAAGACCTCCTAAGAAGGAAGAAACTTTCAAAGTTGAAAAGAAATAAAAATTTAAGTAAAAGGATGAGGAATGTTCAAATTTTGATGATGATTAACTCATATCCATGTTTGCAAGAAAGTTAAGGTTTGGCTCAAGTAAGTATAGGGGTAAGTTTCATGTTTCAACTATGGAAATATTGGTCACTTTGCATCCAAGTATCCTAAAAAGGATAAATTTGAGCATAATTAAGAACATGATGAACATCATGGAGATGACAAGAAGGCCTATAATCCTAACAAAAACAAGAAAGAGTTCAGAAAGTATGAAGATAGGAAAGGAATTTTCAAGAACAAGAGAAGCTTCTATACTAAAAAAGATAACTTTTATGATGTGACTCAAGTACATCTGATAGTAATGAACTTTACCATGACAATAATGAAACTTTTTTCACATTCATAGAATCAGATAATGAGGTTTGCTCAAGTGGGAAAGGCCTTATGGTTGATATAGAATCAGATAAATAAGAAGTTTAAGTGAACCTTGAATCAAAGTTGGTAAGTTCCCTAGAGGAGTTGAAGTTCCAAAGGAGAAAGAATCACAAACTAAGATCATTAGTTAAGGACTATGAGGAGTAGATTGGATTGTTTGAGAGAATATTGGGTAACACTTCCAAGGAGTATGATGAGATCACCAATCAAGTTGAAGCATAAATGGAGGTAGTCAATGCAAGCCTAAAGACTAAAGAGGAATAATTCATCACGGATGAAACTAAATTAAAATCCATAAAAGGTGAGTTGGATCAAGCATCTACCAAGTTGAAGAGATTTATGAATTTTTAAAAGAGCACTAAGGCTCTAGATGATATCTTAAGTAGTCAAAAGTCTACAAGTGATAAGATAGGTCTTGGTTTCAAAGAAGACCAAAAGGTGGAAGCTCAAGTCAAAGTGAAGGCTATTAAAGATAAGAAGGTCAACATGAAAAGACCTATCAAACAACCTATTTCTATAAGGTATGCTAGTTCATTCAATGGTTACTAGTTTGTGTGCAATCAATTTGGTCATAGAGCAAGAGATTGTAGAAGACCCTTTAAAAATGAGTACTCATGGGACTATGGAAGGAGTCACATTTCACATTAGTCACGAGGTATGTATAAGGTGGTTTGTTATATATGTTATAAGGTAGGACACATTACAACATTCTATCCTAATAGAGTTAAGACGGTCATCAAGTCAAAACAAGAAGTTTGAAGCCCCTAGAGTGTAAGAAAGAAGGCAAATGAATGTATGGAAACCAAAGATAGCAAAGATGAGTCAAGATCAAACTAAAAGCTCAAGTGGACTATTTATTGTGATATATCACACTTTAGATGTGAAATCTAGTTAGGAATGCCTATTGTTATTTCATATTGATGATCAAAAGGATGATGAAGAGATCAAGCCTATAATGTCAATCAAGGCTAAAAGGGTATTAAAGGACATTCAGTCTTGTGAGAGTATAAATATTTGGTAATCTCCTATATTGGTGTTGTTTTAGTACCCTATGGAAAGGGGTGACTTCATTAGGCATCATTAAGACACTCTTCAATTAACAGAAGCATGGTGGATGTTTGGTTTGAGGGGGAGCTATTCAGGTTGTTGACTAACCTTGATCTATGTTGAAGTGGTCTTGTAATCTGAAGTTATTTTTGAAGGAGGTATGTATGTATTAATGGGGATATTGTTGCCTTAAATGATTCATAACCTATGTTATAAGAAGATGTGGTTCTAGATGGTATTTTATTGAAGATACTTTGTCATTAATGTCAAAAGGGGAGAAAGTTCAAGAGGGAGATGAGAGTAATCAATTTGAAGAATGTTTTTCCATCAATGAAAAAGGGGGATTTTGTTGAGAAGTTTTATCATTTATGTCAATGTTTATTTCATTTAATGTCAAGGTTAATGTCATTAATGTCAAGGTGCATCTGGTGAAGATGCATGATGAGTCATCTATGAGGTATGAGCTTGTGTACCTGATGTAACAAGGAATTCATGTGACAAGATAATTTTAAGGCAACTTATTGTCTCTTTGTTAATAAATAATTTAAATTAAACCTAATGATTCTTTTGAGGTTGATATCTAGATTCACACCAAGGTAATCATGTTTGAGTACTAGTCATTAAAATACAAGGTAACTTGAAAAGCTTAATCATATCATGAGCATGTGCATGATGATCATAAAGAGGTATGTATAGAAGTATGTCATTACCTAAATATCATGAAATTCATGTGATCAAGGTGTAAAATCATTGAGTGTCTCAAGGTCAGTTATCAAGCTTCAAGCGCTTGAGAAGCCTAGTCATGACATTGGTCATTGTATGAAGAGACCTTGTGAGAAGGTTTGAGCATGGATACCTAGTGAAATGGATGAAAAAAGGCATAATATGTTGTATGAGGTTGTTTGATCATTCATATGAGGCATTGGAGCACTCATGAGAGTCTCAAAATGAGCCTATAGGGGTAGACTTTCAGGCCTAGCATGTAACTAGACTGGTTCTAGACCCTCCCTAGCTTAATGAGGTGTCATGAGCTATCATATAGGAATATGAAGAATTTATGGTAGTGGTTTAGCATGGTAAGAGTTTTTATGACATTTATATCAGGTTTCGATAGCTAGGATGGTGTCGATAGCTAGGATATTGTCTAGAAGGTTATTTTTAAGGCCTAATGTGATTTGTAGGTCAAGGCCTAGAAAACAAAGAGAAAGATGGTGGCCATATGGGGTATCAGGATCAGTTTCCAGGTCATGTGTGAGTATGTGAGTGTTTTTAGAGGTATGGTATATTTTTTCAAGCATGTTCATAAATTTTTAGGTCATGATTTGCAGATTAAGGCAAGAAAAAGTGTTTTAAGGTCTCTTGATGCATAGAATAAAGGGTTCTCAACCCGAGAAGAACTTTCAAGTATTCATTGGCATGTGTAACCTCTACATGAGACCTATTCCATTCATTTTATATGGGTAAGGGTCTTACCTCAAAGTTAAAAGCATTAGTTTCCAGAATAAGGGGCTAAGCTTTAAAAGATGGTTTAAACTCTCAAAGAACCCTAAAAGTAACCCGATATGAAAGATATTGTTATAAAGTGCTCACAATGGATTTTAATGGTCAGTTAAGTGATTGGAGGTTATATTCAACTCTTCCAAACACATTCAAGTGTGATTGAAAGGCCTTGTTTCTCAGAGATTTATTATAGTAGTCAGATTTGACAAAGTCAAAGTATGTAAATCATCAGAGGAAAAAGTTTGAGAATTTTAGTTTGTGTCTATGGTGGTTTTTGAGTAGTTTCTATCCCTTATGGGTGCTAAACTGGTCATCCAAGTTGACTAGTCGCTAACATACCTAATAGTGAAGATAGTGAGAAAATCAAGCAAAAGTGATAAGTTGATTATGGATGTGATATCATGGACTAGGGGTGAATCCAAGTGCATGGATAGTTTTTTCAATACTTTTAAGACATTTTTATATTTGATATATTTTTTGGAGGTTAGTGGATATGATGAAAATGTTGCTCATAAGTTGACCTGTCTTGTGAAGATATAACAGTGAAGGTGCAAGTTCATGAGATTGGTCTGTAAGACCAATATTATCAATTGACCATGGTATATTTCTATTTGAGAGTTTCATAATGATATAATAATATCATACACATGAATTATAATTTTTGAAAGTGTCTACATAGGTTTTGAAGGTCACTTTCACCATGACTATGTTTGAAGGCAAACTGGTAGATTTGGGCAAGCAAGTTATAGTGATGAGTTAGAGGTTTTTTGCCCTAAGTCAATGTATATAATCCACATGATGTTTTTTTTTATTTATTTAATTTATATATACATTATTTTCATAATCTTGGAAGTCATTTTAAGAGGTTGAAATGTTGAAGCCAAAATGGCTTGTCAAGTAGAGTGAAGTCTTTAAGAGAGGAGGTCAATAAATTGGTCTACAAAACCAATATGTGCCATTAGTGCTTATGATAATTTTGTTTAATATTTTTATAAGTATTTTTTAAGATATTTTCAATCATTAGGATTAATTTATTATGTTCTTTAAGGTATTGAATATCAAGTTACTCATGACTAGGTTTTGGGGTGTTCTAGTAGTTCTCAGTGGGCTAATTACAGAAGAGGGTTTGAGTATTTTTGCCTTATATTGGGAAGTATAAAACACATGATAATGATATTAAGGTCATTTATATTATTTATGTATTATTTTTTTTCATGTTTTATTTTTAAATTTATGTTTATGCTTCAGTTGTTCAAGATAGACTTTTTGGGTATGCACAGGCCTAATATGAACAATACTAATGGTGTGCTCCAAGTAGTGGTTTGAGGTAAAAGGAGTTATGAAGATAATATTATATTATCAAGGTTATATTTATGTGGAATATTATATTTTCCTTCCATATTAAGTGTTTGAATTTGCTCCAATATGATCAAATAGTAACATGTGCTAAATAGGCCTAATGGGATTAGGTTTCCATGAGACCTAAAAGAGAGATAAAGCCTAATTGAAGTAGTTCAGACCTAAAGGGACTCAAATATCATTTGATACATGAATATTATATGTCCTAAGATCCATTATATGGCTTACCTAAGAGGATAAAAGTTTTTGGTTGACTAATAAGGATATGAACAAGAAACTTATATAAATACTATGCAATTTTAGGCCTATTGAAGTGTGTAGAGTGGAAGTGAAGAATATAATATATTACATATCAGAAGGTATTGTATACCATCAAATGAGTCTATATTATCTATTATTAAGGTTTTATAGAGGTTTTATGCATGAGGAACAAGATCATATGACCTAATCAAGTCAAGAAGAGGGCTAGTTGAGCAAAGAAGGCTAAGGTCTAGTTTGAGAGGAATAGAAGTGTGTGAAGAGCTGAGAAAGGAGATCATCATCTATTATATAAGAAACAAGGTATTATTAAGGTGATCAATTATTTTATATGGCTAAGTTGGTTTTGAGTCATCTAGGGGGTTGGTGCCTCCTTACAAGTAGGTGCTTGTTAAAGCCTAGCTAAGTTGGTGCTTAGCTAGTTGGGTTTGGTGCTCCATTTGAATTTGGTGCTTCACTAAATTTGGTGTTTTTCATATAAGATGTAGTCCATTTACAAATATCAATGGGTTTTCATCCCCTTTAGGGTTTTCCATATATATGGTGTGTTGAATTGTGCAATCTTGTTTCATGCTTGTATAGTTGATTGTTTATGTATTGCTTTATCTAAATATTGATGATTATTTAAGTAGAATTGATAAGTAAGTTTTTGAATATTGATTCACCCCCCCTATATCAATAATTTTACTTCCAACATTCTTCATATATAACTAGATCTTGGTTAAACTTGAATATAGGACTAAAACTACTTTTACCACCAAGTGGGGCACATTTTCTTATAAACAAATGCCCTTCGGGTTGATCAATGTTGGTGCCACTTTATAAAGAAAAATGGAATTTAATTTTAAAGGAATGATAGGTAAATCTATAATAATATATATGGATGACATAACTATGTTTTCAAAATATAGGTTAGATCATGTACACCACTTGGAAAGGGTATTTTAAAGATGTAAAACATATGATATTTCCCTAAACTCAAAGAAGAGTGTGTTTGATGTCACCGAAGATAAGTTTCTTGATCACATTATCACAAAATAAGGTATTGCTATCGACTCTAAAAGGGTAGATGTAATTTCAAAATTGCCTTTACCTAAAAGTAAGAAGGAATTGAAGTCCTTCTTTGGGAAATCAACTTTGTGTGTAAATTTATTTTTGGATTTATTGAAATGGTAAAACCCTTGAATGCAATGTTGAAATAGGATGCAAAATTGGAATGGAATATATAATCAAATAAGTCTTTTTAGAATATTCAAGACACTATTATGTAAGCTATGATCCTCATTATCCTAGACTATATGCAATATTTATATATCTATCTCTCTACTTTAGAGCATACCATTGCCACTTGCCTCACCCAAAGATTAGAAGGAGAAGAACACCCCATTTTTTTATGATCACTAACCTTAAAGATGTCGATCTTAGATATTCTACCCTAGACAAGCATGCCTACACCTTGGTCAAGGTAGTGAATATATTTAGACAACATCTTTTAGAACAAAATACATGTTATTATCTTGGACCTGACTATAAAACATATGTTGGGGTAGAATTAGCTGGGCAAAAGAAGAAGTTGATGGATGACAAAGTTACAAGAGTATGACTTGGAAATTAGGTTGGCCAAACTAGTTAGAGGATAAGGCCTCACTCAACTAATAATGGAGATACACTTGAGTATTAAATTACACTAATTAGACCAAAATAGAGTACTAAAATTAGACTAGTTTTCCATGGTCATGCATTTTCTACTCTATAAAATGAATCTTTAAGACTCAACCACACACAGAGGAGGACCCTATGGTTGAAGGTTGCACAATATATGTTGAAGAAGGGAGTTATCATCAGAAGGAACCATGATGGAATCTACCTCTGATGCATATCACAAGGAGAGGCCAAATAAATAATGGAAAGTTTCCATGAAAAATTTGGATTCAACCGCCTGATAACAAACACCATGGCCCAAAAATTTCTACAGGTAGGCTACTACTGGACCAAACTATTCAAATATATTCACACCCATGTCTACTTTCTCCATTAGTACAAGACCTTTGCTAAAAGAGAAACACATACAATAATGCCACTATAGCCCATTATGGTGTCTATACCATTTGCTCAAAGGGGACTAAATTTCATGGGGTTCATCAACCCCAATTCATCAGCTAGCCATGGTTTATTTTTATGGGCACAAACTATTGCACTAGGTGGTTTGAGGTAGTTGGAACTAAAAGAATCACTTTTACTAAATTCATCATGTTCCTCAAAAACACCATAACCACCCATTTTAGGGTCCCCATCTCTTTGGTATGTGATAAGGGTCCTTCCTTTCAATCCAAAAAATTCACAAGTTGGGCTTATGATAATGGGATCACATTAAAGTTCTCATCCAATCACTGCCCACAAGGGAATGAATTGGTAAAGTCCGCTAACAAGACTTTTATTGATGCCATCAAGAAATCAGCTAGAGAAAATCCTTAAGAAGAACACTCATTTTTAATTTTTTTCCTATGGGCAGATCACATCAGGTATGAATAAGCCTTCAAAATCTCTCCTTTATTTTTAGTTTATGGACTAGAGCCAATCATGTTGGTCATGATCAGGCTACCAACTTATAAGTTCATATAATAATTCATGGATCTGGATGAACAAGTGGATTCTATACTCCTAAAACTAATTTAGTTGGAGGAAATCTAGGATGAAGCTCTATTAAACTTTAGTAAACACTAGGATATAGTCAAAAGGTGGTTCAATAAGAGGGCAAAGATCAATACCTTCATAATCTTTGACATGGTCTTAATTTTAAATTTGATCCCCTCTAGATTGGTCCCTACCAAATAGCTAAAATCCTAGGTTAGAATGCCTTTTATATCAAAAATCTCAAGGGAAATGAGCTACCACTTCTAGTAAATGGGTAGTTCCTTAAATACTATTTCTTAGTTGTCCCCTCTAGTGTAGCTGAGTAATTTGAGAAGAGGTGGTAATGTGTTTATTAGATAGATTTGTTTTCATTGTGTGTTTGCTTTCACTGTGTGTTTCTTTTATTTTGTGTTTTACCCCTCTGTCTCCTTTTTAATTTTTCAATGTTCCTCTGACACCCAACCCTATAGTAACTACTCTAGGTGATGGCCAAAGCCCAGGAAAATTATTAAGAAGTAGGAAAACCCATGTTGAAACCTTGGCTATAATAAAGTTAAGGATGGTAATTTAAAATTTTAACATTTCATATCTAAGAGGCCATGGATTCTAAGATAAATAGGTAGATTTTATAATAGCCCATATCCTAATAAGATCCACCAAGCTGCACTTAAGATAATGTCTTAGGATAATACCAAATTATCTAAGCAAAACAAAGTCGAGTTGGGCATTCAGAGATTCCTCACCATCCATTCACCCTTGGCTTGGTCCTAAACCCTCAATGGACTAGACTAATAAATGATAATCTTTTCAAAGGAAATCTTAGAAAATGATAAAACAAAATATGCATAATCTAAATTATAAGTCTTCTTTGAAAGGGTTATACAAGTAATCTCCATCATAGGCTTTTTGGCCTAGATGAAAATGGAGTAATGCCATGAACAGACTAAAGGTATCTCTATTAGGACCATGGATGCTCATTTGGTATCAAATCAATGCCCCAGGGATTTCCCCTCCAAGCCATCAAGCTATCAATGCCCCAGAATAAGCCTAATAACCAATCTAGCCTCTAGTTCTCAAATTTAATATAGGATTGAATGGAAAATGAAAAAACACTTATTACACACATTCGTGGCCATTTATAGGGTGAAATCTCAATATGCCACTTGTTATTTCAAGACTTTAGTGTTTGGTCTTTTTTATGTACAAATATCCCTCTTATAATATATGTTCTATGTGAGGAGAGGAAATTAAACCAGTTGGGTTCTAAGTGTTTGTCATCATTTTCCCCATAGAAGTTGCCATTTATTGTGATCAACATGCCCCCTTTTCTTTGAAATAGGGGACCCCTCTAAAAAATCCAAAAAACTAGAGCTCCAAGGTCCTTTCTTTTGTTCTTGTTAGTTTTACCTAAACTAAAATCCTTAGAATCTTATGTCTCCAAAATGTTTCCAAGTAGTATCAAGCCTTATTTGATTTTATAACTAAGGTAAACATGTTCTTTGTGGATTAGGGTGATAACATTGCAAATCTACTTTCGATAAAAAATTTCAGAGTCTCATTCCTTTCCTAAAGCAATGGACTCATCGCCCTTCATAGAAAATCAAAATATTAATGACAAATGAATAAGTATTAAATATATTGCATATATTTTTGCTTCTTAGTATTTTTATGGATTTTGTAGAGTTATCAGAACATTCAATCCCTAGACTTTTTAGAGATGTTAGATCCTGGGAGAGCCCATCCTAATCAGAAGGTACCACATCATAAGTTTTTAGAGTGGATAGTCCTTGGACCTAGTAGAGATATCAGATTCCAAGAGATCCTAGCCTAATTATAAGGCACCATGTCATCAATTTGTCAGAGCGACTAGTCCCCAAACTTGTTAGAGATGTTAGAGCCTGAGAGAGCCTAGCCTAATCAAAAGGTACCATATCACTAAATTGTAAGAGAATCCAATCCCTAAACTTGTCAGAGATGTTAGAGCTTGAGAGAGCCTAGCCTAATCAAAAGGTGTCATGTCATTGAATTTTCAATGCAATGAGTCCCTAGACCCATCAGACATGTCATATCTTAAGAGAGCTCATCCTAATTAGAAGGTACCACATCATTGAGTATTAGAGTGGCCAGTCCTCGAACCTATCAGAGATGTTAGATCGTAGGAGAGCTTGGCCTAATCAAAATGTGCCATGTCACCAAGTTATTAGATCAGCTAGTCCTTGAACCTATCAGAGATGTCAAAGCTAGGGAGAGTTTGACCTAATAAAAATACACCATGTCATTGAGTTGTCAGAGTAGCCAATCCCTAGACTTGTTAGATATGTTAGAGCCTAGGAGAGCCTAGCCTAATCATAAGATGCCACATCACCAAATTATTATAGTGACTAGTCCCTAGATCTATCAAAGATGTTAGAGCCCAACCTAATCATAAGGTGCTATGTCACCTAGTAAGGAAGATGAATTGATGACTACCTAAGGCCCTAGAAGGGTGAAAATGGGGTATATAGGAGGTCAAAGAACCAATCAAAAAGTGTCATGTGTCTTTAAGCAATACCTTACCCTTCCTAAGGGTATAACATGGAGTATAAATTTATGCCTAGGTGTCGATTGTTAACATGAAGATCAATGAGTAAATGAATTGTGGCATAAAGTAGGATTTAAATGGGATGCCTTTAAGGTACATGATAGTATGCCTACCATGCATTGGGCAATAATGAAATAAAAAAATTGGCTCGATGAGATAGCTTTAAAATATCCCATCACTATTTCTAAATTTTGATGGTAGTGGAGGATCATGGGCTCCAAATTCAACTCTAGATTTAGAAGTAAAGAGAGGAAATCTAGCCACCAAATCAAATTTGAATTTTCAATAAGTGAGCTATCAAAAAACATTAATATAGAGGATGTGTGCATGCATTTATAAAAGCTTAAGTAAAGCCCATTAATGATTACTATTGCATACCTTTAAGATCACTCCAACTCTGAACTGTCCACTCTTATAAGCCCCTAAGGTGTGCCTCCTCTTTTCCCTATTGCACCCCCTAAATCATTTACCCAAGTACCTTTGGCCTCAATACTCCTAAGCATCCTTACCTTTTTATACCCCTCTACCCCATCCATTTCACAACCCAAAACCCTCTCAGTGTCTTTTTTTTATTAGCCTTTAGTCTAGGCACTATTAGGTGTATCTTCATCAATGAGCATGGCTATAACCATCAATGTTATATCACCACTAAAAATAATTATTTTGGTTCCCCCTGTAGACACCTAAAATTGTCCATCGATAACTCTAACCAAGCTTTTGACCAATTCTTACCAAAATGCATAATTTGGCTTAAAAATACTAAAATGCATTAAATGATGTGAACTTGTTGTATTCAAGTGCCAATTTTGGCCAAAGTATCATTAAATGGGGCAATTCATTTATGGGCTAGTTAACTTTGATCAGATTATTTTGAGTCAAAATGCCAATTTTACACCTAGGTGCTTTGGATTGCTTTTTTCTATCAAATCTCTTACACAAGACATGTGCCTTTATTATTTGGTGTTACAAACATCCTAAATGGGATAACAGATCCAATGCATCTAACATTTCATCCTAATTCTAATTCAATCAAATCTTGGGCAATAATAAGACATTCTAATTAATTTGATTAGTTTGTGCACAAATTGACAAGGTTTTTGCATCAAAGTGCTTAATCATATTTTAGGATAATTAAACCAAATCTAATTTTTAAGTTAATTTTCCATGAGAGTTATTGAATATTTATTTTTGGAAATTGATTTATATTAACTACATCATCAGGTGATATAATTTCTTGAGAAGACATCCTTAGGCCATAAATGCATAAAATATCAAGGTTAACTCCTCCCATACCTCATCAATGCCTCCCATGCCTCTTAAATGCCCCTCTATCCAAAATATTTATGAGATTATTTATGGATTTTAATTAGATAATTAGATTAATCCTTAAACACACATCTTAATCTTGAGATGGATGGCTCAGGTTGATTCTAGCCATTTTCCAAAATCTATAAATAGGAGGCCTTGCCACATGAATTTAGAAGCTCTCATATGCCAAAGTTATAATGCCCAAATGCATTCAAAAATCATTTCATCTTAGTGTTATAATGCCAAAATATTGATCCAAAGCCACACAAGATGACAAGGAGAGATGGAGGTAGCCAAGCTTCTATTAATGCAGACTTCATGAGCATAAACTGAGTAAGCCACTACAACAAGCTATTTGGAGCATCCAAAGAAGGTGTAGGATTTATTTTTCTTTGCATTATAGTTGTGTTTCTCTTTTTTTTTGTTAAATATGTTCCTCCCTTGAGATAGGCTTAGGGTGTTAGTTTAGTGTGTTCTTTATTTAGATTTTATTTCATTCACTAAGACCATACTAATCTCCCTCTATTACAATCCTATGTTCACACCCACTTAAGTCATCCTTATTCCTCCCTCAGTAGTTTTTAGTCCTCCCCCATTGACCCATGTAGTTATTTTTATTTCAACCAATCTTTCCACTACAACATTTGGAGTTGACACAAGTAAGAGGTCCAAAAAGAAGCAAAAGACATCCCACACTCTGACTACAATTCAAAGGCCTTTTACTCCAATCCAACCTCTTTGATCAAAATTTAGAGAGTGTGAAGAGGACATTAACACAAAGTTTTGTCTAAGAAGGGATCTTAGTGGTTTGGTAGACCCATCAAGGTCTTTTCTCCCTCACTAGGGTGGTGACTCCCATTAGAGAAGAAAGAAGGGATGAGGATCAACTCTCCATTCTCTAAAAACCTCATGATATGGCATAAAAGCTCCTCAAAGACATGCAAAGCCAGGTTCAAACCTTGGAAGCCTAGGTGAAGGGCTCTTCCCCATCATACTAATTAGATAGGTTAAATATACCCTCTTACTACTCTTTTCAATTCTTGGGAAGGTAGTGGAGACTTTGGCTAAGACCAATGTGCTTATCTAGTGGACTCAGGCTTACATGGAGAGGATTGCAAAGATAGATAGAAAGTGTAAGAAGCTACAGGTAGTGATTAATAAAGGTATGTTATCATTATCAAAACTAATGCCAACCTTAGACTTAGGGTTACATCATATATATGCCAGGAACATGAAGGCTATTGTGGAGGAGTGGTTGGTCATGGCTCGTATTATAACTAGACCCTTAGAAGAGGGCAAGAAGAAGATATTAACCTGCTATAAAGAGGTCAATATTTATGTGTTATTCCACTTAGACGGTACCCTGCTAGACCAAGAATAATTTAGAGTCCACCTAGGTCACTTCAACTAGGTCATGAGGGATAATGTCACCAAAGTAAACAAATAAAGAGCTCGAGTAGTTCTACAACTATCAATGAAATCCATGATGACTATCAACCAAGTCTTCAGGGTCTAAGCATCAATGGAAGCACCCTTCCAAGTCTACTGAAGGTTGATGATTCAATCCAAGGTGATGTTTAGGGAGCCCTTGATGAAACTTGCCAAGCTAGACAAGGAATTCAACTTCATGGCATCATAATATTAGTATAAATAGAAAATAAATTAATTGTGTATGTGTAATAGAGGTGTTACTCTTGGAGACAGGGTAACCCCTAAGCTAGGTAGCAATGACACATTTAAAATAATATAAGAATAAAAGACATAGTATTTCCCCTAAGCTATAGGAGACAATGAAATTTTTTTCAAAATGGGGGGAATAAAAAAAAGAAGGGGTAGCTAAGCTGGCTCCAAATATATTAGGCAAGTGGATACTACTTACATAGTTCCATGGACACAAAATCCAATGTGAACTTTAGTCTAAATGTAGTTCTCCCAGGATATGGGATAATTTAAAATGGATGATAAGAAAACATGATTAACTTGTAGAGTAAAATAAGAATGGTCTCATAAAATAGCGATACATATGAAAAGAGGGGGATGACATTCATAGTCATGAAGGCATCAACATAAACAATTTATGCAAGCATGAGAGTATGGTTTAGGCTAAAACCACATTAAAATATAAGAGATGAGTATCCACAAATGAACTAAATTGGTAATTCATAGTGTTTACTACATCTAAGGCTTAGAATGAGAACAAGCTCTCAAAAAAGATAGAGAATTGGCTAAAATTTTCCACAAAATGGTGATAGCATTGGCTGAAGTTAATCATAAAATGGTGAGAGCATTCAAACAAAAATTTCTCACAAAATAGTGAAAGCATAAGAAAATCTAAGTGGTCATTTGTGCATTAAAATCAAGTACATAATGCTCATAACATCAACTCATAAAATGGTGAGAGCTTATGGCTAAGGCTAATAAGGATGGGGAAACTAAATGATAAGTTGTTACTTGTGAAATAGTTATGAGTCCCAAGATCTTTAAGGAAAAAAAGTAGTTTAAAAAGAAAGGATGGCGGTTGAGCTAACCCAAGATACCCTATGTATCCAGTTGTTACCTACATATTTCATGCAGACCTCAGGCCGATGTAGTTCTCCCAAAAATAGGAGGAAAAGAACCAGGTGGTCTAGAAATGAAATTAAATAGATAAGATGGCCCATTCCAGAATTTTTTGATGGTATTATATTTCTCATGGAAATTCTAAGCAATTTTCATGATTTTAGGATTTTTAGGATTTTTATAGGTCTTGTCAAATGTTTAGAGGTTTTTACACTATTTCAAATGTTTTTAGGATTTTCTAGGCATCTCAACTCAATTGAGAATGATGAAATATAGATTGGTCTAACTTAAAAAATGGAGAGAGTGTAGATTAGGCATGATCACAAGATGGTGAGAGTGTTCAATTTAAAATTGCTCATAAAATGGTGAGAGTGTTCAATTTAAAATTGCTCATAAAATGGTGAGAGCATGGTAAAGGGGTAACTAAACTGACCTCATTGTGAATCGAACCTACCTACATAGTTCTACAAGACCTCAAGTCATTTTAGTTATACCTACAATAAAGAAAGCTTGGAAAATAGTTTATAATGTTTTTGGTGTTTTCAATATTTCAACTCAATAGAGAATTATGAGATACAACATGACCAAACTCTCAAAATAGTGAGAGTGTGGCTTAAAAAATATTAAAAAATGGTGAGAGCATGGAAAAAGGGTGACTCAGCTAACCTCAATGTAAATCAAGCACTGCTTACCTAGTCCCGCAAGACCTCAAGTCATTATAGTTTCACCAATAGTGGTGAAATTTGGGAAAGTTCCCGATGTTTTTAGTGTTTTTAGTATCTCAACTCGATCAAGAATTATGAGATACAACACAATCTAAACTCACAAAATAGAGAGTGTATGGCTTTAAAATTTGCATAAAATGGAAAGATCATGGTAAAGGGGTGATTGAGCTGATGTTATCATGAATTGAGCGCTACCTACATAGTCCCATAGGACCTCAAATCACTACAGTTCTGCCTATAATAGTGAAATTTGGGAAAGTTCTTAATGTTTTTGATGTTTTAAATATCTCAACTCAATTAAGAAGGATGGGATATAACACCATCTAAACTTGTAAAATGGTGAGAGTGTACGACTTAAAAATTCTCAAAAAATAGGAGAGCATAGCAAAAAGGTGACTGAGCTGACCTCAATATAAATTGAGTGTTACCTACATAGTCTTGAAAGACCTCAAGTCACTGTAGTTCTATCTACAAAAAAGGCATCTAATTAAGAACAAACAATTTTAGGTATATGTAAATGGTAAGGTAAATGGCAACATTAATGGCAAGATGATATGACAATGCATGGTAAAGGTGTTATTCCTAATTTTCCCAAAGGTGGTTATAATTAAGAAACAATGGCAAAGGTTTAGTGGTACTAATTTTCCCACAAGTGGTTATAATTAATAGCATGAGTATATAATGTAACAACAAATGAAGGATGTAATTGCCATGACCACTTTTGTACTACTTTCATATACTACCATTCAAACATTTGATTCTAAAATAACTTAACATGCTTGAAATACAAATGAATCGGAACCAAGGCCAAACATGATAGGCGGGGTTAGGTAAAAATAATGGGATGGTAATAGGTTAATGGTAGGGTATAAAATAACAATAAGGGCAAGGCAAGGTAAATGGTTTAGTTGGTCCTGTTAATGTGGAGATGCACATCTTGGTTAGCATATGATACCACCAGAATAGTTGATTGTGTAAATTGATAGCCCACACCTCTTTTGAATAGTTGCTCTATCAAGAACCTACTATTGATTTGGACTCCAATAGCACTGTTGTGATATTCATTGGTTATTGATCATGTTTTCTCCAAACTTTGAGACAAGATGTCCTTGTAGCCTCTATAAAGTAAAGTGCGTCCACAAATAGTAAATAGGGATAAACACTAAGTAAAAGGTTTGATTTGGAAATGTAATATAGGTCTAGAATGAATCAATGGATTAGAATATAATGTATAATGGTTGAGAAACAAAAGAAGATTGGGATTTTAGGCACACATAATGTTGTTAATTATGGATTCAACATAATTTTTGTTATGTCAAGGCCAAAGACTTTTGAATATGCTCTCAATAGGACCACCAAATTTTTCTATTATTTGGGATTGAGATATATTTCCATCTAATTATGTTATAGATTGGAATTTGTACTGATGTTATATTTAATAATGTATTCATCAAGCATTGAAGAACTATTGTGCTCAGCTATTGTCACCTCAAAGAGGTTTTCACCAATAAATTTATCTTAATTTTCCCATAGCACCTCCAAGAAGGTTTCACTAAAGAACATTGACATTTAACTTTGATTGTCTTATAGTGCCTCAAATAAGGTTTCACTAGAAGATGTTGAGTTTGGACTTTGATTTCCCCCTAGTGCCTCCAAAAAGGTTTCACTAGGAGATTATTCTTATTCTACATGAATGGTCTTAGTTCCACTGATATTCTACATCTGATATGTTTCCATGGATGTAATTCACCAATGTTTGATTTTGTCAGTCTTAATCGATACTTGTGGGAGGTGGAATGTCAATATAATGGCTAGGTTGGTTGGTGTTAATGGAAAATGGAATGGTAATGGAACAGGAAGATGCAACACAATCCTCATAGAAGATACTTGGAGAACTTATATTGATGTTGGATTAATCATCCTCAAAAATCATGAAAGGATCAAAAATGTATTCAAATTGATCTTCAAGGCATGTGTAACCAATGTTGTAATAATAATAAATGTATTATGATTCTGAAGCTAAGATTGACTTGGGAGACTCTAAATCCAATGTTGAGACTGATGTTGATTCTATTTCTGATGTTAAATATGATATCTATACAAATATAAAATGACTTTAATGATGATTCTTCATTTAGTGTGGTATCAAAGATATTATGTTTAATGTTTTTTATTGTATGAGTAATGACTTGTGGTTGAACAATGGGTTCTTCAAAAATATGCTTAGCTAAGAAGGACTCCATGAAGATTGGATTATCAAAATGAGGCTTCTCAATAAAAGGGAAATGGCCAACAAGAAACTCCATAGAGACTGACTTGTCAAAATGAGACTCCTTAAAAATAGGGAAATGGTTGAAATAATGATTTTCCCAAAGTCAATTATAATCATTAAGGGTGACTCAATAAAGACAAGCTTATCAAATTGAGACTCCTCAACCAAAGGGAAATGGTCAAAGGGTGATTCAACACAGGGCAACTTATCATAAGTAGGTGTTTCAATAAAAACATCAAGGATTAGTTAGTTGTCTTGGCCTTGGAGTACACTTGGTTATAAAACATTTATATTTGGACACATCTTGATCTTTGAATGATGGATCTTGGAGAGGTAATGATTGGATATATTATGGTTTGAAGACCAGTTTAGATTTTCTAAAGTGGAGGAAGGTTGGTAATGGATGAAGAATGATATGTGGTTCAATAATGAGCTATTTATAAATAGGCTAATCTAAAATAGGCTCAACAAATACTAATTATGGGACTAGGATGATAATTGCGCTTTATCTAGTCGTAATTGTGTAACCTTGTTGGGATAATGAGCTACCAAATTTAGTATGGCCTAGAATGGTAATTTTTGGGCATTATGGAGCTTAGTTATTGATATAGGCCAAAGGAAGAGGGCCTAAAAATTTTATCCTTAGGTACTATGGAGTTTGATTTCTAATGCAGGCAAAAGGAGGGCCTATAATGGTAATGAATGGGTGTTGTAGATCTTGGTTACTGACACAGGCTAAAGGAGAAGGGCCTGAAATGGTAATCTTTAGGCATTGTCAAGCTTGGCTACTAATGCAAGCCAAATGATGAGGGAATATAATGGTAATAAATGTGAATTTTGGATCTTGGTTGTTAATGTAGGCCAAAGGATGAGGTCCTAAAATTGTAATTAATGGGCACTATGGAGCTTGGTTACTGTTATCACTCAAAAGTGCACCCTTGCAAAAATGTGTGTTTGTTCTCACTTCTATTGACATAATGGAAACTCTACAAGGTTTGGGTGACCTTATATTGGAGAGAATATTTAGATTAATGGTTTTTTACCTTTTTTATAATCACCTCTCTCTCTCTCTCTAAACTCTCTAATTTTATGATTCTTGACTAGGAAAAGGGTAAAAGGAGCAATACTCAAGCTGAAATTGAACATATAAACTAAAAATTTGGGGTGACAAACCAATACTAAATTTAATTATTCTTGTACTTGACACACTTTGGTAATATAAATATCTTGCACATATTCACTTCATCTTCATACAATGACTCTTGCATTAGTATTTCACACAAAGGTCTTGAGAAATATTCACACCAGTATGGAAGAAATGAACATAGGTTGAATTCACTTCCAGATCAGGTAGAAATTAGGCTTAGAAACTTGATATGACCTAAAATAATTCTCATTTACTACATAAAAGTGAAAATATTAGATAGAAATAGAAAAAACAATCATTCACTAAGTTACATCAATGAACATGAGACACACACTTCATGAACAGCTTGAAAATGGAGGAAAAATTAGCTTCTTATAACTTAAAAGGTGATGTAGTACAAATTTTGGTAGAGTTTATATATATCCAAAACATAATTTGATCATTATCTCTCAAAAATGAATATACATATAGAAAATTAAGGAAGGAGATAGGAGACAAACAGCCCCAAACTAGGGATAAGTCATGCTAACTCAACTTCACTCCTACTTCAACTAGATTCCAAAATCAACCACCAAAATATAAATATATATGTATTACATATTTATTTTCAACCTTATTTTCTTGTATTATGGCATAATATAGATATAGAATCTTGTTTGAATGTTTTGAAAAGTTAAAGGCTCTCATGCACATATTTATGGTCTTCAATCTTGAAGAGATCTTGATCATATTCAGTTAACTCTTTTTTATCTTCACTTAGAAATTTACTTGAAAATCTTCATCCATATAGTGAGTGACTTCAATTATCATACTTTCATCTTGGATTTTTACTTCAACTATCTTAGTTACATCTTGGAGTTTGACTTCAACTATCTTCCTTATATTTTGCATGCATGTTTCTTTCTCTTGAATTACTCAAATTGATCCAAGGGGGCATATTAAGATAGATATTGAATTTTTTATTTTTAAATAGTATCCTCCATGAAAATATTTCTTATTTACTTTATCAATTTTTTAACTTAACTTCTCCATTCTTGCATGTTTCATCTCCACCTTGCTAGGGCTAATTGAAGGCTTCTCATTCTTTGACTTGACTTTTTATAAAATTAGCTCAAAGGGGCATATAAGGAGAGAGATTGAAAGTTTATTTTTTTTAAACTCTTATTATAACCTTTATTTATTTTTTTAAACAAACTCTTAACCCTTTCTTGATCTCTATATGGCTAAGAACACGTGTTTGACTAGGCAAGGTTGTTGAATGCACAGTGTGTTGATTGAGCTTATGGATTATCTTATTACTAAAAGGTAGTGTATAAAAAGAGATATTAGATGTTGATTTTTCTTTAAAAATAATTCATGAAATATTCTTTTTTAAATTTTATTTGATGAGTACATTTACATCTATCCATACTAGTTCTTCTTGGATATGTTTATCTTCTCCAACTTGACAAGCTTATTAAATACACCATAAGAACCTAGAACTTGATAAATTATAACTATTTGAATATATAAAAAGTATAAATAGTATTTGAACATCATAAACATGGTTTCATATACCTTAAAAAAAATTATCTCCAAACTCTACATAAAACTTCAAAAAATGCTCTTTTGTGCTCTTTAGGCCTCAAAAAACTCTGATTTGGATTTGGGGGTATAAAATGAGTTAGAGACCTCACCAAAAACTAATATTATAATTAAATAGGTATTAATTATTAATATATATAAAAAATTTAAAATATTTATAACTCTTCACCAAACTCAAACAAAAATTCACATAAAAGTTATGTTTGTTACTTGCAGGGTGACCTAGAGATATTTTTCTTTAGTCTAGGCCTATTTTGAATTGGTTTTC
This sequence comes from Torreya grandis, assembly GCA_037957365.1. Taxonomy (NCBI): domain Eukaryota; kingdom Viridiplantae; phylum Streptophyta; class Pinopsida; order Cupressales; family Taxaceae; genus Torreya; species Torreya grandis. Next base: position 986,045 of record JARHVA010000416.1, read on the forward strand.
ATTGTAAAATCATGTATTCAGACATATAAATGAATTATACACCCCATTAAATTATATTATTCCCTTAAAAATATCTGAAATACTCATTTCTAACTTCATTTATGAGCAAAATAGTAAAAACCCTTGATCTCCTTCATGAATAGACCTGTGTTTTGCTATTTTATCTATCTTAAAGTATAATAAAGATATAAAAATAATTTTAAACATTAAAATATATTAAAAAATACCTCCATTTCAAATTTCAAGGTATTTCATTTAGTAAAACTCAAAATATGCACTTTTTAGAGTTTCCTAGCTTACAGAGTCTCATTTCTGAATGCATGTAGGTCTGAGTTTTGATAGTTTCTTGAGTTTTATGAGTCCTAAATACCTAATTAATTTTTAATTAGTACATTTATTATCTTCTATAATATTAAAACCATTATATATCTTCAAACAATCTCTTAAACCTCTAAAGAAATGCCTTTTATGACTATCTCTCTTTCATGCTTGAAACCCTCCAACCTATACCTTTATCCATTATTTGCATTGAATTTTTGATTTATGAAGGTGTATTAAAGTTATTTTTTTCCCATAATATCTCAAACAAATTTTTATTTTGAATAACGAATTAAAAAACTCAATCACATCTTCTAAAACTAAGTTATTAGGGTTTTAGAAGGGTTTTAAAGCACCGTTCCTTCTTAACAATTGTTCATAAAGTTAATCCCTGTAACCTGAAACCAATGGATGTATTCTTGATTTAATATGTTACCCTATATTTTAATAATAACATTTAAATCAAATGTTCTTCTCTTTCATAAAATTAACATTTAAAAATTGCCTTACTAGCTTGCAACTAGCTTGTTAAAGGAATAAAAGAAACTTCTACCAAAATTTAGACCTATGAACAGTTATTGAGCATGGTTTTGGATTGATTAAGGATGTATAATTTTTTATATATTTTATTAAATATTCACTCCATTAATTTATTCTACCTTAAAACTCATACATAATCAACCTTGACCAATGGTGGCAAAAATTGTCAACATTCTTGGCAACCCTATTGGGATGTTTGCCTGCTAAACACTCAAGACTAGTAGCCTTAACCATTGATATGTGGAGTCATAAAAATATAATAAATTATGAAACTTAAAATTATCTCAATCAACTACAACCTTTTTACATAAGCACTCAAGTAATTTGAAAACTAAAATAACTACCAATTGAAAATGTGCAAGATAACACTTAAAGGAAAGTGAAAACTAAAACTATTACCAACTAAAAAATATGCAAGATACCACTTAGAGGAAAGTGAAAATATAAAAATATTATTTAAAAAACTCAAAATTCACCTAGATAAAATCAAAAATCTCTTAGGTCCTCTCCATGTGGATGACAAAGATGAATAACAAGTTATTGTTTGAGTGTCATTCAATTTGGATCAACTATTTTCTTGTTTGTCCGCCTCTTTGGCTTGTCTCTAATTGAATCGAATGAAGCAAACATATCTCCAATATAAAAAAAATATTCATGTGGTTTAATTATCACCTCATTTTTCTATTCAACACTAAGAAATTTCTCTAATGTAATTACTTTTTTATTCATAGGAATAGCTACAACTATAGCCTCTAATGGTTCACTAGAATAATGTTTTTGGCTTTCTATGACATTTTAATTATCAACTATTGTAGATTATTTAACCTTTTCAAGGATATTAAAATACTTATCTCTATATTCATCAAGTTTTTCTTGAGATATAATTTGATCAACATCTTCCTGAACATGCTTTCCAAACTTGACAACTACTTTGGCAATGTCTTCACAAGGAGATGTAAGCCTACAAATATTATCAATGTCTTGAATCAAATCAAGGTATTACTACCAATCCTCATCAAAACCTTATTTATCCTTACTTTTATATTCTTTAATTTCACTAGGAATCACTACATCTTATTTTGTATCTTTACTTAGCTCATGTCTAGGATTGTTACCTTGTGAAACCACTGTTGCAATCTCTCTAGCTACTACCATGTCATCTTGAACATCTTCATGATAGAATTATTGAGTCTCAATTTCAGCTATAATTTGATTTTGATACTCAATGGATTCAACATGATATTCTTATATTCTAAATTGAATGTCATTTTACCAGCATGACTCTTGATTTTCCTCTCTTGACAAATTCTCCTCTTCACATAGATGTTCTTATTTTGCCCTCCATACAACAAGTCCTCTTTAAAAAATGGAGATGGTGGGAGGGAAATAGGTTCCATTTTATGGCATAGGAATATAAGGCATTATGGACTGATCTTTAATGGGCTTTGGGATTTAAAATACATTACGAAGACTTTGATATTTGTAAGTAGTGGTTTCATTCAAGAATTCTTTGAAAGGAGGGAAAGAAACTTGTGTTAGGGATGTTTCATTCTTCTCTTTCCACTTAAAAATCAACCTCTCACATTCTGATATGCCTTGATATTCATGGAAAACTTCAACTTGAGGATTAGATGAGGGGTTCAAAAAACTTGGAATACTTCTTAGTTTGGCTTCAACAACTTTCTCCATCTCTTGAATTTAGATTGGCAGAAGAGGAGTATATGAGAAACTTGGAAACTTACTTGATTGAGGATCTTGAGGGGCTTGATAATAATTGGTAAAGTATGCACAAACATAGACTCTTTCATGGATTAGGATTCCTAAAATTTGGAATTTTGAAGCAATTAAATTCTCTTGAAGGTTCAAGGGGTTCTAGTTCTTCTTGTTTCCAACTTGGGATTTTGGACTCAATTATGTATGTTCTTATGAGTAGCTATTGCATTTCTTCTCTTGTAGCCTCATTATATCTATTAAATTATTCTACCTCTTGTTAATGCAAATAGGTCTGATATGCAATCTCTTCTTGATGTGTGTTGTATTCTCCTTCCCTATCACTCTCCATGCACTATCTCTCAAAGTCCGGTCTTATAAAAACATGACTTTGCCAAAGCTGATTGGAAACATGAGCACGGGAGGAAGTGGGGTAAATATCATAATAATATTGATATATTTTTGGTCCAATGCTACTTGAGGTGAATCCAATAATATTATCAGCTTGATATGAAGGATATAAAGGTATAAAAGATGCATTTTCATAAAATAGAGGACTGATATACATATTAATTAATATTGTTTAGGTACTTAGACTACTTAAACTAGATATATATAACTTGGAGTCATAATATGTTGAGTACTTAAATAATGTTTTTGTTGAAAATTGATAAGTCCAGCATCAAACTTTAGCAATCTTCTGATCTATGGTCCTATTGGGCATGCCAAAAATTGTTATTACTTAGAAGTGCACCATTACAAGAATGTGTGCATGTTCTCACTTATGTTGACATAATGTAAAGTCTCTAAGGTGTGGATGACCTTATATTAGAGATAATATCTAGATTAATGGCTTATTCCCTTTGGTATAATAACATATCTCTCTCTAACTCTCGAAGTCTATGATTTATTGACTAGAAAAAGGGTAAAAGGAGTAATACTCAAGCTAAAATTGAACATGTAAACTAAAAAATTAGAGTGACGCACCAATATTAAAGTCAATTATGCATATACTTGACACACTTTTGGAAGCTAAATAACTTGTACACATTCACTTCGTCTTAATATAATGACTCTTGCATCAGTATTTCACACAAAGGTCTTGAGAAACATTCACACTAAAATGGAAAGAATGGACATACGTTGAATTCCATATTACATAGAAATCAAACTTAAACACTTGATATGACCTATAAGAATTTTTATTTTCTACATAAAGGTGAAAATTTTATACATAAACATAGTCAAAATAATCATTCACTAAGTTACATCAATGAACACAAGACACACACTTCATGAACAACCTACCAATAGAGAAAAAAGCAGCTTCTCATTGCATCAAAAGTGATGTAGTACAAATTTTGGCAGAGTTTATATATAGCATAATATGATCATGATCTCTCAAAAATTAATATACATATAGAAAAGGAAGGAAGGAGAGAGGAGACAAGCAGCCCCAAACTATGGATGAGTGTTCATGCTAACTCAACATCACTCATGATTCAACTCAATTCTAAACTAAACCTTCAACTCAACCACTAAACTCTAAATCCCTACATAGTACATCTTGAGTTTCAACCTTATTTTCTTGAATTATGGTGTAGTAGAGAGATAGAAGCTTATTTGAATAATTTAAAAATTCAAAGGATCTCATGCATGCATTGATGGTCTTCAATCTTGAATAGATATTGATCATCTTCAATTAAGTCTCTTTGATCGTCACTTAACTATCTCTTTGAGACGCATCATCCATCTAGTGAGTGACTTCAATTACCTTACTTACATCTTAGAGTTTGACTTTACCTATATTACTTGCATCTTGGAGTTTGACTTCAAATATCTTCTTTATATCTTGCATGCATATTTCTTTCTCTTGACTTGCTCAAATTGTTCCAAGGGAGTGTAGTAGAAGAGAAATTACATGTTGTTTATTTAAAGTGTATCACTCAGAAGTGCACCCTTGAAATAATGTGTGCCTATTCTCACATCTATTGACACAATGAAAACTCTCCAAGGTGTATTACAAATTACATTAATGAATATGAGACACGTACTTCATGAATAACCTAAAAATAAAAGAAAAATCAGCCTCTTATTGCTTCAAAATTGATGTAGTATAAATTTTGGTATATTTTTTTTTTATCCAAATCATAATCTAGTCATGATCTCTCAAAAATGAATATACATATATAAAATGAAGGAGAGAGGATAAAAGCAACCCTAAACTAGGGATGAGTCCTTATATTAACTCAACTTCACTCATGCTTCAACTCAATTCAAAACTAAACCTTCAACTCAACCACCAAACTCAAAATCCTTACATAGTACATCCTAAGTTTCAACCTTATTTTTTTTAGTATTTCATAATAGAGATTAAAATCTTGTTTGAATGTTTTGAAAAGTCAAAGGCTCTCGTGCATGCATTAATGGTCTTCAATCTTGAAGAGATCTTGATTATCTTTAGTTAACTCCTTTTGATCTTCACTTAACAATATCCTTGAGACTCTTCATCCATATAGTGAGTGACTTTAATTACCTTACTTGCATCTTGGAGTTTGGCTTCAGCTATCTTACTTGTATCTTGGATTTTGACTTCAATTGTCTTCCTTATATCTTGTATACATGTTTCTTTCTCTTGACTTACTCCAATTGATCCAAGGGGGCATAGTAGGAGAAAGATTGCATGTTTTTTGTTTGAGTGTCCTCCATTAAAATAGGTCTAATTTAATTCATAAAGTTTTTAATTTAACTCCTCCAATATTGCATGTTTCATTTCCACCTTTCTAGGGTTAATTAAAGGCTTCTCTTTATTTGACTTGATTTTTTCTAAAATTAGCTCAAAGGGCATAAAAGGAGAGAGATTGCATGTTTATGTTGTTTTAACTCTTATTATAACCTTAATTTATTTTTTAAAACAAAATCTTAACCCTTTCTTTATCTACAGATAGCTAAGAGCACATGTGTTTAACTAAGCAAGGTTGTTGAATACACAATGCATTGATTGAGCTTGTGGATTATCTTCTTCCTCCAAGGTGGCATATAAGGAGGGAGATTATATTTTGATGTTTTTGAAAACTCATTAATTTAATATATTTTTTAAAGTGTATTTTTATGATGTACAATTACATCTCTCCATATTGGTTCTCCTTGGATATGTTTATCTTCTCCAACTTGACAAGCTTGTTAAATGCATGGATGAGAACCTAGAACTTGATGAATTTACATTATTTGAATATATAATGAGTGTAAAGAGTATTTTAACATCATAAATATGGTTTAATAGACATTAAAACAAATTTTTATCTCTAATCTCCACATATAACTTCAAAAAATGTTATTTTGTGCTCTTTAGGCCTCAAGAAACACTGATTTGGATTTAGGGGTCTAAAATCACTTATAGGCCTCACCAGACACTCCTCCCATGCTCATTGGATAGGTATAAATTGGTTAGACTTGGAAATTTTGAAAAAATTGAAAACTATTAACTAAAATCTCAAACAAAAATTTACAAAAAAGTGGTTGCTTGTTGCCTATAGGGTGACCTAGAGATATTTTTCTAAAATTCACAAAAAAGTGCTTGCTCGTTGCCTATAGGGTGACCTGGAGATTTTTTTTTTTTTTTTGACTATATTTTGAATTATTTTTCATTATAAAATCATGTATTAAAACTTTTACATTAATTATACACCCCCTCAAATTAATTTATGCCCTTGGAAAGATCTGAAGCACTCATTTCTAACTCTGTTTATGAGCAAAATAGTGAAAAAAAATTATTTCCTTCATGAATAGACCTGTGTTTTACCATTTTATCTCTCTTAATTTATAATATTGTAATGAAACCACTTTTAAATATTCAATAACATAAAAATATACCTCCATGTCAAATGTCAAGAGATTTCATTTGGTAAAACTCAAAATATGCACTTTTTAGTGCTTCCTAGCCTCAACAATCTCATTTCTGAATGCCTTTAGGTATGAGTTTTGAAATTTTATTGAGTTTTAAGAGGCTTAAATATCTTATTATTTTTAATATTCCCTCTAATAATTCCAACCAGTATATATCTTCAAGCAATCTCTTAAATCTCTCAAAAAATATCTTTTTGATTGTCTCTCTTGCATGCTTGAAACCCCACAACCTATAATTTTACCTTTATCCATTATTTTTATTTAAAAAATTATTTATTAAGGCTATTTAAGTTCCATAATATCTCACATCATTTTTTATTTGCAACAAATAACTCAAAAATGCTCTTAAAACTGAGTTATTAAGGTTTTACAAGGGTTTTAGAGCATCTTTCCTTCTTAACAATTGTTCATAAATTTAATCCCCTATAAATTAAAAATAATGTATGAAATATTAATTTAATATGGTAACCTATCTTCCCATAATACCACATTAACCAAATATTCTTCTCCTTCATGAAATGAATATTTGAAAATTACATTTACTAGCTTGCGACTAACTTGCTAAAGGAATAAAAGAAACTTCTGCCAAAATTTGGATCTATGAATGGTTCCTGAGGATGGTTTTGGGTTTATGAAGGTTTTAAGATATATATATATATATATATATATATATATATATATATATATATATATATATATATATATATATATATATATATATATATATATATATATATATATATATATATATATATCTTAAATCCATGAATGGATTCTACCTAAAAACCTACACATAAGCAAACTTGACCAATGGTGGCAAAAATTATCAACATTCTTGATGACCCAAATAGGATGTTTGCCTACTAAATAATTACTAACATAAGATAAACGATGAAGGATTGGGATGGTAATCCTTAGGTGATTTATATATTTCTTGATAATGTAGGCCAAATTATGAGGGCCTATAATGGTAATGAATGGGCATTGATGGACTTGGTTGCTAACGCAAGCCAAAGGATGAGGGCCTATAATGGTAATCCTTAGGCATTATGGAGCTTAGTTGCTAATGAAAATCAAAGGAGAAGGGATTATAAAGGTAATCATTGGGAATTGTGGAGCTTAGTTGGTAATTCAAGTCAAAGTATGAGGGCCTATAATGGTAATGAATGGGCATTGTGGAGTTTGGTTACTAACATAGGCCAAAGGATGAGGGCCTGTAATGATAATCCTTGGGCGCTATAGAACTTGGTTGCTTATGTAGAATAAAATATGAGGGACTAAAATTGTAATCCTTGGGTGCTATGGAGTTTGGTTTTTAATGCAAGCTAAAGAAGGATTATTGACATAAGTAGGGGATAGGGTACCATTATCATTTAAAAGGTGAACTTAGTACTTTAATTGGCCTAAAGAAGGGTGATCTTGACATATGATAATTGGCATGGCTAAGTTTGAAAATTATACAAAAGAGGGAGGTCTTGGTTAATGAAAATGGTCTTGATCTAGGTCCATTTGGACATGAACTTGGCATTGGTCTAGGTAAAGTGAAAGTAGTCTTAAAAACAAACATGGGCTAGGCACTTGAAAATAAATTTGATCGAGGCATGTTCAGATCCATGGCTAGGTCTCATGAAAAACAAAGGGTCTAAAGGTATCAAATAACTAAGCTATAAAAACAAACAATATTTGACTTTGTAAGAGAGGCCCAAAGGGTAAATTAATTGTACTAGGTAAAAGTAAAGACAAAACAAACTTAAAATTGGTCTAACAAATGAAATTGACTTTCCTAAATGCAGTTATAATCAGTGGAAAAGCTAAAACAAAATATCAAAACTCATTTATCACTAAGGTACTGATTTTCCCAAAGGAATTTATAATCAGTGACAAAAGTATCTAGACAAGGTAGAACAATTGTGAACTATGATCAAAGGATAAAAACAATTTGAACAAAGTTAGTTATAATTGTTTTAGCATGAAAAGCAAGGATAGACTCAAAAATAAAAGGTTTCAAACAAGAACTCAAAAATAAACTAAACATAGGAAATATTAAAAATGCTTCTTGTGGGGGAAGAGTCGAAGGCTCAAATAAAGAATTCAATCAGTCAACCAACACATTTTATTTATGTAAAATAATACAATATATAAGATTATAAATCTAACAATAGGGTAGTTTTTTTTAATTTCTAACAACTACTAACTCCTAAAAACCCTCGTGTAAAATCACTACATGATTCGCAGATCCTAATAATATATTTTATTTATTTATCCATGTTAGGACTATTTCCTAACATTCACCCCCTAGTTCTAACATGGGGCAAAAAATTTAAAAGTCAGTTTTAACTAATAATGCATTAGATTACAAATATAATTTTATTTTACATTAGAAACCCATTTTATTGAAAGGTGCCTTTCAAGGCTTATTTGAGAACTTTGACTCAAAACATAAATGACATAAACGACTTGAAAAATAACTGACCACTTTATTTTTGACAAAAATGATATTGACTCTAAAAAAATAAAACACTTAGTATTTATAAATTTTTAAAAAATCTAAACTAATAAAATAAAAAAACACAATACCTTAAAAATAATATAAAAGAATTTATAAAATCAAACTTGAAAAAAAACCATTGAAAAAAACTTAACACATATAATAAAAACTATATAACTTAAAAACTAAAACACATTTTATAAAAATAACTACGAAACAAACTTTCCATAATACTAAAATAATAAATTAAATTAAATTAAACAAAACTAAAAGTAATAAGTGTCATGATGTAGCTATAGTGCCTATCATAGCATAATCCTCCACTAGCACCACCTTCACCATCGAATCCACCACCAGCATGCCATCTTCAATGTAATTTCTCTAACAAGAATAATTTTATTAGTAAAGACTTAAAAAATGCTATCTACATAACCATATTGCAATGCAGGCCATTAATGTATCTATTAATTATCCATACACAAATGAGAAATGAATAAGGGCCATAGAAATAAAAAAATTATATGTTACAGCAAAGCAATGTCAAATTTGAAAAAAATAAAAATTCACATATTCACTTATACAAATTGTGTCGCATAAACTTTTATGTCAATCTATTAAAAAATTTAAAAAATATGGAAATTTTAACATAATGAACACAAACCTAAGGGCATCAACAGTAGTGAATATTTTAACATAATGAACACAAACTTGTAAAAAAAATCCTAAGAAAACATCAAGAAAATGAAATTGGTAGTTAAAAAACCTAATTCATCCATATTTTCTAGTATCTACAAGAAATGAATTACAGTGTAGAATTTTTTTTGCATGCTTAAAGATAAGCTTTCACCAACCTTAGTTATGTCAAGAAAGATTTCTTTAGAGAATAGAACATGGGAGATGATAAAGCTACTAATGAGGAAGTTGAAATTATTTTTAGATAACTTATCAATTGCTTGTTGGTGTATGAAGTTGAAATGTTTTTTGACCAAATTAATGTATTGGATAAAACTAATGCATGCCCACACTATTTGGGTCCTGTAGGCATCGTAAGGGATTTTGCCATAATATTCTCTCAATAAAAGTCAGGGCCAAGAATTACTAAAAGGTATAAAAACTACCTCTACACCCAAATCAATTATATAAAAGCTATAATTTCTCAACAATATATAGTTTGTTTACTATCCATCAAAATGGTCATAGAAAATAATCTACCCTAAAGCATATGAGCTAAATTACCTCAGCTCTACTCTTCATATGCTTTGCGTTAAAGACCAAGTAACCCATACATGATCTGTTGTCTTAGCTTACAGCCATGTTTTCACCCAGATGCCATAAATATCGATAACGTTTAGACTGTTAGTAAAGGGCTCATAGGTATAATAACAAAAATTGAATCCTCTTATTGGTTACATATCATAAAAACTATTCTCTATTTAACAGTAACTAATAAAAATAATAAAATATTGATATCTTTTAGCAAACATTGAAACCAATTTAGATTTTTACAAAACAACATAAATCTATTAGCAGTTAATGTTTTTCAAAGTAAAATAATTGGATTTGGTAGATACAATACTACCAAGTAGGTACTAAAAAAAACTTTTTAAAAATTCAAAACCTCAAAATAAAATAAAAACAAACTAAAACTAAAATAAAAACAAACTAAAACTAAAATAAAACTTTTAAAAGAACTAAAAAACTATTAAATTAAAAAATCCCTAAAACCATGTATCATTAAAACATAAAAAGATAAAACTGTGGATCAAACTAAAAATTAATAAAAAACTTAAAATTCAATCATAAAAAAATAATCCCTAAACATAAAACAATAAATAAACCTTAAAATATAGACTTTGAAACCTAAAAAGTAGAATTTTCCATGGTGGATGAGAGAAGTAGTGGCAATGGAGGAAAATGGAGATTGGCAGTGACATAATGAATACAAGTCACCAGTTAGATTGTAGAGGTGCTCATCGATTAGAAGTTATGTGTTAAATCATTTGGGATCATCGAACAAAGGTGAGCTGAGTGGTCTAGAGTCATCATGTGGGACATAGAGAATTCAAGAGGAAAGAGAGCTCATCAAGCTAATCTGGCATATGAGTCTTGAATATAATGTAGGGTTGCCAAGATGCAGAGGATATGGATCTGTGGATGTCAAGAGAAGGAATGGTGGAATGAAAGAGGGAGATATGCTCTAATCAATGCTATTAAGTTAGATGTATATTATAGATTATCAAAACCAAGGTTGGTAATGTGGGCTAAACAAAAGTGATTATAGCAAAATATGAAATTATCAATGAAAAAGACCAATTTAATGTTTGTATGGAAATTAAGCATCATTTAATGTTGATCTAATGCATATTTATGCTTGGGTAATCCTGTGGTTATGTTCAAAAACACTGACTTATCTTCCTCACTGTTTGTAAATCTGAAATAGAAAAAAATATAGACATATATTTTTTGTTTTTCAATTTATTTATTTTGGTATGCATATAGTGAACAAAATGGAATGAAAAATGTGAGTAGAATGGATAGGATGGAAGCAAGATCAAAAATGCATGTGGGTGGTGAATGATAACAATTGTACTTGTGGTCTACACTACAAATTATTGTCAATATGCAAGCAATGGTGATTGGAAAAAAATGGCATTTGCACATGGGCTGCACTGCATAGCCATTATTCTAATTTTATGCAAATATAAATGGATGGAAGAAGTCTAGGATGAGCCTACTCTAATACCAGATACTAAAAATGCCCCTAGTGGGGGAAGAGCCAAAAGCTCAAACAAATAATTCAATCAATCAAACAACACATTTTATTTAATCAAAAACATTACAATATATAAGAATATAAATCTAACAATAGGGTAGTTGTTTTTAACCACTAACAACTACTAACTTCTAAAAACCCTCATGTAGAATCACTATGTTATTTTCAAATCCTAATAATATATTTTATTTATTTATCCATGTTAGGACTATTTCCTAATAGGCAACTGGCTTAGATAAACTCAGCAAAATAACTTGAAAAATAATATAATGCTAAGGTAATTGGCTTGTAAGACACTCAGTAGTTGACTGTCTAAGACTCGATACTTAACTCACAAGAGACTTCTTGATCAATAGAATTAGGACATTTCATAACTTGGCACAACAAACTTCAAATAAGGCACGTGGTAACAATTTGGCTCAAAGAACTCTCAAACAACGTACAAAACAACAAGCAATTGCTAGGTCTAGGCAAAGACTTTTTTAGATCAAATAGGAAATCAACCCAAGTAACACAATCACAACATAAAATTAGACTACTTAAGCCCAAATTAAATGAGGCTTTAGGATAAACCTAATTAGTTTAGGATTTTCACTTTGAAATATTGAGTTTCAAATTTAATACAAAGAAAACACAGAGGTTTACACCAAAAATAGGCTAGACCAAAATGGGTAGCATAACCATGCATTTGAAACAAAGATATAACAATGGTTTGGAACTTAATTTCAAATACAACAAGTGTTTTGGAATAATTTAGGTAATGTAACAATGCTCCTTCAAATAAATGGCATGACAATGGTTTTGGACTCAAAATCTAAGGTAAATTTTTGAGATGAAATGGGTAGAGTAATGATGCCTCATTTAAACAAGTGACACAAACAATTTTGGAAAAAAATCTAAAGCTAAAGTGTGAAACAAAACAAGCATAGTAACACTCTTAGGCTAAAGTGGTGTGAAAACATGTGATGTTTATGACTCATTTTGACTTGACAATACAAATAATTTTAGTCTAAAACACACGTGTAAATCAAAGAAAAAGGAAATAACACTAATGGCTCACCCTATCCCTAAAACTAACATAGGTGTGTATAGTTTCTACCAAAGTTTCCACTGATATATTGATACTTGTGAGAAATTAAGTGTTAATCCAAAAATTAAAGAACATGTGTAGGTAGAGTTTTTATGCCTCCCTCTGTCTCTCAAGCATTGGTACGTGGCACAAACTTAGAGTGAGGATCACTTGGCATTTAGTAATAAATTTCATGGTAAGTGGAGTTGACAAAAATCTATAAGTTTTAAAATGCACTAAATGGTCCCAAGTATAGCTAACATAAGGGTTTGATCATGTTAATTGGGTTCATATGCACTAATTTACTATGCAAAGGTCTATTCCTTTGTATTGTGACTCCATTCGTGTACTGCTTAGTGAAGTTTGATGTTTAACAAGATTTGATCCTAGTTTTTGTTAGGATCAGAGAGGCTAGCCATTCAACCCCTTAGAAATCTCAATATCACATGCCCAATTTATATACCTTACCATGGAGTGGGGTTGGTATGATGTTGGGAGATAAAACCCCAGGTCAACACACCCCTAAAAAACTTGTGAGGAAGAAACGAGATCCCTCCTACTAGATAAATGTAATAAAATAAAATGGAAAGACTTTAGAGATCATTTTTGGGTCACCCAAGTCACTCGAAGCTTGGGGAGAGCATACGCGATATTCTTTCCGACAAGACTAAACAATCAAGGTAATATACCAAGTACTTTTGGTCACCCAAGTTCTTTATAGGGGATGGGGAAAGAGCATACATGCAATAGTTTCCAATGTGCCAAAAATAAATATTCTAATATATCAACTTTGAAACTTGCTAATAATAAATATATATATATATAAAGTAAAAAAGCTCTTAAGAGGTCTAACTAAAATGTATGCTGCTTTTAATAACACCAACTCAAATATGATTGAAATTTTATCCCCTTGCCCTTATTTGCACTTGTAAAAACATTAAAAATACTAAAAGACAAGTGTGATTAAGTTAATTTTAAGCACCAAACAAAAGTGTATGTGATATTTTAAAGTGTTTAAGCCTCTCTCTATCTCTCCACCTTAATTTTTACAAAAATGTTAGGGGGTTTGTTTGTCTCTAGGCCAAAAATAAAATGAATAAACAACATTTAATTTTGAAATCTTAGGTTTATTGAAAACATAGATCGAAGCTACCATTCAATAGGGTAAAGCCACCAATTTTATGAAGCTATTATTTTCTTGTAAGCACATAGATAGAGATAACTATTGATAAAGTCACCATTAAACAGGGTGAAGCCACTTATTAGATCTAGCAAAGCATCCAATTATAGCTAAAAATAGGTGAAGCCACTTATTATATCTAGTGAAGCATCTGATTATAGCTAAAAATAGGTGAAGCCACTGTTGTTGGCAATTTGGCTTACCAAGGCTAAATGCCAACCCCTACAACTGAAAACTTTTCATGTCCTAGTTGTCTTGGTCCTTATGTGATGTGATTGATCATCATAGTGTTCATTGACTGTAAATTCAAAGGATTGGGTTTCAATTTATTGTCATGGTCATGTCTCAATTTCAACTTGTGATGAGTATCCTTATGATGTTTGAGTAGGTTAAGAGGTTCTTTGTAAAGAATTAAAGTGATCTTATGATCTAAAAGTGCCTTAATGAATATGGTTAAGAGGTGACAGTTGATAACTCATTATGAGTTTCTTTGGCATTTCTAGTATATTTAAGCATGAGGCTAACTATAAGCTTTGAGAAGTATGATCAGGATACATAAAAGCCTATTTGGGACCAAAATAAGGCTATAAGGTACTTTTCATGGTATTCACTAACAAAGCTTCTTTTTAAGCTATATGTGTTGTTGTCTAAGAGAATATTTTGGTCTTAAAATGACATTTTTGACCTCATAAGTCCACTAAATCATCCATAATGTCTCTAACCACCCTCATAGTCATATTATTGTTTAGTCACATGAGTTCATACTTTGAAAATATCTCATCTTCAAGTCTAAAGCGTAGTTTTGCTCTCTCAAAAGTTCCCACATGGGAAGTATGCCTTTATCTTGATGTCAAAGGACTTTTTCCTCATTTTAATCTCCCTCTTGACTCATACTCTTCCTCATCTTTCCCTAAATTGGTGATTCCAAACTTGAAGTGTGGAGAAAATGCAAGAGAAAGGCTATTTTCATGTGTTTTCATGCAGGAGTATGGATTTATATGGACTTTTCCATATAATTGAGGCTAGGAATTAGAATAAGGTTTCATGATAGGTGTTCCAAAAAATATTCAAGTCAAAAAGATCTCAAATATTCTCAAAATTGGTTCTCTTCATCTACCTAGTTTCTTTGCAGCTCAAGAGAGCCATTCAGGTTTTCAGATGGTACAGCCATGAGAGAGAATATCAAGATTTAGAATTTTAGGCAAAGAAAGGGGTTTGATAGAGATTCCATCTTTTGGAATTACTTCTTAGTTTTTCTCTCTATACTTTACGAACAATCCTCTATAAGTAAAGGCACTCATAATGGTTCCTTCATTGAAGCAAGCAACCAATTTTTTGAGTTTTCTCCTCTCTTGAGCATGATGATAGAAAAATGGAAGTTTATGGAGATTTTCAAGAGTATGGATCATGTTTCCATGACATTTTTCAACTTCATCCCACATGTGTGAGTATTTTGAGATCATATTGAACATGTTGAAGCAATGAGAGGTCTAATGTGGTAGTTTCATGTACATTTATCTAATGGGAGCTTATTGTTTCCTTCAAGTACAAGCCTTTACATATTGTAAAAAAATTTGAGAGTGATTAAAATTTTGAAAAGGATTTATTACACTTATCCATGCATTCACATGCTTTTCATTACCTTCTATCATCATACAAGTCTTTTAAATGGGCTAAATGCACAAGCTCTTAAGAATAAGCACTATTAGTACTAGTCCATATAATGGCTTGAAGGTCATTTGAGGTGGCATGATGATTGTATTAATATATGTGAACTATTTAAAGAGTGGATAATAGGTTTGAATTTATTTGACAAGTCATGAGGTGTTAAATTCAAAGAAACAATAACTCAATATAAGGCTCATTGTGAGATCTTCACCTACAACCAAACATACTGATATGAGTTTCAACAGGTTTGGAGGTTCTAATGAAAAAATGTATATTGAATAAACTCAAGCCAATATAGGGTGATTACCTTAACTCATTTTGACTCCTTCTCTATCAATTCAAGTCAAGATGACTAAGAAATCTCATTAGGCCAAGAAAGACAAAGGACTATTTGAGACCATACAAGACAAGGACTAGAGGGTTTTCATATAAGGAATTATATTGAGATTGTAAAGATAGAGGTTGTGAATCAGATAAATTGGATGGATTCATAAGGAACTCCAAGATGACACTAAATTATATCAATAATCTTCTCAATAGGATGACTAAGCCTATTCCAAGTTTCTAAATCTCCACCTACAGCAGTCATGATCAAGTAAGGTCTGAGAAAGTAATGGATTTGTTTTAAGGGCTAAACAAGGGGTTAGAGAAAACCAATCCATGTCAAATCAACCACATAATAATTCTTCATGGAAATCATGGAGGAAAATACCTATTTAAGATCACTAATTCTAGTCATAAGCATTATAAGTCTCTTTTTTAGAAGGGATTAAGGTAATTTTGAGTTGTTTAAGGTGATGGGCCTTTTTTTGTTCTCAATCCCATTCAAAGATGTTATGACCAGTTGAGGTTTCTCCAAGAAAGGTGTGGACTATGGAGAGTCAATGAGAGTCTTTGAGTAACTTTTTTCTCTTAATAGAAACCTCCTACTTTATCATCCATCCGTACACAATCTCATGACCATTTATAGTAGTCAACATGAAGATTCTTTAAAGGAAGTCATCTTGAACAAGGCTATTATGCAAGAAATATAAGGATTGAATGGATATTGAGGATATTTTCTCCTCTCCTTTACATAATTCTCATTCTTCTTCTCTCTCCTAATTTTTTATATATTCAAGCTTTTAGGCCTTGTTTTAGATCCCTTTCTTAGGCATGAGGAAACTATGCCAATATTGAACTTTGTAACCACTTGTATTAATAAATGGATTATTTTAGCTTCTCTATCATTGGCTTATAGTGTGTATATGCTTGTTCATATATGTATAAATGGTATGAATCTTCACTTGACATGTCCTTGTCACATCTATATGTTGATGAGTTATCTTATGCATGTTATATAAAGGGTCAAAGGTTTGTGATCAGATTTGAGTGTAACCTATTTAGAATTGTCTCAAAGTATACCTCTCTCCATTCACCTCCAAGTGAAAGTCACTCACCATGACCTCTGTGTAAAACATTGTTTCATAGGAAGCCTTAAAGATAGTCTTTTAGTTCATTAGTATTTTAGGAGTACAAGATTGAGTGGATGAATCATTTAGGTGCATCACCATCACTAGTATAGGTTTTCCCTTTCAGATATCTTTCCAACTCTTTTCACCATCAAAGCAAGTAGATAAGGAAAAGGATTCAAATTTATATATCAGAGGAGATAGCCTCATAATCTAGAGGTTTAGTCTAAGTTACAGGTATCCCATAATCTATAGACCAATCTAATGTTAGTCAAAGTTTGAAGGAGAAGTTAAATAATATCTACTTCAACAGGGTGCAACTTGGGTTGCTAACAGTTTTAGCATACTCGATGGGACATAGATTCATCCATGGAGTACTCATTTACAACATCTTGGTCTTCACAAGTAGTTTCAAACACTCATCTTGGTTATCATCTCAAGGGTATCAGCATCTCTTGTTCATAAATTCATTATTTTTCATGTATCTTATGGTGAGATATCAATGCATATGGGCCATATTCCTATCATTAATTTCCTTATCAATGACCTTATGATCCATCCCCATTCTATTATGATCTTTATCCATCTCATTATGACACCTATCATCCCTAAATTCATGCTTCTTAATAATATGAAATCCCTTATCAAGCCTATGATTCTTTTCAATGCCAAGGAAACTATTCTAACCCTCCTTGTGAGCCTCATTAACCTAATTGGTAGCCTATTTATCAATCTAATTAGGAATGGCAATCTCATGACATTCTTGATCAGCTCAACCAAGTTTCAAGACAATCCATATCAAGCTTTAAATAGACACTATTTGGCTATGAGAAACACATGGTGAGCATTGGCACACAAAAGTGCTATGTACAGGAGATACCTAGGCATGAGATTGAGAGCATGAGAGCATAAGAGGTTCATTATATAAAAAATAAAGAAGTGTTGGCATCTCTCATAAGATAATTCCATTTAAAAGTCATTGGTGATATGCTTGACATAGGTGGTTTAGTTAAAGGCATTGATGAGAAGTTGATAGTCCATGAGAGATACTAGGCTCACCATAACCAATAGCATGTTCCCTCCTTCATTACACATCATTCCTTAATTGAACTACCCTTTTCCCCTCAATAATATCAAATAAATGTGTACCACATCCCTTAAAATTCTGCTAAAACCTTACCAATGTTTCCTACTTTCAATTCTATCCAAGAGAGACCTCAAAAGGTGGAAGAAGTGTGTTTTGAGCAAGCTAAGTTCCATGTTTCATAGCAGATAATGCAAGGGCCTTCATCTTATGATCATCAAGGAGAGATCTCCAATGAGATGGTGCTTAACTTTGAGTCTCACATTGCTAAACAAGTTAAGCTTGCAAACCAACATCTACATTAGTCAATAATAACTGCAAAAGTAACACAATCTCAGCAAGAAGTTTCTCCATTTATACCCATGGTTGCAATAAGTGTAAAATAAGAAGTTCCTAAACTCAATTTTATGACTTGGAAACAAATGCAGTAATCAAGGGAGAGAGAAGAGTGGTTAAACACAAGTCCAAGTATTGAAGTCAAGGACAAGCCTAAAATCATTCAATCTCCACTACTCCCTCCTAAAAATCTCAAATCCTTCCCCTCATGGAAGGATATTCAAGAGAAATTACAGCAAAGAGAAGAAGTGATGGTTGTCATGGATGAACAGTTGATTAGGGAGAAGGAAGCATACATGGTGACACCATTAGATTTGTCTCATCTTCTTGAGCATTTTTAGGGATCCACCATGCCAATTCTTGAGAAAGAGCCAGTCCTTTGTGAGGTAAGTGAAAGAGATACAAATAGGTGATAGAAGATGAGAGTGACTTGAGTGAGAAATAAGAGGCCATCATCATTAAGAACCCCTTGTCAAGGATGGGCATGATTCAATCTTTCTTAATGTAAAAGAGAATGAGTTTCAAGAGGTTATTGGGATGAAAGATGAGCTATAAGTAAAAGATGAGCTACAAGTACAAGATGAGCCACAAGAGAAAGGGATTTCAATTGATCAAGTAGAAGGTGATCCCCAAGAGCTATTTGATGATATGGTAGTCACTCTTTGTCATTACAACCCTGATAAGTATGTGAAGTATCTATTCAATTTGTAGAAGCTTTAAGGCAAGGTGAACCTTTTAAAGTCTCCAAACAACCAAGAAAAGGTATGTATTCAAGAAAACTCTAGTTTTATTGAAGATAAAGGACCAATTCTTGGTCACCAAGATGAGCTAGAGCTTAGTGGGTTGATTATATGCCATTTTCTATTAAATATGAGGATGACCAAGTTGTATCAGAATGTGATTTTGATCAACATAGTGTTCTACAAGGGAATGATAAGGATGAGAATGATCTCCATCTTTTTCCAACTAATCATGAAAAGATGGCCTTTTGGGAGGACTTAGACAATTTTTGTTTGAGACTAGACAATCCATTTCTACCCCATAAGTATCTTGAGGAAGGTCTTGTAAAGAACACTACTACAATTGCACATCCTAAGCCTTATAGACAAGGAGAAACTAATGACATGTTGTAGCCATGTTTGTACACCTATCAAGAAGTTGAGGACCTTTACAAACCACTATCTCAAATAGAGCATAATGGAGGCATCAATCAAATCATATTAGTTGAGTTGCAAATACAATCATTGTATGAGAATTTGATAAACCATCATTAGCTCATGACTGAGGTAGAATTAGCATTGTTGATGCAAGAAAGATGGATATGGGAGGAGTAGGATTGGGTGTTGGACTCACATGTACAATCCATGCACCTAAGAGTAGAACTAGAAGGCCTAACTACTTCCCCAAGAGGCCATGAATGTGTTAATGCCCATAGCTATAATAAGGAGCTATCAAGATGTGGCAATCATACTTCATGGTGCCATAGTGGTCAAACAAGTTTTTTATTTGACCCTGGAGGAAAGAGTTTGACCTCAGGTTATATTTTTTAGTTTGTTTTCTTATTTCAATAAGTGGTTAGCACAAGCATTAATTTGTTATCTTATTGTTTTATTGGTCTTGTTTTTTTGTTTTTCCTTAGGTTATGTGTGCTTTTTAGATTTAGGTGTGTTCTTATGTTGTTTATATTTAGTCTTTTGTTGTTACAAGCATAAGAGGTGTCATAAAACACAAAATTTGTTTGGTAGTCATCAAAACCATGTTGTTATGTTTTCAAACTTTCATTGTCATGAAAAAATTAGTAGGTTTTATTGACTAGCAGGCTGGTCAAACCCTATGAGTTGCCAAAAATGTTGGCAATTTGACCTACCAAGACCAAATGCCAACCTCTATAAATAGAAACTTTTCATGTCCTAGTTGTCTTGGTCCTTATGTGATGTGCTTGATCATAATAGTGTTTATTGACTGTCATGTTAAGGGATTAGGTTTCAATGTATTGTCATGGTCATGTCTCAGTTTTAACTTGTGATGAGTATCCTTATGATGTTTGAGTATATTAGGATGTTCTTTATAAAGAGTTTAAATTATCTTATGATCTAAAAGTGTCTTAATGAAGATGGTGAAGAGGTGACAGTTGATAACTCACTATGATTTTTTTTGGTATTTTTGGTATATTCAAGCATGAGGTTGACAAAAAGCTTTGAAAAGCATCATCAAGATACATAAAAGCCTATTTGGGACTTGAAGGATATAAGGTACTTTTCATGGTATTCATTCACAAAGCTTCTTTTTAAGTTATATGTGCGGTTGTCCAAGAGAATATTTTGGTCTTAAAATGACATTTTTGACCTCATGAGGCCACTAAAGCATCCATAGTGTCTCTAACTACCCTCATAGTCATTTATTATTTAGTTACATGGGTTCATACTTTGGAAATATCTCCTCTTCAAGTTTAAATCATAGTTTTGCTCTCTCAAGAGTTCCCACATGTGAAATATGCCCTTATTTTGATGTCAAAGGACTTTTTACTTGTTCTAATCTCCCTCTTGACTCATGGTCTTCCTCATATTGCCTTAAATTGGTGGTTTTAAACTTGATGTATGCAGAAAATGCAAGAGAAAGTCTATTTTCATGTGTTTTCATGTAAGAGTACGGATTTATATGAACTTTTTTATACAATGAAGGCCAGGAATTTGTAGAAGGTTTCAAAATAGGTTTTCTAGAAAAGTGTTGTAGTTTATGGGGGTCACTTCATTTATTCATGGGGTTTAGGCACTTATCTGGTTGTCCAAGTTAGTTTTAGACACTTTACAGCTAGGCATAATCATAATATATTCTCGTAGCACTCAACATTTATCACTCGACTTCACTGGCATTAATTCACATAAGGTGCAAGCCTTATGCACTCACCCAAAGCATAGTAGAGAAAGGATTGGGGTCCACATTGGGCTAGTTGTGTCGAGATGCAACTGATCATATGTAAAACTTGGTCATTTAGAGAAGGCTTTTGGAAGATTCATTGGCAAAAGACTTTTTTGGTTTTACTAGTTATGGCCATAGGGGCACAAGCCTATATTGAAGTGATCTTATAGTCTCATGGGTGTAAGCCTTTGTTTCTCTAAGCTTAGCATCATTCAGGTGCTTTTAAAGGGTTAAGGGGATGCTTTAGTTCACTTATTAATACTAGGCTCACACTTTATGTATGGATATCATTACTTGGTGTCGGATCTTATCTATACTTAGGCTATTTTATAGATTATGCTGACATCATTACTTAACACATGGATGCCATGAACAGCTTGAACCAGAGCTTCGCTAAACTTAACATTCATATATTGAAATTATACCATTATAACTATTATACTCATTGCACATTCAAAGTACATTGACCAAATACATAACTAGATCAATCACAACTAGATTCAACATCATTATTCATTAATCAAAGTCTAATTAAAATAGATTACATTAGTAATGAAATAGAATATATACTTTTTTATAGCTAAAATAACTACGTAGATGCTCATAAGAAAGCTTGGGTGTCTACAACTATGCCTTAATAGCATTCAAGATATATCTAATATTAATGGTAGTCATCATAATGCAAAAGCAATTTTCTAGAGTTTTGTTGTATCAAATCATGTCTCTTTACTCAGTAGTTCAAGCTCAATTTTATAGCACATAGGAGCATCTTCTTGCCAAGGTGGAGAGCACACATCGATTGTTGAGCTAGAGATTTTGTTGATCATTTCATTGGATCCATCACCTTGCATCCTTTGTATTTTGGTTTCCACATGTAGCCTCTCTTGAATATTCCCTAAAAATCTGGGTACCAGTTAACCGCTTACCAGTTGGTGCAAGATGTGTGTCAATTCCTCTAGCTGGTGCAAAAGATACCAAAAGAATAATCATTCCAATTGATTACCTCCTGCCATTATATCTATAAATTTGACACAAATATATACTTGTTCTAAATAAGGGCCCAACAAAAATATTCATTGCAAAAATATCTCAAATAGGCTCAAAATCAATTCTCTTCATCCACCTAGTTTCTTTGCAGCTCAAGAGAGCCCTTTAGGTTTTCAGATGGTACAACCATGAGAGAGAATATCAAGATCTAGAATTTTGGGCAAAGAAAGGGGTCTAAGAGAGATTCCATCTTTGGGTATTTTTATCATTTTATTTTTCTCTCCTTTATAAATAATCCTCTACAAGTTAAGGCACTCATAATGGCTCCTTCATTTAGGCAGGCGACCAGTTTTTTGAGGTTTCTCCTCTCCTAAGCATGATGACAGAAAAATGGAAGTTTATGGAGATTTTCAAGAGTATGGACCACATTTAAATTAAATTATTCAAATTCATCCCACATATGTGATGATATTGAGATCATATTGAGTATGTTGAAGTAATGAGAGGCCTAAGTGGTAGTTCAATGTACATTCTTCTAATGGGAGTTATTTCCTTCAAGTACAAGCTTGTATAGATTATAGAGAAGTTTGAGAGTGATCAAAACTTTGAAAAGGATTTCTTAAACTTATCCATGCATTCATATGATTTTAATTTCCTTCTATCATCATACAAGTCTTTCAAATGGGCTAAATACTCCATCCTTGATGCACAAGCTCTTAAAAAGAAACATTGTTTGTACTTGTTTGTACTAGTCTGTACAGTGGCTTGAAGGTAATTTGAGGTGGCATGATTCTTGTATTAAGCTATGTGAACTATTTAAAAAGTGGATAAGATTTTTGAATTAATTTGAAAATTCATGCGGTGTTAAAGTCAAATAAACAAAAACTCAATGTAAGGCTCATTGTGAAATCTTCACCTACAGCCAAACATATTGATATGAGTTTCAACAAGTTTGGAGGTTCTAATGAAAAAATGTATATTGAATAAACTCAATCCAAGATAAGGTGATTTCCTTAACTCATATTTACTCCTCTATCAACTCAAGATAATTCAAGATGACTAAGAAATCTCATTAGGCCAATAAAGACTAAGGACTGTCTAAGACCATACAAGTCAAGGACCAAAGGGTTGTCATATGAGGAATTTCATTGAGATTGTAAAGAAGGTCTGAGAGGTTGTGAAGTAGATGAATTGGATGGATTTATATAAAACTCCAAGATGACACTAAAGTATATCAATAATCTTCTCAATAGGATGACTAGGCCTATTCTAAGTTTCCAAATCTCCACCTACAACAGTCATGATCAAGCAAGGTATGAGAAAGTAATGGATTTATTTTAAGGGGTAAACATTGGGTTATATAAAACCAATCCATGTCAAATCAACCACTTAATAAGTCTTCATATAAATAATGGAATAAAATACCTATTGAAGATCACTAATTCCAGTCATACACATTATAAGTCTCTTTTTTAGAAGAGATTAAGATAATTTTGAGTTGTTTAAGGTGATGGACCTTTTCTTGTTCTTAATACCATTCAAAGATATTATGTCTAGTTAAGGTTTCTCCAAGAAAGGTGTGGACTATGGAGATTCAATGAGAGTCTTGGAGCAACTTTTTCCTCTTTAGATCAAATTCCTACCTATCATCAGTTCGTACACAGTCTCATGACCATTTACAACAGTCAACATGAAGATTTTTCAAATGAGGTCATCTTGAAAAAGTTTATTATGCAAGAAATATAAGGATTGAATGGAGTTTGAGGATATTTTCTCCTCTCCTCTACACCATTCTTCTTCTTCTTCTCTCTCCTAATTTTATATATATTCAGATTTTTAGGCCTTGTTTTAGATCCCCCTTGGGCATGAGGAAACTCTACCAAGATTGAACTTTGTAACCTCTTAGATTAATAAAAGGAATATTTCATATTCTCTATGATTGGATTATATTTTGTATATGCTTGTTCAAATGTGTATAAATGGTATGAATCTTCCCTTGACATGTCCTTGCCACACCTATATGTTGATGAGTTGTCTTATGCACATTATATGAAGTGTCAAAGGTTGGTGATCAAATTTGAAATGTAACCTTGTTGGAAGTGTCTCAAAGCAGACCTCTCTACCTTCACCTCCAAGTTAAAATCACTTACCATGACCTCCATGTAAAACAATGTTTCATAATAAATTTTAGAGATAGTCTTTTTGTCTATTTCTAGTTTAGTAGTATTTTAGGAGTACAATATTAAGTGGATGAATCATTTAGGTGCATCACCATCAATAGTATAAATTTTCCCTTTAAGTTACCTTTCTAACTTTTTTCACCCACAAAGCAAGTAGATTAGGAAAAGGATTCAAGTTGATATATCATAGGAGTTAGCCTTATAATCTAGAGGTTTGGTTTAAATTACAGGTATCCCACAACCTATAGACCAATACAATGTTAGTCCAAGTTGAAAGAGAAGCCAAACAATCTCTACTTTAATAGGGTGTAACTTGGGTTGCTAACAACTATTTAGCAGAGTCAAAACTATCGATTCTAGATAGTGAAGCCACCATTTAGCAAGTCAAAGCCATCATTTCAAAGCCTCTATTCTTCACAAATAAAGACCACAAATAGAACGTAGAATGGTAAATCCACCATTACACAAGGTGAAGTTGTTAATTACACAAAAAATAGAATGACAATAATTTTAAACTCTAAACTTAAAGAGTTAAATACATTTGTTAAAAAAACTAAAGCTAGCATATCATTATGTTTGGCCATACAAGATGCATGGTCCCATCGGGCATGCCATTATGTATCTTAGGAGTTTGAAGAGCACACAAACATTGATTAGTTCCTTTTTAGTCCAAATAAATAAAAATAAGCATAAAAATACACTAGAAATAAACACTCTTTCCTAAGAACTGGGGGGAACATAATATAATGAATAAGATCAAAAAATATAGATAAAAATAACACAAGTAATTTACCTCCTTTTTGAATTTGATGTCCACTTGTTGGAATAAGGATGTTCATTCTCAGTTTATGACAATTAGATACTTCTAGTAATGTTTTTTCATGGTGGTAGCACTTATCCACTAGTCACTTGTGGCTTGGTGTGAAGCTTGGCATAAAATGGGAATTATAACACTACTCTCAATGGCTTTTTGAAGGTATTCTAGTAGAATAACCTTACACATAAAAACTTATTAGCATATGGTGTGGGCACTTATATTTATAGCTCAAAGAACAAATTATAACCCTAGGAAGGTTAGATTAAATTCTAAATTTGGTTGAGTCTAAAATAACCTAGGTTGAGTCAAACTAACCTTGGGTTGGGTCAAAGTACGCATGAAATCTTGACACCTCAGTTTTAGATATTTTTTAGGCATGACAACTCACTTTATATATTTGTGAGGTTGTGAGTCACCTTTTTGGAATATTTGGGAATTAATAAATCACTTTATTAGCTCCTTTGACATTTGACTTCATATTTGGCTAAAAATTCCTTTTTAGATAAATGAAATCCACTAATTTAATTTGAAATTTTTGTTTAGTCAAGTTAATTAAGATTTTCAATGTACTTAATCTTAATTAGTGCTTTTTGGCTTTTGAAAATTATTTTAAATATTTTGAATTAATAGCTAGATAGGCCAAAAGTGTCAAATGGCCTAGGGGCAATTGTTTGTGTCATTGTCACCTTTGTCATTATTCCCTATAACTTAGGGGAAAATTTGTGTCTTTTGTTCTTGTGTGTTATTACCTGTGTCATTGTTACCTAACTTAGGGGTCACCCTATCATGAAGAGTAACACTTTTATTACACATGCACAAACAATTTGTATTATATTTGTAGTTATATTAAGACTAACACTATTTGTATATTATTATTTGTATTTTTATTTTGTTTGTTTGTATAGTTTTTTTTGTCTAATTGTTTATTTTAATTATTTATTTTATTTGTTTGTTTAGTCATTTTCTTTGTTTTTTCATTTGTGTTTGTTTGTTTTTATTTGTATAGTTTGTTTGTGTTTTGTTTGTTTGGTTCTTGTTTATTTGTTTGTTTTTATTTTTGCCTTTTTGTGTTTTTTCATTATTGTGGGTCTACTATATTTTATTTGCACTTAAGTCTTGATTATCCATATATTGAACTTAGGTTGTAAATGTTTGTATTTATTCATACAATTGGTTTATTTATTTTATATTTACACTTGGGATTTGATTGTTCATATCTTATTCCTAAGTTATTTATATTTGCATTTAAACTAAATTTTTTATGTTTAGGGTATATATTTTCATTAGGGTTGTTCATAACTATGATGCATAATATCATTGTCTATAGTAAAAATCAAGCATATAAAGACTATCAAATCAATGCAATGGTGATACTGCTATGAGATCATAACTTGGCATATCCCAAACATCACCAAATGTAAATTAATTAAAAAAATTATAATCACTACTAGTTAGGATGTGCATATTCGTACTGGTAGGTAGCCCAAATTCATAACTATCCTTTGTGCTAGTTCATTGTCAATCCATGATTACGAGTTCATTACATGAGCTTCTTTGGACCAATTATGGCAAATTAGTATTTATCCCTTGATCCTTGATCAAATCAACTCATCTATGATTCTAGTCATATCAATGCTAATAAGGATGAGCATCTCCGCATTGTCAGGTAAAACTAAATATTTCACATTGATCAATTCTTATTCTTCTCTTTTATTCCTCATTCCATTTTTTCCCACTTCTAGGTGAACTACATTTAACTAATATCTATTTGGATTATGTAGGTAGTGATGGGATACATGATGTATCTTGGGTCAGCTCAACTATTATCATCACCACCATTTTTCTTCCAACCATCTCTTTTATCACTTTGTGCATCCTCGTGTGCCTAGTTATTTGTGGCTTCTTCAGTCATTAGATCATTACAACTATGTTTGTGCCTGCTCATCTTTAATATGTGTGATAGGTTATATCCTTAAGTTATGTTTGCTAATCAACCATTTTAACATGATCAAATCAACCCTACTAGGGCAAAAACATTTTTTCATTTAGGTCATCCTAATGATTATAACCATGTTTGGGAAAATCATTATTTCAACCCATCTGCCCTATTAGGGTGCATATCTGTGTCACTGATTATAACCACCTTTGGCGAATCAGTGTTTCAATTTTTTTACTGATTATAACCACCTTTGGGAAAATCAATGTGTACAATTATGTATCTTAAGAGTTTGAAGAGTACACAAATGTTGATTAGTTCTTTTGGCCTTTGACTTCATATTTGGGTTAAAATCATTTTCTTGATAAATTAAATTCACTAATTTGATTTAGAATTTTTGTTTAGGCAAGTTAATTAAGATTTGAAATGTAATTAATCTTGATTAATATTTTTTGGCTTTTGCCAATTGTTTTAAATGTTTTGAATTAATAGCTCGATAGGCCAAAAGTGTCAAATTACTAGGTCATAATTTGACTAGGGTTGAAATTTAACTAGGTTATTGTTGCATATAAGTTAATACACCAAATAAACTAGCTTCATCACATTCTAAGTAATTAAATCCCTTATACAATTTAACTTGGGCAAATCATATGATTTCTAGACTTCAATTATGTGGTTTGCTAGAAATTGATCTGAATTCCAGCTTAGGCACAAAAGTGGCCAAATTTGAATGTCTACAATTATACCTATAGTTATTTGTGTATATTAGTATATGTGTAGACATTTATACAACTATACATGAATACCTACAGGTAATTATACATGTAGGTATTCATGTATAGTTGTATATATGTATACACATAACTATACATGAATATATATACAACTATAAATGAATATCTACGTGTAATTATACTTGTAGGTATTCATGTATAATTGTATATATCTATAAACATATATAACTATACATCAATACTATATGTATACACATATACAACTATACATGATACCTATAGGTAAATACAACTATACATGAATATTATAACTATACACATGAATATTGTAACTATACATGTAGGTATTCATGTATAGTTTTATATATGTATACATTATCCATGAATACCTACAGGTAATTATACATGTAGGTATTCATTTATAGTTTATAACTATAGATATTCATGTGTGTGTGTGTGTACACACACACATACAACTATATATAAATACCTATAAATATTCATGTATAGTTGTATATATATACATATATACAACTATACATGAATACCTACAAGTATAGTATATCATATGTTATATTGTAGGTATTCATGTAAAGATGTATATGTGTCAATATATCATATTTTATATGAATACCTACAGATATAACATATGATATATTATACTTGTAGGTATTCATGTATAGTTGTGTATATATACAGATATAACATATGATATATTCACACATATATAGTTATACATGAATATCTATAGATATAACATATGATATATTCACATATGCATCTATACACGAATACCTAAAGATATAACATATGATATATTATACTTGTAGTTATTCATGTATATTTGTATATATATACAACTATACATGAATATTTATAGGTATAACATATAAACACAATTATACATGAATACCTAAAATTATAACAGATGAACATACATACTACTATGCATGAATATCTACAAGTATAACATATGAATACCTAAAAATAATTATACATGTAGGTATTCTTGTACAATTGTATATATTTATACATATATAGAATTATACATAAATATCTACAGGTATAATATATTATACATATAGATATTTATGTATAATTATATATATGTATACATATATACAATTATACATAAATATATATAGGTATAATATATGTGTACAATTATACATGAATACCTATATGTAATTATATCCATAGGTATTCCATGAATACCTACTAGTAATTATACATGTAGGTATTCATGTATAGTTGTATATATATATATGTTATACCTATAGGTATTCATGTATAGTTGTATATGTGTGTTATACCTGTAGGTATTCATGTATAGTAATATTGTAGGTATTCATGTATAGTGGTATATATGTTACATGAATACCAATATACATGAATACCTACAATACCACTATACATGAATACCTATAGGTATAACACACATATACATGAATACATGAATACCTATAGGTATAATTACCTGTAGGTATTGTATATAACTATACATGAATACCTATAGGTAATTCATGTATAGTTATATATATGTACATGAATACCTACTATAGTTGTATATAATATAGCTGAATATATGTATACAATTATACATGAATACCTACTATAGTTGTATATATGTATAATTGTATACATATATACAACTATAGTAGGTATTCATGTATAATTGTATACATATATTCAGCTATATTACATACAACTATACATGAATACCTACTATATTTGTGTGTGTGTGTGTGTGTGTGTATACAACTATACATGAATACCTACAGGTAAGTATACCTATATATATATATATATATATATATATATATGCATTAACTATGCATGAATACCTACATGTATAATTATCATGTATAGTTATATAATACATGTAGGTATTCATGTATAGTTCTATAATATTCATAGAGTTATATAATACTTGTAGGTATTCATGTATAGTTAAATAATATTCATGACATGAATAGATATAGTCATATACATAATTATACATATAGGTATTCATGGCATGAATACCTATAGGTATAATTATACATGTAGGTATTCATGTATAGTTGTATATATAATTATACCTGTAGGTATTCATGTATACTTGTATATACATATATACAATTATACATGAATACTTAGTGGCATGAATACCTATAGGTATAATTATACATGTAGGTATTCATGTATAGTTGTATATATAATTATACCTATAGGTATTCATGTATACTTGTATATACATATATACAATTATACATGAATACTTAGAGGTATAATTATAGACACACACACACACACACACACACACACACACACACACACCTATATATATTCATGTATAGTTGTATGTATGCCTCATGTAAGCATAGATTTATCATTTGAAATGATAATTTATAGATCTTCTAACATTTACACACACACACACACACACACACACACACACACACACACATAATGTGTGTGTGTGTGTGTGTGTGTGTGTGTGTGTGTGTGTGTGTGTGTGTAAACACACACACACACATGAGTATGTTGGAAGGTCTGTAAGTTATCAATTCAAACAATAAATTTATGCTTACATAAGGACAACACTAGTACTTAGAATTTTTTTTTTTTTGTATGCATAAATGAATGTATATGTATATATATTTTTATATATACATATAAAGATGAATCTATTCAATTAGGTATGTAAAAGCACAGTCAACTAATAATGAGATATTAAACCTGAGCATACTTTTGTCTTCTTGGAATCATATTAAACTAGTATGGTTGTAGGTTATGATTAGAAATTTTGAGTATGAATTGTATAAGTGACTATATGTTTATTTATATGAATGATTGTCCATGATTTTTATGAATTGTAATAGGATCTTAAACAAGTAAAAATTTGTGAAGAGCAAACTTATGTATATTATATGCACATATTGTATTATTTGTAAGGGCTCTTTATTATATGTAATCAATAGGGCATATCTTGTTATGAAAAATTTATAGGCTGTAATTTTATATCAATTACAATATGATATCTCCATATTTTGAAGAAATGAAGGAATAAGTGTTGAAAGGACAAGCTATCAATGAATTTTTGAATAAGATTAGTTTTATAAGCTATTTTGAGACTCATTATTTTATACTGTCAACTGAGTTTTATAACCTCAAATATATATATAAATTGTGTTTTAATATAGATATGTTATGAAATGGATATAGTGTTTTAATTTTGGATTATTGTATAGATTTGTGTGTGACTGATTTGAATATAGATCCTTTGAATAACCTATGTATGACTTTAATAAGTTGAAACAAATAAATTGTTGAATGATGATTATTTGTACCTTTCATTGCATAATTTCCTGAATGGATTATGTTGCAATATGTATTATTGTACCATAACATAGCTATGATAAATCATTTTCATGTTTTATATGATAACTAGTGATAGATATATAATGGTGCTAGCATGTAACTCATATATCTACCCCCTAAATCACTTGATTATCTGTGATTCATTAGCAGAGAGTTTGTGTGAGTGTAATTGACTCAGATCCATGTGAGATATGATTTCTATAATGAAAATTTTAGCCAAAGTAATGTTATAGCTAAGATAATATCATTACACTATAATTTTTAATTTATATATGTATATTGATGTCATATTAGATAGAGGATTGGTTTTCATAGTCTATGTGATTATTGCATGTATTAGTGATTGTATACGCACAAGTTCCATTTGATTTCTTAATATTCATATTATTCTTATCTACCCCTCCATGAAGGGTAGAGTCATTCCCATTAGGAAAATATGTAGGAGATTGATGGTCTATGGTTGGAGGTAAAGCACTCAGATGATGTTCTCCCTCTATTCAACTATTCAACCATTGGGATCATACTCATGATTACATATATGGATCATTGAACTATTTTTGAGGCTCAATTGTACTATTGTATATTTTATTTTGTACTAAAATATAATATATAATACATTATTATTTGATGGATATTTATAACAATGGTAGCTGTGAGATTTGTAATTAATTTTAAATATTGTAACAATAGTAGTTGTATGCTTATTTATAGATGTAATATGGATTATATTAGTGATTTGATGTATTTGAATCTTTTCATTACTTATTTTATGAGAATTATTAATCTTGTAATCTGATATAGGTTCTTTGACAACTAAATGGATCATTTTATTAACCAATAGATTGATGTATTTCTGTATTTAATATTTTAGATATTTTTCTTAGTCAAACAATGAGTTTAGAGATAGTTATAGATTAATTTTATAAGTAAACCATTTGGAATTTTTAAAAAAATGGTATAACCTTCGAGTAACCCAATGGATTTATAACATTATGGTATTAGAGCAAAGGTTTAACACTCAGACCTAATGAGTCCAGTAACATAAATCTATTCTCATAATTTTTGGTGAGGAGAATGGCATGAGGTAAGTCAAGTGGTGAAGGGACTTCAAATGTAAACCCTCAAGTTGATCCTAATTATCTATTAGCAGAACAAGCTACAAAACATGATTAAATACTCATTTTTATGAATAAGACTAAAGACATGTTAATAAATTTAGAGAGAGAAGTTCATGGAACTGAAGATGAAGATGAATAACAAGTTTTAGAGAAACAACCAACCTATCAGGAAGAGCCTTAGGATTATGGGAAAGATGAAAGTTAGAAAATAGCAAGAGCTCAAGTTGTTGCAAAGCTTGCACATGATATAAAGAAATTAAACCCACATAAGCTTAATGGTACAGTATTACGTAATGGAGCTGAATCTTAGCTCACTAAAATGGAAAAATAGTTAAAGATTTAGAATTATTCTAAGGTAATTAAGGTTGTTTGGAGATCTTACCAACTCGTTGGTGAAGTAACAACTTGGTGGGATAATAAGAAGCTTGAGATGAGCCTTGATTCCACTACCACCACTTAGGAGTATTTTGTGACTCATTTTAGATCATGATGGCTACTTCAACTATACTCTAATCAAAAGTTAATACATTTCTAGAATCTAAAGCAAGGGGATCTATTTGTAAATGAATACTAGGAATAATTCACAAAGCTCTTAAAGTATGTTCCCTAGTATCATAAAGATGAACATTTCCATATCAAAAATTTTATTATGGGCTTAAAACCCTAAATTAGATGTGAAGTGGATGTGCATGGACCATCCAAAATGGACCAAGTATTTGAGAAGGCAGTTAAGCAATGGCAAAAGTTGAAATCACTTACTGAGGTCAGATAAAAATAAAAAATAAATTTATAAGTTTGAAGACACCTTTCAAGAAAAATAATTAAAAATAGAATGGAAATTCCAAGAACTGACTTAATAACTAGAATGCAAGATTCAATAATGCTTCAGTGAATTGGAAGCTAAGAGGTAGTTTCAAATAAATATTTATGGGAGTTAATCAGGTTGAGAAGAAAAGACCACCTGATAGGTGTTTTACATGTGGAGGAGACCATTATGGAAAGGATTGTCCTTAGTGGAAGATAGATGTAGAAATAAGAATTTGACCACCTCTACATCACATCAAGGAACCTTTTAGTAGCTTATTCATGAAGCAATTGATAATCGTCAAGCAAAATTTCAATCCTCTCCCATTCAAGTATCAAGTACATTATTTGGGCATCCTATTTATGTTTTGGTAGATACAAGAGCCACTAAATGTTTTATCTCTCCTATAATATTAAGTAAATTATCTAGAAACAATGGTTTTATGTCAAATGATTGGTCAATTTAGTGTAATAATGAATCCAAGGTCAAGGTTGATAAATGTATTCTTGAAGCTGAAATAAAGTTTCCAAAATTCACTATCGTCATTGATCATTATGTAGCACTACTAGGGTCATATGATGTGATCTTAGGAGTGAATTGGATTGATAAACACAAAGCTAAATTTAACTATTTTATTAAGAATATTGAGTGTTTAGATGATTTGAGAAATCAACCCAAATATAAAGAGATTAGATAGAGTTAAAACTAAGGTATATTTCATCCATTCAGATGAAAAAGGCTCAATGGAAGGGATGTCAAACATTCCTAATCAAAATGGATGAAATTGGTGAACCTAAGGAACCCTCTTTAGAAGATTATCCTCTTTTGCAAGAATTTTAGGATGTTTTTCAAGAGGAATTATCAGGTCTATCTCTCAAAATGGAATTTAATTTCACCATCAATCTCATCATAGGATCAAAACCACAGTCTAAGGCTCCCTATAGAGTGACAATAACTAAGTTAATCAAATTAAAATCCCAACTTCAAGAGATTTTGACAAAAGGGTTGATTCAGCCAAATGTTTCAACATGGGGTGCACCTATAGTCTTTGTCAAAAATAAGGATGTAACCTCTTGTCTGTGCATTGACTACTGAGTGCTTAACAAAGTAATAATCAAAAACATATATCCTTTACCTCACATTAATGATCTTTTTGATCAAATGCATGGTGTAATAGTATTTTCAAAGATTGATCTTCATGCTAGGTGCCATCAACTGAGAATTAAAGAGTAATCTATTCTAAAAATAGATTTTAGGACTCGTTATGGGCATTAGAAGTTCATATTACTTCTTTTCAAACTAATGAATACACCTGTAGCATTCATGAACCTCATGAAAAGTGTGTTCAAAAATTACGTTGATTAGTTTGTGTTAGTCATTCTGGATGATATTCTCCTCTATTTTAAAAATGAAGAAAAGCATGTTGAGCTTTTGTGTTTAGACTTGTAGTATTTATGGAAGCATAAACTCTATGGGAAGTTGTATAAGTGAGTTTTCTTTTAAAGATGAGCACAATACTTAGGACACATTATCTCTGTAGAAAGGATTTTAGTGGATCTAGATAAGATTAAGCCATTATAGAGTGGATAAAAGCCAAAAATGTGCATGAGGTGCATATTTTCAAAGGTTTAGTAAGGTAATACATAAATTTTGTACCAAATTTATCTAAGATAGCTAATCCAATCACCTCTCTTTAGCAAAAAGAGTAGCATTTTATTTGGTCTGATAATATGAAGAAGCCTTTCAGGTTCTGAAAAGGAGGCTTACTTCAACACTAATGTTACAGATTCTAGATCCTAATGGTCATTTTATAGTTATAATAGATGCTTTAGGAGATGGTTTAGGAGGATTTCTTATGCAGGATAGTTCAGTTGTAGCCTATGAACAAGGAAACTAAAACCTTATAATGCTTATGCTCTTCATGACCTAGAACTAGTTGTCATGGTTCATGCTTTGTAAGTTTGGAGGTATTATTTTTTGGGAAAGCCTTTTGAACTTAAAATTGATAATTTAGGATTCAAGTATATATTTACCCAACCTAATATTAATGTTTTTTAGAAGTGATGGTTAGAATTTTTATCAGATTATGGTTTTAACATTAATTACATTAAGGGAAAAGAGAATAGATTTGTATATGCCCTTAGTTTAGAAGGTGTGTCACAACTTTAGGCATGATAAGGAGTAATTTTTGAAATTAGGGAGTAAAATTCTCACCCAGAGATGAATTCTATGAACAGGTTAACAATGCATTAGTTGAGAATTCTCAGGATCGTAGATACAAAAATTTGAAAATGATGGACCTTTGAGGTATAATGGTAGAATTCATGTGCTTGACAAGAAAAAAATGAGGAATATTATGCTAAAGTAATTTCACAACACTCCATCTTTAGGACATCTAGGAGTGACTAACTATTAGTATAATTAAGACCATTGTATTTTTGTAAGGGAATCAAAAATGATATTGCTGACATTTTTTTTTAGATGTTTGGAATGTCAGAGAGTTAATATTGAACATGTGCATTGTGTTGGGTTAGTATAATCACATTCCATACCAAAATGGAAGTGGCAAGTTATTAGTATGGAATTTTTTCAAATATCGTCTAAGTCCAAAAACCATCATGAAATGATTTTGGTAGTTGTGAATAAACTTACCAAAGTAGCTCACTTCATTTCAGGTAATTTATTAGATGATGCACCAATGCTTGCCAAAGGTTTGTGAAATAGGTATATAAACTATACAGGTTTCCAAAAATGATATTATTTTATAAAGACCCTAGGATGACCTCAAAGGTTTGGAAAACTCTTAATTTAGGTTTGGGTACATAGCTAAACTTTATTATAGCTTACCATCTAGAAATGAATAGGCAAACAAGGAGAGTAAATCAGATTTTAGAAGATATTTTGAGGATGCATTACATATACTAAAAATTCAAATGGGATGAATACCTACCATTAGATAAGTTTTTTTATAACAACTCGTATCAATTAGCTTTGAATATGACTCCTTTTGAAGCATTATATAGTAGGAGGTGCATGACACCAATCAAGTGGGATAAACTAGAATATAGAGTGGTTTTTGGACCTAATATGCTTGTATAAATGGAAACATAAGTAAAATTAATAAGGCAAATATCGGTCAAAGCCAATGATAAGAAAAAATGTTATGCTAATTTGAAAAAAAATAGAAAGATAATTCTCAGTTGGAAATAAATTTTTTTTTTCAAGTCAAACCCTGAAAAAGTGTTATTAAGTTTTGGAAATCTACAAAATTGTCACCAAGATATGTGGGGCCCTTTGAGGTTCTAGAAGTGATTCACCCTGTAGCATATAGACTTACATTTCCACCAACTTTAGCTCAAATGCCTAATATTTTTCATTTATCTTATCTTCAAAATTATATAATTGATCCTTCTCATGTTTTAGATTGGAATGTATTACATGTTCTGGATCCAAGGGTGGTCATAGTAGAACTAATCAAAACACTTGATGCTCACAAGCTTAGTTTGCATAATAGAGAAGTATCACAATGCAAGGTCCAATGGGACCAATATTATGAGGATAGTGATACATGAGAAGATTATGAGGAATTATTGAGGTTGTTTCCTAATTTATTTAAATAATTTTTCTTTTAAACATTTTTTTTTCTTGAACTATAGTTTGAATTAAAAGTCATTGGAATGATGGCCTATTTTAGGGGAAAGGATGTCACGTATTTTCCCACTCTACAAAAACTACTAAGTAATTAGTAGGGATTATGGAACTTTATGTTTGATTTGGATCTGTATGTTGTATGATTAAAATACATTGTTTGTATCATGGTCAGTGATTATGTTGTAGAAAACTTGCATATGTTTACACTATGTTCTATGATCATATTGACTGTGATTTCATTTGTAGATGATTTGCTTTACAATAGTTTATTGATACTTATATATTTTGAGTATAATATTACATGTTATAATCTTAGACTAACTACCCTTTCTTTGATCAAAGTGGTTGTAGGATTGTTATGCCCTCACAAGTGGAAAAGAGAGAGAGTATCATCATAGAGGGAGGTGTAGATACCAACATTAGGGATTAAGACATTCAATTTGAACCCATACACACCACATTATTATTTTATTGGTTCAAATGAATGTTAATTAGTATTCTGCTAAAATGATAAATGTAACTTGCATTGTTCATCTTTATAGATATTAGGGCATGTTTGCATTAGTTTTAAATGGTTACTTGGTGGGATGTTTTGATTAGCATAGTTATTGTGTTGGTTTTCATTATTCCATTAAAATCTCATCATAAATTAGATCATGTTGTATTATGTGTAGGGCAAATCAATTGTGTGTTTTAACACTAGGAGAGTGTTGATTGCTTATTGATCTTATTGAGTTGGTTATCTTATGCCCCATTTTGGTGTTATAGTGAGGGGGTAAAATCACCCCAAAGTAATTTAATTAAAAATAATTTAATGACTTTAAATATTGTGTGTTTATTGTTATTGGAAAATGTCACAAAGGGGAAATGGAATAAATTATGTTTGGTTTGTTGCTATGTTGTTGGAGTTGACTTTGCCATTTGAAAGATGAAGGGTTTCATGTAGTTTTCATGTTGAAAGAAAGGTTTACGACTAAAAGATAATGGATAATGGATGAGTTCATGCATTTGATGAATTCAAGTTCCATTATGATGAACTCATAGAATTATAGGAGAGTTACCAAGACATGCAAAACATGTATGGATTTTGGGAAAAGGAATAAGAAGAGAGTAAGAGAAGAAAATGATAACAATGTAGAGAAAAAATAAAGGACCTCTTGGTAAGAAGAAGAGGGAAGCTACCAACATTTATAACTAGAATGACGGATATTATTATAACTAGTCAAATAAAACATGAATTTATGTATATAGAATGAAAGGGTTTTTACTTTGTAGTTTAAACCTGTTTGGGAGAAAAAATAATAATTGTCTGACCTAGGTTAATGTAAACCATGTTTGGTTGTATTTGTTGGTATATTATCTTTAAACAAAAATTAGGGAATCATATTTATATACCTAGGGATGAAATTCGATTCCATCCCTAGGCCTATAAAAATGATATTGAGCCTTTTCTTGTTAATAAACTAAAAGTTTAGCAATTGCCAAATCTCCTCTATGAGTTTCCTTCACTACAATTACTTGATTTGAACATTACTTGAAAGTTATTGGTTTTCATATTATAGTTGGGTCGACTTTCTCTTTGTATTTAAGAAAACTTGTACCTTACTTCGTTCGAGACTGGATATTGGTTCAAATAGTAACCAAATGATCTTTCTTTGAAACCCATTGAACTACTATAGATTTAGAGACTTGTTTTGAATTCTTAAACTCCTTGTATACTTTGTACATAATTATGTGTTACCTACTTTAGAGGGTTTGGCCATACAGTTCTATGTGTTTTAATAAGAATCAAGATGGATTAAAAATTTTGAACATGTCTTATTTGAAGCTATAATTTGGAACATGTGGATGTATCATAATGTATATAAAAAATAAAAATCTTACAATGGTATTTTTAGATAGGGATTAAGGAATACATACATACATACAACTATATATATAGTCAATAACTTATTTAAAGTCTACCTAAGCCCAAATATCTTACCCACATATATATATATATATATATGCATGCATACATACATATATACATGCATAAAACTATATATGAATACCTAAAGGTATAGGTACACACACACACACACACACACACACACACACACATTTGAGGATGTTGGAAGATCTGTACGTTATCAATTCAAATGATAAATTGTGCTTACATAATGATAATACTAATACTTGGAAACTTTCCATATTTACATCACAAATGAATGTATATGTATATATCTTTATATATACATATAAAGATGATTATATTCAACTAGGTATGCAAAACATAATTAAATAATAATGAGATATTAAACTTGAGCATACTTTTATCTTCTTAGGATGATATTAAACTAGTATGGTTGTAGGTTATGATGAAAAATTCTAAGTATGAATTGTATAAGTGACTGTGTTTATTGATATTTATGATTGTCCATATTTTGTATGAATTGTAATAAGATATTTAACAATTAAAACATTATGAAGAGAAAACCTATGTATATTATGTACACACATTGTATTATTTATAAAGGCTCTTTATTATATGTAATCAATAAGGCAAATCTTGTTATGAAACATTTATAGGTAGTAATTTTATATCAATTACAATATGAGATCTCCATATATTGAAGAAATGAAGGAATATGTCTTGAAAGGATCATTTATCAATGAAGTATTGAATAAGATTAGTCTTATGAGCTATTTTGAGACTCAATTGTCAACTGAGTTCTATACCCTCATATATATATATATATATATATATATATATATATATATATATATATATATATATATATATATATATATATATATATAATGTTTTGATAGAGATATGTTATGAAACGGATATAGTGTTTTAATCTTGGATTCTTGTATAGATTTATGTGTATGACTGATTTGAACATAGATCATTTGAAGAACCTATATATGACTTTAATAAGTTGAAACAAAGAAATTGTTGAATGATGATTATTTGTACTTTGTATTACATAATAGCCTAAATTGATTATGTTGCAATCTATATTATTGTACCATGATTTAGTTATGATAAATCATTGGCACATTTTATATGATAATTGGTGATAGATATATAAGGGTGCTAGTATACAACTCAT
The DNA here is from genome assembly GCA_037957365.1 of Torreya grandis. Taxonomy (NCBI): domain Eukaryota; kingdom Viridiplantae; phylum Streptophyta; class Pinopsida; order Cupressales; family Taxaceae; genus Torreya; species Torreya grandis. Next base: position 1,026,179 of record JARHVA010000416.1, read on the forward strand.
ATATCTATCCCCTGATATCACTTGATTATTTGTGATTCATTAACAAAGAGTTTGTGTGAGTGGAATTGACTCAGATCCATGTGAGATCTGATTTATATAATGAAAACTTTGGCCAAAGCAATGTTATAGTTGAGACATTGTCATTCCACTATACTTTCTAGTTTACATGTGTATGTTAATGTCATATTAGATAGAGGATTGGGTTCCTTGGTCTATGTAACTGTTACATGTAATGGTGATTATACACACATGGGTTTTGATTGATTTTTTGATATCTGTATTGTTCTTATCTACCACTTCGTGAAGGGTGGAGCCACTCCCAGTGGGGAGGTGTGTGGGAGACTGATGGTCTGTGGTTGGAGGTAAAGCACTTGGATAAATCTCTACTTTTATTTAGCTATTAAACCATTGGGATCATATTTATGGCTACATATATAGATTAATGAGTTGTTTGTGAGGCTCATTTATATTGTTGTACATACTATATGTTATATTTGATTTTATACTAAAATGTAATATATATTACATTATTATTTGATGGATATTCACTATAGCAGTGGCTATGAGATTTCTAATTAATTCTAAATATTGTAATGATAGTAGTTGTATGCTTATTTACAGATGTAATGTGGATTATATCAGTGATTTTATGTACTTGAATCTTTTTACTATTCATTTTATGAGAATATCCATCCTATAATTTGATATTGGTTGTTTGAAAACTAAATGTATCATTTTATTAACCAATGGGTTGATATGTTTCTATATTTAATGTTTTAGATACATTTATTAGTCAAATAGTGATTTTACAGATAGTTATGGATGAATTTTATAAGTAAATCATTTGGACTTTAAAAAAATTAGTGTAACCTTTGAGTGATAAACTAATATATAGAAAGCCATTTAATAAAAAACTTGGATAAATAATATTCTAATTTTATACAACTAAGATTGTAAAAAAAAGTAAACTACACTTATTGATATATATTTCAATAAATAAGGAAAATTGATACTTAGCTAGTTTACTATGCATAAATAGATCTGGATTGAAGACAAGTGTAAAGTATGTAGGGTTAGTATCCTGGATCAGTTGTTAGATTCTATAAATTGTACTTTTATGGCCCCAAACACTATTAGTAGATCTAGACACTACCGTCAATGCTATTATCTAATTGTGCTGCAAATGTTTAGTACATAATAATGACTAGATCTAAATGTAACAAACTTCATTGTTTTGGGTTTCTATCACCTTTCTATTAGTGTGTTCAAATTTTGGATACAAGTTGTCACTGTTCACTAAATGATCAAACCCTAGCTTTTCACCCTTCTTCACCCTTGGAATGAGTTTACTGAAAAATGGGTCAGTGGAATCATGGTGTCAAGCTACCCCAAAGACCCCTCTATCAACGGGTACTGTCTATGTAGCTAATATTTTAAGGAGGGGCTCATACTTATGTAGTTATCCCCTATGTGTGGAAAGTATGTGCATAAAGTTGAAATATACTATATTAAGATGCATGTAGTGATCTAAATTGTAATTTGACAAATATCACTCATGAGCTGCTCTTTGAATGATTCAGACCTGCGATTTTTTTATGCTATTTGGATTTTTACACAAACACACTTAAGCAAATAAAATTATTTGAATGGAGTAAGACTATATTAAGATTCACATTAAAAATATAGTCAATAATACAAACTTACCTAATTTATCATGTACAATAAATATAATTAAAAAAGTTACAACTAAGGGGTAGAGAGATTGAATCTTTTTCATAATTTCAATTTGGGATATGACAACAATATGTAATCATCTTAGGTATTTAATCAAGTTTTAGAATTTATTTACTCTTTGTTTTGGCTAGTTTTGCCTACAAGACACTTGTGTCAACCACAGATAGTTGTGTTGACCATAAACATTTGCATTGACACAAATGTATAACTTTGACATAGGTGTCCCACCTAAAATATGCATAAAGGGTGATCAAAACTTATCTTAGACCCGTAAAGTCACCTATATGCATGTTTGGTGCCTCACAATATGTTCATCTATGCACAAGATCTAGCAATAAGCAAAACCCTAATATTTTTGCTTTTTGACCTTCTGTGACTTGGTAAAAAGGGGTTAGCACATGATTCAAACTAACCCTAACAACCCTGATTATTGCTAAGTGTTACCTACATAGATAATACTCCAATAGGGTCTCAGACTCGCATGTAGTTCTTCATCTTAGGTACATGTGTGGAATTGTCACTGTGTAATTATATGTTCTTTGTCCTGTAGTAACCCTTGGTATAAACAATGCAAGAATGTAATGACCTTTTAAGTGCTTCAGATATTCAATATAGTACTATAGTGCAATTTGATAGCTTGGAATGTAAAGTATTTCTTAATTATAAAATTACTTGATGAAAATGTTTTGTTATATAATTAAACCATAAACTTTTTATTTATAGGGATCTAATTATTTTTTAATTAAGACCTAATGGTGCATGTAAAGCTGACAATAGGATGTGTTTCTAACTCTTTTTCGCTTTTCACATTCAGAAGGAATAAGAAACTAAAAGGTAATGGTCAAGGGTTTGTACGTACCTAGATAAAGTTGCACACTGTTATCCAGACGATTGAAGGAGCTCCTCTTTGGCTGTGGAGGATGACACCTGTAGATAGAATAAGACTCAAACACAGAAAATGTTAGATAGATATAAGGTGGACTTTCAAGCAAAGCTCGATACCAGAAGCCCAAAGACTTCCTTGAGGGATGACAGTCCACTTGTTGATAAAAATAATGTTGGATAAAGATAATAATGAAAGACTGAGCAAGAGAAATAGAAACAATGTGTACCTGTATTCTATTGTCGGTCTGTCATAGTAGCTGATGTCGGTGGTTCTGTCAGCGTCGGTTGGTCAAGTTGCTGACGTCAATTATGCTATCAATGTCGGTAGGGAAAATGGTCAATGTCGGTCAGGGCAATGGCCTTGGACGGGTTTTGGATGAGTTTCAGGTCTATCTGTGATTAACAAAATGATCTGGGATGTCTATGGGAGTTTGGAGGTCCGTGCAAGATTGTCGGGGAAGCCAATAGAGTCTTAAGAGGGACAAGAAGTAGAGGATAGGTTGTTAAAAAGGGTAAGGATATGGGGGAGGCCTCTCAGCCTCTCTGGGAAGAAAGTCAGTTTGGTTGATGTTTACAGTACTTAGAAATAGTAAAAAGAGAACTAATTACTGATGCTTTCTAAGCTACTAAAATGAAAGGGTAGAAGAATTACTTAGCTCTGGTGAGATGAAGAACCAAAGTGTAGAAGACTTGTTCCTACTGTGGCCGATGTAGGAGACTTCATGCAACATTTTTAATCTAAAGTCTCGAGTTATTTCTACAGAGTTCCTATAGCCTGTGATGCTTGGTGTGTGTCTGGGAGAGAGAGAGAGAGAGAAGTTGGATTCAAAGTAAGAGAATTTGCACTTTGTGCATTCAGGTCTGAGAACTCACCTTCAGGTCTACATTAAGAAACCGGTGTCAGTGATACCATCAGCATCGATCGACTGTTGACCGACGTCGACGGATAGAGAATGGGTAAAAAGGCTAAAATTAGCTTTTTGCTCATTCTTCCATCTGCCAGGATCAATTGTCATTGATAAACAGTTCAAAGGTGGGTTTAATGGGTGTGAGAATTAGTGGGGGGAGTTGAAATAGGTCTTAGATTAGTCATGGGGTGATAAATGAGGTATCCAAGGGCAAGGAATCTAAGGTGAGGTGTCATGGGTGAGGTGTCAAGGGTGATGTGTCCATGGTGAGGTGTCAAGGGAGGTGTTATTAATTTAAAATAGGTAATTTATTTTAAATTAATAAGTGTATGGATTAGAAATGTTTAGAAGTGGACCAAGGGGACCAAGGGGGAGTCGACCAAAGAGTAGACACAATTTTGGTGTCTACATTTGCCCCTTTTAGTCTTGTTGGTTGTTCTTGACGAATTGCAAGACAAAAATAGGAGTAAGTTGCCCCAGGTATGAGATAAGGTCATTTTTATCCTATTGGTTGTTCTGGTGAATTGCAAGACAAAAATAGGAGTTGGTTGCCCCAGATGAGGGATGAGGTATTCCCCCTCAAAGCGGGAGTCAAGGGAAGGTAACCTGATATCGGGTTTCGATTTGACAAATAGTGGATGGATATGGTGAAGGTTGAGTGTGAACGCTACAATAGTTGAGATTACGCGTATACCACTTCATGTGATAGGTAGGTCAAATTGTTGCAGTCAAGGGTCGAGGAGTGTTAAAATCAAAATAACCGGTCCCCAACATTTAGTCGTAGTTGATTGGGTTAAACAATCAAAGTTGTAGCTCCAATGGTCGTCATGTTCCAAGTATCCTAGGCTCAGGAAGTGCTCCTGTAAAACACAAAAATGTCACAAATATTGGAGATCAACTTGCTCATGATCTGACAATAGGTGTGAGGGTCATAATATGGGTTGTAGATAATTTTGCTAACTATCTGTGAGGTAGCATACATGCAATCAAAACAACCAAGGCAGAGTTGTCTCAAAAGTGGTCATGGTCTGAGGAGATAGTCATGATCTCCAAGGTCATTGGTCGAGTTGGGCTGAGATATAAGTGATCTCAAGTGACAGGTGTTATGGTCAGTGAGATGTATGTGATCTCCAATGTGCCCCATGAGAAGTCGAAGGTGACTCCTACAATGTCAGGGCTGATTGTTTGGTCATGATTTTGGGTTTGTATAGATAGTTGGTCCATTAGATGGATGGACGAAGGAATGGCTGAGCTAACCTCAGAAGACCCCGTGTCAACTGAATGCTGCCTACATAGCCCCTATTTGAAGGGTCTTAGGCTAATGTAGTTCTCCCAAAAGGGAGGAAGAGGTTCGGTTATGGATGTGGGTTTGACTAAATTAAGTCATGGTTAAAGGATAAATAGTTTGTCCATCAAGTAGATGAACAAACGAATGTGGCCGAGCTAAACCCAGAAGACATCATGTCATCTGAGTGCTGCCTACATAGCCCCTATTTGAAGAGCCTCAAACCAATGTAGTTTAGAAGAAGAGTCAAAATGATGAGGGCATGATGATGTTACATCCTTTTCCATATTATGTGATGGTGTATTTTGTAACATTGGTGATAGGGTTTTCCATCTCTAGCAAGTGTCCATATTAGTGATGGACGTATGCTAAAAATGAAATGAGTATGCTTACGCTTCAGCAAGTAATGGTTTATGCTTGGCATAAATTGTGTGGTTGATAGTTTCCATGTGTACTGGTTTCCATAGAAACTAGTGTGAATAGGCTATGATAATGTTAGTGGTCTGAAAAAGGTTTGGTTGGTTTGGTTTGGTTTAGAAAATGATTTGGTCGGATTTGAATTGATTGTATGTGACCGAAGTGCATAAGAAGTGAAAGGCGCATTGCTCTTTCATTGACAAGGACCATAATGATAGCATAGATAAGGGTTTTGCAAACAAAAGCCCAGTTCATGCATTACGTCTTTTGACCATTGGTTTATGTTAGAGAAATATTCGAATCACTTGACATTAAGTGAGCTCGAAATCCCTTGAGTATGATGGGGTAATAAGTTTGATGATGTGATATGTCAGGATAGCGTAACCCTTTTTAGCAAGGATCACTTTGCCCCTTTTATAGGTGACCCTGAGAACGACTATAGGCAAGTCCATGACTTAAGAGTTTGTCAGTCCTTTTTTTTTTTTTTGGTAGACTGATCGATGCAGGAAGTCTACGTGGGGATGTTATTTTGTTTTATGGGCATATGTGAAGTTGGTCGATGTGGGAAGCTTCTAAGAGAGTGTTATTTGTAGCAAAATTTGTGTATAGCCATCCTTCGAGGGAGTGGTCTATATTCTGCTTTGTATGATTTTGAGGGCTTTGAATAGCTATCCTTCAAGGGAGTAGTCTATTAGCTATAGCAATGATGATGCAGCTGTCCTTTGAGGGAGAAGTTTGCATTTAAAGTTTATGACCTTTGGATATGCATCCTAGTTTTATATTTTTTGGACTAAAATTTTAGTCATGGACAAGCCTGTAGAGGTTTAAAGGTTTCCCTTTTATTAGGACAAAGCATACCTGCTTAACAAAATGGTTGACTAATGTTTGTAGGGAAACAGGGTTAAAAGGAATAGGAATGATGATGACGGGGATTGCTCAAGGGATGAGCTCAAGTTAAATGTCAAGTGAATGATTACTTGATTGATAGTAGAATGGTCACAAATGCAAGGCATTAAGGAGCTCAGGTTCTGGTCGGCCTTCAAGAGAAGACAAACGATAAGTCCCTGATCCATACTTGTGCATTATGATATAAGGTCTGAGCCAAATAGGAACAAATTTGTCTCATTTGCTTCTTTCCATATTGGTCACGTGTTAAAGATGATTAAGAAGTTGGTTGATGCTTAGTTGGTTGATGTTTGGTCGATAGTTGGTTGATGTTTGGTCGATGCTTGGTTGAGGTTGATATTTGGTCGATGTTTGGTTGAGGTCGATATTTGGTCGATGTTTGGTTGGAGTCATGATAGTCAATAAAGTCAAATTCCCCCAGTCGCAGGGAGAATGTTTGATACCCATTACAGATAATCAATGAGTTGGATAAATGAGATAAAGAGAAGATGATGAAGCTCCTCTTAGACAAGGAGTGCAATGCAAGGATGCATCCTGCGAAGCTTTTTGCCTGATAGGCTTTAGTTTGAGAGGACGAGATCTTGATCTTCCAGGTTGGAGTTTGGAATCTCAAAATTATGGACGGTGATGGAGGCAATGGTTGGTAATGATTGGACTAAGGCAGCTAGTGGTTGGGAGTCTTTAGGTTGGACCTCCACTACTTGTAAGGATTTGATTAAGGCTTGTCGATGTTGTGGAGAGCTTTGAATGAGGTCATATAAAGATGTCTTCATAGAGGTTGGGTGAAGTTGTTTCACCTTGGAGACATGAATTGGCTTCAAAGATGTTGATCGAGATGTGCCCAAGACAGTAATCTTGGGTTTTGGTTGTGGTGAGGGCTTGATGAATGGATATGTTTGAGGGAGAGAAACCTTCTCTTTCCCTTTATCCTTAATGGTTTGTGACCTGTTGGCCACATTGATGGTGTTGATTTTGAATAATGGGGTTGAAGGTGGTAAAGGGACCATAGTCTTGTATGGGGATCCCGATTTAGGTGATGAGGTTTGAGAGGCATGTGATGGTGTCGATGGTTTGCTGAAAAAATGGTCAAGAGGATCCTTAATGAAAAGGGCATCCTTTTTAGGTGTTGATGAATGACAGCTTTAAGAGCACAGCAACGCTCAGTGTCATGTCCAGGTGTGCAATGATACACACAAAATTTAGTGTCATCGAACCAAGATGGTTTTGATCTGAGAGTTGATGAGTGTGAAGGTGAAGAGGGTTGGGAGACATGAGACGGTGTTGGAGATTTGTAGACAGTCTCCTCAACAAGAAGGGTGTCTTTTTCCAAGTAATGGCGAATGACAACCTTAAGGGCACAACAATTTTTAGAGTCATGTCCAGGTGTGCGATGATATAGGCAAATTTTAGTGTCATTGAACCAAGACAGTTTTGGTC